>CM046535.1:6655426-7260426 GCA_024713555.1 Spirodela polyrhiza
TGATGATTTTTTTAAGTTATATTTTAAGTAATAATCTTACAACTACTAGTCTGATTTCCAACCAACGTCTCCATTGTCTGACGTGGCGTCACCTCCTTCCTTGTCAATGTTCAGTGACTGGGTCACCCATATAATTTCCCTCTATGCTTTTTTAGATAATATCTAGTTATTTATATAAAAATACACATGCATGTCTGATAAATTAATATTTTAAATTTTTTTCCAAGATATTTACTTTATTTAGGGCACCCCATGGAGTTGGGTATCTAGCACACCTGGTAGTCAACTAGATCAATGATGCAAGGCTTATCTTTCAACTTAAAATATGATCATCATTTCAAATGGAAGGGAAGGGGGGGGCTATTGAGCTAATGGTTAATTAATATATTTTAATTTTTTGCCTTCTTTGGCAAGTTGTTCAAGTACCTCTTCATACTTGCAGTTTTATATTGCCCTTCAATTTAACCATTATTCCCATATCATATAATGCATATTATTTCATTATACATAATTTTGATGACATTGGATATTCAATGTCATATTTTTCTACGTTTGAACTGATCTGATTACACATTTGCTAATTTTGCCAAATTTAGAAAGTATTCATCAAATATAACCCAAATGGTTTCCAAGCTTATAGCCCTGATTTCCTAAACTTAGAAATCAGCATTTTTCATGTTTTCACTCCCAACATATTTGCCAAGTTAAAAATTTTAGGTTATCTTGATGATCTCATCACTTGAAAAAAGGAGATTGTTGAGTTAGTTGAAAGATTTTCATAGATGTCTTATTGTTGCCACTAATGTTATTTTTTTCAATCATTATGTTGCAGACATAATTATAAAGAACACATGTTGACCCTTGTGCCAACCTATCTGAAGTAGAGGAGAGACAAAAGTGTGGACCTTTATAAAGTTCAATAAAAGTAGAGGAGAGAGAAATGTGTCAACCCATGTATTGACCTAGTAAAAGGTAGAGTGAAAAATAGATTGACTTAGAGAGGGTGAATAAAATCTCAAGAGATAGAAAGTAAAAGTCAATATGAGATATCCTAACACATCATAGATTCAAAAAGGATCTGAGAGATGATACAAGATCTATGACAAGTTGTAGCATAATAATGTTAGAAGATCAAACAAAAAAACAAAAAAATATCATAATTAATTGTTCATAGAATAGAGGAAAGATAAAAGTGTGGACCTTATAAAATTCAATAAAGAACTAGAGGAGAGAGAAATTTGTCAACCCATGTGTTGACCTAGTAAAAAGTAGGGTGAAAAATATACTAATTTAGTATGGGTGGATAAAATCTGAAGAGATAGAAAATGAAATTCGATGTAAGATATCTAACACATTAGAGCTTCTGAAAAGGTGTAGCATACCCCCCCCACATGTTAGAAGATCAAAGAAAAAACAAAAAATCCCATACTTAAATGTTCATAGAACAGTCTTGTGAAAAGCTGGTCAAATTGTCACTTTAGCAATACAAACTACTCTACAAGTCAACGCAAGGGTTAATCTAGAAAATATTTTGACTAAACAAGTCTCAAAGATTTTTCGGTCAAAAGTTTTTGGGCTCTATAAAAGCATGCTAAAATCACATATCAATTTACTCTTCTCAAATTGAAATTTTCTCCTACAATTTCTGTAGTAAATAAAACCTCACCAAAGCTCCAGCAAGCATTCAAATGCACACAAAATGAAGAAAATTCATCATCTCAATTTTAAGAGTAGTTTTAAGTAACCTATCATTACATGAGAACATGAAGACACCCTATGGAGAATTGATTATAAAAGAGAGAGAAACTAATACTTCAAGTGTCTACCATGAGGAGATAGACGTGTGAAAGTTAATGTCTAAAGTGGTTTGCAAATCTTGTCAATTATACAAAGTGTTCAAAATTGTAGACGTGCACTCAATTCAGATTAACCCACTACAAATAAGAATTAAATTTTCCACTAAAAATTACAAAAAATATGTTTTTGCAACTAACTTGATCATTATGATTATGGAAAATTAAGATTTGGTAAATGAAATATGAAATGTTTTCATGCCTCATATAGTTTGCAATACTCTAACACAATCATTCAAGAAAATGTAAATTTAAATTTCTATCAAAGGCATAGGCATGCATATTCATTGGAAACATATTTCAAAGACTAACATGATGCAATACACAACAACAAAAATCAAAGAATTCATTTTTATTATGAATTTTATGAGGTTGGTGATTTTTTTAAGTTATTCAAACCACCAATGTGACGATTTATACTCCAATTCAAGCCATTCTAAATAACCTTTTAACACCCCAAAACTCATCTTATAAAGGATGGGACTCAACTTAGTGGCAAAAAGAAGAGCAGAGGGAGAGAGACAACCTCCATATCCACTATTCAACATGTCTACATGACCTTACATTTCAATTGAGAGCCTAGAAAGAATAGAAAGATAAGTTGATACTCAACACATTCAAGGGAGAGCATCATAAAGATCTAGAGCTGACACAAACCAAAGAAAACATCTAGCCAGTTTAATAAATATGGAGCCCTTGCATCAAGGTTGTCTTGAATTAAGTGTTTGTCTTTGTAGCTTAGAAATTGTACTAGTTCATGGTGCCATGAGTTTTAAAAGTAATCTTCAAAGAAGATCAATAAGGAAATGATAGTGAAAGTGTCATTATAAACTATGTAGAGGCCAATGAGTTGGCAAGGGATATATTACCCTGAAATAATATTAGTTAATTGAGCAAATAGATTTGTTGACCCCTCATCCATAAGTACCCAAATGTAATTTTTGAGAAATATTAATAGAATCTAATGAGAAAGAGCTCTAATGAAAATAAATGTAGACAATAGACCAAATCACAATAAAATATGTGTCTCACATATTGAGTTATAGAACACAATGAGTAATAAGAGATAATATAGTTAGTTCAAGCAAATTGTATGTTTTAATTTTGAACACAAATAGTGTAAAGAACATTAGAAAATTGTGCTCATTATAACTTCTGAGATATATCTGAACATTGTCTTAAACTAGGGTACAAGTTATTTTTAGCACATTAGAGTAGGAAGTGAAACTTTAAAAACCATAGTCTATTGAAATAGGAATCATTAGTTGACGGTACACAATTAAATCTATTCACCCCACCCTCCCCCTCCCGTGTCCCCAAAAGGCATCCTCAAGTCCTTTATCATTTACATTAAACTATTACTTTGAAATTTTAAGTGGATAATGCTAGGGAGATTCTAGTTCAGTATTTTGTTGAAATTTAATGTCAAAAATATTGATCAAAATCTCATAAAAAAGTTCCATTTTTAAAGAAAGGACGAGCTAATCACC
This sequence comes from Spirodela polyrhiza, assembly GCA_024713555.1. Classification (NCBI taxonomy): domain Eukaryota; kingdom Viridiplantae; phylum Streptophyta; class Magnoliopsida; order Alismatales; family Araceae; genus Spirodela; species Spirodela polyrhiza. The sequence goes on from CM046535.1 coordinate 6,658,770, forward strand.
ATCTTTATAAATACTTTATAATTACATTTTCAGACAGAATGGTTCATCCAAGGCATATCTATTGAAAATCATGCTTGATAACTTTAAAAAAATACTTATATCCATATTTTTCGTGAAATATGTATAATCACTTTCTCAAATAATGTTCAAAAGGGAGAGATAGGCTGGCAAAAGAGGAGAAGACTGTTGAACCGAACAATTTTATTATTGTGACTAGGGGCAACAAGACGACTTGATCACCCAACAAATAATATATAGAAAAATATGAATCATAATTATGTTTGAGAATGCTTACTAAAACTAAAAATGCCAGACCTATGTTTATCGTCAATATTTGCAATTGAAATAAAGAATTAAACCCTAAATGGTTCTACCCATACAAAAAAGGAGCTACCAACCATCCAACAAGTGGGCGTCAACACATGTGATGATGTTATAGTGTCCATATTGTTTATAAAAGCAGTGAGAAATAGATGAAAAACCAATTCTATTATTTGTTTAAGGGATGTCACTCAAGAATGAATTTTTGGGCTTTTGAGCCATGAAAAGCACTTAACCACGTGAGATCATGAGAACTTTCATGAATTAAAGCTGGATGATCAAATTCTACATGTTCATTGCGTTGAGATGACCCTGCGTTTACAAGGAGAAAGAGCCCTTGAGATCTCTCCCCCAAGGTTCAATATCCAAGGGAGGTTCTACCTGAGTTTGCTTTGGAAGAGGGCCAGTCCGAAGGTCTGGTTAGACCTCTGCTTCCACAAGCTACACCCACCGGTGGCTCCGAACCTCCCTTCTACCCTCAGCAGCTTCCTACATTCTTGGCACCAGCAGCTGGCCAGACCAAGTTTAGAAAGAGAGGGAGAGAGAGAGAGAGAGAGATCTGAATAATGGTAGACGAACCTGGCGGTGGGCCCTGATCTGAACAGGGTCCCCTCCTCCTCCAAGAGGACCAGGTCTACAACACCGCCTCCAACAAGCCATTCTCTTCAGCATCCAAATGTGAACACCTGGGCAAGTTGCAGACAAGGAGAGACGATGAAGAACAGTCTCTACCCTGCAATAATCAAGATGATGATGATGATGATGATGATGAAGATGCAGATGATGATGATAATAATGATGATGATGGTAAAAAAAGAAGAAGATGATGATGATGATGATAATAATGATGATGATGAAGAAGATGCATATGATGATGATAATAATGATAATGATGAAGAAGATGAAGATGATGAAGAAGATGATGATGATGATGATAAAAAAGAAGTAGAAGAAGAAGAAGATGATGATGATGATCATGATGATGATGATGATGATCATGAGAGGTCAAACCCAGTGGGCAGACTCACTAGGGGTTGCCTGGGGCGGCGCAGTCCATGGTCTTCCAGGAGAGCATCTTCCTGCGGTCCCTCCCCCTGGAAGACCTTGCCAGCATTGACCCAGTGACCGGCTTGCAGAGGCCAATGTCGATGATCGACATGCTCCTCTGGGTGAGCGGGGCCGTCGTCTGCGGCCGGTCGAGCTGCAGGTCAAAGAGCATGCCCAGGCAGCGAACCTGGTGGGACAAGATCTCCTCGTCCCACTCCCACGGCACCATGTTCAGGATGTGCAGATTCACCTGAAAGCAGCACACCCACATCTCTATTCATAAAAATCCCATTCTCTATTCATAAAAACAGAAAATTCAAGCAGAAATCGAATCAAAATAATCATACTCCAAGAAGTAAGCACTTTTCCATCCACGTCTCCCTTTTTTTCCCTCTCCACCCACATCTCAAACCAGAAGTCAACAGCTAGATTCTTCCAAAACAAGGAGATACCTCAGCCTCCATTGCGCGGAGTTCGTTGAACCACTCGGCGCTGCTCCTCTGATCTGCTGGAGAGGAGCCAACCACCAGGCTCAGGCTGAATCGAGGCGGCCTCAGAGGGTGCTCCACGCTAATCTCAACCTGTTGTTGTTGTTGTTGTTCATAGGATGGATGTTCATTCATGGGCCAGTAAGAGCAAAGAAAAAAAGAGAAGGCGAGCCGCCGCTACCTTCGCCTCCAGCTTCGTCTTCCCCCCATCAGCCACCCTGCAGAGCACCAAGAGGAACTCTCTGGCCGCATACTCCTCCCAGGCCCTGCGGCTGCGCTCGACACGCGAATTCTCCTCCAGATCAAGAACCAGAGGGGCCTGCTGCTCTGCGTCGCTCTCGCTGTCCAGCATCAGGTCTGCACCGTCGTCATACCTCCTGAAACTGGGGGACTTCCCCAAATTTGACGGCGTGGAGCTCTTCGACATCAGCGCCAGGCTTCTGGAGTGCTCCTTGAGTTCCACAGATGCCCTCAGAGGAGAGGGCCTCAGGTCCTCTGAGAGCTGCATGGCCGACGGGAGCTCGCCATCCTCCCTCGTGCTCTCCACCTCCTCCCTGGCGGATCTCCCTTCTGAAGCAAGTTCTGAGGAGTCTGCCGTCTGAGGAGGAGAGCCTGTGTCCGTTGCAGACCTTAAAAGCGACCACTGCTCCAGAGTGCAGGCTGGAGAATGCAGAGCCCATGGCACAGCGTCGCCACAGGAGAGGGGAGGCCAGCTCAACCTTGAGAGGGACTCAAGCTGCTTCCTGTGAATCAAAGAAAGAAAGAACGCAGACCTTCAAGATAGAAGCATAATAAACCAGGGCACCTCTGTTGAGGCCCTCACATAGATTGCAAATCGGAAGAAGATATTGACCACTGATTATGACACAGTAAATTCCCTCAGAGATTATACTAAAAACTGAAAGAACAATGGAGAAAGCAGAGTGCAGATGCAAAAGAGTTCAGAGAGCAAGCAAGCAAGCATCTGCTGGTGGATGGTACATGTCGGAAAATCACCCTCCCCTTTGTCTTCCTACTCTTGGCATTGCAAGATCTGAGAATCTGATTGAGCAGCGACTCACTCAAGAGCCATCTGTGCTTTCTTCCAGGAGCGGATCCTCTGCAGAAACGTCTGCACGCGATTCTGATGCCGGTAGAGCGCCAGCCCAGACGGCGCAGAGCCCCCGCCTTTCGTCGCTTCGAGGAGAGGAGATAGCTCGGGCAAAATATCCATCCCACCCAGATGCTGCGCCCACTTATAAGGGCGTAGATTTCTCTTGTCGAAGAGTATGGAGTCCCCAGCATAAACCTTTGCAGTCTGCAAGAGAGCCAAAAACTTTTCCAGTCAGAAAAGGAAACAATTACATGCCCACAAATGGAAACAGTAAGCGGAGACTTTTCCCGGTGCAGATCAGTCAACAGAGGTTTAGGGTTTGTTCCTCAAAAGGTGCAGATACATTAAGAGGAGCCTGTGCTGTGCGTTCCTCTTTAATGGGAATTTACTGGCACTAAAAACTGAGAGAGTAGCATCTGAAGGGCTGAGGCTGAGCTTTTTTAGGAAGATATGCCCTCAAAGTGAGGAAATGGCATCCTCCTTGGGCCAACAGAGAAATTTATGGCATTATCTTGCGATGGATACCAGCATCGTCCCAGAATTTTTCAAAATGAGTCTCTGACTCCCAGAGAAGATGCAATGGGAGGAGATACTAATTAGCAGGTGCATGATCTGGAGCTATGCCAATGCCATTATTGCTCATAATTGAAAAAATGGCTGATGATAAACACGGGAGAATAAATCCTTTATCATTTTAAATACAGAGTATTTTGTGTTTCTCCAACAGTTGAACTAAAAATTCCAGACGAGGCATCACATTGATTCCCAGGAAGTAGAGGAGGAAAAGATCCAAATGAGATCAATCCAGTTCAAACTTATGCTCTTGGTCAAATGAATGCAAATTCAGACTTCTATCAAAATAATGCATTCACTAAAAAATTTCTAATTATCCAACTATGTTGGTCGTAGTTGACATCAGAAATACAAAAAATCATTTGAACAGACTTGAGGCCTCAAGAAGGAAAAAGCAGTCGAAACCATTTGAACTGATTGAGTGGCATTATAACCCTGTCCACGAACTATTGATTACATCATTCCAATCCCAACAATCATGGGATTTTCTAAAGGGCAAAGCTCAAAGACTCTGGCAAATGAGCAAAAATGATGAAATAAAGGAGAAATAAACATTTCATTTTTCACAAGTTACGTTGGAAATCCCAATCTGGGCAACCAGATAAGATTGTTGCATAATATATTAAGCTCACTACGTTTTTCAAAAGTACCAAAACGCAAATAAACGAAGGATAAATGTACAAAAAAACGATTTTAACATGAAGAGTCACTATAATTACCATCAAATATAGACAGGGATGACAATAAGGCCAAACCCCAAAGAAGTTGAAATCTAAAATTAAAACAGTATCAGAGTAGCAACAAACTTAATATGAGGCAAAGATATTCTTTATCATTTCTTACTTTAAAAAAAATGCCAGGCTCATGATTCGGTTAAATTCAACACAGTAATTCCATCAAACGTCATAAGTTTCTAGAACTTCAAAAGAATCATTCAACCATGAATCATAGACAACTAGACCAATCAGACAGCTGCATCATATAGGATTGGAAAAGAGGGAAGATGAACGTACTTGGTGAGGAAGTTCGATTCCAATGTCATCGGGAAATAAGTTACACAAAATGTTCTCTGGTCCTTGATCTGGGCCCTCAATTCCAACGCACACCACATTCAACTTTACCAAGAATTCGAACCTCAGAGATAGAAGTTTCAAAGGTTTGGTGCCAGAAGGTTCATCATCAAATACGTGAAGGACAATATTAAGCGGATGGGATTGGTAGATTCCTGAGCTGTCAATGCTATCCTTGACTACGGGCTTCTTCGGCCTTTTCCTTCTTCTCTGACCTTCATCCTCATCATCAGGCACATCATCATCCAACTTGCTCGCCTCTGTACGGATTACTGTACCTGTGATATGAAACAAAATTCCAATATGACAGCAGTGCATAGACATTTCTTAGCACTAAAACAGATGCCCACTAGTGAAAACAATAAAAAATGGCTGCCGAAATTAATCCCAGCGGGTGACCCATAAATTAGCTCTTAAGTAACTTGCTTTGAAAGTTAATATGTGTATTATTGATACGTCTGACAACAGTGAGCCATTTCCTGCATTCAACCTATCATGTGACTCATGAGGTTTCTCCCCTTACTCTCCCACGTAAGCAGCAATCTAGGTAATAGACATCTGACATCAGGAAGGGAAATTAAAGAGAACTGAACATCATAACTCACATAATACATGGCATAAATGCTACCAAAGATCCACCATTCCTCAGTAACTATCTGTCCGTAGGACCCAACATAAACCCAAACCACTCCCATAGGTCTTGTCAGTCAACAGCTATCCATTTGTGTACTCCAATCTAATGAAGATTCGATTGGTGCTCAGCTCAGCTCACAGTGCACAATATGATCTTGTGCAGAAGACAGAGAATAGCCATAAAAGTTGCCCATCATGTTAGACATGAGATAACATGTCAACAACTCATTCTGCTACATTACGTTCAAAACATTGAAGGTTCCGAACATGTTTGTGCATTGTGCAGCACATAACATTCTGTGTGCAATGTATGCCACATTACACGTTTTTACTGGAAAAGACTTTGTAATTCCAATCACTGGGAACAAAAAAAAAATCTATATAACCACACTACGAATGAAAACACTTGTCAATATCGAAACTTTCCTGTGAAAGTGATCTGAGTTGTGAGACCCATCAACACCCTCAAAGACTGATGTTCCCGTTTCATCATTTTATGTGCAGGTATGCCTTGGTGACCACATTATTAAATGAAAGGGACAAGTGTAGAGGAGGGGGCTGAAGAGTTTTTTCAGAGAGAGAGTGGCAGATGATCAGTGAAACACCTATATCAGAGCTCTTATTCAAATCGACCTTCGAAAGAAAGGGATTTGAGCCATCCCCTTCCCTCCTCCGACTCATCCCATCAAATGTCCGGCCATCCCACCTACTTAGAGGCTTCATAACTACCATAAGCTTGTATCAGACGTTAGAAATGTCAAACCTACCATCACAAACTACCTCCATAAAGCCAACAATGTAGGCACACTATTTTCAAACATTAGAAGAATAGCGCTCTATCCAAGATTAACAGCCGGATGCCAGTCACAGACAGACTATTTTCAAACTTGCACACCAACTTATGTAACGAAAGAGAAGAATTTAAGGGAAAAAATAAAAATAAAAGAGACAAAGTAAATGAATGAAAAATTAGAGAACTCCAACGACAGAGAATAATTTTTTCGTCACCCTGGCACATATAACGTAAAGACTATTGGTATCAATGGGACTAAAAAAGGAAAAAATAAAGCAATTTTTAGGGACAAAGATTGCTGCACACATCTGATGTCCAATCCAAGATTGGAGTCAGAGCACGATCTGTAGAACCGTTCTACTATTATCAACAGATCCGAAAAAAATAAAAACTTTGAATACTTTTTCACAATGCAACCGATGAGAGAGATGACACTTGGATCAAAGGATTTCATGTGTTTTGCCTTTAGCATTGGTACACTACACATATACAGATTAAAATACCGCATATGACAATTTAGACAGGTTAAAGCACACTTTTTGAACAAATGGAAATACAGGCACTGAAATAACAATTGGAACATAATTAGAAACCACATCCATCGGACAACAGGGAACTGCCATTTGTGACCAGGGAAATCATGAGGCATCAGGTAACATTGCAGACCTGTTTTCAATGCAGTCCAATATATTGTCACAAGGGCAACATATTCTAGGAGCAAACATTACGCGATTTAATGAGGCTTCCAAAAAAATTGCCAAACAAGGAAGAAACCCAGGAATAAATACGTAGCCACAGGCAGCTTGTAAATGTTTTGTTTTGAAAAGTGGCTGGAAGCACGTTTTATTGTTTAAAAACATGAATCCAAGAAACTCAAAATTTTCATGATCAATAAACCAAACGATCTAACGGATAGGAAGAGATAATATAATTCACAAGATGGAAGACTGTTCCCCCAATGCATCAAATGGTGCCAGACAATGATGAATGCCGATCCAACAAATTCTACACGTCACAATGTGCTTGAATTTAAGGTCTTGGAAGCGTATATGAACCACATCAGTTTCCTTGATGAGGAGAGGAAGAAAAAAGAAGATAATGCAATAGATATGATGACACCGGATAATCTCGAAATCTACATTTTCAACAATTGATTAGGTTACCAGTATCATTGCATGCTTGCTGTTGGGCGAAAGTCTGAGCCTCCTTGATACTACCCAATATTTCAAGTTCAATGCTCTCTCCAAAGGCCTCTTTTTGAGATAACAACTGTGAGTATACTATATAGAGAGGTGGTGGTAATAACTCTGCTGCAGAGTTCTGTTTTGACTTTTTAGTATGCAGGATCCCCAACTGTTGCTGCACTGGTAATGATGCCTTCTTCAATGCCTTTAAATGTGAAGGAAGACTTGATAAGAACTTCTTTCGATTTGAGATTATCTCCAGAAGGTCCTTCTTGCGTTGCTCCAATTTCTCACGAAGTTTACAAAGTTCTTTTCTCTGATCCAAGAAAATAACTCAACAATTAATCAAAAATTAGACAAACAGATGTAAAATAGAATGATATTTTAAAAAGTTTCGCCACTTATCATATTGCCTACTGAGACATCATTCATCACACAGATCAAAGCACTCTGTTAATAGTTATCTATATCAGAAGTAAAAAAAACTGATGAAAATGGCAACATATTTTCGTAGGAAAAATATTTGAGCGATCAACGAAGTCAAACTAATCTCTCAACAGTCATCTACATTTCAGCCACAAAAATACTGTCAAGTTTATTATGCATCGCTGCACAAGACAGCACGTCGGAGTACATATTTTTTCAATTCGGTATGCATGATGTCAGTGCAAGAAACAGTTCTACTGTGCAGCCAAATGCCATTTAGTACCTAGATTAATACTTAAACAGAATCAGATGAATAATAAACTAAGTCTTACAGCCTCAACATAAGTTGATTTGAGCATCACTAGGACCACTACAATTACAGTTGAGATGTCGTCTCGTTTCACAGAAGCCATCCACTCGGGTTCTCCTATTTCTGATCTCCTGTCATACCTTACTCAACCTTAACCTTGCAGTCACAAAAGACTAGGTCAACAACATAAAGGCTATGGAAATTTCTAAGATCTTGTCATCTTTTATATTTTTCTTCAGTTCTCACTTCCTGAAAACAGTGTTCCTACAATATTTTTGGTTATTAGAAAGAAATTCCAAATAACCTGTAGGAACTTTCCATTTAACGATACAAACAAATTCCAAGAATATTATTATCGCATTCCAGCGGATTTCCCTCAATCATTGACAAGACTAGGTAGGCCTACTAAGAACAACTTTATCTAGAAGAAAGGAGCGGTTGTGTACTACTGATCAATAGTTGATAAACTTAACTATGGTCCATCATGATGCAGAAAAGTATTCAAAAATGAAAGATCTATCCTATTAAGGTGTCATAACAGAATCGTGAGAACTAATAATCTAATTTGCACTAGCTTAAGAGGGCATTATTCCAATGTCATACTACAATAAATCAAGACAATTTCAGGAAATCTTAAACACTAAGACAAACTGATGAGCAAGTAATGAGATGCTGTCCAAGTCAAAGAGAAGGATATGTAATGGCAAAGAAGCAACAGATGGGGCCAGCTCTTTTTTCCCTTAGTTCAGACGTATGAACCGATTAATCAGTGTAAAAGACAATGAAGCAAACTAACTCCTTACATAAAAGAAGATAAATCCCCTCTAATTCTCGGGCATTACATTCCATTTCATTTCGCCTACCTGATGGAGCTCATAGTTCAACCTCTTCAGCATCAGATCCTGTGCCCCGTCACTAGACAGCACGCCCCCTTTAATATCATCTGGCGCTTCCCTGAAGAACTCCTCCTCAGACGCGAGCTCGATGATGGGGTGCTTTGAACGAAAGTCCTTGCAGGCTTTGATGGCCTTCAAGTAATGATTCTTTTCATATGTCAGATTGTGCAGTTGTAGGGTCGTGAAGTCCACTGGCGCCTTTGCATTCTCCGTTTCTTCCTTCACCCGGTCTTCCTCTATCAGAATTGAACGGTTTACCTGAGAGACACCCCCCGTCGAATGAAGAATAGCGCCCAAAATGAAAAACAAAATAAACGAGCACACCAAACACCAAGCAAGCAAACCCAAAACCCTAACCCCCCCCCCCCCGAAGGACGGTACCGGAGACTACCAATACCTGTCGGAGAGTGATGAAGATGAGAGACATCTGAGTGACAAGTTCCCGGAGCTCGGACTTTGAGCGCCCTTCCTTCTTGACAAGGAGCATCTTCGAGGCTAGCTCCTCCATGGCCGCTCGGCTCTCCTCCAGCAAGCCGTGCGGCGTGCTGTCGCCGGGGCTCTTGAAGCCGTCTCCTTCAACCTCCAGCGCCATCCGCCCCTCCACCTCCGCCACCGCGGCCATGGCGGCACCCTTTCCACCTCCCGCAACTCCCACTCTCCCCCCTTAACTGTGAGGGAGATCCCAATATTGGCACTATTTATAGGATCCGATAACCAGCCCAGCCCAATAAAAAGTTCGATTTGAACCCGATAATCTTCACTGAGATTAACTCAAATATTCTGGAATTTTTAAAAAATAAAATAAGTAATTTTGATCATTAGCTTCATGACCTAAATTATTGAAAAAAATATGTGGATGGGATTAGTGCATTCATAAAGAAGGATCCTAATCAAATATATTAAAATAAAAGGGAAATAAATTGCGTTTTATTAAGTACATGTTCCATTTTATGCTTTTGTTGGTGATATATGGATAGAATTTACAAAGTAAACATATAATCAAGAAAATATCATGGTTTTTCAGATATAAATAAATGGTACCAATCTAAGTCCCATTTGTTTGTGCTGAACTCAAAGGTCCCATCCACATGACTACTACCTAAATAATCTCTCTCTCTCTCTCTCTCTCTCTCTTTATATATATATATATAATATAATATCTCTTCCCTATCTCTCTCTCTATATCTTTCTCTTCCTTTCTCTCTCTGTCCCTCTCTCTCTACCTATCTATCTATCTATTTATCTACCTATCTACCTATCTACCTCTCTCTCTCTCTCTCTCTCTCTCTCTCTAGCTATCTATCTACCTACCATCTACCTCCCTTTGGTCTTGACCACTATAGAGCAACAAAGTCCACTAGTAACAGTGTTGGCCAAGGCCCCATACACTGACTTTCTCATCTAACAAATGAATGTATTAACAAGATGTTTTAGTCTACAATGAAGGATGTGACATGTGATTGTATCCTAATTTAGTTGCAGAACCATAGACATTGCATAATAAAACAATCATATGAAATATCAATACTTCAAATATTTTTGAGGAAATATTGGGACTACTCTACTATTATTCAATCTTGCCTTAGTTACTTCACAATATTATCTTTTATTTATTCTTCATTAGCTTCCTAAGATGGTAATCAAATCTTTTATCTTCCTATAACACAAGGTTGACCACTTGAATTCCTAGCTAGATTTATAAAAAAATTATTTCCTGGTTGAATTTTTACCCATGAATCCTGAGTAGGATTTCATGCATGGGAAGTACAAGCCCATGATAATATCGAAACTCTTGTGGGCGATGAAGGCGATCCCGCCGTTCTCTCTCGTTTGAATTGGCCTGAGACTGGAAGAGTTTCAGAGATGGGGAAGCTGGGCGATGGAGGAAGGAGTGGGGAGAGCAGAAGAAGACGATGATCTGGGCAGATTCTTTGGAAAGTTCCTCAATTTGGCAGAGATCGGCGGTCGGCACTGAATCAGGAAGAAGGTGATGCCCTCCTCCTTCTCTTTCTTCTTCTTTTTCTCCGACGAGCTCTACGGCTTCAACGGAGGAAGAGGGCTGCTCCAATGGAGAACCCTGCCTGGGTTTCCATCTCTGCCGCTGTTGGAGCAGGAAGGCGATGGAAGGGGGAGAAGTTCCTCCCTCGTCTCGGGGCCCTGCCGCCATTGGAGGAGGGGAGAAGCTACTCCGGCGAGTCTGGAACTGGAGTTACAGTGGCTACCTCGATCTCCACCTTTATCCTGTCTGTGATTTGACAGCACCGTCTCTCAGGAGGGGCGGCACCTCCGCCGCTGTCCCGATCTGGAAAGAGACGAAGAAGTGCCCATCTGCTGCCACCTCGCCGCATGAGTCTAAAGGTGCTCTCCTTTGCCAGTTGCCGGCGTGCTGTCGGCTTCCGCCATTATTACTACCCTCCTCTTTCCTCCTGCGGCGTGACCCAGGTGAAGGAAGGTAAACGGAGGCGCCGGTAAATGCTCAGAGCCCCTCCCTCATCTTCCTCTGATCTGATCCTCAACTGGGTCGAGGAGAAAGCTCTGCACCAGCTCTGCCCAGGTCGATGGTGAACCAGTGCTGCTCTTTTCTGGTCCATTATCGGAGGAAGAAGGCCTTCCCCCATCGGCCGTAGCCATCTCCTTCAACCATGAGGACGAGCTCTGCGAGGAACCCCAATATGCCTCTCCGAAGCTCCACCGGCGCGCTTCTGAACGGCTATGGCCTCGACGGAGCAGCGCCGGCGTATCAGAAGGGCTGGAGCTCTGAGCGCGTCCCACTTCCCTCTGGCTCGAGCCGTAGACATGCCGGCAGCTCGACCTTGCTCCCCTTCAAGAACGGGAGGGCGATGCCATCAAAATGGGAGGACGCAGAGAAGTGGATCTTCAACCCCATCTCCGGGGAAGCTCAGGGAGGGAGCCCATTTGGGTTTCTCCCCCATTACAGCCGCCCCAAGTCAAAGAGCGGCCCCCTCAGAACTCCTGTCAGCGGAGGAAGCTCCTCCTACCTGTCACCTTCCCCGCAGATGAGGGTCTCTGAGGAGGGTTCGATCAGGAGCTTCCCTGCAAGCTCCCCATTTCTGACTGGCGTTCTGGTTGCAGACCATAGCTGCTACCGCAATGCTGCAAGTGGAAGAGTGGGTGTGCATGGCAGCGAGGGGATTGGGGTGGACAGAGAGGGAAGAAGACGATCATACTGCTCTCATGCAGACCAGGGAGGCGCTGTGCGCTCAGTGGGTGTTCATGTCTGGTCAGATCTCTCCGATGGCTCATCTTCCTCCCTGGAAAGCTCCCAAGGTAGGGATCCTCCCAATTCTCTTCCTTCCATGGCCTCTGCCCATGCTACGCTGTGCCCATGAAAAATAATTCCATCAAGAACAGGTAGGCATCTGTGTCACTGAATTAAATTGATGATGATGATGATGATGAAGATCAAAGATTTCCTTTTTCACCTTTAAATTACAACTAGAGGGTGGGGATCCATGTAAAAAGTAAAAAGCTTTGTTTATTGTATGAGCAATGCATGCAGATCTCTGCATGAATTCGGGTCAGATCAACAGCGCTACTATTTTTAGTTCCAACATAAGCCGGCTCTCGCAATTGCTCATCTCTTATGATTGCATAATTTTTTTTGGGTCAAACTGGCAGATGATGATCTTGAGGCGGACAAGGATGATGCGGCTGGTGTGTTTTCTCCTGAGACTCGGAGGAGGGATGTGGCTACACAGATGAGTCCTGAGGGCAGCGGGTCCTCTTCTCCCAAGGAGAGGTCTCAGCTGTCTCCTTCTTCAGCATCGCCGGCCCCCACCATTGAAGAGCTGCAGGCCCACTTCTCCAAGCTGGAGGTTAGGGATGTTCAAGTGGATGATATGGTAGTCTCGACTGGGTGGTCCATGACCCATGCAGGCCATGCTGCAAAGAAAGCTCAGATGGAAACTATAGAATGGAAGAACAATTCAATGGAGCCTAGAGCTTCAGCATGGGAAGTCTCTGAGGCGGCAAAATACACATCAAAGTAAGCATATCTAGCCCTACTTGAAGGCTATACTTCACTAAGTGTCATTTGCCAAGGGTCAGGGCCGAGAGCTACGTCTTGACAGTAGCCCTCCTGTAGATTCAGCCCCAAAATCACTAGGGAACACATCACATGTTCTTGATCCATCTGACAAGAAATAGTTTGTTATACTTTGGCATTTATCTTTTGATATATCTCCATTTTGCCATCTTTTAAGCCTATGAATCTTTTTTTGATTGTCACCCAGATGCAATTAGGGGCATAACCGCCTAATTTATGTAGAAGGTTGGAAATCGAGTTCTGCGCCTAATACTGTTCGCCATGGATAGAGTGCTGGAAATTATGCCCCAGTAGCAGTCTACCATCAGATGATGGGAAAATTTTGATTTCCGGTCTTATTCTTGAAGTATGAAAGTTTTCCATCGCCTTATGGTAAACATTTCTCTAAAGAAGTTTTTACATACTGCTATTTTGATAATCTAGGAGAATATAGGTTTTCAGATTTTATCCGTGGAACCCTTGATCTTTTAGAACCTGATCTACTTGAGTTGTTCCATTCGAGACTTATTTTTTTATCCATTAGCTACCACGTTATCTCAAAATTTCGTGAGATAAAAAACATAACCTACTGTTTGAAATCACAGTGTAGCGTATCCGGTATATCATTGTTAAATTGGGCAGTGGAGATGTCAGATATGGCCCATCTCGGATCAGGAGGTCTTTGGTCTCAATATGTTCATGTTGATACTTTGGGTTTTATTTTTCATTGAACATTCAAGTTTAGTGCTAAGTTTTCCAGGTTGAAGAGAGAAGAAGCCAAGATCACAGCCTGGGAAAACTTGCAGAAGGCGGAGGCTGAGGCAGCAATAAAGAACTTGGAGGTTTTCATCCGACCCTTCATTCTGCTGGCATCACATCGTCTAGTAATCTTCTTCTCATCAGTCTACGGTTTGTAGATGCTATAGCGCATGCTCAGGTCCATGCCAATCATTTCTTCATGCTCTAGAACAGAATATTCGGTTCATGATGCTGTATGCGCCATTGAACACAACATACTAAATTAAATTATAATTAAAGCACATATGTTAAAAGTGTTTAGCCATCTGATTCAGACCCATTTGTCAACTCCCATGAGAAAAGTCTCTCTGGACTTTGTTCATCCGTTCTAGTGTGGCAGCATTGACTTGCCATGGATCAGCCAGTCTTACTTGATCTGGTCAACCGACATCGTGGGCATCTGGCCTGATCCATGCTCCAGAGGGGACTCCCACATTCTGTGACGTACTTCTCTGTGCCTCTTCTCAGATGAAGCTCGAGAAGAAGAGATCCTCATCAATGGATAAGATCATGAGGGAGCTGAGATCGGCTCAAGAGAAAGCCCAGGAGATGAGAGATGCCCTCGCAGCCAGACAGTCTGGTCAGCTCAGGCGGGCACCGGGGCCAGCCCCAGCCTTCTGGAAGACGGGGCGGATGGCCTGCTTTGCTCGCTGCTTCACCTGCCGCGCCGCTTGATTTCATTGGCTTCTCTCCATGTTGTCGCTTGAATTTACTGCTAGATTAGTTGGATCCTGGACTTGGTCTTTGCACTGAAACAGTCGGCGAGGCTGTTTGAAACCACAACAGGGCTATCAATCCAGCGAACCCAGAAGGCGCTCCTGAATTCATGAATTGCATGGGGTGGAGTTCTTCAGTCCAGTCTTGTCTCATGCCTTCTCTGGGTCCCATTTTGAGGCCCAACTCCAGGAAATCCTACTAAACTAGGTAAAGGGAGAGCCTGCACCGGGGCGCATCCGATTTTTACATGCTCCCCTTTGTCTGGGCCACCTGTTTATTCATCTTTTTCGGCAGTTGACCGTTGATGTTTTCTAAATAAATACTTTCTGTGGTGAATTGACTTCCAACTCTACCACATGAGCGAGCAGATAAGATGACAGGGTCGCATGAGTAGGTGGTGCAACCTAGTTCCTGATTGGTAGCCTCTTTGGCGGAGCACTCATTTGACAGTTGCATAGCTGAGGCCGGGAGAGAAAGATTGGCTATCTTGTGGGATTGTAAAAAGAGCTTGAATAAGAGCTCTAGGTTCAGAAAAGCCATGTTCATAGTTTTGTAAAGGATTTGAATGATTGAATATATATGTACGAGGACTTTGTAGAAAAACACAAGTTAGGAAAGTTTCTAGCAAATTTTCCAATGACAAATGTTGAAGAGGGTTTTAATAGTCAAATCATATTTTAATTTATAATTTGTTCTCCAAGTTTGTGTCAATACATGCTCCTACATGAAATATCATATTTAAAAAACAACAATTTGATATCAAATTATATTATTTCTATCTAAAGAATATCTCTCTATGTCTAGGTATAACTATTATTATGAAACCCAATCTAGCTTGTCACATGAGGCTAATAGAGTTTTCTTGACTATGTATACCGTTTTGATTAGTTTACAACTCAGGTGTTCTGACATTGTAAACCAAAAGAAGATATCAAGCTCTTTCTCTTGTTCTCTCTCACACTTTTCCAATTTTACTTGACCCGCACATTATGGTGCATCTAATTCATAAAAATCTTTCGATGAAATAACAATTGTCTATGTTTATTCACTATACTGATTCGAATGTTCACTTCTCAACTAGGTAAAATTACATTCTTGAATTTTCTTTTACTTTAGATCTAGTCATGAAAATTATATATCCATTTTTGATTGAACAAATAATTAATGAATCACAGGGATTAATATTTCATAGCTTATGACATTTTCATTTAAATCCCAATGATCTTCTCAATCATGTATTGATGAATCTTATACATAAATTACATTCTGTCACTCAAAAGTGAAAATAAGGATTTATTAAATGTTTAGAGTTTCATTAATAGTAATTCAATTTGAAAGTCCATCCCATTATTCACCATCAAAAGTTTGGAGTTGAAATGACCAGAAATAACTTCCAGAGAAACCTCAGCAAGTAATCCTTTCATCTTGTGTCAATATGAACTTTAAACTGATATTCTAATCTTTCCAGAAAGTTAATTAGAAATGTGTTTTTTAAACATAACATGGTTGTGAGAATGTCTCTCATCGCATGTGAATGTTACCAGTTTTCCCCTCAATCAGTTAACAATATGCTCATCTTAAGGGCAAGATACCATCTGAAATGAACTCATATTGACATTTGAAGAACTAATGACAATGCATTCTTTTCAAGCATAGTATTTGCCTTTACAATCAATTTATTATTGATATAGATGAATTAGTTATGATTGTTGTGTAAATCTCTTACCTTGTCTCAAACACGCATGTTTTTGAGTCATTGAACTTAGCTAGAGGGTGTATCAAATTAGAAAAAGAAAGTTAAAAGGCTTTTGAACATTTTGATTTGGTGTAGTTTCTTTCAAAGACTCTAAATGCATTAGGGCTTGGTCAAAAGATGGGACCATCAATGAATTGATAGCAAGTTGAAGTTCTTAGATCTCCAATGTTCCATTTGTATTTAATTCTACCAAAGGAAGATCAAGGCCAATGGACCTTCCCAGTGTCCATTCTGCATTTGAACACTTGAAGAGCTATCATCCCTTGAAAATCCAACATGAGGGCTCCTTAGATCCGGTGATGGAAGCTTCTAATTCTTTAATTTACAATACCCTTGTTAGGAAAAGTCACCGTATGATCTACTAGAAAGATTCATCATTAAAGTGCACCAACCATGGTAACATCTACCGGCTATAGCATCCGACGGAAAGTAGATCAGATCCAAGTTAGCTCCTTGCCGTGTTCTATCCAGATACTAAGTCAGCATTATCTCCAGTTGGCTCTAAGTACCAAGTAGTATTTTTTTTTATCCTATCTGTGATGATTGTCAGATGACAAAAGCTGCCCTGGAAACCCAGATCCTTTGGTGAGGTCTTCAAATGCTGAAGAAAGGAATCTCTGGGCCACTAACTATTCCATCTGCAGCTCAGAGCTTCGTCAACGTTCAGTGCATCACTATGCTGCGGCCAGAAATGAAGGGCAGTGGTTATGGACAAGAGTCGGTGGAGATCAACGAACTCTCTTTCCTCCTCTTCTTCTTCTTCATCTGATGGAATATCTTGGCCAGTTAGGCAAAGACCTACCAACAGTGGTGGGTCTCATCACGGTCTTCATGTCAGGTCAGCCAATCCTGATCCTTGTGGAATCCGTTGGACACAGCCTCAAGCAGATTACGTTCCCAAGACATGGTGCAGCTTAAAAAAGCTTCGAATTTGGACTGTGTTTGAAGTTGATGGAGCGCTGACATATTTTGTGGCAAGATTTTCTGGTTCTCTTGACCTCAAGATTGAAGTAGAACCGCCGATCTCCGGATGAGACAATAAAAATCCAAGCTTTCAGAGAACCCAGTGATTTTCTGGTTAGATTACGGGCAGAAGTTCAGCTGGTTCCTCAGGCGCCGAAGCTTTCAGAGAACCTGCAGCTTGTAGCTGGAGAAAAATGGTCTCTCCCTTGCGGGGAAGAAGGAAATGAGATCCCGTCGGTCCACTCGTAGGGTAGTAGTAGGGAGGCTCATGTGGCGGGGGCCGCTGGTTGGGGCTTTTGACAGCGGAGGGTGCAGCTTTGGGCCCTCGCTTCACCTCTTGAACAGTGTTCTCCGCCTGCGAGCAACAGTCACGCATCGTTGTCAGGCTTCTTCTTACATGAACGGAAGGGATAAATTGATGTATCCCACATTAGAGAGAGAGAGAGAGAGCGAGAGAGAGAGAGAGAGAGAGAGAGAGAGAGAGAGAGAGAGAGAGAGAGAGAGAGAGAGAGAGAGAGAGAGAGAGAGAGAGAGAGCGAGAGAGAGAGAGAGAGAGAGAGAGAGAGAGAGAGAGAGAGAGAGAGAGAGAGAGAGAGAGAGAGAGAGAGAGAGAGAGAGAGAGAGAGAGAGAGAGGGAGAGATGTCTGTGTTTCCCATTTTCCCAGCAGAGTGCGGATCACGGAGCTCAGGCTTCGGAGGCCCTTCTTCGGAGCGCGTGAGTTCACATGGACGACAGCCGTAGTGCATAGAACATCCGTTCGCGCAATCGGCGTAGCAGGCAGCCATTAAAAAAAATGAAGTCCCAGTCTGAAGGTCGTGCTCCGCAACAAGTTGATAAAGCATCTTCTGCCATGTCCTTGGGAGATCAACTTCCGACTGCAGTCTTCTCGCGACCCGTGAATTTTCTAGAGAGAGAGAGAGAGAGAGAGAGAGCGATTGGGGAAGGGTTTCGTCGGTATCTTCCCATTGGACACAGCACGAAGTAAAATGTGGGCGTTGTGCTTCTCGGTCTGCAGGGATCTGGTCTAGAGAGAGGAGAGACTTTGGAGGGTTGCCCCGATGCAGACAGAAGACGCGAGGCTGCTTCTCTCCTGGTCCCGTGTTTTCCTTCCCCAATAAAACGGCACCTTCCGCAGGCTACTGGGATTAAACTTCTTACCCCCCCGCGCGCTCGTAGACGCCCTCGAGTCGGCGACAGGCCCCACGTCTAATTCTAAATTGTAGCGACGTCCGAGCCATTATCCTCCGATATTTTGAACCCCGCTGCCGGAGATCATGTGGAGATGGCAGAACTCTCTCTCTCTCTCTCTATCCCGCATCCTCAATGTGATATATTTGAGGGATCCACCAACCCATATGTTGCACGTTTCTCTCTCTCGCTCTATCCCGCTTCCTCTCTGTGATACTTCTGAAGGATCCACCAACCTACATGTTGCACCCTCTCTCTCTCTCTCTCTCTCTCTCTCTCTCTGTGGCCCCGTTCCGTTCCTTCTGTAATGCTTCTCGAGGACCTACTACTCTCCCTCTTGCATGCTTCCCGACATCTCTTTCTCTAGTAACTCTCTCCCGACCGATTCCCTAACCATGCGCCTGACAAGTCGGCACTAAATAAGAGAAGCCAATTTGCGACAAAGAATAAGACAAAGAACAGATGAATAGGAAATGGAGAAGAGTGGAAAGAAAGATTGGTTCTTCCAACAGCCTGCGCCCCTTCCAGAGAGTCCAAAACCAAGAATAAACTACGTCCAAATGGCGCGATCATCGTTAAAAAATGCGAAGAAGAAGCCTGTGGATCTCCATTGAGAGAAGGTGAGCAGCCCTCTTCTTTGATTCTGTGGATGGCAAAGACGCTGACAGGGACCTCATCACCGTACCAATGAATATGTTATTGGTTTCCTTCCGCTGGCTTGATAGGAGAGAGGCGCCGGCAGTGCACTTGGATTCGGCCGGTTCAACGACTAGACCCAACTTATACTCAACCATGAACATGAGGCGTTATAAATAGAGACTGGAGGCTCCTTCGTTGACTTCTCTCGGTTCGTGTTTCTGTATCCCACATCCTCTTGAATCAGTTTTGTTGAAGAATGATGCTGAAGTCCATGTTCCAAAGCCCCTCTCTGGTAGCTACTTCAAGACTCGTCACTCCTCCTATCAGGTCAATTATTTTTCAATCATAGCGCTGAAATTGAGAGCAGAGTGAGGTACCACCCCCAAAATTGATGTTGGAGGGATACGAGAGATGACGGCGAAATTTCTCAGTTCAGCATAGTTATTCAAGGATGTGGCAAATAATGATCAACCTTGCCAAAACTGCTGATCAAGAAGCTTCTAAGGATCAATCATTCAAATACTAGAAATATGGATACTTCAAAAGATCGTATGCTATCAATTTAATGCCTCCTAAATATTACAACGACATTATCAAGTGTAGTGGATGCTGATCAATCTTGTCAATTTCTGCATTAATCAAAATGTAAAAATATCAAGGAGAATTGGAGCGTAGCATAATATTAATACTTGAAAATGGTCAATACTTACAATAGTGAAAGGCTAGCAGTAGTGGCAACATGCCATCCCAAAGATGAAAAGAAAACAATATATGGGGCATAGTAACCAAACTCAATTTTCAGAAGAAGCAGAGATTGCCATATTAGGTCTCCAAGCTCTTGCACTTAGTGAAAGAGAGAAATGAATCAAAAGACAGCATGAACAAGTATCCTTTTGATTGTTATCATCCGTTCCGATCATCTTAAGTATTCTGTTTTATGTTTTCTTGGCCACATCTATTTATGTCGCAATGAATTTTAATGTTAGAGAATGTAGCGATTTGTGATATAGTGCTTCCTTCATATGAAACCCCAATGCTTCAATTACTCAATCCTTTATTCCTTTGCCTAAAGTTGAGAGCGTAACAAAGAATAACATTCTTAGAGGATATGACATTAGTCTTTATGTTATATCCATCTTGTCATCATATAACTTTCATAAATGAATATTGACATAATTTTTAATATTAGCCATTATTTTTTATAAATGAATAAATATTAACATATGATAAAAATTTAGCAAGCTAGATATGCTTCAATAAACTCAGTAGAGCTATGAGCACAATGAGCTGCTTAATTTTTGAATTTTCTTATTTCAAATGAAAAAATTTTAGGTGCATGAAAAATTAAATAATTAAATACCTAATTTAATTTTCACAGACAAATCGTTCAAGCATAGTCAATAGACAATTGAAAATGAAACTCAAGTTTGAACAAGATTGTGTCATAGATGATGCAAATCCTTCTGTTGATGAGACCACCTATCAGCAAATTTCCATTGAGATTGTTTTCAAAGCAATTTAGTTGAGTTCCTTGTTGAATTTTTGAAAATCATTCTTGACTACAAAATTTACTTTCATACATTGTTGGAGAATTATTTTTTAGTGCAGAAAATTATAAATAATCTACCTTTAACTGGCTATCACTAAATAAAATTATCAATATGTTATCAGATCCTATCGTAGTCAGATAGCTTGAGCAAATGGTGTCTTCAAAATCAGACGAGGATAGCTGTCGAGAGTTACATAAATTTCAAAGCAGTGCTCAAGTTGTGCTTCGAACAAATGTTTTTACAAATCCTACAATCTTAGTAGCATGAGGTGCAATCCAAAATCAGTAAAACTGTTGTACGAGCTTAGGACAGTCAACATCTTTTGAAGTGATAAAAAGAAAATCTTCTTGGATAAGGCAATCCAGGTTCGTTTCTACTACTGTATTAGTGAACTTAGTTAGCGAGAGAGAGAGAGAGAGAGAGAGAGAGAGTAAGCTGTGCATTCATCCGGGCTCCTTGCTACTACTATATTAGTGAACTTAGTTAGCGAGAGAGAGAGAGAGAGTACACTGAGTGCATTGTCTCACTGTACGCTCTCTCTCTCGGTATCTTTCCATTTATCTATCCGTCCTCCTGACTGAACTCAACCGCTAGAGAACCCATCCCAGACCCTCTATACCTTTGACCATGCCTTTAGGAAACCAAGCCTGTACTAGCGCCGCCATCAGGAGAGAAAGTCAACAGCAGCCCTAAAATCACGTTGGAAAAAGAAAAGAGCGCCTAAGTTGGACAGGAGGATGATAACCCTCCAACGCTGGCAGCAATCGCAAAAATTCCGAAGATGAGAGTAGATGATGACCCAACTCGAATTTATTTTTTTTTATCTCACCTCATAGGAAAAAGGATATCCCCAAGAACATAATCTCATCTATCTATTCGAACTTACGTCTTAACGTGGACAGTTGCTTCTAATATGGATAATTCCGTACCTCTGGCTTGCTAACATTTCCAGTAATTCGGTAGCTTGCCTGTCAACGGTGACCAGGAAAGAAGCACATCAGAGGGCTTGTCACGCGCTGACCAACAGTAATGCCGGTCAACGTGGTTCCAAGAGCCGGGCTTATCATTATTACCCGTACCGTTCTCGTAATCTGATTTCAGGAATCTTGACTCTGCTGGACGATTTCCGAATGCTGTCTGAGACTCGATTTCCTGGAAAGGTCGTCCGTTCCCTATCCTATTTACTCTTGAAACATATTTCTGGTAAGTTTCTGGGCTCTCGCGCCAGTCACAGAGCGCGATGGGGAGAGAGAGAGAGAGAGAGAGAGAGAGAGAGAGAGAGAGAGAGAGAGAGAGAGAGAGAGAGAGAGAGGAGGGAGGGAGGGAGCATCTTATATTATTCTAACCAGACTGAGACAACCTTACAAAGAAAGGGGAAGAGACCGAGAGTGGATCGCATCGTATTCATAAAACTGGGTCCGGAGGAGAGAGAGAGAGAGAGAGCATCTTTGTTCTTCTCATCGAACAGAACCCTTTGGAAGAAGAGAGAGGAGTCACGGGTGTCTAGGAAGTAACTCCACTGTCTCTCTCTCTCTCCCCCTTCTCTCTCTCACACAGACGCCAGCCTATTCTCTGTTTCCTTGTACACATACCTCAATACTTCTCTCTCCGAACAGTCCCCCACGTACCAGCAGCAACCCCACAGAAGCCAGAAAGTCCGGGGAAGACAACAAACAAACCCCCCACTCCCTCACATGCTCCCCCCCTCTCTCTCCCTAGACACAGACACTAAGGAGAAGCCAATGGCACCCCCAGCAGCATTTCAAAGACATGCTCCCCCTCTCTTTCTATCTCTAGACACAGACACCAAGTAGAGGCAAATGGCACCGCCGGCAGCATTTCAAGGGGCCTCTCCTATGAAGCCCTGCGGTGGCGGAAGGGACGGCAGCTTGCTGGGGACAGAGGGAAACAAGGCGGCGGTGCCGCCGCCACCGCCGGCGCCGTTCCTGACGAAGACTTACCAGCTGGTGGACGACCCCGCCACCGATCACATCGTTTCATGGGGCAACGACTTCTCCACCTTCGTCGTCTGGCGTCCTCCCGAGTTCGCCCGCGACCTCCTCCCTAACTACTTCAAGCACAACAACTTCTCCTCCTTCGTCCGCCAGCTCAATACCTACGTATGCCCATCTCTCTCTCTCTCTCTCTCTCTCTCTACCCACCAACTCTGAGTGTGTTTGTGTTCTGTGATCAGGGATTCAGGAAGATAGTGCCGGAGAGATGGGAGTTCGCCAACGAGCTCTTCCGCAAGGGGGAGAAGCATCTCCTCAGCGAGATTCACCGCAGGAAGGCGGCCTCCTCCTCCTCACTCCCTCTCGCTAACTTTCCTCTGCACCTCCCCTTCCATAACCATCCCTCCTACTTGATCGGAGCTGGCGCCGTCCTGGCCAACCCAGAAGGGAAAACCCTAATTAGTGACTGGTGCGACTCCAACATGCCCTCCGACCTTCTGGAGGAGAACGAGAAGCTCCGGCGAGCCAACATGGCGCTTCTTTCGGAGCTGTCCCATATGCGGGAACTCTACAACGACATCATCTACTTCGTGCAGAACCATGTACGCCCCGTTGCACCCAGCGGGGCCTTCCCTACTTCCCTTTTCGCTCCGCCGCCTCCGCCGGCGACGGCCGGCAAGGCCGCCATTGCCGCCGTGAACCGGCCCAAAGTCTGCATCAACTGGAGTAGCGCCACTTCTAGCAGCTCCTTAACAGCGAACAACAGCAGCAACAGCGGCGACGGAGACAGCTGGGACGATGACAGCAAGGAGGCCATTGATCGCCCCGGCGGCGCTCCCCCGAAGCTCGGCGGACTTTCTCTCGGCGGCGCTTTCAACAAGAGACCCTCGCCTGAAGAACCCACTTCGCCACCGTCTCCAGCCACGAAGTCCCGCCGCTTTCTCGATGACAAAAACTGGAACTTGGGATTATACCTCGGACCTCCTCCTCCTCCGTCTTAAGCCAACTCTTTTGCTGCTGTCCATCACTCCGCTAGATTTCTAAGCCAGGAATTGAAAGAATTCCCTTTTTTTGCCGTCATCTTCATAACTGTACAAAAGCAATCTCTAGCTGTAGAGCTGAATATCCTTCTTCTCCATCTCCAGAGCTCCACCTCAATGAAAGTTCCAGTGGGCCTCTCTGATTCATCCTGCGTTTATTGGCATTCATCCAGGGTTTCTGAGACTGACTGATGTTTGAAGGTGGGTGATTATTCTTCTCGGGACCTGGCCGCTAGGAAAGGAAGATCTTGTGCATCCCGGATCCTCCCTAGAAGGGTTCCTTCGGCAGCCGAAAGAGCAGGAGAAGAGAGCTGGCAGTGGGTCGAGAGGAATGGAATTGGCATTAATGAGGCTGCGGTGAGGTTTTGAAGCAAGAGAAGAGGGGAGATGCCGCTCCCATGAGCTTTCCCCTATCTAGAAACCCGCACTTATCGCGTGTGGTCATATCATTGTTGTCTGGTTCAGATGATCTCATTCCCCAAGCTGAAGGTCTTCCAGAGAGAGAGAGAGAGAGAGAGAGAGAGAGGAGGATATGGAGATAGCGAGCGAGCGAGAGAGGCGGGCTGCAATCCCGCAGCTTGCGTGATTGAAGAGAGAGTATGCGAAAGAGATGAGAAGGTGCCATGTTTGTTCCATCTGCGTTTGTCTTCACAGGCGTCCTCCTGGAGAAGGAACACCCTCCATCCATCCATTCATCGCCATCCTAGAAGAGAGAGAGAGGTCAAATCACCAGGTCCGTTTGGTGGGGTCGCTTCTCGTCTATCTGATTATAAACAAAACACGAGCAAGTTTTTGCTTCGGAGGGCCTTCGCCTGCACCCTGTAAGCTGTCCTCCTTTGTTCTTTAGTTAGCCAGCTGATTCACGAGTGACTGAGAGAGAGAGAGAGACAGAGACAGAGACAGAGACAGTGCGAGATGGAGAGAGAAAGGAGCACGAGAAGAAGAAAGCGACGTGGGAAACGCCATTGATGGCTAGAAACTTCTTGGAACGCGTCAACGGTGGCGAGCCCTCTCCAAGGACAGATGATGGGCCAGGCCAGGCCAGACCAGAGTGCCGCATCAGGCCAGTTCATTTCGTCGCACTTAGTCACCTACCTGGTCACAAAAGGAAAAAAAGCCCTGGAGGGCAGATGATGTATTGTGAATTTGAAATGTTGTTACGTATGTGATTTTTTTCTTTCTGCTATCATTTTCTCACTCATAAATCAACTCCTTTCCTACAAAATTGATATAAAAGTCAAGTGATCCATCTCCTACCTCTCTCTTGAGACCCTCAGGATTAATCAGTTTATTTTTAATATTAGCCCCGTCTGCTCTTTCATTAAACCTCGAGAGCCAAGAAAGGTACCAGTGGACTCCGTTGAGAGGCTATCTTCCTCATCTATAACCTTACCATGAGGCTTGAACCAGTCCAAGGATATTATGTTGTGAGATATTTTAAAAGGTGCAGCTATTTCTTATGTAGAACACCACTCCAACATACGTGAAAGACTAAAATGAGTTTGGTGACCAAAAGAAGTGTAGAACACCACCAAAGTTTGAAGTCTCAAAACTTATTCATGACCTCAAAATCAATCAAGCCATATGTATAAGGTGTCAATTTCATTGGACAAATACTTGTTTATGCTATTACTTCCCTTTTGTGTTACTTGTTTTGTTGATCTGATTTTTTTAACGGAGTAATAATTAAATTTTGCCGATTTAAAGACCACCACGCTGTATCATCAAGGGGTAGTAATGACAGAAACTTATCTCTATTTACGGATTCAAGCAGTCCTAGTAGATTCATCAGGCATCATTTTAATCATTACAAATTGAAGTATCATCCAGATCTTTTCTTGCGAACTAAGGGTTAAGAATATTCTATCTACTCAATTTCAAGGGCTGATTTTCCTTCTTCTAATACTAGCATTGTGTCAAGTAGTATCACAGCTTAATTTTAAGTCTTACATGCATTCATGTGAAGATGCCCTATGGAAATGATGGAAAATATTTCCATTGGCATTGCTTGTGATCTGGGCATTCTATTTACTGTAAATTCTTTTGATCTTCTGTAAAATGTTGGTCAAGGACTTTTAGGATTTGCAAGTAGTGAGAAAGACCACAAGTGGAATGCATCTCTCAAATGGGGAATAATTAATTTGAAAAAGTATACACAAGACGAAGAGAATGATGAAATAGAATATACATTTGACTTTGAAGAGGATGAAGTTATTGAAGGTTACGAGAGAGAAATCTTCTCCCATTAGCTGGTCTTCATGGGGCTTATGTTCATGCTAAAAGAAGAACAGCTATAGCATCACAACTTTTGTCTAATGTGGTGCCTACATAACAAGAAAGTATGTAAGATTGTTATCGGTAGCTTGCAAAATTTTCAATTGGGAAACATATCTAAAAGAAGTTCAATAGGATGTAGATGATATTGATGCATTTTGCATTATTCTGGGAATGCCCTATGAGATTGATGTTTATCCAGTCCATCTAGATAGTGTACCTATATTTATAGAAATGGCTATAAAATTGTCTTAGGCCCAATGAAATTAAATGAGCTGTCTAACATTGTTGGCGAAAAGAAAAAAATGATGATGTTAATTAGCATAAAATAAAATTTCAACAATTTTAATGACGAATATGAATTTTTTTCTTTAATGAGAAAAGTAGATACCATAAATTAAAATTTCAAATATAATACATAAAACTATAAAAAAAAAATTTGCATGAGATTATGACGCCAAGAAACTTACCTAGTCATGTTTCACTTATGAAAGATTCAACATCATGCTGACTTGATTCTTCAAACAAGTTCATTTTGCCTCACTACAATATGAATCCATATAAGAGTAAAGTTTTTCAATAACAAACAATGAGTTATTAGTGAAAGAACTAATAACGAAAATAATATTATTGATAACATAATTCAATTTGAATCTATACAAAATACTTTATCTCAAATTACTAACATAGGAGATTTACTTACTTGCCTTCCATGTAGATGAAAGTTATTAAATATCATATTGACTTGATTATTAGAATAAGCATGCCTAAATCACTCTAGTATAAGATGATTAAGGCCTAAAAAATCAGAAATCATGATTTACCTAAATCAGTCCAAGGTGTGTAGATAAACTAAGTCAAACTTCTTTTACATTTTCTTGGTTATTTTGCTAGTTGATAAAAAATTTTAGGAGAAGAATACTTTTTTTTGACTTGTTTAAAAGAGTCTATGCACTATATGATTTGGAAATTAACAATAATAATTTTTCTGCACTCTTTATAGATTTTCCTCTACTTTTATATTGTAGGTTATCTACATTTTTCATTGTAGACTCAAGAATGAGTATCTTATGCCTCGTAGATTCAAAGTTTGATTTTTGTTCTTTCTTGACTTATGATGTGTTCCTTTTTATGATATTTACATTAATTTTAAAATATAATTACTTTCTACACTTATGCCACCATTAATCATTTTCATTTTGAAAATTGACTCTAAATTGTTTGGCTTGTAATGTACAAAAACTTGATTTGTAAGATTATTTTTATCTACTTTAATGTTGTATTGCTCATGATATTACATAATATTACACCTCTTCACACATGCTACAATCACACTAAGAAGTGTTTAAGAAACTTTGGAGAAAAAGTTCTCCCTTACCCATCTCACGTAACCCATGACTTTGACCTTCTTGACAGTAACTTATTACTGGATTACCAAGAATACCCTACCAAATAGTTTGAAAGAGTAGTAAGTTGTTTGGTCAATACCCTACCAAATACCGATGACAACTGCAATCGGCGACAGGGTCAACTACCTTGCGGCACACGGCCGGAGAGATGAACGATCCGCGCGCTGACTTTGAGGGTCTTCCCAGCTCTGCCAGACGATGCGGCAGCGCTGTCTGGCGGCGCGCTGGAACCAAACAGTGGGAGGCGGTTTGACCGGTGTATTCCGGCGAGCAAGGGGAGGAAAGCAATATCAGCCGGAGAACCAGAGCGGGGGCTAGAAGCTGATATAGTTTCGACAGCGACGGTGTCGCTGTAGAAGTGATTATCTCCATAGAAGCAGCTCCTCAGCGCAGAGTTCCTGCCCTGCCGGCCGCATGGATCGAGTGGACGATGGCAGCGGGTCAACGGCGAGCGGCGGGACGGCGGCTGCGGCGGCGGTTCCTGGTATTTTCTTCTTTCCTTTCTTCTCCTCTTCTTCTTGGAGAAAATGGTGAAGGGGGGGGGGGGTTCGGAGAAAGCTACCCTGTGGACCACCGGAGAAGGAGATGAGGATGGGCGGAGAGATAAGCTGCTGGGTTGCTGCCGGCGGCGGTGACGGTGGCGCCGCCGGCCGGGGAGGGGGAAGGAGCTTACGGGCCCGGATTCGACGCAGAGCCGCGGCCCGTTTCCCTCCCCCGCTAAAATATCTTCCTCCGGACGCGCGGGGGGGGGGACTTTGTTTGTTCGCCAAGACTCGTTTTTTTTCACCACCCACACATTCTCTTGGAGGGCCGAACGCCACATGTGGCCCCTTGTACCAGGCCCAGAGCCAGAACAGTCTGTAGGGCTTCGGCTACAAAGCCTGATAGCCGAGGAAGATAAGGGACGAGGGAGAGTAGTCCTCCGTTTCTGGGGAGCAGCGAGAGATGGAGAGGTTGGCGCTGCTCCGCTCCTTTTCGTGCTCCACCACGGCGGGGAGGACGCTCATTTTCAGGGGCAGAGCGAGGTGCGACCGTTCGTTTCCCGCCCATTATAAGCAGAGGCAACAATTTCACCAGCAGCGGCAGCTCCGCCACCCCTTGTCGCAGCCCAGCGCCGCCCTCCGGCGGAGATGGGCGGGCGCCGGTGCTTCTCCCGGCCTGAGGAGGGCTTTCTCCTTCTCTCCCCAAGCCGTCTCCACTTCCCCGACGCAGGCTTCACCAGGTGACGTGAGCAAATCCCCACTGGGTGTAAACTCTGGGCAGGTCTCGTTGCTCACCCGGAAGCTGCTCGCCGAAAGATTTGGTCTCAGCGGACTGCTACACTCTGAACTTTGAAGTTCTCTCGTAGGCCATGTCTCCAACTCGTCATTCTCCTCCGAGGAGGTCGGAGATGTTGCCTTGTGACGTTGGGCAGCCGCCATGAATCAGCCGCAAATCCTTCTGCTAGCTACCTCCGATCCTTCTTTCTCGTCTCGTGCCATCTGTGCGCTTAACCTGGGTGCTCGCCCTCACCAGTCAGAGAATCACTCCCGTAGTGTCATCAACTCTATCAGTACTCGCATGGAAGCTATTTCCCGCGAAGTATTTTATTTCTCCCATGCCATAAAATCTGTCGTAAGTTTCACTGGATTGCGTATGGAAAGACGTCTTTTTTGAGTTGGTGAATCAGAAAAAGAGTAATCATCTACCCTTCTATCCTCGCCATCTGAAAGTGGGTTTTCTTAGTCTTGACTGGTATGCTTCAAGAGGCGTCCGTGGGTGAAATTACCTGTTTCTCGCACTAATAATGATAGACTGGAAGAGTCATGCTGCGGCCCTTTTGTTATATACGTGCCTGATTGTTATGCTTGAGGTTGGATCAATATAGTTTCTTTAATACAAAGCTTGAAATCACCTAGGCTAGAGTGAAAAAGGGCATCAATGGTGTGGGTGGAAGCTTCAGTTTGATCAGTATGAGATCATTCCGCCATATGGGTCTTAGTGTTTATCTAGACATTTACCACAGATTCTGGCTTCATGAAAATGTGATGCCAAATGAACGTTGAAAAAAATCCTTGTGAAGCCCTTAGATCTTGAAAAAATCATGCTTCAAGGCTTTGGTATAACTGTGTGTTTGAAGTGTTTTTATGTTGTCTGGCTCAACAAGAAATAGATGGTCTAAGTTGCACCTGGTCGCGGTGTTATTTATGGTTTGTGAAAATGGTGCACCACTTCTCCTCTTTGAAAATTTTTTTTTCTATTTTTTTTGGCTGTCTGTAAGGTTTTTCGGTTCAACGCACTCTTAAACGTCCAACAAATGGCTGTGACGTTCACCAATTAGTCACTGTAGTCATTGAAATTTGAGGTTTTTGTTTGGACACCTAATAATCCTTTCATTAACACCTAGTTTTGTTCTTTTTAGCAGGTGCAGATGAAAGCAATAATATTGCTGAGAAGCTAGGGTTTAAAAAGATATCTGAGGAAGTCATAGATGAATGCAAGTCAACTGCAGTTCTATATAAACACCTGAAAACCGGTGCTGAAATTATGTCTGTGATAAACGATGATGAGAACAAGGTTTTTGGCATTGTTTTCCGGACTCCACCGTAAGTATTAGCATACTATTTTTCTTTTCTTCTCATCCCTTCCCCTATTGTATGTAATATTTTGTCCTGTACATGAATGTCTGCTATGGTGTAAGTTTAGAATAGACTTGTATTCTGCATCAAATTTTTTTCTATGATCAATATACCTACAAAGTACATGCATATGTATTTTAATTGAGGGGAGATGCATGATTATTTTAGATGAATATACTTATATCTCTTTGTTGTTTTGTTCTTTGTTCTCTGCAATTTAATTTTATTGAACTGTAAAGTTTTGGGTCAAAAAAATACGACATTAATGTGGAAATAATTTCGAAGCTAATAAGGTAGTAAATGGTGATGATAGTTTCCAAAATTGAACTCTGAAGTAGGGTGCACTCGACAATATACTATGAGACCATCAGTAGCTGTCATGATCTTGCCTTCTATGATGTAAAAGGACCCACCAGTGATGGAGATCTTGAGGAACACTGCGGGAGGTTATGGTGATTGGTGAAAAGAAATTCTAAAGCAGTTGAGGGGATCATATAAGTTAAGAACAGTATCTTCGTTTGGGCCTGTGGGAGGCTTGATGTTGATAGTTGCACTAATGTGAGAGAGAAGTGAACCCGACTTCACATTTTGATTGATATCGGATATTTATGTCCACAGAAATGTGGATATGAGATTAATATCCATTTTCATATCTAATTTGTCACCTAGGACCAGGAATAAGTTATGTTAGTGAAGATTCATCAAATAGTGAAAACGTCCAAAAATACATATGTAATGGAACCGGTGGTTACTGATAGTACATAGCACTTTAATTTTGTCTAGTCTTGAATCTGAGTGTTATTGAATGGTTATTAAAAGGCGATGTTTTTGAAAATTGGTTTTGGCAAACGAGAGTGTTACAATTATTTTGTTTAGAATCAAAGTTGAGTATACGTGGAGGAAATGCGATGACAGGTTAGTTGATTCTACCAGTTTTACTGAGAGACGAAATTCTGCACTAACACTAAAAGATGAAAAGAGTATTTTTCCTACACTTTCTTGATAAACATGAAATCATTAATTTGAGATAAACCCATGCTATTTTAAACATGGGTTTCTAGTTGTCACTCATTGTAGAATTTTTGAATCCGACCTACTGTGTTACGGAATAATGAGATGAGGTGTGGAGAGAGATATTCTCTTATTCGTGGTTAAAAGACCCTCTTTACTGCCAATATTTGAAATATAGATTTATGAAGTTTTTTTTTGTGACCAGATATGTCTATGTTAACGTTTCCCTTGCTATTGTAATCATGTGTTTCAATATCTGGATTCCCTGCACGAATCAGATTAGTAGGGGTGCAGCGTTAACTTTGTGTATTATGCTTAATGCAGGAAGGACTCTACTGGGATACCCCACATTCTGGAACATAGCGTATTGTGTGGTTCAAGGAAGTACCCTTTGAAAGAACCTTTTGTTGAGTTATTGAAAGGCAGTTTGCATACTTTCTTGAATGCATTCACCTATCCTGACAGAACTTGCTATCCAGTTGCTTCTACAAACATAAAGGTGAATACGGCTACTGGTGTTGTGCTAAGAAATATTTTTCTATGCTTCTGTTGCAGCTGCTTGTAGTCTGGTTCGAACGTTTATTTTCTTTAATTTAACTTCAAAATTTTTTCTCCAGGATTTCTACAATTTAGTTGATGTGTACCTGGATGCTGTCTTCTTTCCTAAATGCGTTGAGGACTTTCAAACATTTCAACAGGAGGGATGGCACTATGAGCTTAATGATCCCTCTGAAGAGATATCCTTTAAAGGTATATATGGTCATTACTTCACGATAGAGTTCCCCCTTATATCATATTAAAAGTTGTCCTGTAGATGAACGTGCTATACACCCGAGTGATGATTCTACTCTATATTTTTGTTTCTAACAGTTTATTAATTTGAATTTCAGGTGTAGTTTTTAATGAAATGAAAGGAGTTTATTCACAGCCTGATAATATACTTGGCAGAGCGTGTCAGCAGGCAAGCAAGCTTCCTTGAAACCTTTTGTACAATTGACACTTACACTGCTTCCTTCCATGGATTTGGTTAAATAAAAATGCCAACGCCACTGGTGGGAAGTTCCTTTACTGTGTTGATTCCAAATGACTTAATATTTAATGTACAAAACTGGTGGTCTCTTGTGGGTTTGTATCCACATGTACAAAACGGGTCTGGGGTATGACGCAGATTCCTATGTCATAAAACTATTATTTACCAATGAATTTTTTTTATAAATTTTATCCTATGTACATCAACTTTTTTTTATCTGGTTCTCAGTAGTTCTCTGTGGACTTTGGTTCTGACCGAGTTTTCAGTCTTTATGGAGTACGCTGGTAACTTCCCTGTTGTATCTTTCATGTGGTTTATACTGGCCTTCTATTCTAGATTATTCTAAATCCAGAATAATTGGTTTCTTCGCATGATCCAGAAAATAAATTTTTTCCATTCGCCACTTGTGTGTATAAGGAAACGTTACTTATTATTTTTCTGTTTTTTCTTGCCTGCCTGGGTTTTTTATTTCTTGATATCATCTATAATAATGTTGAAAAATTCAATGCACAGTTGTGTGCTTTTTGTAAAGTTTCTAATAAATTTTTCTTCTTATATTTAATTCCCTGTAGGCTCTCTTTCCTGATAATGCATATGGTGTTGACAGTGGTGGTGATCCTAAAGTTATTCCCAAACTGACTTTTGAAGAATTCAAGGTGTGTTTTTTCCAAAACTTTCAGTCAAATATCTTTTCTTTTCAGATAACGGATGATTTCTTTTTCTAGATAGGTTAATCTTAAGTCTTAACTTTATGGGCATCATTTAATAGGTTTGTACATAAAGTTAATAAGGTACCTCTGTGTTTCATCACCGGGATTACATTACGATTAGTATTTTATTTCAATAATCTATGTATGATGTTAAGAATCTGCTGATTTGCAGAGTAAGGTTGTTAGAGGTTTGTGCAGAATAATTACTTGAAGTCGGCTTAATTTCCTGTAAAATGCATAGCTAGGTTGGTCTACCCCTGGGTTTGGTCACAGTTTGATCTGTGGTAGTATAGGAACAATACTTTATGTGATTTTACTCACAGTTATCAATATTTTACATTGGAAACTGGAAAAGGTCTTGTAGATCGAGGAGTTTAAATGATTCCACGGTTTTATGTATCTTACTGACAAGATCTAACCTGAAGGAAATTTCCAGATACCTAAAATATGATGTCCAAAATGAATTCTCAGGTTTCACTCTCTCAAATCTTTTTTTTGTTGGTGTAGGAGTTCCATCGTAAGTATTACCACCCAAGCAATGCAAAGATATGGTTCTATGGAGATGATGATCCGAATGAACGGTTGCGCATTTTGAGTGGTATGTCCTTGGGTTTTTTGATTCATACAATCGAATGCTTTCCTGTGATTGATATAATCTCTCATATTCTAGATTGTCTTTATACTAACCGAAAGAACTGATCTTTCCTTTGTTTAACGTCAGTTCTCCATAAACATATAAAATCACTTTTTTTTTTTTATGATAGTCTGAGTGCCACTCCACTGAATTTGAGGGCACCGTTTGACATAACCGAAGAGTGTATTCTTGAATCCACTAGGAACATCCTTAAATCTACAAGATAAAAGTTATGCTAGTGGGCACAAAAGCAGGTCTGTTACAGCATCAGAGGTGGAATCTGTCTGAGAAAGGCTGTACAATCCTCTCTTAGGTCTTTTCAGTATATTATGTGGTGAGTGCAAAATTTTGCTGTGAATGAAACGTGTTGTTGATAAAGAGAAAAATATTGAATTATAGATATCGAGTCATTTTTTTCGTATTCTGAAAATGAAAAACAGATCAAGACACAGACAGCGTCCAAAAAAACTAGGATTAACTTGTTGGTGTGTTCTCCATGTGCTATCATCCTGATTTTTTGTCTGCAATATTCTTATATTGCCTGGCAATATTCTAATGCAGATGGGGACAATTAAGTCCAGTTATCAAACTAATTTCTTCTATCGTTTGTTTCTTTGTAAATAAGTTTTGAATTTTGGTCTTTGTTAGGATCCCACTGGATCCTAACAAAGAGAGGTAGGACAGGGGCCAGAGAGGAGAGATTAAGCAAAAGATAACTCATGACAACAGGAAAATGAAGAACAGAGAACCGGATCTCCGGAGGAAACCCTAGAATGTTTGAGGCGAGTTGGAGAGCGCCTCTATCTCCCAATGACTTCTCCCAAAAGTGGCCCCACAGTGTGGGCCCCAAGGGCTCTTATATGCCCTCCTTACTAGGCCTCTTGACCCACATATGACTTACCCCTACCCTCTCTGGGCATAAGTAACATGGGCAGTGGGCCTGGTAATGGGATCAACTCTTTGGGTCCTAATAGTCTTCAGTTTGTAGCAGTCTATGCCAAAGAGCTATGTTTCTTATTCCACGAAATAGATCCCATTTGTATGCATCTGCAACGTTGTTATTTCCTCCATGTTTTGAACTAATTACATGCCTGTTAATACGAAGGGACCACTCTTCTTGTAGCACTCAATTTCATTTTTTTGGCTTCCCATTTCTTCAGTATATTTTCCGGTTATCCTTGCAATATCAGATAAAATAGACGGTGTTAAAGAGAGAAATTCTATACTCAGTGAATGTTAATCACCTCATTGTAGACATTTATCCTTTGAAAGATTTGAGTTCACTCTTTTGTCGTTTTTGTATGTTTCATTGATGATCAATTAGTCATTTTGGTTGTACAGATTTATCTTTTGCATCTTGCAATAATATTAAATGTTTGATACTATCGTTATGGTATTTTGTTCAATTTCAACGCCTCTGATATCAATTTTATGGTTCTCTCACGCCTGAATATTTCACCTTTTCTTTTTTACTAGAGGACGGTTTGCATTTTTCCTGCCTGATTTTTTTCTTTAAGGTTATTATGCATTTAATGATATCCGTTTGTCGGATGGTAATAAACCTGCTTAATCTATGCCAGAATTTTGGCATTGGAAGACTTAGTTATGGGAATTATCAGTAGCATTTATTGATTGTTGTACAGTTTATTGACAGTTAATGACGGCCTTGATGTTTTCTTCTACCTTATGCAGACTATCTTGATCAGTATGATAAGAGCCCTGCTTCTAATGAGTCAAAGATTGAACCTCAGAAGCTCTTTTCAACGCCAGTAAGGGTAATAGAGAAATACCCGGCTGGTGAAGGTGGTGACAACAAAAAAAAACACATGGTCTGCCTGAACTGGCTGCTATCTGATGAGACATTAGATTTGGAAACTGAACTCACACTTGGGTTTTTGGATCATCTGTTACTGGGAACACCAGCTGCCCCACTTAGAAGGATCTTACTTGAAAGCAGGCTGGGGGATGCAATTGTTGGCGGTGGAGTGGAAGATGAATTACTTCAACCTCAGTTCAGTATTGGGTTGAAAGGTGTGTCTGAGGATGACATTCAAAAGGTAGAGGAGCTGATCATGAGCACTCTGAAAAATTTAGCGGCAGAAGGGTTTGATTCTGAAGCTGTAGAAGCATCTATGAACACTATTGAGTTTTCCCTCAGAGAGAATAATACAGGGTCATTCCCCCGAGGCCTATCTCTGATGCTTCGATCTATTGTAAGAGACTCTCTTCTGTCATTACGTGCAAAATCGTATTCTTCTGCTTCAGTTTCATCTTATTTTGATTTTTTTTTGTAGGGAAAATGGATATATGACAAGGATCCTTTTGAACCGTTGAAATATGAAAAGCCCTTACAGTCTTTGAAAGCCAGAATAGCTGCAGAAGGCTCTAAGGCTGTCTTTTGTCCATTAATAGAGAAATTCATCCTAAATAACCCTCATTGTGTTACGGTTGAAATGCAGGTATGTAGGCTCATGATGAATTTAAGAATAAACATCTCGGTTTAGTTTGTGTGCTTATTAGAAGGTTATGTTTCTCAGCCCGATCCTGAGAAAGCATCTCAAGAGGAAGCAGCTGAACGAGAAATCCTTGAGAAGGTGAAATCAAGTATGACGCAAGAGGATCTTGCAGAGCTTGCTCGTGCTACTCAGGAGCTGCGTTTGAAGCAGGAAACACCAGACCCACCAGAGGCTTTGAAATGCGTTCCCAGTCTTTCTCTTGATGACATCCCCAAGAAACCTATACAAGTTCCGACGGAGGTAAAATAAAGTTGTTGATTCCAACCTTAGTACCTGAAGATATGATTGTACATACAAGTTTATAATGTGTTTCTAAGCAATGAGAAGAAAGCCGATTACACATTGTACATAGTGCACAACTTTTTGTCACGTTCTTCGAGTTGATGTTATAAGTACTTATAGTTCTTTTCTCATGCTTATGCATTCCTGTTACCTAGGATTTGATTCTGACTAAGGTTATTGACATGCTATCACATTTTTTGGGGCTGTAGATTGCAGAAGTCAATGGAGTGAAAGTTTTGCAGCATGATCTTTTTACGAATGATGTTCTGTACTCAGAGGTTGTATTTGATTTGCGCCATTTGAAGCAAGATCTTCTTCCACTGATACCATTATTTTGGTAAGAAATTTTTCAGTTGATGTTATGATTTGGATAGAAGAGTTCAATTCCTAGTTTTTTCCAGTTTGCATTGTAATCTCAAAATCAGATTGTATTCTTTTTTAACTCGTAGTTAATTCTAAATGGTGTTTCACAGTCAATCATTGCTCGAAATGGGAACAAAAGACCTTGACTTTGTTCAGCTGAACCAATTAATTGGAAGAAAAACCGGGGGTATATCAATTTATCCTTTCACATCATCTGTGAGAGGGAAAACAGAACCATGCAATCATGTCATTGTCCGTGGTAAAGCGATGGGAGGACGTGTGGAGGATCTATTTAACCTGGTATTTTTACTATGTCTATCGTTGTTCACTGCTATTGTCAGTTTTTTTTTTTTTTTTTTTAATTTCATTCAAGAAGCAGGTTTATTCTTTATAGAATACGGGATTGAATTGCATATATCTGGTGCATAATGAATGTCTCAATGATGTCTGCTTACAGTTGGATACCAGGTAAATATAAGGATAGGTACAGGACCCTTGTGCTACAGTCTTAAGATACACGAATTGTAGTAAGAAATAAATTTAGAAAGTGCCAGAAACCCATAAAATAGTTCTAAATAACCTTTTATGATATAAAGTCATTCTTTTTATAGAATCAATTGCTTGGATTTTACCTTGGAGGATGACTAAAATTTAACGTCGGTCATAGTGTTCCAGTTGAATGCTTGTTATTATTGTTTGCCCTTTTTTCAGAATGGTCTCCAGGCCTCTGAAAACCATTGGACTGGTCTATAGTATGAACAATTTCTTTTATTTTGGTGGACCTGGGGACCACACCCCTGGGCGCCTGGGCAGAAAGATTTAGGGCGTTAGGGGCAATCCTGTGCTGAATGAACTGGTCCTCCATGACTCTCCTACGCCTGTCTGAGGTATCGATGGGATATGAAGCAGAACCGGACAAAATTGGTGCCATGGTGGTGCTAAGAGATGGCAATTTTTTGTATTGTATAGAGAAGGACCTATTGATTGACCAAAGACACAAACCAATCTACCAGTATCTAAGATAAGTAGTGGTCTATCGTTACAGAACATGGGAACATGTGTTGACTTGCCTATATTTAGTATTTCCCACGTAGCTTGTCGGTCAAACCAATGATTCTCTTCTTAAAGTCACAGAGAGAGTCCTTTTTTTTCTGGTCCTCCACTGAGAATCGTTGTTGCAGTTCATCGCCATTTGTTCCATTTACTATGAAGGGCAAGATTGCACAGAATAATAGAAGCATCTAGGTCACAGAAAATTTCTTTTCTCAAGTTGTTCTGGCACCTAGAGAACATGGGGGAAGAAGAATTTTTGTAAGGGTGGCCAGAGGAAAGACATTAAGTGAGTGTTAGTTGCAGTGAGGGTGCCAGGAGGATTATTTATTTTAATCGTTGTAGACGAAGGGGGCATTGTCGCACTGTGTACATTGCAGCAGGCAGACGACAGGAGAATCATAAAAGATTTGGGTGAGACTATGATGCGGGAGATACCATGCATGTGGCTGAGAAATTAGCAAAAACGTCACCTTAATTCAACATTGGTCAACTAAATAAATGCCTTCTTTGAATAGTCACTGTAGGCTTATGTTCGTAGTTAGGTGCCATACTTTCAAAACCAGGCTAAAATCGTAGGAAGCATGGAAACTTTCTCCAACTAAGGTGGTTGTTTAAGATGAGTGAAGGGTGAACCAGAATAGGTAGCGTCAACCAGAAATAAAAGATGGTTGATAGCAAATTAAATGAGTAGCCCAGAATAGGATTGACTATGAATGTAGCTGACGATCTTGAGGCAAACAGCCCACCAATTATAGTGATCCCACAGCCTAAAGGATGCTCGGAATCAAACGAGGACGAACTCACTCTCAGCTTCAGGCCTTGGATCCCTGATTTTTCATCGAAGGGCCTATATGACCCTCATGGAGAAAGAGCTATGAGCGAAATTTTCTTTTGAATTTTCTTTTTTTGACATCATGTTCAGGATCCTGATTATAGGAGTTACATGAGGCATTTAAAGTGTCTCTTTTCATTCTTGCTTGGAAATGCCAACCGTTCTTTGTGTCAGCCCAAATGCCCATGTTGAGAACTTTTCATGTGTCTATCTTTCCGTGAGTGTCAACTAATTCTTTTTACTGTAAAAGATCCGTCTTTTCTCTTTACTCTAAAAGCCGTGGGCTCAGGTTAAAAATTATTTGTTGAAAAGCTTCACTTTTAGGACCTTCTCAATGATACTCTTATACCTTTTTCTATCATTATTGTGGACAGCCGGGGCAATTTCTGTCTACTATGGGTCTGGAAAACTATTGTCAGGATAGACATCAGGCGGCTGTTGGATGATAAAGAATATTATCTATGATATGAAGTGGCTCCCGCTCTCCAATATGCCTAGGATTTGGTTGGCCTTGGTCTAGCAAGGGTTATATTTTCTGATAATTCTTGAGGACATCTGATGCTGGTGATTTTGGCCCATTTTACTGTGTTGTTTTACTCTATCCTGTTCAATTTAGGTCAATTAAAGATATAGTTAACTGTGTTGGCTTGATTCGTCATGTTATGCTCTTTGCATTTTGAGTGGCAACTACCACTCTACTGTTACCATTTTCTTAAAATGTCAGTACTGTTTGGCTCTTGCAGATCAGATGTGTCCTACAGGATGTTCAGTTCACAGACCAACAGCGTTTCAAGCAGTTTGTTTCCCAAAGTAAAGCCAGAATGGAGGTAACCTCAGACATACTTTCGGTAGACCGAAGTTTTCCCAACTTCTATTATATCTTACAGGAACTGTTTTTTTTATTTGTAGAGCCGTCTGAGAGGCAGCGGTCATGCAATTGCAGCTGCAAGGATGGATGCAAAATTGAATGCTGCCGGATGGATATCTGAGCAGTTTGGTGGACTTAGGTTAGCTTATATCTTTGCTTGAGTATTATGATCATGTATGTGCATGTTTGATGGTGCTAATTTTTCTTTGATTGTAGTGCTGTAACCTGGAGAAAATAAATTCGTCCGCAGCTGTTGTTGTCAGAGAAAAACTTGTTTAAATATTTAATTTTGGTCCTCTACCAAGAGAGCATTTTGAACTATATTAGATGTTGACATATGCCAAGATATAGGCTGTTGTACTTTCATGTTGAAGATCCATCTATATTTACTTTTGTCTATCAATTTATTATTTTTCTATCGCTCTTTGTAGAAGTGGCTATACTTACTTCCTGAAGAGGTAGACTGACTTGGAAAGTATAACTCACAAAGTATTATGCATTCACTGATATATTAATGAATCTAAAATCTTCTTATCTTTGGCGACAGCTTATCGTAGTGATGCAACTGGTCTGTTGGACATACTGCACGCTTAAATCATTTTACCTTAGAGATTACACATTTGAGAAGATGATTAGATGGTGACATGAAAAATATTTTCTTGGCATGTGGCTGTCCTTGTTCCATGGGTAATATTCCATCTGCATGCGTGCACCATGAAGCTGTTCTATAGTAGAAAGGATGCTGATGATGTTCTCCCTCTTACTTGTCCAGCTATTTAGAGTTCTTGCAAGACCTTGAGAAGAGGGTTGATAAAGAATGGTCCGAAATTTCTTCTTCACTGGAGGCGATCCGTACTTCTCTTCTCTCCAGGGAAGGTTGCATAGTCAACATGACAGCTGATGGGAAGATACTTACAGAATCAAGCAAATATCTTGCCGAGTTTATTAACGCCATTCCAAGCTCATCATCTTCTGGGGCTGCCTCCTGGAGTTCTATTCTTTCACCCATTAATGAAGCCATCGTTGTTCCCACTCAGGTCTGGTTCCATTTATTTTGGAATCTCAGCGCTCTCATAGCATGCTTAAGATTTATAAGGCGTGACATGTTTGCTTCTTGCACTTTCAGGTTAATTACGTTGGAAAAGCTGCCAACATCTATGAGGCTGGATACCAGCTCCACGGGAGTTCATATGTCATTTCAAAGTACATTGGAAACACCTGGTTGTGGGACCGTGTTCGAGTGAGTGGGGGAGCATATGGTGGCTTTTGTGATTTTGACACTCATTCTGGTATGTGATTGCTATTTTTCCTTGCACCCAGATGAATTTCTCATCTACTTTACTCAATTTACTGGGTCATCCTCCCCTTATTTCCCATTTATGTTGCTTTCTGCAGGAGTTTTCTCATATCTGTCCTACCGTGATCCCAACTTGTTAAAGACACTCGATGTGTATGATGCAACTGCCAATTTTCTCCGTGAGCTAGAGTTGGACAACGATACGCTCACCAAGGCGATCATTGGGACAATTGGAGATGTGGATTCATATCAGCTGCCTGATGCTAAGGGTTACAGCAGGTGAGAGTTTCTTCTTTACCCACCTGAAGGAGGTCCTTAGTTATCATCTTTCTGGCTGCAAAGTTTCAACCTTTTTTTAAACGAGAGGAGAAAGCAAATGACAACAGCAGTCGTTCTGTCTGCTGGTGACGTTGTAGGCTGCCTTATATGATTCAGATGAACGGAAAAGTAATGGGTGATAATCGCCAAAAAAAACTGAGCTGAACCACGTGATGAATCACACGAGAGGATCTCTCAACAGCCCATCTATGTGTGGATGTGATCCTCGGTTTTATAGGCCGTAAATCTCACCTAATAAGTTTATACTTTTATATGCCCAATGTTGTGGAATTTGTGTTATTATCTTCTCAAGTTTTTGTATTCCATGGATCAAATGCACAGCTTGTCAGATGTTGATGTCATTTTGCTTTGAATTTTCAGTCTGCTGAGGCACTTGCTGGGCATCACAGAGGAGGAGAGGCAGATAAGGCGTGAAGAAATCTTGTCAACCAGGTTAGTC
This sequence comes from Spirodela polyrhiza, assembly GCA_024713555.1. NCBI lineage: Eukaryota > Viridiplantae > Streptophyta > Magnoliopsida > Alismatales > Araceae > Spirodela > Spirodela polyrhiza. The sequence goes on from CM046535.1 coordinate 6,699,928, forward strand.
AGCCTCAAGCCAAGGAATGGCGTTGTCTTGGCAATGGGTGTCTAATTGGGTATCTCCCCTTGCAGCCTGAAGAACTTCAGGGAGTTTGCAGATGCCATTGAGGTGGTGAAAGCTAAAGGAGTGGTGGTAGCCGTAGCATCTGCTGACGATGTGGCCAAGGCAAATGAGGAGAAGGGCGGGTTCTTTGAAGTCAAGAAGGTTCTGTGAGTGCAAGCATGGCTTCTGTGGTGTTTCTCTCACTTGTTCTCTCTCTGGCGGCAGAACTGCAGCAGCTTACTTGACAGAGGACTGGATTAACAAGGTTGATAGCTGTGAAGGTGTGTAGATCACTGCCTCTTCTGTTGAGCATTCATGAGATTAAAAAAGTAATTAATCCAACTCAATGAACGCTAGTCTGCCTCTGGTGAGGCTCTACTTGGAAAAAATATTCTGAGAGAGTAGGTTTAAATTTTGACTTCAGAATCTCATCTTCAAACCATTAATGAATGCTCAGCATTGACCCATTCCTCTCCTCGGCCTTCAACTCATCGGGGTTATAATTTAGCAAGCTGATTGCAGCGAAGTTGGAGTGATTACTAGCCATTCTTTAAGGCATTAATGTGGCCTGTAGACTTCATCTTGCTTTTGTTGTTTCCTCTCCTTTTTGTTATATGCAGGACTTCAATCGGACATGGAGAGCATCACTTCTGCAGACAAGATCAGAGATTTTAATGTGAAACACCGGGTGTAAAATGGCAATTGTTGAGCCAATCTTTCAGCTCCTACATTGTGAGAATCCTATTGGAGGCGATCTTGGATGTTGATGATCTGCAAGGGTGTGTAAACTCCTTTTACTCAGCTATACAAATATTTTCAAACGTTGGTGTCATCTTATAAGGTTGCTTGATGTGAATTGGAGGCCCTTATGAGGATCTAAGAGTGGAAGTATACCTGCAAAAAGTATGGTTTCTCTCACCTCTCTTTTTCCTTGTCTTCCTACTGTGCCCCTCTCAGGCCTACTAAGTGGTCTAGAGAGACCAAAAGGTAGAGTGAGCATATCTCTGAAGCTTTTAACTTTGTGTGGCCTTGGACGTTTGCCCATTGCCCAAACAGCCATCTCCCTCACCAGGGTATTTTTGTGGAAGTTTGGCACTCAAGGACAGAAGTATTCTAATGAAGGACACTGACAAGAAGAGGGTTTAACCTATAAATCTCCTTTGACCACTGCTGGGATTTGGTGTTTAAGTTGTTATCCCAAGCGAGCAGCTTAAAGGCAGCAAGGTTAATTGGCCGGCCTTTTTAAGCTATCAAGTTAGACTTTTCTGACCATGCAACCTGCTAAGGGGCTAATGGGTTGACTCTTATATCAGCCTAGAATATCTTTGTTTAAGCTATATAATGGTCCACCATTTTTTTCAGGGTTTATAAAATGCCTTTTAGATGAGTTTTCAGCCAATGAGTACAAAACTTGCTCATCCTGTGGTGCAACATCTTTTGAAAAATTCTCTAATGCTCCTGATGTGAGTTTAAAGTTTCTTCCTATCCACAAGGCATCCTTGTATAAGGCATTTAGATATCAAGAGTAGACAATGATGTCATAAATTTCAGCTAAATTGCTAGGGAAAGGATAATACAACCAATGTTGATACATTGAAAAGTAGACATTGATCAAGGGAAAACCAAACTAGAATAAAATTTGTGCCTATCTAGCATCACAAAAGCAATTGTCAACCCTCATATATAGTTTGTTTATCCACTAGTCTACCATGACGACCCTTAATGGTTAGGATTAGGCATAGGATCACTGATGACTTAAACATCATTAGAAAACCGATTCAGTCCCCTCTATTGGTTCACTTACTAGCCTCTTAGGGACCCAACAGAAAGGTGTGCTGATAGTTTATAGTAAATTGATGTTTTAGATATAATTAAGTAATTGTAGTTTCATGATTGAAAGGATATTTGAGAAATGATTGGTTACTGTGAATGGGATAACATGAATTAAGAGATGCTTTAAGCTATTGAAGAATGACCAGTAGGAAATAAAATCACTTGGGTAATAATTTATATAGATTAGCCCCTTTTCACAAAACCTTGTTCGATGGTATCACGTAAAAAGAAAATTTTTCTTTGGGAGAAGAAGCTACTATCAATTTTGTCCTTATTAAATGATAATTTATGCCTCTTATATTAGCAAATCTAAAATTTGAAGAACTATTTGAATTGAAATATAGCACAATAGTAGTGTAGGGCTTATTGTGCCAATGTAGCGATCATATGACTTTGTATAGCAAAAACTTTACTACTACTGGGAGAAAACTTAGAAAAAATTAATTAAAATTTTATGCAATGTAAAGCTTAATAGATGTGGGAACATTACAATATTCAATTTTAATTTAGAGTATTTATTGGTCGCTAGGTACTAAATCATAATAATATTTTTTAAAGAAATAAGTATTGAATGGTAGATGGGTTTCATTTGCTATAATTTTTTTTACAAGAGAATTCAAATCCAACATAAATCCTCCCATTAAAAAGATATGATGTTTTGCCACCTTTCAAGTTGACATAAATACTTTATTATTGAAATATTTAATATAAAATATGAAGATTTGGCTCAAAATTTGGGAAGCCTATATGAAGGATTTATTAATCAAAATATTTCATGTAAAAAAGTGTTCTTGTTTTGTGGAAACTTCTAACCCATTCATAGAAAGATACTTCATTGAAAAGTTATTTAGGAATTTTACTAAGCAACAAAAGGATATTTAGAGTATGATAGCACTCAACCATTAGTATAATTTTTATTAAAAGATCATGTTTAAGCACATGATTGTACACACCATTACCAGTTCCAATAAGGCCTTGGGTGGATTAATTCATTAGCTTCATTTTGAGATTGTTACTTATGTGTTTTTTGTCTAAGAAGATATGTTTTCTTGCTTGTGAGATAAAAACAATGCACTACAAGTAACTAATTTATTTTCTTGAAAAGTAGTTAATTTTAATGCATTAAAAAATTAAATTTTATATAATTGAGATATAATTTTTTTCCACTTCAATCACTCTTTGGAAGAGATTTAATTCTTTACATCAAATTGAGAAACATGACACTCGAAATGAGATGACCAAACAAAAGTTGTAGATCATGTGCTAGAAAAGTTTACTTGTTACATTTGAAGATATACACCAAAATTTGGAAAATTTTTCTATGCTCAGAATTTTTTTCATAGAATCATATAATAAACTGCTAAAAAAATTAACCTTAATTTTCAAGTGTTTTACATCTTTCTTCCCAAACATTGTAGCATCTTTGAGGTGTCCATCTATTCAAATACGAATAGAAAATAATTGAGGTTGAAAATATGAGATATCATATCAAAATAAAGTTTGAGTAGAATCTTTCATATGCTAGAAAAATAATGGAGTAGTAGGCAAGGAAAAACAAAAAAAAAATTAAGTAGGTAATTTATTCACAATAGTTTTATAGACAAAATTTTCAAGTAAAAAAAGTTGGAAACTGAAGAAATCCACATGACATTAATGGCAAGGATTGTCAACTATTTACTACTACTATAAATAAAAAAAATTTAAAGTTTAAATCTAGTTTTTCTCTTGGCTACTATATAGAGGCATGTACATTCTTTTTGAGATGGGAATGATTGATGTAGAAAATCAGTTAAGCAAAATAAGAAAGACTAAAGAGTTATGACTATGGCAATTAAAACAATCAGAAACCTTAGCTCAGAAAGGATTTAGGATTTAGGGCCTATATAATAGGTTGAAAATATAAATTTAATTTAGAGCTCTAATCATCCTTTGAAGGTAATTTAGGAGAACAATAACTAATTTTGATGTTTTTTAAGGGCCTAATTCATTGTATGACTAGGAAAGTTAGCAATAATATCAATTTTACTCTCTTGATGCCTTGATGCTTTTTTCCCATCTTGTGGATTTCAATAGCCTTTATAGATTCAAGGAAACCATTGTGATCCTGGTATATTCAATGGGTGTCTAAATCTTTGCTTGTAGACTCAAATATCTGGTATTATATTATGCCTCATACATTAAAAGTTTGATTTTCTTTCTTCATGACATATGATTTACCATTTATCACAATATTTATATAAATTCTTACTTAGTAAAATGACCATGTGCATTGCGTCTTCCTCAATCTTTGTTATTTTACCAAAATAACTTTATTTGTAATATAATTTTTATATAATGTTACTTACATGACACCTCTTCATACAAATTACATTCAAAATGAGGAGCTTTCACTAAGCTTTGGCGAAAAAATTTATCCTCAATCTCATCTTACATGAATATCTAACCCTCTTGAACAAAGTTTATTATTGGGCTGTCAAATGACAAGTTTGGGACTTAGTTGTCTTATGTTAGGTTGCTTGACAAGCTTTTTGAAGAGCAGTAAATTATTCTTGATGTTGCATTTTACCAACTATTCTACATAATGACTTGAAAACTCAAACCTTGGCTAGGTGCATCATCACAAGTAATATTGTAAAGAGTGATGAATTGGCTCCTTTGTTGGGTACAATCAAAGAGGTGAATAAATCATGTGTCAACTTTGAGAGTCAACCTTACTCTATTAGATCTTTGTGATACTACAAAATCCCTTTCATTATGATCTATGTACCTTGGAGATGCTCATTGTGATCCATTAGACCCAAGGGTTATCTACATATTTAGTTATAGACCTAATATCTAATACTACAGTTCATTTCATAGATTACCATTTATTAAAATTTTAATATCATCCTTTTATATTTAAATGATGTCATTTATGTATATCATCATCCTTAAATTTTTTTCTAAAATTTCTAAATTATTGATTTTGAAACTTTCAAAACATTATTTGTATGATCATTTTATACAAGTTTTCCTCACAATCAGGAGTGTTTATATAGCTTTGGTGAAAAAAGTTCTCCCCAATCCAATATTATGTGAGACATGATTTCTATTTTATATGAAGTAGTTTGTTATTTGGCTGTTAAATCTCACTTGGGACTTTGTAAACTTATGTCATGATACTAAAAAACTATTTTGAAGAGTAGTAAATTATCTGTGAGGTGATATTTTACCAAGTTTCCTACTAAATAACATCACTATTAGGTTCATCAGCATGAGTAATATTATAATTGAAAACAAGTCAGCTTTGTTGCATGTCACAACTTGAAAGGTACATAAATCCCAAATCAACTTTGAGAGTTAACCTTTCCTTACTAAATAATGTGACTTGTTCATTGAAATATCTTTTTAAATTAAAGGGAGCTTAATGGAGATCTTAAGCCACTCCACCACCAAGGCACCAAAGGTGAAGCCCATTTCGACCCATGTTCAAGGAGGCTCAGAAAAGGAGGACTAAGGGATAGGCTTGAATAAGGCCTATTCCTATGGGGAAGGGTTGTGCCTTCATGGGAGGGTGTTGCACCAAGCAGCCTCCCCTCTCATAATAGACCTTTAGAAGCACCCCTTAGACAACCACTCATAACTACTCAAACATTACTTGGAAATTCGATCAAGGGGTCACAAGATGCTCATCAAGTTATTGATCAAGGGTTAAGAAAAGGTCAAGATGTAGAGGACAACATGCAATTAATCCTAGAGGAGTTAAGTCAACCAAGGATGTAAATAAAGAGATGTCAAACACCTTCTCAATATATATTTCTCTTTTTTATAACCACCCCTAAGAATTTTTTATAAAAGAGGTAACTCGTAGATTCTAAGAAAAAAAAAGTTTCTAAATGAAGTAATTTGAAGTTCTATTGTTAATAATTTACCTTTGAGTCAAAGGGTGAGGGTCAACACCACCACATTTAGTCTACCCATTCCACCCCTATCATCTTACCAGATCATCATTCAACTTATTTTTAAAATCACTAAGACTCGTGGTCAACAATTCAACTCATGAGAGATCTCTTCACTCATCTTGCAAGGTACACGACTTCAATTGCCTAAGAGTAATAATGGGATAACTATTCTCACATATTTGGTGATTCTACCTTAGAATATATTTAATCCAACTCAATTAAACATAGATAAACTTAGGTCAAATGATGACTAATGATCTCATAATCTCAAGATGTAAGAATTCAATCTATTTTTAAATTAGTTTCTAAAAATTCAAGGAAAGACTTGAAAATTTAGTCTTAAAAACTTTTTTTATTCTTCTAAATCATAATTTAGGTTTTTTCACAAATACCTTGGATTAGGCCTCTATACTCCTTGTCAATTGGACAATGTTGTTATGATCCTTATAGATTCAAAGGTTGTCTAAATCTTTAATTATAGGCTCAAAGATTTAGTATTATATTATGTCTCATAGATTCAAAGTTTCATTTTTATTTCATGGCATGATGTGAAATTTATCACAATATTCAATTAATTTTTAAATATCAAAATAACTTCTTACATATATTTCTTCATATTCATTTTTATTTTATCAAAAGGATACTAAAATAAAATTTGGGTTTGCAACATTTAAGACTTTATCATGACATCATATTTGTCTAATGCTACTTAATATCTTGTCTCTTCAAAAAAGTTATACTCAAAATGAGGAGTGTTTTTAAATCTTTTGGGGAAAAAAAATCTCCTTAAACTCATCTTCCATGCCATATGACTTTGCCTCTCTTGGAAATAACATATCATTGGCTTTTCAAATAATTTCCCACTCAAGATTAATTAGACTTATGTCATTATCCTATAGAAGTATTTTGAAGAGTAGAAAATTGTTACTAAACTAGCATTTTGTTGACTTTCCTACCTAGCATGATGGTCATTCAATGACTAATCTATGTGGATTAACCCAATCACTACACCAGACAACAATGAATCAGCTCCCTTTGGGGGCTAGAACTGGAGAGGTGAACAAATCACATGCTGACTTTGAGCATCTACCCTAGTTTGGTAGATGATGAAGCCTTTGTATATTCAAATAACTTCTCATAGATTCAAGGGGCCCACCGTGATCCTTGTAGACTTAAGGGGCATCATTATTATATTTATGGACCCAAAGGTTCTCCAAATCTTCAATTGTAGATTGAAAGTTGTTGTAGACTATCATTCATCACAATATTTGTATTAACTTTGTACATTTTGACTTACATCATTTTTTCCAAATTAGAAAAAATGATTCTAAGTTAGATCATTTTTATTTAATGCTACTTAATGTGGCAGCTCTTAGTGAAAGTCAAACTCCAAATGAGACGTGTGTAAGGGTTTTGAGAAAAAACTTCCCCCTCGTTCCATCTGCACGATGTGTGACGTTGAAAAAGTCATATGATTGGGCAGTTAAATAAGAACCCACTTGGGATTTTAGTTGACTTTTGTGAGGATCCATGACAAATATTTTGAGCAGTAGGAAGTTACGGACGTGGCAGCCTATCGACTTTCCTACTTAAAACCACGTGACCGTTGAATTACTGACTGGGTCGAGCTACCATGACTTATATGCTGACGTTAGGCTGACTTTGGTAGTCAACTCTGTCATGCAGGACGACAAGGAGCATATTCCGGCGAAGACGGGGAGGAAGCTGAGATGAGACGAAGAACCAACATGGAATTGATACCGAAGGTCACCGCAAAAGTGATTCATCTCCATAGAAGCGACTCCTCAGAGCGCAGCTCCTATCCTAGAGGTAGCACGATGGCGGCGGGTCAACGGCGAGCGGTGGGACGACGGCGGCCGCGGTTCTTGGTATTTTCTTCTTTCGTTTCTTCACTTCTTCTCGGAGGAATCTGCGCTGTGGGCCACCGGAGTTGGAGATGGAGATGGAGATGGGGTTGGGATTTCGTAGCTGTTTTCCAGGATCCTTCGCAGCTATTTTGAAAGGGTAAAAAAATTGTTTGGTCAATGCAGCGCGCCATTTTACCGACGACTACTGCAATCGGCGAGGGAGTCAACTACCTTGCGGCACACGGCAGGAGAGATGAACAAATCGTGCGCTGACTTTGAAAGTCGGCCCAGCTCTGCTCCCCGCTGTCTGGCGGCGCGCTGGAGCCAAACAGTGGGACGCGATAAAGAGGACTGATAGAGAGCCAGAGGGGGGCTAGGAGCTGGTATAGTTTCGGCAACGAAGGTCACTGTAAAAGTGATTATCTCCATAGAAGCAACTCCTCAGAGCACAGCTCCTGCCTTGCCGCTCGCATGGATCGAGTGGACGATGGCGGCGGGTCAGCGGCGAGCTGTGGGACGGCGGCGGTTCCTGGTACACATTTCCCACACTAGTAACGATAGGATCATGCTGTGGGTTCGTTGTCATGCAGTCCGTAGTTGTTTCTATAGCTTGAGGTTGGATCAGTATAGTTTTTTTTTTTACTACAGAGCTTGAAATCATCAAAAAAAGACTAGAAGCTTCAATTTGATCAGTATAAAATCATTCCCACTTATGGGTATTGGTGTTTATCTAGATCTTTACTGCAGATATGATCATAGCAGACAACATTCATGATCCTGGCTATATAAATGATGTGACACGCACTAATTAGTCACTCTAGTCTTTTTCTGATAGCCACTAATGAGGTCTGACCTCAGAGTAAAGAATATATGACAAATATTTAAATTAATCCAACATGGAGCCCAAAAGCGTGGCTAAAGAAACTGATAAAATCAATGAAGATGATCTAAAGTAGGAAATAACGGAGAAAATCAATATATGAATTTCCTTCTTGCCATTGAAAGTGAGGTAATATTTTTGGACGCCGTAGTATACTGCTCCTTTCACTAACCCCTACTTTTATTTTCTTTTCTTGAGAAGGTGCAGATGAAAGAAATAGCATCCATGAGAAGCTGGGGTTTAAAAAGATATCTGAGGAAGTAATAGATGAATGCAAGTCAACTGCAGTTCTGTATAAACACTTGAAAACAGGCGCTGAAATTGTGTCATTAGCAAATGATGATGAGAACAAGGTCTTCGGCATTGTTTTCCGGACTCCGCCGTAAGTAGTGGAACAATTCTTTTCTTTTCTTTTGTTCCTGAATGTCCACTATGGTGCAAGTTTAGGATAGGTCTGTATTCCACATCAATCTTTTTTTCTGTGATCAGTATACCCAAAAAGTACATGCATTTGAACTTTAATTGAGCGCAAATTGAATGATCATTTCAGCTGAATGTACATATATCTCTGTGTTTTTTTATTCTCTGTTCATTGCAACTTAGCTCAATTGAACAGCGATGTTTTGGGTAAAACAAGTACGATATTGGTGTGGAAATAGTTTCAAGCCTGATAAAGTAGTAAATGGTCCTGACAGTAGAAGCCCTTGGATCATTTCTCATCTAGGTACATATTCTCATGGGCTCTACAGAAGCTACTCCAAAAATTACTGATCTAATGCCACGGCATAGCCTACTTCTTTTTGAAGTGGAATCCCAGCTCTAAGTTTGCAGTGATAATGAAGTTCCAAGGGAAGCGCTTGAAGAATGCAGGCCTTTGGACTATTTTGAATGTCTGGGGCTTTCAGATATTCAGAGGACAGAGCTGTTCCATAGAAAGAGTGCTCTCTTTCTATTGAAGAATGCAGAGAGAGTTAGAGATGACCCTTCGTTGTAATGACAGAAAGCCTCCAGGACTTTTGGTTTGTTGGTGACTAGCATAGCAGACCTGAGGTCTATTGTGAGCATCCTGAAAAATAAAAATCTGCATATTTCTCTTTAAATAAAAAAACTTTACATAAAAAAACTTTCTGAGGAAAAATAGCATTTCTTGATTGATGACGAATGATGAGGCTGATTGTCTGCTCTCATTTTGGTTGTGTAATATTTACATTTAGGTTACTGCATTTCTAGGTAAAAATAATTTCTCTTTTTCCTGATGTGCAAGGAACTGCCAATGTTTGAAATCTAAATTTATGAACTTTTATTTCTTACCAGAGATGTTAATTTTTCTCTTGCTCATATAATCATGTGTTTAAATATCTGGATTCCCTGAAGGATTCGGATTGATATGGTCCAGGGTTAACTTTGTGTATTATGCTTAATGCAGGAAGGACTCTACTGGGATGCCCCACATTCTGGAACATAGCGTATTGTGTGGTTCAAGGAAGTACCCTTTGAAAGAGCCTTTTGTTGAGTTATTAAAAGGCAGTTTGCAAACTTTCTTGAACGCATTCACCTATCCTGACAGAACTTGCTATCCCGTTGCTTCTACAAATATAAAGGTGAATACGGCTACTGGTGTTGTGCCAAGGGATATTCTTTTATGATCCTGTTACAACTGCTTGTAGTCTGGTTCAACTTTTTATTTTCTTTAATTTAACTTCAAAATATTTTCTCCAGGATTTCTAAAATTTGGTTGATGTGTATCTTGATGCTGTCTTCTTTCCTAAATGCGTCGAGGACTTTCAAGTATTTCAACAGGAGGGATGGCATTATGAGCTTAATGATCCCTCCGAGGAGATATCCTTTAAAGGTGTTATATAGGCATTACGTCACAATATTATTGCCCCTTGTATCATATCGAAGGGTGTCCTGTGGATGAAAATGCAAAATACCCGAGTGATGATTCTAGTATATTTATATTTTTTAAAAGTTGGCTAATTTTAATTTCAGGTGTGGTTTTTAGTGAAATGAAAGGGCTTTATTCACAGCCTGATTTCATACTCAGCAAAGTGTGTCAGCAGGCAAGTTTCCTTGAAACCCTCTGTGCGAATGACCTTAAGACTGCTTCCTTGGATTTGGTCAAATAGAAATGTCATCGTTGCAAAATTCCTCCTTTGTGAATTGATGTTTACTATATTTTACACCAGAAACTCTGATTTCTTGCAAAATACTTGATTTTCTATGCATAAAAATGGTGATTTATCGTGGTATCCAGATGTAGGCTATTCTTACTGACATGATTGGAAGAATCTATTTTCCTTCCTATTAGCATTATGCATTGGGTCGTAATAATTATGCAAAACTGTTTAGCTAATAGTAATTTTAATCAATCGAATGACATATAAGAGGCATCTAGGCTAATTAAAAAAAATAATATACTGTATTCACAAAGGTTTTATGTAAGAAATTATTTCTTAAATACCTATGTGAGAAAGGAGAGATTTATTTCCCATAAATTTACCGTCCTCATGAACCCAGTCTATTAGGCGCGCACGGGAGTAATAAATTTCGTGGCAGACCACATTGGATGATGGGAACGCCAATCCATTGACCTACTGTCTTATGGTCTTCAACAAGGAACATCTCAGGAATTGGAGAGATTAAATGCTGATCCCGAACTCATCACCAAGGGATTATTTTTGACCTCCAAATCACTACTTATGCCATCCTTTATCCATCATCCGTTATTTTTCTCATTCTCAAATTCAGCAGGCCCAGAACACAGGAAGTGGGTTCTGTTTTCATTTTTTCCTTTTTCCATTCTTATATTTCATTTATTGTTTTCCTTATATCTCTATATTTTTCTCTCCAATACATTTTGAGCTTTATTTTAAGTGAATACAGTTATCCACAATGTTAAGGCCTCATTCTCCGAGACCCAACATTTCTTTGTTTTTCCATTGGCTTGGAGACTCCAAGCTGCAGTCACTTTAGTCTGAACGAGAGTAAGGGAAAGTTGAGCAATAAAATTTGTTAAAGAAAAGAAATTCTGACCGGGGCATGAAAAGAAATCCTTCATTAGTGCCACTAGCTGCTCCTTAAATGTGACATTAGGGGCTTTTGTATTTTCAGGCTAATGCTTTCACTTTTTCCCTTATTTTTCTGACAATGAGAGTGGTTAACTGATTTAGATAGTGAAAAAGGGAGGGATTATCCTATGAAAAACATATTATTTTTTATCTTTTTTGCTTTTCCCGTTATTAAATATACTATGAAGTAGGGTACAAGATTGTTTAATTTTTCACAGTTTTTTCTGAATTGGCCTCTTACCTTGGACTAGCTGATTCTGGTTTTCCAATCTACATAAAAGGCAAGGTTTGGGCTTTAATCCCTTATGTCATGGAACTGTTATTGAGAAATGAATTTATTTCACAAATTTCATCCTTTGCACATTAAATTTTATATCTTCACCTCACTAGCTCTCCATGGATCCTGATTCTGACCTAATTTTCAGTCTTTTTGGAGTATTTTAGTTACTTCCCTATTGTACCCTCCATGTGATTTTGACTAGCCTTCTACTTTATATTATTCTCAATTCTGAAAAGTAGGTTTCTAAGCATGTTCTAGAAATGATTTTCTTCCATCTTTTTTACTTGATGTGTTAGGAAGGAAACGTTAATGGTTATATTTCTGTTTTTCTGATTTCCTGGGCTTTTCATTTCTTGATGTCTTCTATAATGATATTTACAGATTCAATCCACGAATCTGTTCTCTTCGTTATGTTTCTCTCTAAATTTTTCTTCTAATTTTTAATTCCCTGTAGGCTCTCTTTCCTGATAATACATTTGGCGTTGATAGTGCTGGTGATCCTAAAGTTATTCCCAAATTGGCTTTCGAAGACTTCAAGGTGTGCTCTTTGCACCTTTTTCTGTTTAATCTCTTCCAAATGGGTTTTTCAGACAATGAATGATCTCACATTTCTAAATGGGTTAATCTTAGTCTTAACGTTATGTGCATCATTTATGAGGCTTCTACATAATGTTAATAACCGTCTCTGTATTTCATCACCTAGATTACATTTGAGATAAATTATTTTATTTAATGTTCCACGTATAATATTAAGATTCTGGTAATTAGCGGCCTAAGGTTGTTAGAGATTTCGGGAAAATCTATTTTTAGAGCCGGTTTAGTTTTCTGCAAAATACATAGCTAGGTTGGTTCATCCCTAGGCCTGGATACAGTTTGATCTGTAGTAATGTAGGAACATTGTCATGGTGAGAGGCTGATACTTTAATCATGGCGTGTTGTCAGATCCTTGTCTATTCTGTTTCATCTGGTAATTGGTGATGACCGTTCACATAAAATCTCATCGCTACAAATCTTACTGTTCCTTGTATGGCCCAGGAATAATCCACAACCTTGGTATATATTCCTCAATGGAGCATGCCATTTTGGATGTTCTCTGTTACATTGAAAAATTTCTACCCTTGAATCAAGGTTGCTCTGACCATGGGTCGTTTCGTTTTAATTCACTTCCAGGATATCTAAGAGCCACTAACTTAGGCGATCTCAAAAATCTCAGGATCATGCTTCTAGTTTTTCTCTCCCCATTACATGTTGTTTGTTTGATCCTGCTGAATTAACGCTTCTACACGACATTGTTGTTTGACAGTTTTCTGATGACTTAAATTCTTAGCAATTAGAGCTACTGATTACAGCTGAAGGAATTTTCTTTCTTCCAAGACTTTATCGTTCACTTATTCGAAATGTAGCCGTATTATCAGTATTTTAAAGTTGAAACCAAAAAATCTCTGCTGGCAGAGTAATTTAAAACATTCCATGGTTTTATTCTTGAAACTGAAGAGACTTGACCTGTAGCAACCTTCCATACATCTCAAAAAGGGAACTCAGATTTAATTTTCAGGTTTCATGTCTGATATATTTTGTTGTTGTCACGTAGGACTTCTATCGAAAATATTACCACCCAAGCAATGCAAAGATATGGTTCTATGGAGACGATGATCCAAATGAACGTTTGCGCATCTTGAGTTGTACGTTCTACTGTTAATTGATTCATACAATCGAGTGGTTTAATTATTTTCTTTATATTAGACGAAAAAACTGATCTTTCCTTTGTTTAACGTCAGTTCTTTATGATGGTTCACAGCCAGATGCCTAAACATATTAAATCATTTTTTATTGATGGTATTCTGAATATCTCTGCTCTGAATTTGACGGTACCATTTGACATAAGACAAGAGGGATTTCACTTGGAACAACCTTAATTTTGAGGAATCAAAAGTCGTTCTATTGGGCACAAAAGTAGGGTCTGTTACAGCATTAGAGGGGGGGATCTGTGTGAGAAAGGCTGTACAATGAATATAAAATCCTCTCTTAATTCTTTTCTGTAATTAATGGGGCGAGTGCAAAATTTTTCTGTAAACGAAACATGTTGTCGATTAAGAGAAAATATTTAGTTGTACATAACGAGTCACCTTTTCTCAAATTCTGAAAAAGAAAAGCGGATCAAGAGCACATGCAGTGTCCTAAGAAAAGGAATAGACAAACATGTTGTCGATTAACTTTATGTGTCAGAAATAGTTTTAAATTTCTTGGAAATATTCTTATGATTATGAAATACTGATTATAGCATTTCTAATGCAGACCGGGACAATTAACTCCACTTGCCAAACTTGTATGCTCTATTCTGACAAATTTCTTCAGTCGTTTGTTCATAAAAATATTTTGGGCCTTGGTCTTCGGTTGTAGCAGTCTATTCCAACGAGCTATGTTGTCATGTTCCACGAGTATATCCAATTTTTTTACATCTACAACGTTTTTATTTCCTCCATGTTTTTAATTAATTGCATGCCTGTTAATATGAAGCTACTCTCTTCTTGTGGCATTCAATGTAATTTTTTGGTCTTACCATTTCTTCATTAAATCTAATAGCTGAGACGGTGTTAAAGTGAGATGTAGCATACTCAGTGATTAATCACCTCCTTGAAGACATTAATCCCTTGGAAGACCTGAACCTAATATTTTATTATTTTTGCATTTCACTGATGATAACTTAGTAATTTAGATTGTACAAACATACCTTTCTGTGTTGTGTTAAATTATATGTTTTAAATTATCATTATGGTATTTATCGAATTTCAAGGCATTTGGTATGAACTTTTATGGATTTCTCACGCCTGAACATTTTAGCTTTTTCATTCATTACACGAAGGCTTACATTTCTCCTGCATGAGTACTTCCTGTTAAGAGCATTATTTCTTTCTTATAACATAGGGCATGTATTGATTTCCGTTTTTTTCATGAGAAGAAATTCTGGGATTGGAAAATTTAATTATGGGAATTATACGAGTAACAATTATTAATTGATCTACAATTTTTTGACAGTTAATGACAGCCTTGATATATTTTCTTCTGTCTTCTGCAGCCTATCTCGATCAGTATGATGAGAGCCCTGTTTCTAATGAGTCAAGGATTAAACCCTGTTGGTGAAGGTGATGACACTGAAAAAAAACACATGGTCTGCCGTAGCTGGTTGCTATCTGCTCAGACATTAGATTTGGAAACTGAACTCCCAGTTTGGATTTTGGATCACCTTTTGCTGGGAACACCAGCTTCTCCACTTAGAAGGATCTTACTTGAAAGCAGGCTGGGAGATGCAATTGTTGGTGGTGGAGTGAGAGATGAATTAATTCAACCTCAGTTCAGTGTTGGGTTGAAAGGTGTATCTGGGGATGACGTTCATAAGGTAGAGGAGCTGATCATGAGCACTCTGAAAAATTTAGCAGAAGAAGGGTTTGATTCTGATGCTGTAGAGGCCTCCATGAACACTATTGAGTTTTACCTTAGGGAGAATAATACAGGGTCATTCCCCCGGGGCCTATCTTTGATGCTTTCTTCTATTGTAAGAGATTCTCTTCAGGCATGACGTGCAATACTTACCGTACTCTTCTGCTTCAGATTTCATCTTATTTTGATTTTTTTTTGTAGGGAAAATGGATTTATGACAAGGATCCTTTTGAGCCGTTGAAATATGAAAAGCCCTTGCAGTCTTTGAAAGCCCGGATAGCTGCCGAAGGCTCTAAGGCTGTCTTTTGTCCATTAATAGAGAAATTCATCCTAAATAACCCTCATTACGTTACAGTTGAAATGCAGGTATGTATGCTGAAGATTTTGAATTTAAAAATAAATATCTCAGCTTGGTTAATGTGCTTACTAGAAGGTTTCTCTTCACAGCCTGATCCTAAAAAAGAATCTCAAGATAAAGCTACTGAACGGGAAATACTTGAAATGGTGAAATCAAGTATGACACCGGAGGATCTTGCAGAGCTTGTACGTGCTACGAAGGATCTGCGTTTGAGGCAGGAAACGCCAGACCCACCAGAGGCTTTGAAATGTGTTCCCAGTCTTTCTCTTGATGACATCCCCAGGAAACCGGTACAAGTTCCGACGGAGGTAAATTAAAGTTTCTGATTCCAAACTTAGTACTTGAAGATATAATCTTAAGTAAAATTTTATGCTTCTCTTCCTGAGAAAAGAAGAAATCTGTGTTTATGCTGTGTTTCTAAGCAACGAGAAGGAAAGCCTAGTACTCTTTGTACAATGCAGAACTTTTTGTCACATTTTCCGAGTTGATGTTATAAGTATTTCTAGTTCTTTTCTCATGCTTATGCATTCCTGTTACCGAGGGTTTGATTCTGGCTAAGGTTATTAACATGTTGTCAAATTTTCTGTGACTGTAGATTGCAGAAGTCAATGGAGTGAAAGTTTTGCAGCATGATATTATTACGAATGACATTCTATACTTAGAGGTTGTGTTTGATTTTCGCAGTTTAAAGCAAGATCTTCTTCCACTGATACCATTATTCTGGTGAGAAAATTTTCACTTAATGTTATTATCTGCGTAGAAGAGTTTTAACTTCTAGTGCTCTCCAGTTTGCATGGTACTCCCAAAATCTCATTGTATTCATTTTTAACTTGTACCGAATGCATACGGATTCTGACAGTAAATCTTTGCTGGAAATGGGAACAAAAGACCTTGACTTTGTTCGGCTGAACCAACTAATTGGAAGAAAGACCGGGGGTATATCAATTTACCCTTTCACATCATCTGTGAGAGGGAAAACAGAACCATGCAATCATGTCATAGTCCGTGGTAAAGCAGTGGGAGGACGGCTGGAGGATCTATTTAACCTGGTATTTTTACCATCTATATTAGTGTTCACTGTTATTGTCTGCATTTTTTTTAATTTCATTCAAGAAGCAGGCTTATTCTTAATTTAATAAGGGAATGAATTGTTCATCTCTGGTGAGTAATAAACGTCTCAAAGAGCTATGCCTACTGTTGATCACCAGGTTCTGAGGTAACCATCAGGATAGGTATAGGAACCTTGTGTTGAAAGATAAACGAATAGCAGTAAGGAAAATTTATTTGAAAATGGTAGAAACCCAGAACATCGTTCTGAATGATCTTTTATGATCTAAATCATTTATCTTATGGAATGCATCGCTTAGTGATCATCGTTTGGCACTTATTCAGAATTGTCTCCAGGTTCTATTGCATTTTAGTTTTTCCCTTTTAGAAAGTGTGGATTAGATGAGAAAGGCTTGGTATCTTTTATTTCTTAGTGATCTATGGAATATGTAATAGTATACAATACAGGCGATTGTATTCTTCATGCAGTCTGTGTTATTCTTTTAATTGTCTCTGGTCCACAGATCTCTGAAAACCATTGGACTTGTCTTATACGAAGGGCAAGATTGCACAACATTTTCAAAGATGGAGAAATTTGGTTATGGCACCAAGGTGACTAAAAATTTCCTTTCCCAAGTGGTTCTGGCACTTGGAAAACATGGGGAAGAAGACTTTTTGTAAGGGTGGCCAGAGGAAAAACCACAAGTGGGTATTGGTTGCAGTTAGAGTGTCACAGGTATTAGTAATTTTAATGGTGGTAAACAAGGTCGAGATTGTCAAACTGTGCCCATTGCCAGAAAATAGGAGATTCAAGAAAGATTTGGGTGAGACTATGATGCGGTGTCACCTTGCATGTGACTGGGATATTATAAAATGTCAAATTAATTGCATAGTCGTCAATTAAATAAATGCCTTCTTTGAGTAGTCACAGTAGGTTTATCCTCATAGTTTGGTGCCTTGCTTTCAGAACCTGACTTAAATCCTAGGAAACATTGAAACTTTCTCCAACTAAGGTGGTTGTTAAAGGTGAGTGAAGGATGGACTAGAATAGGGGACCAGGAGGTAAAGGTAGATGGAACTTAGAGAAAAATATAACCAGCAATGAAAGATATTTGATGGCAAATTAATTGAGTGGCCCAGAATAGGAATGACTATAAATATTCGTTGAACCCATGGATGGATACCTGTAGCTGACGATCTTGAGGCAAACAGCCCACCAATTATGCTCTCGGGGAGATGTAGAGATCCCACACAGCCTAAAGGATGCTAGGAATCATATGAGGACGAACTAATCCTCAGCTTTAGGCCTTGGACCCCTTATTTCTCATCAAAGGACCTTTATGACCCTTATGGAGAAAGAGCTAAGAATGAAAATTTTCTTTTGGACAATCATGTTCATCATCCTGATTATAGGAGTTACATGAGGTCTTTAAAGTGGCTCTTTTCAATCTCGCTTGGAAATGCCAACCGTTCTCATAACTAATTGTCTGAAACATCGGCCTTGAAAATAGTGACAATGGTTGTAATATACGAGGGTCTTTAATAGAGCTTAAAAGTCTGGAAACAGTCAAGGAAGTCAAAGATAAAGTTGAAGTTAATGACCAAAGGATATCAGCTAAAGGAATCCTAATATTATTCTTCAAGTCCAGCCATATGCGTCCTTGACTGATGCGTGGTTGACTTCAATGTCCGCATCACGCTTGGTGTCTAGAAGAATCTTCTAGTTGTAGTCCTTTTTTCTGAATTACTTATGGGGTTTGACGATGGCATCAATATTTTGTGTTTGCGGTTGAATCTGGGTACCTAGTAGCTGTGGATGGTGGATGTCCATCCATGTTGGTTGGCTAGTTTGGAAACTCCCTAAAGCACCAAAGGCTAATAAGTTCATAGTCTAGAGGGTGGTTGAACTGAGGTTTCCTCAGTGGGGTTCTATCAGGACTAAATTCTGTCCAACATGAGTACGGAACTTCTTATTGTCAGTTATTGATGTAATTAATGAAATTTTTATCATTAAGAATTTAATCACTTAAATAGCCTTGTTTCGACAAGGACATTTAAATGGAATAAAAACTTATTGAGAAAAATGTAAGAAGCAATGTCAGGTGAGGTGATTGTTGTCTTGTAGCCGTAGCACTTATTGAAACCTCATAAACAAATGCCAGTTCTGAAACTAAAAAGTAGTTTCAGAACACCCTTTTCATCACATCTACTCTTCATAAAGTTACTTTTATGAAGTTGATGTAAGTAGGCGTTTCTGTGAAAACATACCTATTGGATTATCTTTTCCAGATTAACAGGTAAATTCAAATACCTGGAAGAAACCTATAAAAAGATGTTTTTATTCACATCCTTTTGCAGAAACCACGTGTTCCCATCCTTCAAAGATCAATAGAAAGTTTTCTTTGGCCAGATCAAATACCCATACTGAAACTTTTAATGCGTTTATCCTTCCAGTAGTGTCAACTAGTTACTTTTACTGTAAAAGATCTGTTGTGCACTTTACTTTAAAAAATATGGTGTTTAGCTTAAAAACCATTTTGTTGAATAGTTGACGGCTTAGGACCTTTCAGTGATGCTCTTAAGAGCTTTTCTATCATTTGTGGACAATCGGGTAGGTTTCTTCCCAGAATGGGTCTGGAAACTATTGTCAGGATAGTATCCGGCAGCTGCCCTATAATAAAAAATATTATTTGTGATACACGGTGGATCCCGTTCTCTAATATGTGTAGGATTTTCCTGACCCTGATATAGCAAGGGTTGAATTGCCTGATGATTCCTGAAGGCATCCGATGCTGGTGATTTTGGGTCATTTTTTCTGACTCTGTTGTTTAACTCTCGCCTTTTCAATTTAGGTCAATTAAAGATAGGATTAACTGCCTTGACTTGTTTCATCATGTTATGTTCTTTGCATATTGAATGGAAACCACCACTCTACTGTTACCATTTTCTGAAAATGTCAGTACTGGTTGGATCTTGCAGATCAGGTGTATTCTACTGGAAGTTCAGTTCACAGACCAACAGCGTTTCGAGCAGTTAGTTTCCCAGAGTAAAGCCAGAATGGAGGTAATCTCAGATATCTTTTCGGTAGTCAGAAGCTCTCTCGACTTATATTATATCTTACTGGAACCAATTTTTTGGATTTGTAGAGCCGTCTGAGAGGCAGTGGTCATGAAATTGCAGAAGCAAGGATGGATGCAAAACTGAATGCTTCAGGATGGATATCTGAGCAGATTGCTGGAATCAGGTTAGCTTAAATCTTTTCTTGGGTTTTACGATCATGTCCGTGCATGTTTAGTGATCCTGGATTCCCTTTGATTATAGTCCTGTAACCGGGATAAAATATAATCGTCCGCAAGTGTTTTTTGAGAGAAAAGCCTGATAAAATATTTAATGTTATTCTCTACCAGCAGAGGATCTTGCTCAGAATTGGACGTTCACATATGCTGAGATATGGGGTGTCTTACCCTCATGCTGAAGATCTACCCATAATTCCTTTTGTGTATCAATTTATTAGTTTTCTACCACTGTTTTTAATGTGGCTATGCTGGGTGCGAAACCTTTACTGACCCACAAAGTATGGTGTATTCACTGGTGTATTAATGAATTTAAAATCTTACTATCTTTGGCTATAGATTATTACAGTGACGTAACTGGCCTGTTGAACATAGTACAGGCTTAAATCATTTTATCCTAGAGATTAGACATTTGAGAAGATGATTAGTCATTGGCATGAAAAGTATTTTCTTGGCACGCGGCTGTCCTTGTTCCATGGGTAATATTCCATCTGCATGCGTGCAACATGAAGCTGTTCTATTGTGGAAATGATGCTGATGATGTTCTCCATCTTACTTGTCCAGTTATTTGGAGTTCTTGCAAGGCCTTGAGAAGAGGGTTGATAAAGAATGGCCCGAAATTTCTTCTTCACTGGAGGCGATCCGGGCTTCTCTTCTCTCCAGGAAAGGTTGCATAGTCAACATGACAGCAGATGGGAAGATACTTACAGAATCAAGCAAATATCTTGCTGAGTTCATTAACTCCATTCCAAGCTCATCATCTTCTGGGGCTGCCTCCTGGAGTTCTATTCTTTCACCCATTAATGAAGCCATCGCTATTCCCACTCAGGTCTGATTCCATTTATTTTGGAATCTTGGCTCTCATAATAATATTTATTAGGTATGATCTGTTTTCCTCTTGAACTTTCAGGTTAATTACGTTGGAAAAGCTGCCAATATCTATGAGGCTGGGTATCAGCTTCACGGGAGTTCACATGTCATTTCGAGGTACATTGGAAAGACCTGGTTGTGGGACCGTATCCGAGTGAGTGGGGGTGCATACAGTGGCTACTGTAAATTTGACACTGATTCTGGTATGTGATTGCCATTTTCCATTGCACGCGAATGAATTTATGATCTAATTTATACCCAATTTATTGGGTCATCTTCCCTTTATTTCCCACTGATTTTTATTTTTTCTGGCAGGAGTTTTTTCATTTATGTCCTACCGAGATCCAAACTTGTTGAAGACGCTTGATGTGTATGATGCAACTGCAAATTTTCTCCGTGAGCTAGAGTTGGACGATGATACTCTCACCAAGGCGATCATTGGGGCCATAGGAGATGTAGATTCATATCAGCTACCTGATGCTAAGGGCTACAACAGGTGAGAGTTTTTTCCATGCACACTTGATGGAAATCTCTAGTTATCGTATGTCTGGATTCAAAGTCTCATCATCATTGTTTAAACAAGAGATGAAATCATCTCACAACAGGAGTCTTCCTCCTAGACGGTGACGTTGTAGGCTCTGCATCATATGATAGATGATTCAGAGGGACAGAAAAGTAATGGCTAAACTACATGACTAATCACATGAGAAGATCTCTCAACAGCTCATCTGAGTGTGGTTGAGATCTTGGGTTTTTTAGGCCGTAAATCTCACATTTTTACTCATTTGGAAACCAATTTTTGTACTCATTATCAGCCTGATTGTCTTCTGAAGTCTCTGCATTGCATGCATCAACTACATAGCCTGTCACATGATGATGGCATCATCCTTTGAGTTTTCAGTCTGGTGAGGCACTTGCTAGGCATCACAGAGGAGGAGAGGCAGATAAGGCGTGAAGAAATCTTGTCAACTAGGTAAGCCAGTCTTCAGCCATGGAACTGCATGATGATGATGGCTGGCATTGCCTTGGAAATTGGTGCCTGACTGGGCCATATCACCATGCAGCCTGAAGCACTTCAGGGAGTTTGCAGATGCCATTGAGGTGGTGAAAGATAAAGGAGTTGTGGTAGCTGTGGCATCTGCTGATGATGTGGCCAAGGCAAATGAGGAGAAGGGCGGGCTCTTTCAAGTCAAGAAGGTTCTGTAAGTGCAGGCATGGCTTCTCTAGTGTTTTCTCTCACTTGTTCTCCCTCTGGCACCAGAACTGCAGCAGCTGTGAAGGTATTAGAAGGTGTGTGAAGGTGTGTGAAGGTGTGTGAAGGTGTGCTGGTCACTGCCTCTTCTGATGGGCATTCGTGAGACTCTATAAGTAATCGATCCAACTTAATGATTATCCTGCTGCTGACATCAAGCTCTGATTGAACACCAGTCTGCCTCTGCTGAGGCTACTGATAAGAACATTCTGAGAGAGTAGGTCTCGTTTTGATTTGAGAATCTCATCTGCAAATCATTAATGAATACTCTAAGGTCGAGGATCAGATGGACATCTTTATAAAATTGGCCCATCATAAAAGTTTAGGTGAATTACTTTTAAATTAATTTAGTGGTAACCTCAGACTACATAATTCATATATAATTATATATATTAAGATAAAATTTAACAATGTTCTATTTGAACAATATGTACATCATAACCTTATGAGCTCAATATATTGGTATCATTATTAAAGGTATCTCTAATAATATTTTTTATCATTAATATCAATATTGAACTAAAGGAATTTTTCTCAGGCTTTTACATAACTAAATCAATAGTAGGTATGCATATCAATATAATGAATTACATTAAGTATAGATGTGGAGTATAAAATGATATGAAATATGATTTTATATGTATATTTTCAGCTTTAGTCTTACTTACTCCAAATAGAAATCAACTAACCACATTTAGAGGTGACAATAATCATAAATTTTATTCATACATAAAATAATCAAAGCATGTGTCTATAAATATATGAGTATTAAAATACAAGCTTTTACTGAAATTATATATCAGTTTTAGGTATTACACCTATATGAGTAGTTTTCTCATAAAAGACCTCGGTAGCCATTCTTTAGTACTTAGATTTACTACCATAGAGTGTCTTAAAACGCTCAATAGGCTCATGTCTACCCTAAACCATTTAAGTAAAAATTAGTAACTCAATGTTTACATACTTGTTGTCACAATATAACTTCAGTAGTTTTTTAATTCTACCCACAATTTAAATTCTTGTGATTTTTTTTATCAAAGTTCATGATTAAATGACTTAGATCATGTCATAAATTATGCTGTCATAATTGAAGAAGTTATGGGTGTCTACTTAGGTCTCTTCCATGATATAATTACACACTAAAAGGAAGATATATCTTGTGGTGGATCTCCTATGAAACACATGACAATCTCCAATTGATCTGATTTCTATCATGTGACAATGTAGTTCTTTGACTTTTAAAAATATCACATGACTCTTTAATTACTTTATAGAGATCATCCACACCTAGATTGTTTAAGTAATTACATAATGCACCAACTATGAACACATATATACTTGAGCATACATGCGACGTCTTATAACTAATATATAAGGAATTTTTTATATCTCTTTTACTTTAAGATTATTATTAGGGAACTAACTGAGACTAAACTTATCTCTTTGGACAATAGATATATTAAGTGATTTGAGTCCTTATATGCCAAATGTTTCAAGGATTTTCTCAATATGGTTCTTTTGCAACAATTTAAGGATGTTTTGATAATGATCATAGTATCTATGTGCTCAATACAAAGAGAATTCGTTGAGTTTCCTTATCTTAAAGTTTTTTTATACAAATACTTTAATATTATATAATGAGATCATATCATTTTTGACAAATAATATGGAATAGACATATGAAATCAAGAAAATTTTTTTATTTCTATTAAACTTATGAGACATATATATTCATCAACTATATTAATCTCAAAACTAGATGGTACTATATTTAGTGAAACTTACTATATCATTGTCAAGAAGCTTGCTTGAGTTCATACTAGATTTCTTTATTTTGTAAGTTATTATTTTTTAGAGATCTAAAAATAAAATATTTTTATTGTAATGTATAAATTTTGTCATCAATGTATATATAAAGAAACATAGTTTTTATATCTATCTAATATAATTCAATATCAAAAGGAACTACTAGTATCATTCTGATCTTAAAAAAATATTTTAATAAAACTAAATTGAAGGTCTCTATGTAATCAATGCTTTCTCTTTGAATAAATATTTTAATGACAAAGTGAGTATTATATCTCTTCATATACCATTTGAACCCCCTCTTGATTTTAAATATCTACTAACATCCAATAGATGTTATACCTTTGGGTAATGAACAAGGTCTTAAACATTATTTTTCTTCATAGATTTAATATATTGATTCATGAAATCTATCAATTTCTGAGAATTAGAATTACATATAACTTGATGAAAGTTGATAGTATCATCTTCCATCATTTCAATAATGGAAGATTGTATGTCTGAGTTTATATGGTTCTTTTGTTCTCTAGAGTTGTAGACAAAAGTTAACATGCATAAATTCATATTGACACATCCTAAAATTTCATTAGCCTATCATGATGTTTTGTCAAAATTAAAACCCAAATGATGTTGTGCAAACCAATTAATGAAAATGCTAATGAAATCTATGAAGAAAAATAATGTAAGTCAAATTAGTAAGTCGGCTCCAAATATTGGATAATTGATTAGTGAAGTGAATTTATTCAACTAATTCGAGAACTCTAATACCCAACTAAAAAACTTTTTCTTTATCAACTATTACGACACAAACAAAAGAGAAACAATAGCAAAGATAGGATATGTTTTTAAAATTTTTGAAAAGGTAGCATTTCACTAAATTATTTTCAGGGTTCTAACAATCGTGAAAAAAGAAACGAACAGGACCAAGACAGAATATGGATCCTAAATTTTGGACGTTTCTAAAAGCGAAAATTGTACGAGCCACATTTTATAGGGTGCATAGGGGGAGCTCAACAATGAAAAACTGCAAGGTCAGTAGTGAAAAAGGGTGACGTCGTACTCGACGGTGACGACGGGAAACTTGAACAAACGCGTGGTGAGCTGGGCGACGCCCCGGGCCAGCCGGAACTTGCCCCTGCCGCCGACCACCGCCAGCTCCCTCCTCGTCTCCAAGAAGGGGTTCCTGGAGACCACGCTGAAGGAGCTTCCCCTGTACTTGCCGGTGGTGAAGGCGAAGTCCACCGTCATGATGAGGGAGGAGTTATCCAGCCCTGTAAGGGCGTTGATGCCTTGGGCGTTGCCGACGACCGGGGAGGAGCGCTCTACGTCCTCCGTGAGGACGGCGTCGATGACAGAGACGCTACCGAAACTGAAGGGGACGCTGGTGCCGTTGGGTCTGGCGACCTCCACGGCGGTGGGGTTCTGGGGGGAGACGGTTTCATGGTAGAAAAAGTGGAGATGGGTGACCTTCTCCTTCCCCAGCTTCAGAGCGTGCCCTCCTCGTACGACGTACCCTTCGACGGGCATCAGGAAGAGGATTATGACAAGTACCGTGGCCAGCGGTGCGTCAGGTCTCACTGATACCCATGCCATCTCTCTATCTGTCTCTCCTCCCCGCCTCTCTCTCTCTCCCTTCCCTCCCTTGCTGTTGAATCTCCCCTACTTAAGACTGCTCTCTTCTTCCATGGTCTTCTTCTAGAGACGCAGGCCACAATGGGCTAAATGAGACTATGGTAGTTTCATGAATTTCGACGGTCAGAGCCCTATCGGAAGCCATTTATAATGATGAATTAGTTGTTGAGGAAGAAGAAATAAATTTTTTTAATCACAGAACATTTCCGGCAAGTATTTGCTCAAACGACCGTATTTCCGGCAGTGTTATAACAGAGCCTACTCCAAACTAGCGAGTCTTAGTTCCCCATGGTTTCCATAAAAGATCTCAATTTTATAATTCGGTAACATAAAGTTTTGAAATTTTTTCTTGAATGTTAGTAGATCAATAAAATAAATAATTCTACAGCCCTTGGTGCGATGCGCGATTGGGGATGAGGGGTGGGGGTAGGTGGGAGGGGGTTCTTCGCCTTCAAGCTTATCTCTTTGTCTTTCTCGCATCGAATGGTCTACAAAGACGGCCATCTGGTACACAAAGCTCTTCCCGACTTATTTAGACAGCTAACCCGGGGATGGCAACCCACAGCTGTCAGGTCTACCTAATCCTTTAGTACATTATTTATCATTCGGCGTTTGGTCGTGATATATAGGCCAATATGTGTTCTAGATCTGCATCTCGGTTGGGAACGGAGGCTGTCGGCATGAACCGCCCGTTGACTTTGTAGGGCTGCATTGATTGTGGGAAAACCGTCAGATCTTCCCGCGATCACAGATCAGGTTTGCCGTGGTCACTGTTTGACATTATTTAGCTTGCACGCCTAGACTTTAGTCTTAAATTATGCAAGTCAATACTAAGAATTCTGAAGATGAATGGTTTTTATGAAGAGATTCATTCTAAAACAATAAAAAATCTCATGTGAAAGGTTTCAAAATAGACCCGATGAGCCTTAAGGCCAGGTCAACCTGTGTTTTCCTGGCGTCAGTCTAATAAAGCAGGCAAGAGGTATGAAGCAACTTAGCGCGCCGGCCGCCTCCGCCTTCACCCTTATCTTGCTGCCTTTCTCTCTTTGAATGATCGACAGACGGCCATTCAGGAATGACCGTTATGGACATCGGGTACAAAAAACGTCTTCCGGACAATTCTCAACAACTAATCCGGGGATGGTAACTTCGACCTTTCCAGAAATCCAAAGTTATCTAAGTCAACGTAGCATCTAGTTTACAGTTCAGTGTTTCGTCTGGATATAGGCCCAATGGGTACTCTAGATCTAGAACTCTCTTGGAAATGGGGACAGTGTCGGCAAGAACAATACATTGACTTGAGTAGGGTTGCATCGAACGTGGGAAACCCGTCATATCTTCCCGCGATCGCAGAGCAGGTTTGATTTCGTCTCAGTTTGACATCATGTAGCTTGACGCCTAGGGTTTAATATTAAATTGTGCAAGTCGCAAGCACGAATCTGAAGATGGATGTTTTTTCATTAAGAGATTCATTCTAAATCGATTGAAGATCTCATTAGAAGCACACACAGGGAAATAGCTCGGCATAAGGTTTTAGTATTAAGCGATTCTCAAATCTCAGGATTGGAGAGTGGACTGGCACGGAGTAACAAAATCAACCAACTATTATGGGTGATGTTATTCCAAACATTGTTCGAAACTGAATCTAGCATAGTAAGAGATAAAACAAGACTGATTATTAACTTGATTAAAGCCCAGACAACAGATGAACAGAGGATCCATAACAGTGAGAACAAAAAGGCAAGGGTAAGAGTTCCTCCGATTTAGTAGTGCATGGTGGAGAGATGATCTTTTCTCATCCCTGCACAAAGGCGACTTTGAAGTATTTGATAACTGTCAATTTGGTGTAATAGACAAATAATCATGTATAAAATTGGAACATAGGCAAATTTATCGAGTTCCACGCCAATAATGACTTAGTCCAATAATTCAACTCACTAGGATCCTTCAAGAAAACATGTTCAGAAGATAATATCCGTCAAAGTCAGCTTGTCTCCTTGGTCGATCCACTCAGGTGGGCCCCTTTCTCAGAACGTCGAATCAAACAGTTAGCCATTTTTCTGCAACCCTCTATCTATGAAAGCCCTAGTCCATTAACTGTTGTGTATGCTTAAAACCCTAGTACATAGTGTTGGCCTCGAAGTGTCAGCATGATATCAAAGAGGGGTTGAGTAGATACTTTTGTCATTCTTCTATTCTTCTCTTTTCACTCAATTATTTTATTAAGAATCATCACCAACACGTCTACATGATAATTCTACAGTGACTTGGTCTTCTTGACTTACATTCACTATCCGAGGACTCCTTGCTTCAATTCAACTAAATCTTTACTGAAAACACAATAAATCTTTACTAAATCTTGACTTACATTCTTGACTTTGATTTCACAGTTCTAGCTCTCCACTTCTCTCTTCTAGATTCCACATCTTTAGAAGGTCAAACCAGAGAAATTCCCCAGTTCTCTCTTCTTAGAACTCAGATTTTAAGGAAACCTTATTTCCAACAATTTAATATAAATAAGGTGGAAGGAGATCACCCAATGATGAATATTTTCTTTGCATGGTTCATCATGATCGTTGCAGTGCGGTGGATCGAAGCCTTTCTTCTTTTCACGTTCTTCTTCTCATCATTCTTCTCTTCTTCTTCTCCCCAGGCTTGATCAGATGAAGGTGATGTGATTGGATGGAATGCCATGGTGGAATAGTCCGTCCTCTTTTTTCTCTTCCTCTTCCTTCTTTTCTTTTTTTCTTCTCGTGCTTCTTCCTTCTCTCAGTGCTTTAAGGACTGTCTCGTCTTTCTCTCCTCCTACTTCTGCCACAAATCCGAGAGCTTTTCGTCGTCATTCTCCTCCTGTTTTAGGTGAAGAATCAGGAGAAACTTCGTTGTCTTCCTTCTCCTTTCTCTGCCGCAGGTCCGACGGATTCTTCCTCGTCAAAACTCTTCTTGTTTCTGGTGCAGACTGAGAGCTTCTTCGCCGTCGGAACTCTTGTTTTCTTCAGGTGAAGTTCAAAAGCCTTCTGGCCATTAAAAAAAGCTCTTGTTTTTCCAGTGAAGATCCAGGTGGATCTTCCATTGCTGACTCCCCATTTCCCGGCGAAGATCTAGATGATTTTCGGGCCTTGAATTTCTCCTTTCTCCTTTGATTTCACATTCTGGCGAGAGTTGTGCGTTGGTTTTTTCTGTAGTCTTTCCTCCTCTTCTATCGTGAGATTCTGATAGGATCCCCCTTGGTCGTCTGTCGAGGGTCAACAGAGAGACTCGATATATAAGATGATAGTGGGAGACAGAGAGCGAGAGAGAGAGAGAGAGATGAGACTCTGAGGAATAACATGATAATGGAGAGGATAGAGGAGAATAATATCCATGGAACCGTGGACGTTGGGAAATAACAGTCTGGTTGAATAAAGGGGGGAAGCAAAAGGAAGAGGATTCTGGAGAGAGAAAAGGGGAAACAGGAGAGAGAGAGAGAGAGAGTGGGCAGATGCCCGATACAGACCACTCCAAGGGGGTCGGCCTCATATATCCTCGTCTCCCTTGAAATCTGACCTCATCCTTCGATAAATTATTCAAATCAGTACTTAACCAGTTGACTGATCTACCCAGTATGTTGTGATTATAATCAAGATACCTACGGTGTTGCACATCGAGCCATGGTAGGTGCCACTACCTATGGCAAGTAGGAAGAGGCTCTCACGGCTTGTAAGGACACCCGGGGCTCAGAGACATGGAAAAAAAGGTTCCAACTCTCCTCAAGTTCAGTTTTGACAGATTAAAGGATGCATCCGCCAGGGACTGTCTTGAGGCTCTAGCCACCCACATGGAAAGAGATCTCTTAGGAGCGATCCTAACAGTCACTGGGAAACCTTGGGATTGTCAACCAAAAGTGACCCAGAAATAGGCAACGTGATTTTCGGGTCATTAAGACTGAAACCGGGTGAGGAGGTGCAGAAGTGGTCGGGTCATTAAGGCTGAACCATCACCATGCCCTTCGTAGTGAACTCGGTAACAGTTTTTCTAGTATTCAAACTCTGCCGATTAATGTACCATGTCTTGTAACATAATACTAATGTAGACAGTTAATTTCGTTATATCCTCTATGATAGGACAAGTTCTTCACTAAAAAAGTGTGATGTGTATAGCTAATCATGTTGGAATCGCCTAATTGTAACACGATTATCTATAGACATCACACTTCAGCCTTATATCTATCAAACGTTACCTGGAGAACACCACGTCTGTAATTGGAGAGATGCACTAATTTGAGAAGAGCCATTGTTGGCTTCATCATCCTTCACGTCAGATGAACATCATATGAAAGATGCATACTGCCAGCTCTCTGCTATGGTTGGGGTATGGGAGAGAAGCCAACAATGGCTCTGCAAAGTTCTCATTGCTCTTTTGGCAATGAATGAGAACGAGAAAGTCCATGATACCTTGGATATGACGGCTCACAGCTCCCTCACCGCCACGTTCATAATAAATCATCTCAAGAAATGCATTAGGCTGCGAGTCAATCCCCTTCTATTCATGGAATAAGAGAGTTCCTCCCAGGTGCTCTTCACAGAATGGGGAGACTAGCCCAACGCCAACGTTTCATCCATATGATCGAACAACCGCTTCTGTCTATCCAGTGTCCATATCGGAGGTACGAAGGGATGATCCGTTTCATGATCCAATTGCTTCAAACAACGTATAGTCTTGCTCCCCATAGAACTAAATCTGACTGAATTGTAACACTACAGACATGAGCCTTTGAACCAATGGCATAAGATGGAGTGTTCTACAATGCTTCAGCAGCATCGGAAAATTGCTGTTTTCTCTCTCCAACGTTATCAATTCACCCAAGATATTTATCGGCTCCAGAGTAGCGGATGATGAACTTCGGGGACATGTTCCGACATCTGGGGTACCTGAGACTGACAATTTCTCATACCTCACGTTTTTCATGACAGGTTATATCTTACCGGCAGTATATCGTCTCCACGCATACTTATTGTGACAGCAGAATGTGGGAAATCAGAATCTTGAACAGCTGACCTCGCCCATCTTGCCCCAGTAACCCACGAGAGCCATCCCTCTCTGGACTCACCATTTAGTGGCAGGGAGATGGATGAGGGTAGAAGGGCAATCTTGTTCGGCTTCTGATGGCATAATAGTCAGCTCCTCTCACCGTTCTACGAGCAGCCTGGAATCAATGGAGTAGATAGCCAGAGAAAGGTTTCGTATTCATCCTCTGGGAGCTCAACTCAGGGAGAGGGAGGACAAGGCTGGACTTCAGCTTGCTTATCCATTAAATTCTGACTTCACCTTCGAAGAATACTAAGATGACATCAGTGTCCCCAACCCGCTTCAACGTCTCCCCCCCCCCCTCTCTCTCTCTCTCTCTCTCTCTCTCTCTCTCTCTCTCTCTCTCTCTCTCTCTCTCTCTCTCTCTCTCTCTCTAGGTCTCTCAACCCCAATCAACGTGTCCCCAACTCCCTTCCACAGGAAACGATTTTGATGATCTTAGCATCTACTAGGATCAAAATGATGCCCTTGAGTCATCGAGGGTTATTTGAATCCATAAGCATATGGTGAGCACTTAACACGAAAGAAGTTGGGGAAGGACAGAAACTCAAGCCTCGAGTCTACCATGCACGAGCTCGTCAGTCCTTGAGTCTAAAAAGATTGATGCATAAAGTTTTTCTAGATAAAAAAAGAACAAGATTGAGGAAAATGTGTTTCACGGTAGAATGATAATATCACATTATTAAAAATGTTGAAAGCTTCACCAACATTGTAAATATTTTATTATGTTGAAATTTTTCTGTTGCGATTCATCAAATGTTGTGTTGGAAGAAAGGAGACACAAGGGTAAAATGGTTATCTTACATGTCCAAATTTTGAAACATATTTGTGACCCTTGAAAATGCTTCATTATGTGGAGGATTTTATGCTTCAATATTTTTGGATTTTATTTCCATTTTTTTTTTCTTCAATAGAAATGGAGTTGACCAATGGTTTGACCAAGAAAAGTTAGAATGCAATTAAAAGAAGTACCATATACAAAATGGGGATGTTTCTAGTCATTGGGAGACCATATCCAGCCATGTTTTGAGCTGAAAAAATCATAAAATCAGATTTTTTGGTCACTTAAAATAGTCATTATCTGCAAATCTTATTTTGAGAAGAAAACATTCAAGTACAAAATCAATACCTTCACCTCAAGTATTCCAGGTTCTTCTCTGCGCAAGTTGCTTCTTCATCAGTAGGCCAAGGAATTCACACCGAGTAAGCCACGGATTGGGTTTTAAGAATAACTAATTGATACCCAGAGCCAACTTGTTTAAGAATTTGAGAAAAGCGATGATTTTCTCTCAAATCAACTTGAGCAGCTGACATATGTTTCAATTCAAAAAAGATAAATTGAATATGATATGATGCAACTTGGGTCTTAGGAGTTCAGACTTGTGATACTTGACATCACCAGTACATCCAGCACTTTTTGTGCCTTGAAAACCCTTTTCTTCTCATTAAATCAGTAAGTTCACAGCGGTGTGCCTAGGCTACATCATCCTCTATAGTAAGTTAAAAGATGTGCAAATAGAACGTCAGCAGGCCAAGCGCACAAGGCAGAGGGAGATAGAAGTCCACTTAAAGCTAGAAAAATGCTAAACTCACTCTCAAGGAAATCCTCGACCACGTCACTAATAATATGGGCTTGAGGATAGATTCGGACCATTATGAATTGATCGATGCTTGCGGTTAATCACATAAATTATCCATCTTCTTCCGGATTTGTGGCTACTGATAGTAGAGGATGGTGCTAATGGATCCACTCAGAAGTGCACCTCATTGGAGAGGATGCTTGAAACAAAATTTACGCATCTAATGGCATGGGAACAGTTGCGTTGTCTGCCCTATTTTGATTGACCCTTTCATGTAAGGATTGGTGCATCTAATGCTGCAATCTGCAATCTCCTTTATAATCATTAGGATGAAATTTAAGCGCAACGGTGTACTGATTTGTACATGAGATGGAAATGATAGCAGTCGAGTAGTTTGACGACCAAAATCAAGCTATTCTTCTCTGGAAAAAGAGGAGAATAACGCCTGAAAATTACCTGGTTCTTCACAAGGAAAAAAGATAAATTTCAATGAAGAGAAGCCTCCTGATCTTTGCGGGAAACAGGAGTTTAAGGACGACAAATATCACGGTAAACTGTTATATGTGCTGCTATTGTCCCTTTGGTGGATGCCATGTAGGGTGGCGGACCGTGGGAGGTGGGAAATGTGTATAAAGGAGAAGTGATGAGCAGCTTGGAGCTCTTCTATATTCTCATACGTTTAATGCCAATAAACCAACCTTGGTTAAAACATGGAACTAAAATGTGATCAAAAGGTTGCTTGGTGTTAATTATAGCAGTGTGTAGGCCGGTACATGATGAAAAAGATAACCACACCAATCCGACCTTGTGACAGTCTTTGGCCTTCCTCGTACTACACACTGCCATTCTTTATGTGAGAATAATTCCCCACCATCATTCTTGCTCTCTCTCTCCCTCTCTCTCTCTCTCTCTATCTCTCTCCCTCCCTCTTTCCCTCTCTCCCTCTTCCCTCTCTCCCTCTTCCCTCTCTCTCTCTCTCTCTCCTCTCTCTTTCTCTCTCCCTTCTCTCCCTCTTTCCCTCTCTACTCTCTCTCTCTCTCTCCCTTCTCTCTCCTCTCTCTCTATCTCCCCTCTCTCTCCTCTCTCTCCCACCGCTCTTTATCATCTCTTTCCCTCCCTCTTCTCCATAGAGAATCAGCCAAGGCGATTAGTGAGTATTGAAACAACAGACAACCGGACCAAGGACCTTGAACTTTTTCAGTTCTTCAGCACAGAAAACAGTTGAAAATGCAAGAGGGGGAGAAGAAAATGGATGCCTCATCACTTGCCGTTCTTTCCAAAAAAGCTACGTGCCAAGCTCCTGACAAATATATAAACGCTTCATAATTTCCACGACTTTCATAAAATAGACATCTCTGGGAGGCGAATATGCGTGTGAAGCCTTAGAAAGGTTAAATGATTCCACAGAAATGGCGAATAAAGCGGCTTGTTTCTGTAAGAACAATCTGCCCTCTCCAAAGGCAGCAATCCGCCTGAAGGAGGGCTCAATGGGGACTCAGATAGCCAGGATCGAGATTATTTAGCCAGAATAATTGAACTTTAGTACGACGATTGATGATGGCAGCCTGCATGTCGGCCAGAAGAAGAGAAAGAAGGCCGAGTGGCGACCCAACCACTGTTAGGGTTCTATCCGAATCCACTCGTATCGACCCTCGAGAGGGGAATCCCTCACCACGTCGTAGTTGTACCTGCAACAAGGAAAGAGAGAGAGAGAGAGAGAGAGAGAGAGAGAAGTCAACGAGGAGAGAGAAAGACAGTCGAGCTGCAACGTCATGCCCTCTCTGTGGTGAGCTGATATCTATCTGGAAGAACTTACTTCTTGGAGAAACGTTCTCTCTCCTTTCTCTCTGCCGGTGCGAAGAATTCCTCTATTTCTCTCTCCGACGCCGCCAGCGACGTGACCGTTGAGGTTGCCGGCGGCGGCGCTTCCATTTTGCATCGGCCGCCGGCGTCGGCGGGCGTCGCCGTTGATGCCATGTCCTCTGCCTCCTTCCTTCTGAGCTCCTTTATGGTCGTTTCCTCTCTACATAGCATTAAACAAAGACCGCCTGAGGATGAATACACGAAGAATAGAAGGAGAAGCAACGAGTAACGGAAGAAGGAAGAGATGGTGATCGTCTGCTCGTCCGTTGCCGGAATAAATTCTCAGACATATCATCATGGGTTGGAATTACGCTGAGAGAGAGAGAGAGAAGAAGAAGAAGAAGAAGAAGAAGACCAACCGACCTCCCTAGCTCACGGTCGTAATTAGATTCGGAACCTTCGGCGACCTGTGAACGGCAAAAACACTTAACTTCGTTAGAATCGGGAGACGATTCAAACAGGGAATAACGGCTCTCCATTTCCGACAAATGAGGAGGAACGCTCAATCCGTCAATAACCGTTTTTCTTCGCCCCCTCACCTCCGTCGCCGTCGCCGCCGCTTCCTCCATGCGTGGCACTTCGCCGGCGAACCTGCAGACCCGATCCCAGTCTTCGTCATTGCTCCCCTTCTCCGACGAGGTTCTGAACCATTGCGCCCTCATGTTCTCCCACTTACCCACTCCTTGGGAAATTCTCCGGCTTCGCAGCTGGAGGCAGGCGACCTCAAAGTCTCCTTCTGTAACTCTCTTTCTCTTCGCACCGCCGCTCGCAGCGGCAGCGCCGCCATCCTCTCCGACGCCGGCGGACACCGCCAGCGAAGGGGAAAGTACCCTTTCCTTCGTCTCCATTCTGACCACCGGGGTCAGATCCATCAACCTCTCCTCCCCTCCCTCTGGTCTCTCCTTCACTTCCAGCTCTTCGGCCATTTTATTTTCTCTCTTTCGAACGCAGAAGACACTCGAGGCTGTCTCCCTTGTGGGTAAGAGGGGGTGTAAGTGGGGTCCACAGACGAACCTCGTATTAGAAAGCCCCCCCATGCGAGGGTAGGCAAGGAAGGTTCTCACTCCACGTGGCAGGTCGACGTCGTCATCATGATAAGATGGGGCCCGGCGGTGGGGCCTACGTTGGGAAAATGCCGTCATTAAGAGGATCTGAGCAAGTCCTCTCAATTGGCTACTTCATGAGGGTGTGGTTGACCCACAATTACTCTCCTTCTGTTGACAAAGACAGAGCGTCTCCCCGTTGACCAGTTCTATGGATTCCACGTAAGATAAGAGCGTCCTTATTTGGTCAAAAAATCTTCATTTATTACCTACTTTATTGTATAATGTCTATTTGTATGATATGAAAGTAATCTATACTTTGATGATGGATCAGTACCAATTAACTTGGTTGACTGGTTTAAAGGTCAACTAGGTTGGTGTGGGACTGCCCATCAGTTTGTCCTTTTCTGGTACTTCAATGAGAAGTCCTCCACTTTCCGAACATGTAAAAGGATTAAAAGGCCGGGAACCTCATTTAATCAATCGAAAAAGACATTTCTCATAAATGTACAGAAAATTGTGGTTCTTCATGACCATCTACGTCCATCTCTAGCCATTTTTAGAACCCAATATTTTGTGGATGCGGGCGCTCTCTATTCGGGTACACTACCATTTAATAAATATATTTAAGTAATGCATAGTAATATTCCCACAAGTGTATTCTAACACATATGTAGCTTTTATATAAGAATATAATGATAAAGACAAGGTCATACACAGTAAACTATTTCTAGACTCGGTATGATTCTCAACGTCTTCTTTGATACTATTACTCCCGAATGTATGTTTCATGTCATTTGGCAGTAAGGTCCATATCTGCGGTGAAGGACCACTCTCTCTCTTGGTTGGTACACTCCCATATGATAAATTTATTTTAGTAATGTAAAGTAATATTCCTACAAGTCTCCGACATAGATATATCTTTTATAAAGTAATAAAAGTTACGGGGTCACTGTCAATTCTATCAAGACTCGGTTTAATTTTTAGCCTGTTTATAGTAATATTTAGACGTGCTGGTATGTTTGATGTTCCCCTGAAGAAAGGTGCGCATCTGCGCGGGAGGACCACCCCCTCCTCTCTGGGTCTCCTTCAGATTGGCTTCAGATCAGATCAGAGGGCCCATGGGCTTGGGTAGCTGGAGGGAGGAAGGATGAAGAAGAAGAAGGGAGAAGGGAGAAGGGAAAAGGAAGAAGTAAGAAGGAAGAAGGAAGAAGGAAGAAGGAAGAAGAGGAAGCCCCCTCCCAACTGGTGCCAGAGGGAGGAGCCTTCTTTTACCTGCAAAGGGGCTCCTTGGCCCCACGGGGCTCGCATCATAGAAGGGGACCTCCTACTTCTGGACATGGCTTTCACCTTTGCGCCTTCTCTTCTTTCCCTCTCGCTTTAAACGAGGCCGCCAGTCCGTCTTTCTCTAACCCCATCGCCGCCTCTTTCTCCCTTTTCACCTCTCTGATGAGGTGCAGCCATCTCCGCTGGTTCCTCAAGGCGGGGGAGTTGCCATAGGGGGCCTCCCAAGCTGCTCGAGCTGTCTACAAGGAATCTCTCTCTCTCTCTCTCTCTCTCTCTCTCTCTCTCTCTCTCTCTCTCTCTCTCTCTCTCTCTCTCTCTCTCTCTCTCTCTCTCTCTCTCTCTCTCTCTCTCTCTCTCTCTCTCTCTCTCTCTCTCTCTCTCTCTCTCTCTCTCTCTCTCTCTCTCTCTCTCTCTCTCTCTCTCTCTCCCCCTCTCTCTCCCCTCTCTCCCCCTCTCTCCCCCTCTCTCCCCCTCTCTCCCCCTCTCTCTCCCTCTCCCCTCTCTCTCTCTCCCTCCCTCCCTCTTTCTCTCTCCCCTCTCTCTCTTTCCATCGCTCTCTCCCCTCTTTCTCTTTCTATCTCTCTCTCTCTCTCTCTCTCTCTCTCTCTCTCTCTCTCTCTCTCTATCTATCTATCTATCTATCTATCTATCTATCTATCTCTCTATTTATCTATCTATCTATCTATCTATCTCTCTTTATCTATTCATCTATCCGCCTATTCTGTCCATCGTCCATCTATATATCCATTTATCTCTCCTCTCTTTGTCGTTTCTCCACTGTTTTCTCAAGTCTCCCTTCTGGGAGGGGGGAAAAACCAAAAGTGAAGAGGAGGGGGGGGTGCAGCGCTCCTGTGCGTGGTCCGGGTTCGGCTTTACTCCACCGACGGGGCTGCGGTCCTCCTCTGAAGATCTCTCCACTCGCTGAAAGGACCCGAACCATCTTCATGCATAGCCTATATTGCACGGCCGAAAGAGAGCGACAGGGACAGGGTAACCCACGAGGAGGATGCGTGGATCGGCAGTGGATCTGTGGTCCATCCTGAGAGGGAGAGAGAGAGGGCGAGAGGGAGAGGGAGAGAAAGAGAGGGCGAGAGAGAGAGAGAGAGATAGAAAGAGAGAGAGAGGGAAGAGGGAGAGAGGGAAAGAGGGAGGGAGAGAGAGAGAGAGAGAGAGAGAGAGAGAGACAGAGAGGAGGGAGAGAGAGAGAGAGAGAGAGAGAGGAGGAGGGGAGAAGGGAGAGAAGGGAGAGAAGGGAGAGAGAGAGAGAGAGAGAGAGAGAGGGAGAGAGAGAAGAGAGAGAGAGAGAGAGAGAGAGAGAGAGGAGGAGAGAGAGAGAGAGAGGAAGGAGGGAGAGGGAGAGAGAGGAGGAAGAGAGAGGGAGAGAAGAGAGAGAGAGAGAGAGAGAGAGAGAGAGAGAGAGGGAGAGAGAGAGAGAGAGAGAGAGAGAGAGAGAGGAGGGGAGAGAGGGGAGAGAAGGGAGAGAAAGAGAGAGAGAGAGAGAGAGAGAGGGAAGAGAGAGAGAGAGAGGGAGAGAAGTGACCGATGCCAAGGGGGTGTATCAGCTGGGTACGGGTGCATTCTTATGAGTTCGTTTATTGGACCTCGATCAGCATGGATCCTCGCTTGTTGGTGGTACCGTCTTTTCTCATGCAGACAATTCTGTTCCTCGCATACCATCGTTGGCAATCAATCTTGGGGTAAAATCAGATGGGGCACCCACCCAATCATAGGACAAGGCTGCATAAGTTGAGGCTTCCGAGGTGGAGAAAGGCGGTTCTATACTGATACGGCTGATTCTGAATTATCAGATGTTACTTAGTATAATTGTTACTACCAACTGTGGCATTATATCCAATAAAAAAAATTTCTTACATAAATGTCACAACAAAACTTTTAATATGGTTGAAGTGTTAATCCATCACCTATTTTTATCTAGGAGAATGACCATTTCAAAGATACTTGGGTTAAATTGTAATGTATAAATACATTTTTATGTTTGGAAAACAAGGTTATGAATCAAGAAGTGTCCATGGATGCTTGCCAAATGGCTAATGATAAAAGGTATTGAGTAATCTTTAATAAGTTCACCAAATTATTTTGAAGAGGGAAACAAAATATTTTAGAATAATTCACTTAAAATGTAAATCTAGTTTCCACAGACATTCATGAAATAAAATTATGAAATTTTAACTTTTTTCCTATCTTTGGTTTATAACTATCATTATATGAATGAAAAATAATATCATTTCAAAAATTGATTAACTAAAATTAGCATCTACTTGTCACAAATCAAAAAATTATGGGTGAAGTTTTAATTTATCTAAACCTATAATATTATTTGTACAAGTTTAAGTATAAAAAATAAAACATTGAATAAAATTGATCATAATAACATAATACTTTAGTATTATATAAGTGCAAAATCTTTCAAAAACATCTTAATCTGGGTGAAGTCCATGCAAAAGCTTTTTCTCTAGCATTAATGAGAATAGAATGTATATTTGTCAACTGGTCTTGTTTAAGTGAACATAGCAAAGTTATATTTGTCAACTTGTCTTGCATATGTAGTGTGACGGCATTAGGTATAGTGCTTGCTCTCAGAAGGTGTGGCCTAGCTGAGGTGATATCATGAGTGAAGTATTTCTCACATCAATCCAACCATTATCATTCAATAAACATTTTAGTTTTATTTATATTACTCCTTAATTTGACCAAAATATTTTGATCCATGTATCTGCTTCTTAGAAGTGTAATTCATTCTTAAAATCGTCTCATTATTCATGAATGTAAACTATATTTTTAAGCTAAGAGTGCATCATGTGCTGTGCAAGCATTTATGGTGTAAACCAATATTTTGATCATCTTAAGTTTTCAATTAGAAATCAATCCCATGGTTTTTCCTTGGAACAGTATGAGAAATCCTAAACTATATATGGTGGCAATTCAGAATTCTCAATGTTTTTAAATAAAACATTATGATGTGTAGTCAAGTAAATTGTACAACAAAATTATAAAATATTAGTACATCATCTTAAATCATGCACACGATGTCAAAGGAAATGGATAAAAGGACTTCAATCAACATGAATCCAAGTTTACCTTTTACTTGTATCTAAGCATTATTACATGCCTGGTTTCTCCTTTATTTGATGAGATTTAGATATTTGACCTAAAATAGTCAAATGAGCCAAAAAAATTAACAAAAATTTAAAGGAGCAAAAAGTAGGACTTTTAGTGCAAGGGTTGATCCTTGTAATTACCTAAAACCAAAAAAATTAGGGTTGACTCGTAGAAAGTAGGGATCTGTTGGATTTCACAAGTGTCATATGGTTTTCTAGATAGAGTTACATCTTATAGTCAAATGGTCTGACCACCCATGGGTAATGGCTGACACATACATTAAGGGTTGACTCATAATTTGAAGGCCTATTTATGGTATTACAATCAACTACACGAGGGTATAAACTAAAAAAGTTGATGGTGTATGATCCCTATAATATTTTTTTTGGCTAGGGATGGATGCAAATTCTCAAATTTAATCATAGCTTGAATGGAAACAATGATTGTTTATGGATGAAACATAGTAGATAGTGGTCAAGCCTTTTTCAACATATGGTTGATCTTCTCGATTTATAAGACCACCTAAAAAATGAAATAAAAGGTAACACTTGATGGATTAAGAAGTGTTCTAGTTCTTTCTTCAAGTTTACGGGTTTTCAAAACATTTGTACTCTCATGCAAGGTTTTGGATGTCTACATTTTATTGTATATTGATGTGTTTGATAGGCATTCCATTTAGCAAAAGCTTTTGTGACAGAATCTAGGATTAGCACTAGAGAGAGAGAGAGAGAGAGAGAGAGAGAGAGAGAGATTTGAGGGGTGGGTGAATTTGCACTTTTGCATGGAACATTTGAAAATTAAGCGATTATGAAAACAAATTGAATCAAATAATACCAGACCCAAGACTATAACACATTGTTTCTAACAATAAAGTGAGGCCTAATTCAAGAACACCCTGGAGGCCTTCAACAAAATGCCCAGTACTATACCTTGTGAAAGTAAACTTATTATTCTTAGCAATTATGTTTTTATAAAGGAAAGCATGGTTAATAAAATAAAATCTTTTATGAGGCAAGTCAACGATTTCATGTTTTAGATATTTAATGGAATTTAGATCATTGACCCTATGTAGTAAAGTAAATACCTCTAAGTCATAAATTTTGATAATAAAATATTTGAGGAAATTTGGAAAATTTTTGGGGTGGGGCGAAGAATTCTTCTTCTTTGTCAAAAAAAAAAAAAAATAAAACATCTGAGGCCCACACAAAGTTTTAGCAGTAATTTTCTAAAGTTGCTCTTTTTTAAATTGCATCATCATGCTGCTGTCACCGCCAGCATTCAATCTGACGAGGAGATCCAGGAATCCCAGCGACCCAGAAGAAGATAATCTCACATCTCTTCTGGGCCGGTCCATTTATTCCTCGGAAAGTCTAATTTTTGCCTCGAAAATCGCCTGTTGACGAGTTCATCGGGGGGGGAACGGTTCTATATCTGTTCTGATACTCCTCTGATTTTAATCGTTAGGCGGAGGTGGGGGTTGGAGATGTGGTGGGGGAATGGAGGTCGGTTCTACTGGGGGAGGAGAGAAGCGAGTGCAGAAGGGATTGTGGTTTTGTTCGCGTGGATGTCAAGCGAAGAGAAGCCCGTTAGGTCGTATGTGAAGCTTTACGGCTCCCTCGGTTGGAATTCCCTCGTTTGCCACTCCGATTTCCTCACACTGTATATTCCTGAATCTCATTGCTCCCTGTTCTTGAGGTCTTGCTCAATCTCGCTCCTGTTTTCTTTCTCTGATCTCCCTGTGGTCTGATTTTTGGGAAAATGCCCTTCCTCGTTTGCCATGAGTTCTTCTGAAATGCGCAACCCCTTCGTGAAATAATCTTGGCTTCAGTTGGATGTCGGAAAAAATATCTAAAGTGATCTGAAAGAAAGAAACAATAGGGCCCAATATCACAAGCTTCTAATTAAAGCAGCTCTTCGTTCATAGATTTCTTTTGTAAACAAAATTACAGTTATGAATCAATCACAGAACGGATGCTTTTTAATTAAAGAACGCTGAAGTTGTTTGAGAAGTACAAGGAGACTATTTGAACCAACAATATTAGTTGAACATTGGTCTGATATTCAAACAAGAAAGAAAAAATTAGTTTACAAGGTGTTTATCGCATCTTCAACATTCTTCTGCATGATTCTTATCAGGGCTATGTGACTTGCTCTCTGTAAAAGTTTCAGTTCCTTGTCAGCTGTCTGCCCTTTATTGATGCCGATTCCTTTTTTCTCCGGATTCGATGGTGTTTTAAAAACATGGGGGTGGCAAGGCCACACAGATACCATAAGTATATTGAATTTAACCGAGTCTATATGCTAAGATCAATATGGCGATTCTTGCACTAGCCCCAGGACATTAATGGAAAGGCTTTAACATCGTCACTAACCTCTTGCAGAATTTTTGAGTTTGAAACGTACGAACTCAAGCATTATTTTATAAAATAAAAGCCCAAGTCGTGGCTATAAAAGCTTTAAATCAGTAAGCTGGGATTAGTTTAAGAATGTTATCAGCTAACTCAAAGTAGTATGGTCTCGCCGGGGTTCAATTGGTTGTTGGTGCCTGGATGGTTGGGTGATTCCCAAGATTTCCTTTTGCATCTTTCATCTTGATCTCCCAAGTTAGCTCTACGGTTACCCATCAGAGCAAGGGTGACTTTTTCTAAATATGAAGAGCTACGTGTGTCCAGAATTGCATCAATGAGGCAACTCCATTCTTTTCCGCAGAAATCAATATTATGGCCATATTCCAAAAAATCCTTTGACTGTGTTATGAAGTA
Organism: Spirodela polyrhiza; assembly: GCA_024713555.1. NCBI lineage: Eukaryota > Viridiplantae > Streptophyta > Magnoliopsida > Alismatales > Araceae > Spirodela > Spirodela polyrhiza. The sequence continues at coordinate 6,742,255 of CM046535.1, forward strand.
GAAACTGCATATGTTTCCTTTGTCAGAATGTCAGATTGCAAAATACACGTCTTTGCAATCTATCCCATTTTATTTCTTCATTAGTCTGTGAGGCTCTGTGGCTGGCGTGCTCCTACTTGATCCTTTCTCCTGTTTCCGGACATCTTCATGCCATCTCTCACTCTTTCTTCTCCATGGTCTTTCTAGCAGGCTCGCTTTCCTGCCCAGACCGACGGTTTAGTTTTCAGTGATTTATTGAATTCTCTGTGAAGATAATTTTCTGGATGTTCCAACCTGATGGTTACCTGACAACAGTGAGCCTCAAGATGGTAGGAATCATCTTGGGGACGAGCTAAAGTTTTTACTTAAAGGGTGATCCTCATGTGTATGGGAGTGACGACCCATTAAGGTTGATACTCATGTATTGGTTCTGTAGTCCTCTTCGTGATTTTTTGTTACATGGCACAGCGTCTTTCCATATTCAATGATCACTCGCCTGAAACTTGAAGTTGTTTTTTATAAAAGAATGAGGCAGCTGTTCTAATGCTAGGGTTATCCTCCATCGAATCCTCTTGGGAAAACAGCTGAAGTTTGGACTCTAAGATTTGTCCTTGATTTTGTGAGGCACTCTGTTATGGGTTCTTCTTTTCTAGGAACTTTGACCATGTAGCTCTGCCTAGGTAGCTCTTCTAGGGTACTAAACTAGGAATCTCTCAGTCCTTAGACTTGAAAGCAGCACAAGCGGACATCTTCTGCGAACACTTCACTCCCCGATAGTAACTTCAAATCCATGAATCAATTTGAGTGCTACCGTAGGGTTCTGTAAGTCACGACTCCAGCTTCTCAATAATGCAAACTCTGAAGCATCTGTTCCACTTGAAAGATTTCTTCAAGCCAGAAATCTTTTGATCTTGCTCTAACTTCAAAATAGCATGTGTAGGAATTTTCACAGCATTTTTAACTGGCATACACTCTAGGTTGGGTTGTGCATTTTTAGGCTCACCCTTCACCCTCTTGCCCTCCCTTTTAACTGAGTTCGTCTTCTCCTACAACTGGCACCGCACCTCAAACACTTCAGAGTGTCCCCAAGATACGTTGGTTATTCTCCTTGAAATATGAATAGTGCAGACAATGAAGACCTGAAGAGTTTTCTCGTTCGTCCTGAATTTTGCATCAGTATACTCCATATTTCCAGCTTTACCCACCTACTGATCCTCATCCATGAAATCAAGCATCTTAATGCTGCCCTCTCTTCCCATTTTCCAGTCCACAAGGGAAACAACTGTGTTTGTTACCATGTCTGTGCAGAAGAGAAAAAACTGTGATTTTTCTTTAATGGTGAATAGCCGATACCATCTTATATTTTTTTTTTCTTTATTTATGCGTCACAAGAATCACTGCTTTTTTGTAGAGGAATTTCTTCTTTTAACTTTGGGTTCGGTTTTATGTAGATTTTTCCCAGAAAAGGCCACATCACTGGCACTTGGTGTTCTTCACGAGTTGGTTAAGGTAACCGTTATTGTTTTAATGCAAATTTACTTCACATTGCAGTATACTCAGCCCATTATATTATGAGCAATCATATGCCTAAGTTGCTGGAAAAAAATTTCATTAGGTCTAGTTTATCATTTCATTAAGTTCCCGGTGACCAATTTTCGTAGATTCCATCCAAACTAGTTGCATATATCATTTAATATTTCTGGCTTATGACGTTCTAATTGTGATTACTGGGCAGTCATGAAAAATAATTGAATCATTTCCAATCACAGCTGCGATTATCAATAAATGATATTGCTTCTGATACCTTCGTTTATGAATTCGGAAATGATGCCTAGCTTTGCAAACTAGGGACAGACCATTCGCGTGGGACATGCCACGCATCATGATATGCACACGATTTATCAATTTTATATGTTCTTCCATTTCATCTTATGATGGATCTCTATCACTGACATCTTTTCGATCCTTCTCTTTTTAATGGAAAGATACCCTTTCTTATTCTGTGTTAACTCTATGTACTGTAGGAAGTGAAGAACAGACAATTGCCTATTGTATTTTCAGGTTTCTCAGGAGGCCCAAAGGCCTGTATGTACAAGGTTTTCCAGGTAAATTTCTAAATCGGAAACCTGCAATTTTTTATTCGGTACTGTTTAAAAGTCCCAGTTAGAGTACCTTCTCTACGGTGATGTCGTTTCATTCATTGCTTGAAGATTTTCATGGTGTTTTCCTTTTCTAGATAATTGAAGGACAGTGTGAAGGGCAACTTGATTTGGTAAGCTATCTTTTCACTGCTCCTGTTTCTAACAAAGAAGTTCATTTCTAGTCTTTTATATTTAGCAGTTCTTAACAAGAAACAAGACTTTCCTGATTAGATAATAGCTCCTGCGCTTATGTAGAAATTGATGGGAGTTTAGATCTTCTACCTAACCAAGATACTCCATTGGCGTTTCTGTCTTTTCTTGTAGCGACTGATTTATGTCAAATGCGTAATTACTTCTTCCTTGTGTTTCACTTTGCTGACTGAAAAGATCATCCATCTTGGCCCCATTATAAATATCTTCCTTCAAGAGTATGATAATTGCACACAAGAGGCACATGCAAGAATGCCACATGAAGTACAAAGAAGCACCCCAGTTTTTCACATATGAGGGGAGAATAAAATATTGACCTGCGCTTGTTTTTAGAAATAATTGGTGCCCTTCTCCATAACGAGTATTTGTGAGCAGATGTGCTTGGAAAATTTGTTGAACAAGAATATGCTCTTCATTTATGAATTCATTGTATGCTTATCACAGACTGCTGCTAATGATATTATCTGTTGACGATTCACACTGTTACAAGAGTTTCCCATTTCCATTTCTTTCATTATTGCTTAAAAGGTTAAATGCTACCTTTAGTCTCACTAAAGAAATTTATTATTATTAACTTCGTTTTTCTAGAAGGGTGAATATAATGTTGTCAGGGACTGCGCATGTGGACAAATATACGACTCAACCCCTGTTGATTTCACCAGTGACTTGGGCACTCGTTTTGTTCTTCACCCAAGTATCCTCAGAATGTCTGAGCCACCACGAATAGTTTCATGGATGGCAAAAATGATAGCTTCTGGCTTGGATACTCTTTTCCTACGGAGATTTGAAGAACAACGTGCTGAATATTGGCAAACGCTATTTTCTTCTGCGGTGGGTTTCACATTTTTATTTTTCAGATCAGTCTCTTCATTCTTATCAGTTTCATTTTCTTAACCATGTTTTGCTGCACTGTTGCAGAAAATGGGACCAGTTCTTGTCATGTGCTCAGAAGATGATGAACTTGCTCCCTTCTGTGTTATTCATAACTTTGTGGAATGTCTGAAAGAGCAAGGTTCTGATGTTAAGTTAATTAAATGGACATCTTCTCCACACGTAGGTAGGCCTGAAAATCTTTAAAGATATCTACATGTTAGTACTATTCTCGAATTGGAGATAAATGTGTCTTGAAGTGAAAGTTTGCGTGCATCATCCTCTAAATAAAAAATGAAAAAAATGCTAGAGTTCTTAAAAGTAGTAAATCTTCGGATACATTCACATGGGGCGCTAACAAGAGAAGGTTGCATCCACAACATATTTCCTGGGGACGTTGAGTTAAATAGGCTCCTTAGTGATTTTGTTGACCAAGCTCAAAGAAATTTTTTTCTTTAATGAAAGATTTCGAGTTATTTCCTGTTAGAGGCATGTTGATTTTGTTATGTGAGTTTTGTACTTCTTAATTTTAAAAAGGAAGCTGCCATGTTTTGTTTTTGTTTACATTCTTTTAGATAAGTCTTTTTTATTATTAGTATCAGGCCTGGTAGTAAATGCGGCTTTCTAAGTTGGCAGTGATTCAAATGCCCCCCAAGATTAAAGTCAGTGAGCATCGATTAGATCCCAGTTATGAATGGATACTTCGTCAATTAATAGTCATATCATGATATTAAAAATTTAATTGATAAACGATAAAAATCATTACATTGAAAAATGACCCTACAAAGATTTTTTTTTTTTTCTGGGGGTGGACTATGAGGTGAAGCTCGCTTGACAAGTAATTGGGATGAGCTTCATTTGAGGGCTCTTCTCTGGACGTCATTTTCCAAGTTTATATGGCATGTAAAAATTTGTCATTTTATGAGTTGAGGGCTATTTTACTCTGCTCATGATATATGACCCGTTTAGATACGTTTGTGGGCCGAGACTCAGTTTTCAACTTTATGCGATGAAGATCATTCTGGTCTCTGTAGCCTTTGACATAATGCCCGTATAAACTTTGTTATTATAATTTATATTAGATTAGAGCGTTAAGCTCCAAGATCACACTGAATTCTAGCTACTTCTAGGCCAATGCTTGGTCATCATAATCGATTATAATCATTGGGCTTTTAGCTTACATAAGGTTCTCTTGGATCTTTTCACCTCTGCATTGCAAGGACTCAAACTTTTTGCCCATATGTTTGTTTTAATATATCTCTTTTTTGCCACTAGGCTTCTACAGATCTTCATGGAATCTTTTTTGGTTTATCTGATTTTAGGCCCATAAAAGTTCTTTTTTTACCATTGAGTTGCAAGCCGACAGATGCTCTTATTAGATTATGACCAATGGACCAGAACAATTTGATTGGGTTATGAGCATTTGACTCTTGGCCCACAAAAGATCTTAATTAATCTTTCTTTGACAGCCAAACTTCACGCAGACAAGGTTTAACATTTTTTTGTTTTAAAATACTCCTGAGGTCTTCAAAATGACCCAGCCAGGCCTTCTTACATCAGGCCGTCCTGGGCTTTCTAGAATGGGATAAACCTGAGCTTGGATCAGACTCTTTTGTGGCAATTATTTGGCTTTCTCCACAGAATTCTGATGGGAATGGAGCTGGTGGCCATGTGGGCCCTCTTTCTCCCTTCTCTTTCCTTTCTTTGGTTCTGCCTCTTCCTTCCCCATAATATGCTACTGTCTCAAGTCAGACTATCAATAGTTCTTCTGATGTCTACGGAAGCCTACTGGTTTCCTACAGATCGTTTTCTGCCTTAAATAGTAATGATTCTGACATGATAAGCCATTATCATTACTAAACACAGCTCACATGTGCTTTCAAAAATTAGCCATCCCTGTCCTTTTTATCCATGTTTCTTATACCAGCATTCATCATTTTCTTTCACATATGAAGATATTATGTCATATACTCAAGTATGGTCTACTTGCCTTCCTAATCAACACCCTGCAGGCCATTACAAGCATCACCCTGCTGACTACCGAGCTGCTGTTTCTCAGTTGCTTAGTCAGGCAGCTATATGCTATTCTCAACGAATGCAACAACTCAGTGGCAGTTCTTCAGGCATTGGAGATTCTGATGACCGCCCTCACAAGGCCTTGGCAAGTAATGCAGGGCGTTTAAAGGGCTCTATTAGTTGTCACTCGCCATGTTCGGTGGAGCTTGAGACAGAAGATGTGGGTGCAGGGGAGGATGAGAAGAAGGGAGATTTTCTTCATATGGAAAGTCCAGAAGCCATTGCTCAGATCCTTTCTGACATCTGCAACCCAAAAACCATTGAAAGATGGGACATAATGCACAGTGAGCCCCTCCGCAGGAGGCAGGCCTTGTCTTCTGCCAAGAGCCACGGTCCCTTGAATAATTTCAGAGGCATGCAACGTTCAAAATTGTAGCTGGATGCTGTCTTCAGAGTGTCAATACAAGGGAAATTTCAGGTGGGTTATGGAAAGCAAGAAGATTATCCAGTTATAGAAAAATCCAACAGACTAAGTGTTATTCATTGGTGCGGTTGTGCCCCCCCGACAAAAGAAATTCATTGGTCAAGAAGTTGGTTTTTATAGTCTTGGCTTTTCTGGTGTTGATAAATTGTGTACAAAAGGATGATCATCATAAATTAGCATAAGATTACTGCTTGAGATTTTTGTATATACTGAACCTTATAAATGTTCCAAAAAAATAGGCACTGAACATATTAATTGTCTCTTTTCTTATTTCAGAAAAAAGGGAGTTGACTTTGTCTTTTTATGGAGCACAAGAAAGTGGTAGAATATTTGTTCTCACAAAATACAAAAATAGTTTATAATATGGCCCTTTTTCAAATGTTTTGAGCTCCCAGAGGCAGAAAATCAAGAGATATAATGATATTAACTTGTGTAATTATCTTCCAATTTTGAAGGAAGATTTTTACATGGCTTGCAAGTGTTTAACTGAAAAACTATTGGCATATTAAATACATCAAGCTTCCACACTTCGATGCTTGTTGTCCATGCTAAGTAAACTCCAAAACTATACTATCTATAAATCTCATAAAAGATTATCACTAATAGGTCATTGGTTTACTCAATTAGTTTTCTAGAGCAATGAATTTAGGAATGATAAGCTTACAGTAGAAGGCTAATATGTTAAGCTGTAGAGTCATGAATCTAGAAGAAATTGAAAGATCTAAGGATGAAGAATGCACATTAAAGGGGGGATGAAAATACTTCATTGTGTTTTCTATCAGATTTTGATTTCTATTTCAATGGAATGTAGTATTCAAGGTTAAATATAGTAATTCTATTAAATGGGGAGTATGATGTCTACTTTGTCCAATGTTTAATGGTGAAACACAATTAGAATGAATACAATTCACCAGATAGTGTGTAGACTACCATGCTGTGGTATGGAATATCATATAAAAAGTATTATATTAAGACTTTTTTAGCAGATTAATTTCCTGTTACATAATAGTGAAATATATCAAGTTTTATATATTTCTGTACAGAATTATATGGTGGAATAGTATGCGACATCAAGCATAATACTTCAATATATCATAAGCTATATTGTTGAATATTTCAGTACATCAAACATTGATGTTTATTAGATAAAAAATGGCTTACTAGATAATGAAATGTATCAAGCTGAATGTTTCAATTAATATAAGTTATGTTATGGAACATGTATCAGACTTTGAAGAAATATATAAATAACTATACATCTTAAACATAATCTTTTGGTACACATGGGTTATATTAGTGGAAAATATAATAGTCTTAAGATATCATAGAATATATTTAACGATATAATGTACTTGCTATACTAAATTTTTATTAGTTGTTCCTGAGTTCAGTACATGTATTTCTCAACATGTACTGAACTACTATGTTCTATGATATGAGTTAGTTTATAAAACCATATATTATTAAATTATGTAGGATGTAAATTTCAAAACATAACTGTCAAATCCAAGAGCAGTGCAGTGATAAGTCAAAATATAAACCAAGAGACCTTAATATAAAGAATCTATATTAAGGACTGTAAGTTTGAAGTCTTGGAGCAACATATTGGGAACATATTATATCAAATTTGCATATTAGTATTTCACAATGACCTTTCATAATACATTTCTCAAATCTATAGCACCAGAAAAAAGTTTTTTTTTGACAAGATTGAATCATAATGATCTAGATACATTGCAAGTATGTAGGGTTAACATGGTAGTATATGATTGCATCTTTGAATCATGCTATAGTTAGATCAGCACCATACCATGTTGGTACAATATTCCCACATTAGTTCAAAGCTCATAAATAAATCCCTTCATTGAATTAATAGAGAAAATTTGATCAATGTTGATTGAGTGTTGAAGAATTAGTGAACTAAAAATAGCATTTTTTAAAAATGTAATATAATTAAAAAATTCAAAGAAGGTACCCAAAAAGAAATCATACAAAACTCATTTGATAAGTTCAAGATATCTCCTGAAAAATTTTACAACTTAGCAACATAAAATTTGCATGTCTGAGTTGAATTCTATCAACAGTATTTTAAGATGTTTGAGTAGTGAAAGAGTTTCTCATCCCAAGCTAGTTGCACATCACAATGCAAATATTCTTTTTAGCCAATGGTTGCAAGGTTTAATTTAGTCTCCATTGATACTAGATTTACCATAGTCAGCAAAAAACAGTGGTTATGGGTGTTAGGGCATTTCTAGAAGCCATGAACATAAAATGGTGAGCTTGCATTGGGTCTTTAGTAATGGTAAACTTAGCAATGAATGCTCAGATTATTATGATCTATTGGAGTCCATAATCCAATTGAGGTTAGCTGATGCCTAGTATTTATCTACATCTACTACTGGTAGGCAGTGGAACCAAGGCATTAAATTTTTTTAAAGGCTCTCTCATTTGATTCCCTTAGTCATTCATTAATAGGGAGTTGGCTCACTTGAACTTCGAATGCCCATAATTTATTTATTTTGCATTATATTCCTTTTCACCTTATCCTCTTGAGAAAAACGATGAGCCCACCAAGACTCAAGAGAACAGCTAATCTGAAAATTATAAAAATAAATAATGAATGAATTTACCCTTTTTGATGGTAATATGATCAGAAACATTTTTTAATGGCCTTTTTCGAACAATAAATGGAGGAGATTTTGTGACAAAAAAAAAAATCTTGTGTCTATCGCTGTCGAATTCAGCCCCTCCTTCCCGTGCCCCGTTGTATCTCCACAGACGGTGCAGCCGTTTGCATTGTAGAGGTCCGCCATGGCGGTTGCGAATCTGAGTACACTGCCCTTTCCGGCAAAGATCTCTGCTTTCTGTCCACAGCGTCGCCACCGTCTTCTTGGGTCTTCACCCTGCACCTCGAAACGCCGCCGCCGGGTGGCGACGGTGGTAGCGGCGGCGTCGGCCGACGCCTCCAAGCCGGGCCCGTCCTTCGACTGGTTTCGCCTGTCGGACGTGGGTCTCGGGGTCTGGCCACAGCGGGAGGCAGAGGGGAGGAGGAGCGAAGGGGTGAAGGCAAATGCCGTGGAAGATGGCGACGGGAGCAGGGGGAACAAGAAGAAGAAGAAGAAGTGGTGGTGGTGGTCCGGGGACAGGGAGAGCTACCTAGTAGACGACGCAGACGCCCTCCCTCTTCCTATGACCTACCCCAACTCCTCCCCGGTCTCTCCTGAGGAGGTCGATCGCCGCCTGGAGTGTGATCCCCAGATCGAGGTCGGTTTTGCTCTCTCTCTCTCTCTCTCTCACTTTCAATCTTGGAGAGGAATCCGAAGCTCACATTGGAATGAGAGGCGGGCTTCAAAGGATTGAGGAGTTTATGTTCTAGGAACTCCATTTCAGAGGCTTGCAATTGTTCGAGTGCTATATCAGAACCCATGGCTTCTTCATAGCATTTCTAATCTCATTCAAGGTCTCGGATGTCCACTTTTTATTGCCTATTGGAGGGTCAGATAACCGTGTTATCTAGCAAGATTTTTTTTATTTTTTATGTAAGAATTTATAATTAGCACCTTAGAAAGAGAGAGTAGAGGTGTGTGAATTAGCAAGTCTGCATAGCACATTCGATCAAATCAGGCGCTTATGGAAAAAACTAATAAAAAATTTATAAAATCAATACTAACCCTTCTCTCCCCAACCCCCTTCTCTCTCTCTCTAGTTCTCAATCCCAGAATTCTCTACTCACTGGGCTGTTGATTTCGCCATAACAGGACTGCAGGGCGGTGGTGTATGAGTGGACGGGGAAGTGCAGGAGCTGCCAGGGGACTGGCTTCGTCAGCTATTACAACAAGAGAGGCCATGAGACGATATGCAAGTGCGTCCCCTGTCTCGGAATTGGTAAGCATTCCAGCTCCATTTCATTCTCTTCTTTCCGTCGATTGCCTCCGTGCTCTCCTGGGGAGTGCAGCCTTATTCTTTGTTCATCGTAGAGAGGCCGAGGGAAAAATCGAACTTTTTTTTAGCCCAGTAATGGCAAGAACACATGGCCCACATGAGCTATGGTTGAAATTTGAGACCCTCATGGTAGGGTGCCCATGTTTCTGTCGTGGTCAAAGAATCATTTCATTATTTTCTTTCCATTGATTGCCTCCGTTGTGAGTAGATTGATCTATGTCTCATGTTCCCTATGGGAGCAAGGCTCAGCTATCTGCTCATCCGAGAGGGACCGATGGAGAAATCAAGCTTTTTTTAGCCCGGCAATGGCAAGAGCACATGACCCACATGAGCTGTGGATCATAATTTGAGACCCTCATGGCAGGGTGCCCATGTTTGTGTTGTGTTCAAAGAACCAGCAATGCATATCGCCTCTGGGCATTACTGCAGCTCCTTCTGTGAGGACATTGAGGGATCCATGAAGGTGAAGCAGAGTTATTTGATGTAGTAAAGGGAAAGAGCCTTCCAGACTGCCATTGGTCAGATGGCATGTCATAGATCCTCATACCGATCCTTTTTTTGGTCAGAATCCATCATCTAAGATGTAATGATTCCAGTTTTCATATTGCTGGAAAAATTTTCTCTACCCACTTTCAGATATTTCGTCTTTAGCTCCATCTTCACTTTTTTGGGCATTGATGAATGGGTGTGACCAAATCGTACAACCTTCACTCTGGGGCATTTTTTTTAATCAACTGTATAAAAGTCGTTATATCTAATCTTTTTGCGCTTCGTAGGATTTTCCTATCCTTGTTAGAGGAGAAGCCTTGGTGTGTATCAAAAACTGCAATGATAACGGGATTGCAAAAATCAGCAACTCATCATTGCAAAAATCACATACCTTCTAGGAAATTCTCTGAACCGAGTTCAAGTATGATGATCCGCTTGGATTATGTTATAGTATGATTTGAAGTATCATCTTGTTCTCGGAGCACCCTAGGATCACTTTTTTATATTTTTTGATTGATTTTGGATTTTTTAACTTCTGTTTCTAATTTACATTTCGCTGAAGGAAACTAACTCCTTCTTGTCCTCTCAGAGGAGGAGAAAGAGCCTGGTTCATGGATCCTAATCTATTATTCTCCATGCAACCTAAGGAACAGAAAAACCTTGTGTTCAAATTGTTAATCTAACATGCAAAATGGATAAAGTCAAACTGTAGCTTCTGCACGATTATGGAATCACTAAATAGAAGTTTGCCATTGTAGGTCATGTTGATCATTTTTATACCCTTTCCCAACAGAGAAAGGTAAGGGAGAAGATAAGCCTCATAATAAGCCCTTGAAGGCTGTGAAATAAGGTAGAGTCAGCCATTGAAAAGTGTCTCTCTCTTGCGCAGTTTGTATAGTTTCTGGATGAGCTATGCAATACATTGTTCCGAACGAGACATTTTATTTCTAATGGAGTTCGACCTTAAAATGGTTTATCCTTATACAAAACTTTTCTTGCAGTCGGATTTCAAGACTGAAAGATTTTATGGTGCGTATTGTGGTCCTCAGATGTTGTGCTTCATTTTCAATCTTTTCCATAAGAAGATAATAATTAAATGCTTTGCATATAGAATTGAAATCATGAAGTAATTGATTAAGCTTTTTTATGGGACTACGCCATTAGATACTTTATTTAATGGAGATAACCTGGCATATCAGGCTTACGTCTGATGATCTGGGCATATGCTGTTCAATGCCTTGTTGATTAGATTTTTCCGTTTATTAGATTTTTCCTGTATCCTTGACATTTCCTTTTTTGCGAATTGCCTTCTTTAAAGGGCCAACTTCGTATTTGTCTTCCGAATTTTCCTTCTAGCTAATTGAGACTTCTTTATGGAATCAACTGGCAAATGTATTTGGAATTTTATTGGAAGTCAGACTTTTTCTTTATCTTCGTGCGTCAGTTTATCTTTCTCCATTGCTTGCACTCACCACTGCTATTTTGTTTGTATACTTTCTGGAAAACTTTTATCCAGGAAGTTCATTTTTTACTCAATATATACCATATTTTATGAGCATTTTTGAAACCCAACTATGCGCAACATTTTACTGAGCAAAACATGTACACAAGAACATAAATTCAAAATGTCATAATAAATTGGAACGTAGCTTTTGATTTGATTGAAATTCTCAAAGTAAGTTGGTGAAGCGGGAAGAAAAATGATGTTGACCTCTAGATTGGAGAGGGCAAGAAAATAAGTTTGCAATTGTGATATGCATGAATAGTATACATGGTTTCAAAATTTTCATGCTCTTCGAAATGTTTCAAAATTTTAATGGTGGTACGCCATAAAACAAGACCCAAAAATTTAGTGTGTCCTCATCCCCATTCTTAATGTAGCTGGCAAAAGAATATACCTGCACTATGCTTACAATGAACTCCAAAGTAGATGGATTCTCAGCTTTATTTTACATTTACTCATCTGGTTGTATTTTCGTGTTTTGATTCTTTAATGCAATGTAATTTCTGTCAAAAATAGTGGGACCAGCAGCCAATGTAGTTCTATTTAGAATGTAGAGCTCCAACAAAGTTTCAGCTAACTATGAGCTTTTGGTAACAGAACTTAACTTATCCACTTCATGTGTTCCTTCATGAGAGTGTCTGAAGGCTATCTGAATGGCACAGGCCATGAAGTGTCATCCTAAAGTCATGCCATATATGTTAAAATTCTAAAAAGGACTAGTGAAGATTTATAGTGTTTGGGTTCCTTGTTGTGCAGATATGCTTCATTATTATATCTATCATAATAATGAGATAATTGTGTTTCCAGAAGCATTGTTACTATTGAAAGCAATATGTTCTGAGTACACAATCATTTTCCAGCGAATGTGATTGGGTTAAGAGCTATATTTAATTCATGGGGGAATCTGCATGATCTCTTTTTGTGTTCTATCATACCTCTACTTTCATATTTCGGCAGTCATTGACCTTTAATGCAATGACAATACGAAAATTCCTTAATGTCTGGGTCCTGGGTTTCAGAATTCTGTTACTGACTTGTATTTAAAAAGTGGAATTGCCCCAGTATATACATCTTGACAGAAGGCCAGTGTCAATATCTCATGGGAACTAGAAGCTACTTAGGACTTGAAAGACAAGTATAGTCTGAACCAATCTTCATTCATTTAAAATAACTTGTTAAAAAATAAGTAATTTTATTTTTGGCTATTTTACATCATTCAAAGTCTTTCCGCAGATGTTTTTCTGGTGGTCATCCGACAGATTTCGGTTGCATCATCTGATTCATGAATCTCATGCACTTATTTTGGACATGTAGTTCAGAGCCGTATGTTAAATATGTCAGTCAACAGATTGGTTAAATAGTGCATTAGAACAGAAGGCAGCTGAATCAAAGCAAACCAACAAGCTGCAAAATTGAAGTACCATTAAACAAAAGAACAAGAGCATAAGCTGCTTTCCAGTCTAAAACATTAGAGGAAACTTTTGTAGAAGAAACATGCAGATGCCTGATCTCTTCAACAATTAACTGGGGACTGTTATGAAAGAGGTGCCGCAATGGCCCTGACAGTGCCCTCAGAAATAATAATTCCGTTACTCTGAAGAAACCATGCTACCATTGGTCATGCCCTTGAGCCTATGGGCCAGATTATCAAAGCAAAGCTCTCTATCTTCTTCATGTACATCTTAAGAAACTAATTGAGAAAGTAGACATTGTTAATCTCAATGTATATGTGGTGTTGGATGCTGATGGCGGATACGCTTAATCATGGTTTGAAAGTGGCTTTTAAGCAGGAAAATGGACAGGGAGGCAACATCAAATCAATATTGTTAGGTTAACATCCAATTTCTTAGAAGAATGATGTGCCAAGCATTTTCTTAATGAAGTGTCTGCATTCAAAACTTGAAAATCTATGAAAGTGGCTGATCTATTGTCTGCTAGCAACAGATGAATGATGGCGACAGATTGATGCCTTCCTCTGACTGTGTCTCAGATTAGAATGAGTATCACTAGGGTGGTGGTTCAGGGCTGATGCTGTTTGATTATGGCTGAGCAGCAGGCCGATTCTTAAGCATGTTTAAGTGATGGATGAGCAAGCTGGTTCCGATACAGAGGCTTGTACATGGAAGCCTGTCAGGAATGGAAAAAAACTAGGTACAAGAACAGATCAAATAGGTCTTATAGAACACATTTTCTAAAAGTATCAAGTGATAGTGATACATAACTGGCGCACATAGATGAGTTGGTGAGATTGATCACCAGCATGATCCTAACATTTCGTTGCCACTACTGATTTTATTAATGAAGCCTGCTGTTGAGTATATGTCCTAATCATGTAGAAAGAAGTTGTTTTATAAAACATCATTAAGTTTGTTTCTCTTTGATTCCTGAGAGATATGTTATATGGATGGTTATTGCATATTAGGTATGACGGTGGGTACATGTAAACTAGGTTGTATTTCCCAAGTTTATTGCACGTGAAAACTAGGCTAATTGTTTAGCATATTTCAGGCATCCAAATTTGTTCCTAAGCAAAAGGTTTGAAGCTTACTGCAATTGTGTAAAAACTTTGCAAAACTGTTCTTCAATTGTTGAGTATTCCATCTGTTTATAAAATCATCTATATGAAATGATATTTGAACTTGCTATATTTTTAATTTTCTGTTAACTAGATTCAACTGTTTGCATTAGAGATTCTTCTATTGTTGTCAATTTACTAGAGCTTTTACAGAGAAAAACCTACCTCTGATCACAAGACTGTTTTTGTCAAAGCTATTCTGTTATTTTCATTTAAGCTTACCAATTTTTCCATTGATCTCTCAGGTTATGTTCAGAAAATAACGACCCGGACGGACATTGATGTGATGGAGAATTTAGATAATGGAAAGCCTCCTTGACCGATAACTTTTTTGAGATCTTTACAGATTTTACTTTGGAATTTTGGGGGTCTCTTTTCCCCCTTAATTGATTCCGTTGTTACCCTCCACTGTTCTTGATCTACAAGACTGAGAGAGCTTAGGACTGATCAACTCGGCCTTCCCATGATACGATTCCTGGCCATTCCACCAATATATACTTCAATGTATATGAAAATATAATGAAGCAAAATTCACTTTTGGGTCGTCCATTCATATGGTCTCTGTTTACTTTTCCTTTGTCAAGTTCTGTAACCAATTTGGATATAAAGTTCTCTGAAGAGAAAAGAAGCAGATTATTATTTTGATTCAGGATCTAATGAATCAGTTTTTGAGAAAGAAAGCTTGAATAGGAACAGTTGGATCTCAGCCTTTATCAGTGGCATCACAGCGGTCCTATTTTTGTTGCTGTTTCTCTGTAATCTCTCTGACTCGCATAGGGTCACTAACACTTCTGCGTGAGGGGTGGTCTTTCTCAAGTTCATATTTGACGTAGATATTAGTTCAAAATTCCGACATATTTAAAAACTGTCTCATCCTCATTGAAATCTTATGATCGTTTTGACTATTTATGGGTCTTAAAAACTATCAGAGTTTTTTGACTGAATCAATTCAGCTTTCTTCTGCTTAAGATACTGTTTTTCCAAGACTTTGTTGTTGAATTTATCTGAGATTTTCAAGCAAAATATAAAGGTTATTCTTGACTGAATGATAATCAGGATTGTCATTTTTTTATCGTGCTGTCTTCAGATGGTTTATTTGAAACCATATTCATGTGTAATTAAGTTTGGTGAAAATGCACATAATGGTTAACATATTTTGCAAATTGACTTTCATGCTAGATGAAGTTGATGTACTAACTCATATCATAAAACCACATTATCATAAATGAACAGGAAGAACTGGAAGGTGTTTCATAATATTAAATAAGAGTATAAATGAGGGCTTACTTTCTGGGTCGCCTCATCAGCAATCAAACATGATTCTTTCTTCTCCCAACAATCTAGAGGGCCATGGTAATTCCATCTTTGCCATGGCCTGTCCATCAGATCAAAATATCAAAGCATTTAGGTTCCATAGGAAATCAAACAGATGATGCATAAATGCTCATAATAGCCTCCATACCTCATGAATGTCATACATGAGTAAACACTAAATCATCAGTTGACTCTAAGGAGATTGTCAAAGTCTGACTAGCTTGCTGTGCCTTTATTATTATATGACAAGGATTATTTAATGGAGTATTTGCCTCTTGTCTCACATTTGACTAGTTACATAGTTTGTAGCTTGGTATAGAAGGTTCTTCTTATGCTCATGTTTACTCCTCTCCTCTCATTAATCCAAGACTAGTAGCCTCTTCAACAATTTCATTCTTGTGCCATCATCAAAGGTGACTGACTTTTTTAATAGAATTGATGCATCCCAGATGATAGAAGAAAATTTTGATTTAATTTTGCTCAACACTTTTATTTTAGGAAAAAAATGATTTTTAGATTGATTTCCTAGCAATTTGAGAGTAGTGGAGTTACTTTAGTTTGCTATGAATCTTTTCAAGGAATCTATTATTAATCAAGTTGGAGAAGGATTCAGTTTCTTCTCTTACTAAAGAGACGGGATAATGGTGGAAATAGAGTTTTGCCAATCTACTTTTAATGTAATTTGGTTCTAGGATGCCGAGTTGAACAGTCAAAGATACAATCAAGGGTGGGGTGAATTTACATGAACAATGCTGGAAAATAATAAAGTTATGCACAAAGATGATAATAAATTTTTTAGTCTTATGTCCTCTTACAAAATATAATTGATATAATAAAAATATAATTTTAATAAAAGTTTTACCTAATCCATAGAAGCAATGCCCTTGAGTTACATTCTCTCATATTGTACAATAGTTGAAGCATACTATGCTTAAATTGCCTCTCGAAGACTAAAAGGCTCTAAACAAGTTGTGTATTAAGTACTTATTTCTAGATTCATGACTCTAAAAGACTGAAACCAGAAAGTCTCACTTACCTCATTTATATTCATGAGTTAAAAGTGCCAAATACTATTAGCACCCAAGTGGGGTACTTATAGACTTAGGATTATAAGGGGCCAGATGCTAGGATTTTACTGGGAACTCACCATTTTTTGTTGACAACATTATAATATATTGACTACTCATAAAAGACCAAAACCAAGAAGTCTCACTTACCTCTTTTATATTCATGATTTAAAAGTGCCAAATAATATTAGCACCCAAGTGGGGTACTTAATAGACTAAGGATTATTAGGGGCCAAACGCTAGAATTTTACTTAGAACTCATCCTTTTATGCCAACAACATTATAATATATTGAGTACTCATAGGTAGTGACAAGTGGTGATAGTTTCCTCCCACTGAGAATCCATACAAGATACAAAGACGAAATTTTTTACTCTTAAAATACCTACAACTTTAATAGAAGAACTTCCATGTAGTGAGGATAATGTATGCCCTGAATTAGAAGGTCAATATATTACATCAACATTATTGAGTTTTTTGAAGAAGATCAAAAATGAATTTCCCTCTTTAGGATTTATAAAGGTTCATAGATAACACTAATGATAGTTTGAAATAATAGCAGAATTAACAATATAATAGGAAATGGCTTTCTTTTGGGGCATTTCAAAGCACATGGTTTGTACGGGAATTTCCCTAACCCACTCCTACTTCCTCACACATTCACTTCATGGAGGGGTAAATATTTTGTTGGAAACTTGGACAAGATCCATTTACCCAATGATATTGGCGGCAAAGAAAGCATTAAAGTCAGACATTTAATAGGAATTAAACAATTTTATGGCATGCCCCAAATTTAGGAACATAAATAAATAAATTTGTGGGACAACTAGACAATGATGGTAGGGTGACAACCTTCCTTAATTGTCAAAGGAACCTTCCAAGGGCTTATGGTGATACCATGAGTGAAGAATGTAAGAGGAAGATCTTAGTTGTGACAATAAAACTTTTGCTGCCATCAAAGTCAATGGAATGGCCCTTGGACTATCAACTTGGGGATATGATTGCGAAGACAATGAAAGTGTTGACCTCTTAAGGGCATGATATCAAGGGTTGAATCACAATATCTCAGTCTATGTAAAAATTCTAACATTATTACAAAACAGGTCTATTTTTTGCATAAGAGAAGAGAACCCAAGATGTCTCAGTTGAAGTTGGTACATATAAATGTGTGGCAACCACCTTCATCAATGACAGTACCCAGAAGGTACATGATTATTTTCTACGAAAAATAAATTAAATGTCCCAACAACGTTAGAAATGTGGAAACATCAAATTGAAAAATGAAATCAGTATGAAAGGGAAGTGTTTGAAGTCAACATAAGTCAATATGATGCCAAAGTGATTAAATGTAAGAGGAAAACCATATAAGATGATGCCAAAAAAAAATGGCATCAATGAATTCATGGATAAAACATTGAATGAATGTGCTTATTTATTCCACTAAACCATTGAATGAAGGTTGACCATTCATGTCTTGGGGGCTTTGACTAGGAACAAGATGGATCATATGCTAAGGGAAAGCTCTTGCTTTATTATCTGGGTTCGGCCATTGTTTCTGCCATCTGTGCAAGAACTGGGTTGTGTTGGAAAAATAGGACGGAGAGATCTTGGAAGGAGGCACCCATAGAAATCTGGGCAGATTACAGTGAAAATTTTCTGCTCCAAGAAGCTAATATATACAGTGCGAATGTAATTTTTAAACTTTTTCGTGTTTAATATAGAAATTGTTCTTCCGATGGCACCGAATAAGATAAAAAATCGCAGTCTTTAATGCGGAGAAGAACTGGGGCGCGGGCTTTTTGATGGGTTATATATGCCGGTGGATTCGCCGCGCGCTGCCGTTGTTGTGAGATTGTCAGGGAAGTACGAGACGAACTGAGGACCCCGTCGAGGACGGCGGTGTGGGGAAGACGAGCGAGCGACCCCATTGGCCGTCCGGGGCGCGGTGATTCCAAAGGCGTCATTTTTCGACGGCTGGCGGTGGCGTTTGCTCAGCCCAGTTCTGGTACTGCGCAATCCTCTCTCTCTCTCTCTCTCTCGACCTCCGCTCGAGTACGCACGGAAACCATCTATAAATGGCTGAGATCCGTCTTCCTTCGGGGTCTTTCCTCGCTTAATGCCCCTTCCCACGCCTTCTCTTTCTCTCGCTGCCTCTCCCCTTTCGGCTCTCTCTCTGTCGGTTGATTGATCCTCTCTGGAGGCTTCACAGTTGGCTCAGAACCTGCATCTGGGAGTCTCTTCCGTCGTCCTTCCTCGGGATTCGCAGGATCAGTTGCATTTCCTTGTAGTCGATTTCTCCAGGCCGGTGACCAGATGAAGTCAAATGTGAGTAGGTTTTGCTGATAATACGCCTCCAGCCGCACCAAAAAACTTTTACGTAGCTTGAGACCTTGCAGTCGAGATCAGGCCCAATTCAATGCACAGCGGGGAGGCGCTTCTCGTGCGTAATGGATTCCTGTGCGTGATAACACGAGTGAGAAGCCGGAATTTCGGTCATTGATCCGGTAAAAGTGTATCTCATTGATTTGTGTCAGACAATTCTGATCCGGGCTGATAGTTTCGTTCTACCAATGATCCGTCTTGAGTTATTTCAATGAAAATAAGGAAAAAAAAACGCAAAATGGGTTGCTGCCATGTCTGTGCTCTGTGTGGATGATTCATATTAGGTCAAAAAAGTAGTTCTGAACATAGTAAAGGAGGAAACCATGAGCTAAGTAATATCTATCCTAAAGACTGCCTGGCCTTAGATTGATATGTTTTAATGCCTCTGTAGGAGCCGAAGATCTGTAATATTCTTCATTCATTAGAATTGATTGGCTTCATTCATTAGACATCTTTCATGTCTTTATGGCGGTTTTGATTTCCTTTGGTCAGACTGGTTTGCCTAATTAAAATGTAAAGTTGATCCGTTTTATGATGGTTTCAGTTTTTCTTTTGGATTGGCTGGCTTTCATAAAAATCTAAAGACCCACACATGTGGAGTTCAAATGGTTTTGTTGGAATTTATCTTACAAGCTAATCAGTTCCATCAGGCAACTTTAGATGATACCCAAATGGAGTGGGTCGAAACGAAATGAAAATCATTCAAAGTGAGTTCAGATTCAGTTTTCTTATTTCTCTGAGAAGATGCGTGCGGGTGACTATTTGGTCTAGGAAGAAGGAAAAGCTATGAGATCAGAGGAAAGTACGGTTGGTAGAGGTTAAATTGAATGGCGCTGCAGTTTAATGGGGGAAGAGAATTGAAGAACAGTCAGCCCGGGAAGCCCAAGATCTGCTCATGGCTGCACTTCAATGCAAAGTTATGGCAGCGATTTTTTTCTGGCTGATTATGTGATGAAGTCTCACAGCTTGAAGCAAAGAGGGATGGGATAACTGTATATATGGGTTTAATATTCTTAGATGGTGAAAAAGCTAGTTCTAGTGCTATGAGTAGTTCTTAGATGGGTGACAAATCCAACTGGAGGCTAAATCTAACATAAAAGCCAGATGTAAACCATTAAATTAATGCTGATGCAGTTCAGTTCGGATTTGGCTCTGGATTTCGAGCTATAAATTTCACTTTTTAAAAATGAGGTCTTGTTTCTTAGCAAATAAAGGTCTCCAAATATAGTGCTGAAGCTCAGAGCCATAAGACCTAATTTAAGAGAATTATATTAATGAGGTAAATGATGATACAATCACAATGATGGATACTGATTGAACCTAAGTTGAAGATGAATGTGGAGTAGGGATAGTATCCTCCAAATTAGGACGTTTTGGCAGTACCAGCGTTCATAATCTACAGCTTGATGGGTTTGCAGTAAACGAAAAATCTTGGCATGATCTAGCAAACAATGCATTGTGTCTTCATTTTTAGCCATTCCATTCGTCCTGATGCATGTGAAATGGATTTCAATGTTTTGTAGGCAGATGAAACTGTATCGTCTCCTTTGTAGTTTCTCTCTCCCTCTGTACCTTGCTCCTATGCTTTGTCTAGCGACCACGGGGTTATTATTGTTTCTTTCTCTTGGGGACAATCTTTTTCTTTTAATTTGATTGTTTCCATGTCAATTTCTGCAGGTATATCTGGTTCCTGAAATGCTGAGGCAAATCTCTGGCTAGAAAAACTATGGTAAATTATTTGGAATTTGAACCTGAAGAAATCACCCCTCTTTGGGAACTACAGGAGGTAAATATCATTTGTTTCCCCTCTGACGAATACTTAGATACCAAGTAATAACGAGAAAGACTGCAGTTGATTAATTTAAATACTCTTTTATGAGTGATATTCTTGCCATTATTATAGTTAACCTTATTCAAATTGCGGTTTATTTTCTTTCATTTCAGTCATCATAGACGTGCGGCTGTACATTATTGGCAAAGATGCAGCGTGCTCCAGCTACTTCGGAGGAACAGCTATTTTTCAAAGCTATCAAGGAAGAATGTCCTTGGGAAAATCTTCCTAAACGACTTCAGTCATCTTTGTCTACGAGAGAGGAATGGCATAAAAGGTTGCCTCTAATCTCACTTATTATCTGACAATGGAGGGGATGTTTACCGATCAGTAATCTTTAATTATTGAACCTTTTAGTGGCATTGATTAAAATTGGTCATTGTACCTTTTTATGGCAGAAGCTTATGATTAGCCTTGTCAATCTATGAAGTTATCCAGTAGGGTTTTATCCATATTGCATCATGTTAATAGCCAAAAGCTTGTGCATCCACTGTATCTCCTATTGTATTGAGCTACAATAATTATAGACAATCAGCGACAGGAAATTATTTTTATCTGTTTCTATAACGGTTCCTTAGCTATACATATCGTGACTAATTCATTCGACATCAAAAACGAGGTTTTCAATGGCCTTTAAGTGCTCACTTTTTTTCCTTTGTTGTTCACTATTTTTCTTAATTAGCTTTCTTGTAATGTTTCGTTCCTTTTGATTCGCTTTTTCTTTCTTAGGTAATGCTCAATACAGTATTTTTCTACCGCAGTTTTATGGACTCAGGAGTTACAATTTACTCCGTTTCCTGGTCATATAACAACATTATTTGTGGTGCGATTTTGATTGTGAGCTTGATTTACTACCCGCCACTTTCTTTACAGTGTATTGTCTTACCAGGTGGGTTAGAATTTTTTGTTCCTCCGTTTCTCCCATCTTAACTCCTCAGTCAATGTGTGCTAGGTGACTACTGAGTATACCTGACATTAGTCAGATGATATATTAAAATTTATTCATGCCCTCATTGAATTCATGAGGATATCATGATTTTTCCTATGAAATAAATTTACTCTTGATTTGTGGGGTTGTAGGATTTTCATCATGGACTCGGATTGTGCTCTTGGGATGGCTTCTCTGTTTCTTTTATCATTTCATTTAAAGGACAGGATGAGAACCTGAAGACTTAGCAATAAAATGCATCATCTGAAGGATAAATTTGTTATAGTACATCAATACAAATATTACGTACGGGACATGGACCCTGTCACTCTCATTGGAGACATGTAACCTAAGTAAATAACCTTATAGTGATCAAATTTTTGACAGCTGAATACCTTGATAGAAGTGGTTGCATAAGTTAACATGATTGAAGTTGGGGGAGGGTTCTCACAACTATGGTTGGACAGACAGTGACACTTTTACTGTTCTCTCCAGGATAGAACTTTTATTCTTAGCTTTCTCTTTGTCAGATCTTGTTAGGTTGAAAGATATGATTTCTTTCTTCTTACTTTGTGTTCACAACTGTCAGCAATCATTACGCTAGCTATTTCTTTTTTTCTAAACCTTCGCATCTTTGTTCGCAGGATAGTAGACCACTGCATTAGGAAACGACTGCAGTGGAATACATGTTTTGCTCGTAAGGTCTGTAAGGAAGGAGAATATTATGAAGAGATGATGCGATACCTGCGTAAGAATCTAGCGGTGTGTACTGAGACCATATTTGAAAGTTTTATGATTTCTGATCATCAGTATTTTTTATTAGGACACTCTCTAGGGTAGAGCTTATGTGCTCATTTTTTATTTGCTGTCTAATTCTATTATGATAGTCCATAGAATTTATTTTCCAATATAGGGCACGAATTTATTCTTTTTTGTATTTCTATTTTCATTTGCTTAAATGGGTAGAATTTTTGAGGTCATGATGTGAGATAATGAAGAAGAAGACGAATTGTAAAATCTGGACCCGTTATCATATCTTTGTGCTAGCTTGAGGAGGAAGGGATATTTGACCAAAGATGCTTGATGGGGTTGTCCAGACGTTCTGTTGGGTTGTATAAAGCTAAACTTTAGAAAAGTAATTAATGTGAGGCCATCTGTTCCTATCTAACCTATTTTTTTTCTCAAATTCGGATTATTCACTCAATCCTTTGTTTTTCAGTTATTTCCATATCATCTTTCGGAGCATATCTGTCGAGTAATGAGGATCTCACCCTTCAGATATTATTGTGACATAATCTTCGAAGTTATGAAGAATGGTACGTGCTGGCCTTACTGGATCTATTTTACTCTTGAGTTTTAATTAACAAGCTAAATTTTGATGGTCTCATTCACTTTGGTGTATGTTATGCCAGTGATGGCTGTCAAAATCAAAAATGGTTTATTCGAACCACATGTTATTATTGGCATATGTTCAGTGTGGATTGTAGTTTGCCACTTTGAAATTGGATATTCCTATCAAATTTCAATTTTTTTAGTGCTACAACTGTTCTCAAACTTTGCAGCTTTGTCAGAATTCAAGGCTTGGTTGCCCACATGTTATTTTTATCCTAAAGTCATTTGGTCTCCATAACCCCCTGATTGACCTGTTAATTCAGTTCCAAGTTGTCTTTATATGAAACGTCCAATGGATTTATGGAGTTCTTGTTGTCCAGAAAGAATAATTTGTTCTAATCACATAAGTTATTCTCACGTGAATAGGGTCTTTGTATTGCTATGTTCTTCAAGATGACTGTAGACCTTGTTCTTCAGTACATCATACTCAATCTCTCAATCATTAGGTCTTCCTTCCCTTATCAAACCAGGTTCCTGTCTGACAGCCCAAGTCTTTTTCTTATCCTGGATGGTGGACCTAATTTTAAGTTTGGCATAATTGAAGAATGATGTATATTTTGGTCAGCGGACCAGGTCTTTAGATTGTTCGCAATTTTAAAGCCAGTGGTAGTGTGTCCGTGATGACTTAACCTCTTTCAAGTACCCTTCGTTTTTCTAAATTTTTTAAATTCTAGACTAAGTTCGTCTGTTGCATCTTTTGATAAATATAGACTATTAGTCATAAGGGTTTACTTTTCATCACCTCGGTGCCATCAGTGAATAATTTTCTTAGTCGCTATTTGGATTCAGATTTATGTCTAAAGCTAATCCAATTTTTATATGTTAGCTTGGGTTTAACCAAATTCATTAGCAGAATTTTTAAGTAATATTTTCAGGCCAAAATATGATTTTTTGGAATCTAGTTCTAAGTGGAAAAAAAAAGTGTTCTGCTATCCTTGAGTTTTTGGAAATGTCTCCACTTACACTTTGCCTTGGGCTTTTGTTTGGATTTTATCTACTGTTGGTAAAATTTTGGTGAAAAAGTAAAAGAAAAGGGGATAGTCTGAGTTTAGCCACCTCATGACTTTACCTCCAAGAGCTAGAAATCAAGAAAAAAACCATTTGGGTCCATTCCTTGGCAATCATGGAGTCCCCTGAAAGTTATCATTGCTATGCAGTCAAAGTTTAAAGCTGTGAATTTGGTGGTAAACCTTTCCAGGGTTATTGGGACCACTCATTTGATGTTGCTTCTCGTAGAGTACAACTCTTTTCTGAAGTTGTTATATGTTTAACACATTATGTTTTTGATGCCACAGTTGATCATAGGAAATATTATTCATTCTCTTTGACATTCCATTCATATTTAAATATGTTATTTTCTAGAAATTAGCCTCAGTTTCTTTAGCAGCTGAGGATGTCTATGCATCATACCTGTTTTCTCTTGCAGAGCAACCGTATGACAGCATACCCAATTTCAGTGCTGCTGATGCCTTGAGACTTACTGGGATAGGCCGAAATGAATTTATTGATATAATGAACAAATGTAGGTCAAAGGTATCCGCCACAACCCAAGATACTTCATAGACTTACTTAATTGGTGATTTCTGTAATTTTTTTCATGGATTTATGCATTTATCAAATTTCGATCTAGATGTAGGACGTAGGTAAAAAGTATTCATATACAAATCAATAGTTTGTTCATCAATGGAATTGCATAACACAATACCTGATACAGTGACACAAATGTACATCTAGATGTAATCAGTCGTTGCTAATTTTTGTTGGCATTTTACCGTCTTTGTTAGACATCATTTCGTAGTATCTTCGGTTCAGCTTGGAAAAAATCTGCCCTTATCTCTCGTCAATGATTTTTTGTTGGTGAAGAATTTGTACTGGGTTTCTTTTATGCCGATTCTTTTTGTTGCCCTGTGGCTCACCTATGATGGACCTACGGCTATTGTATGTAATTGGTGAAGTTTATGACAATTTTCGTGTCAAATAAATAGCAGTTTGGGGTTC
This sequence comes from Spirodela polyrhiza, assembly GCA_024713555.1. NCBI lineage: Eukaryota > Viridiplantae > Streptophyta > Magnoliopsida > Alismatales > Araceae > Spirodela > Spirodela polyrhiza. The sequence continues at coordinate 6,767,376 of CM046535.1, forward strand.
TCCTGTGGTCTAGATCTTCGGGGTGGATGGAATCCCACAACCAATTCATCACATTTAATATTTCCTTTATGAGATGTCACTCATAGTAGAAGCGCTATTGAAGGAACATAGAATCCTATGTAACGTCCCCCATTGTCCAACGGATTACTGTACTGAACCTGACATCACATTCCTTGCCGAAGACAATGCTCAAAGATGTCGAATTTCTGAATCTCTTTGCCATCTGGCATGCAATACTTACTCAATTCTACAAAGCCTTGGTCTATTTTAAGGCCCATTTGTATGTGCTATGATATTAGTGTCATCATCTTAGACAAAAGCCACATCTACGCCTTGTATCATTTAGTTGCCTAGAGGATCAAGTAGGCTTCCATCAAGCTCTCTTCTCATCACATGCAGTGCACCTAGGAAAGTCTTTAAATTCCACCCTCTGATGGTTGGTGACAATCATAAGAATCTAATGCAGTAAAAGAGATGAGCATGTTTGTAAGTCAGAAATATGGGGCCATACTGAGGAATCAATCACTAGGACTGCTCACTTTCACCTTGACATGTATTCCTTTCCATAGTCCCTTTTTCATGCCCTGTTCTATACCATGAGTTGATATGATTGGCCATTTCAGTTCTTTAAAATTTTGAGATGCCTTGATGTCTTCCACATAAAATGGTATCTGTGAAATGCTCAGAGGGAGGCAATTAGCATAATAACAAAATGAAAACTTGGTATTGACACTTGATATAACACCAAGAGTTTTCACATCCACGGTAATTCTATTAAACCGTTTCATGTGATCAACATTGGGCATTTTTTTTCATGTAGTGTAACGCCTTTTGCTTCAGATATCCAATTGTTCAGAGTGTAGAAACATATGGTCACATGCCTTTATGCTACTTTGAACTGGAGTTTTGTCGCAGTAGCTTCATCAGCCTGCTCTCTCAACTCATCAAATGTTAGGGATGGACGACTTGTACTTTGATCACACTCTAAGTGCTTCCTTGTCATCATTCTTTCATTCAGCAGATAATATATCTGTGTCCGTGACTATCTTGCCTAATCCTTGTACGAATTGGGTCTGTATTTTTGGTCTCAAGATATTGAACACTGTCACCTTCCCATGAGATACCATTATGTCTTAGTTCTGAAGCTAACCTCATAGTTGTAGCTCTAAGATATCGGCAACCGGAAGATCAAACACTATTTTCTTGTTACCTGTGGTACTTACGAAATTTTGGGTTCAAGTTTTGAACAGGTAGACAAAATTTTATGCATTGATTTCTAGAACCTGCTTCAATGCTCATTTGCCCTATGGGATGAAAGAATGGGGCAGAAGTTAAACATGTACACTCATGAACCACAAGGTGTACCACATATGAACAGAGTTTTTGCAGTTTGCTGGCTCACCCGTACATCCACAGGAGGTAGCAGTCTTTGAACTTCTCCAGATTTCAAGAAAGTGCATTGGGTCTCAGTCTGACCATAAAGTAGGAAAAGGAACTCTATGATTTCTGTCTCCACAAGATATTCCCTCTTTATTTCCTCCCTAAAAAGAGGAGAAGCACCTCCATAGCCTATGATGGAATCAAGATTCTGACATTAAGTATTTTGTCTCCTTCTGTACTCTCATCGCTCTTTAGAGAGGTTCTTGCGTTAGGATCAGATCCTTTCCACCCTGGACTTTTATCTGTTTCCTGATAAATCTTTCCTTGTTTTATATTTTGCTCTCCCATGTAGTGTTGTGATGAGAAGGAAAATTTACATAATTTTCCCACAACACCTACTTCCTCATTAAGCAGAACTTAAAGGTCCAGTCAGTCCAATGGCTTCAGGTTTACTTCAGTATCCACTATGCAGCCGGCATGATGAACCGTTGAAACAATATTGTTTTCTATTCGCAAAAGACCACTAATGAATTTAATGCAAAGGCGGAATTTATACTAGATTGCTCGTTTTTTGCGTATTAATAATTAGTACTTTCTACTTAGCTTGAGCTCTAAGAGGGCTGACACTTGGTTTCTTAAGTTTTAAATTCATATAATAAAATATTTAACGTTTGTTTTCAATTTTCTGCCATGTGGTCCATCCAGAAAATTATGTGGAAACTGAACAAGTCAATAGCTAAGGAATTTCTACCTACGCAACCAGTTGATTTTTTAATTGAGCCATGGTGGGGAGTTTGTCTTGTCAACTTTACCCTGGAAGAATTTAAGGTATGCATGACAGTTTTCCTCTTTCTAACCTGAAAAATGTGTATAGAAAGATATACTTGCAGAGAAAATTTATATCTTGCTTCGTTCTTTATTGATTCAGTTAAGATCTCTTCTTGCTATGCAGAAACTCAGTGAAGACGAGAGTGCGACCATAGATAAAATCTGTAAAGAAGAAGCAAATTCATTTTTTCTTTTCGATCCTGATGTCATAAAAGGTCTTTACCAGAGGGGTCTTATTTATTTCGATGTTCCAGTTTATCCTGATGACCGTTTTAAAGGTATATTATCTGGAGCCCCTTTGTTTTTTGGCTGTTTTATCAAGTCTTCATCTTGAAATCACTAGACAGAATTTTGCGGCTGTTGTGTTTAGAATCAGATTTTATTTCGTGGAGCATTGCTTTGCTCTCAGATTTTTATCACTTTGCTCTTCAATAGTATGAAGGAAGCCTATGAAGCCGTGTACTGGTCCCTTTTCAGCATGAAATTTGGTTTTTAGGAGTAGCCATTGTGTAGCTGATGCATTGGGCTGCTATCCCTGTGGAAACTGTAGCCCACTATTTCGATCTATCATGCTTTCAAATTTCCTTTTGAAAGGTATCATTCTATGTAAGATGACTTTCACAGTACATAAGAATAAATCGTTCCTTGTGTTTTCATCTGAGTGTTGATATTAACCAGACGAAAAGCTAAGTTCTTTTCATGGAAGTGTTGCATAATGTTAAGACTTTTCGTAAGTAACACGGGTTTTGATGCTCGTAGAAAATCCATGTGACAGCGGCTTTAAATGTACACACTTTGTCCTAGTTTCTTTCGCCAAGATGATGCAACAGGATGCTGTTGTTGCCACCAAAGGAAACTATAAAATTCAGTTTTTTTTTGCCAATTTTATTTGTATTTTGGTAACAGAAACCTAGAAATGAGTGTAGTTTGTAGTTCATCTTGATTTTTCTCAGTTTTAAATTCTAAAAATCAGGATCATTTGGTCTACTTAGAGGAACCAGCAAAGCATAATTAAAAACTGAATACAACTAGTTCTTATGCGTCTATGCTATGCAATTTGGATAGATAAAAATCCAATCATCTTATTTTTTTGGAAATGTCAGTTATCCTTTCATTTATTGTTGAAAATTTGCGCATTAAATGTTTTAATCGGAGGACAGTGTCTTCTCATCAAATTAAATATTATATGACCGTATATGTAATAAACTGGATAAGAGTTAAGGAAAATAGGATGTACTTTATAAAAATTGAAATCGGTTATGTTGCTTCATCCTTGATTTACAAGAAGGTATCTGCTGTTCCTTTTTTCTAGTTGTTACTTTCGTGCTTATCTTCTCTCTAGTTATTGTCTTCTTTTCAGATTGTTAATTCCATCCTCGTGCAGTTTCCAGACTAGAGGGGTTTGTTTCAAATAGGGAGCAAAGTTATGAAGACCCTATAGAAGAGTAAGTTCCTCTAAAATCATCCTTATGTGACAATTTTTTGTATTATTTTATCCCCCTATTGTTGTGTTTTAGAATTTGCCGTGTGAAATGAATACTTTAACCTTTCTGCAGGCTGCTCTATGCTGTTTTTGTTGTTTCAAGTGAGAATGCAACTGTTGCTGAACTGGCTGCCACATTACAAGCTGACCTCTCTCAGCTACAATCTGCTGCATCTTTTGCCTGTCGACTAGGCTGGGCTGTCAAGGTGATTGATCCAGCAGCTATTCTTGGGGATTCTTCCTTAGCAAGTTCTACCACTTTACTAAGTGATGACGAAGATGCCAGTAACGGCTTAGTTAGTGTGACGACTGCTGCTGATCCTATTCAACAACGCAATGGCTCACATGGTTCCAGTGCCACTCGTATTTGTTTAATTGTGGATGCAAATATCACATCCTATCTGATGATGGGCTCACTTTCTCCAGGTTTTACCTCTGCTGCCAGCTTCATAGATGGTGCATTTAACATATTTGCTTGATTGGTGGGTCAAACATGTCATTTAAAAAACGTTACTATTTAGTGTGGCCTATTTCATGTTTCTCTTCTAGAGATGCTTGTCTATAAAAGTAGCCAAAAAATGCATGTTCTAACCTCAGTTGCATCCTCACGGTTCTTCTTCCGTTTTAAGTGGCCATCTGTATTTGCTCTGCAAATTTCCATCTTATTAAGGAGGTTGAGCATATAACTTTCTTGAAGGAGTAATTGACATGTAAACTAAATTCCGTGAAGGCTGTCATGTGAAATTGACATTAATAGGAGCACCTAGTAAGAAATCACCTTTTTTTCGCGATGCTTTTTGATGGGGAAGAGAAGCTGAAATAAACTTTGATGGAAGCTATCGACACTGATCTGGAAATAGCCGTGTATAGAAACACGATTACGCCGGGTGAATTTATGAATCGCTTGCTTCTTCTATCCCAGTTTATTGAAAGCTGGTGTATGACGATGACAACAATGATTTCTGCAGCGTAGTAGTGCTGCAGTGCTCATTATCGGCCTAGGTTGGCCAGATGAAATACTGGTAAAGATCTGAAGCTTCTGTGCAAGATTCTGTACGGCCTTAGAAAACTGGTGCGCCACAAGGTTTTCCCTCATAAATATTCTGCCTCAATGGGAAGGCAACACTAATGCGCACTAGAATTCAGAAGATTTTTTCTTCCTGGTCATGTCAGTGTTGTATACTGGAGTTCATGAGATCTTTGTCTCATTGTGAGGGTCACTAGGCTGTTTCTTAGAGTATTAAAATCTTCACATTTTGATTTGTATAATTAGAAGTTTTTTCTATTCCTTAGTGAGAGTTTTGTCTTGGACTATAAATGATCTTCATTATGTAGTCCACACCTTTGTATGCATCACGTCTCCTTTCTTAATGTCAGGTCCCACTTTACAATCAGTATTTACTGATGCTCATTCAGATTTTCTTTCCATCAACGTTCTGTTTCTGCTTCACTATGACTCCCAACAGATGTCATCATGCTTATTCTACAAGTCCTATTCTCCGCCCAAAACATGTTTCCTTCTTTTTGTATAAAGGGACTTTGATACAGGAAAATGACTTTACAGTATGTGAAATTATAGTAAAGAGAAAGGTAACACTTGATGCAAGGGCTAATTATCCTCTTTTAAAGAGATTAGTTATTTTGCTGCTGCGCTCGATTTTGGCAAACCCTGTAAATGAATCTTCACATGTATGCAAACCAAATAAGATGTTTCTTGGATAATTTTTGCTTGCATCAACTAGCGCCACCCTTACCCCAGCTAAAGGATATAAAAGCGTCAAGGCTAATGGTTTACAGATTAATGTTGCTGAGGTCATAGTCATTTAGTTTCTGAGCAAAGATTTCTCTTGCATACTTCTGTAAAGCGTTGTTTAGTTTGAACTCCACCAGTTTGATTGATTAGAGTGACCGTTTCATCTGACTATCCTAAATTTAAGGGCTTCTATGCCTGTAAACGACATTGAAGGAATAATTTTAGGCAGACTTATGTGGTCATGCGGTTGTTTCAATTTTCATAGCCATGCTGTATGTTTATGGTAGTATTTTCCAAGTATTCTTAGTAGGTAGATAACGTGCCATCTCTTGGACACTGAAAATGATTAATGACCGATTGAATTTTTCAGTTCAGTGATGCATCGATAGTAGATCATGCTACTAACTAGTTGTAAATCTGACAACCGTTTGAGTCCCTTATAATTTATTTCTCTGTTCTGTTCGGTTACTTGAACTAAGTCTGTGTTGTTATACCTTCCATATGTTGTTAACCAATCAGACAGTTTTTTCTGCTCCAAATAATTTTTTCTGGTCATTTTTTCAACTGGATACCCTGTCATGTCCACAAAAGTGAACCAAGGTCGTTCAGATGTACCTTTAATCATGATTTTTCCTGGAAGGATATATCTTTTACATGACACGTGAGGAAAGTTTGACGTGACACTTAGCATCTTAGTACATGATTTTGGCTCACTTCCATGGTACTTATCCTTCGCAGGACTGAAATCCCATGCAGTAACGCTATATGAAGCAGGAAAACTCGATGATGCCAGTATTTCGGACCTTTGCAAGGATCTGGCTACATTGGAAGGGAAAAAATTTGAGGGGGAATTGCAGGAATTCGCTAATCATGCATTTAGTCTTCGATGTGTGTTGAAATGTCTCCAATCAGGTGGTGTTGAAGTGGATGAACTGGATGGGAAATTATCAAATTCTAGTGGCGCTTCCCACTTATCCAAGGAGGATGCCATCAATGAGTCTGCTGACTCTGAGAAATATGTCACAGATGGAAATAAGCACCTGCTTCTTGAATCATCTCAGGGTGATTCCATTTCATCTGAGATTGGGGTGACGACTGATAATCAGGCAACCGATGCATTGCTGCCTGAAAATCAGGACATAATTCCGGGTGACGAGGCTTCATTTTCAACTGGTGGTAAGTTGTTAAGTGAAAAAGACAACTTAACTGGAAAAAAGAGCTACCATGTGAATATCCTCCGCTGTGAAAGCCTGGCTGCTCTTGCTCCAGCTACTTTAGATCGGCTATTTCTTCGGGACTATGATATTGTTGTGTCCATGATCCCACTTCCCTCTTCCTCTGTTCTACCTGGATCTGCTGGTCCTGTGCACCTTGGCCCGCCCTCATACTCATCGATGACTCCTTGGATGAAGCTTGTACTGTACACAACCATGGCTAGTGGACCACTCTCAATTGTTCTCATGAAGGGTCAGTGCCTGCGAATGCTTCCTGCTCCACTAGCTGGTTGTGAGAAAGCTCTGATATGGTCCTGGGACAGATCTGTTGTTGGAGGCTTGGGAGGCAAGTACGAGGGGAACTTGGTCAATGGAAGTATTCTTTTGCATTGTCTGAACTCACTTCTGAAGCACTCAGCTGTGCTGGTACAGCCCCTGAATAAATATGACCTTGATGAGTCTGGAAGGACGGTCACAATGGATATTCCACTGCCTTTGAAGAATTTCGATGGGTCAGTTGCTAATAGTGGGGAGATGGGTGTTTGTAAGGAAAACAGTGCAAAGCTAAATCTTCTCCTACATGAACTGTCTGAGAAACTAGAACTATGGACAGTAGGGTATATACGTCTTTTGAGGCTGTGTAAGGAGAGAGAAAATCATCACTCTGCTTCCCATGATGAAAAATATGAATGGGTTCCCTTAAGCATAGAATTTGGGATTCCACTGTTTAGTCCGCAGTTATGCAGGCGGATATGTGAGAGGGTTGTTTCCTCACGTCTGCTTCATACTGAATCAATTACTGAGCATCATGATTCTATGCAGCGTTTGAGAAGAAGACTCAGTGATATCTGTTTAGAGTACCAAGCAATGGGTCCCACGGCGAAACTTTTATACCACAAAGAGCAAAAAGACCAGCCCAAAGAGCCATCCCGCCAGTTAATAAACTATGCTAGTGGGAGGTGGAATTCTATCTCAGAGCCATCAATGGCTCTATCTGAAACGTCCAGTGAACATCAGAGGTTAAAGCTTTCTAATCGACAGCGGTGTCGTACTGAAGTTCTCAGTTTTGATGGAAATATTCTCAGGTACAATATGAATTATTTCATGTCTTCACTACCAGTTTGTTGGCCCTATCTATGGTGTTCTGTTCTTCAATACCAAATTCGATTGTGCTGATTTCCAAAGTTTAAAAATTGCTTGTTCCAAAATCTTGTAAATCTTGTACGCCATTCTTTTACACTTGTGCATCCTATATTTTCTTTATCGCAAATCTTGTATGCCATCTTTTACATTTAGTACGGGCGATGCTTGACATTAAATCTACATATTTTATAACTTTTCAGTCATACAGATCCCTGTTGTGTCAATGAAAGTTTGGCATCCAAAATAGGAGCCATAGATTATTTAATATGGAGATTTGGTTAACCTGTAAGCATGCTTGCATACTCCTGATGATGAAGGTTATATGAGACGTTTTCTACTATTTTTCATTTATCTCGTAGATGTTTGAGGCCCAGTTGAATAATTACTTTTTGGAGACAGTCCGGAGAGCCAACTGAATCCCTCATGACCCTTTTTTGAGCAGGTCATATGCCCTCTCACCTATCTACGAGGCTGTGATGAGGCCTATTGAAGAATCAAATAGTGCAAGTGCTGTGAAACCTGAGTCAGACGATGCAGAAAAAAGAGAAGTGATCCTGCCTGGGGTCAATATTTTATTTGATGGTTCACAGACGACCCCCTTTGACATAGGCGCTTGTCTTCAGGCTCGTCAGCCCATTCTGTTGATTGCTGAGGCCTCAGCCATCTCAGCCTCCTTGCAGACGAACAAGACTTTATGATTCAAATTCATTCTTTTTTTCTTTGAAAGGAGATCATCTATAAGTTGGCCAGAAATTGGGAATCATATCTGCCTTGCCACCGACACATAGCCAGCTTCAGGGTAACGCCAAGAAGGTATCAACGTTGAATACATTGTTTCCTTCCAAGTTCTACTGGTGATTAGATTTAATGTGGGGGAAATGTGGGACAATTTATTTTGGAATGAGTTATTGTCACCGGTGCCCACCCTTTATATGACAGATCTCAACTATTTTTGTGCCCTTAATAGGCCTAGTATTTCCGGCATTTGCGATGGCTTCTTTATTTCTTTATGTTCAAAATAATAAGATTGTCTAGGTAAGATGTATGGGACCAAATCTCGTCTCAGTGTAATTGCTTGCATCCTCTTCTGCTGGCCCGGGGCGCCATTCTGCCAGCATTGGGCAGCTTTAGACCATGCGGAGCCACTTCTTGGCACAAGGCCAGATGTTTCTCTCACTCAAGACTACACTTCTGAAGTGCCAACCTGCTCCAAGAGGCTGCATGTTATTCCTTATGTTGTCCCTTTGATCAGACGGCCCAGCAATGTGGAGCACAGGTCTCATTGTGAGGTTAATTAGCTCGTCCCATTAACATCCATCTGCAGTCGTGCAATGCCTACTTGTGATTAAAGGGTTTTCTACAACTCTTCCTGTGCTGATGCCATGCCAATTTCATGCCGTGATAGGCTCAAGATAGATCTGAACAAAAGCTCAAAAGCTCAACAGTGATCATATGAAATTCACCCATCTGTTTATAACGATTAACCAGAATCAATACAACATGCAAATATCAGAAAAGTCTCAGACATTGGCATTCAAAACCTTAAAAGTAATGACGAACATTGGCATTCAAAACCTTAAAAGTAATGACGACTGAGGTTGCTAAGCATCTAACAACAGATTAGGTGATGAGACTATATTTATGTAAGTAAATGTCAAAGAGCATAAGATTCACTCTAAATTATTTGGACAGTTAATAAAAAATGCAAAGGAAATGAGTAATTTCAACCATTGATTTGGATAGAAAAATATTTGGTCAAATGGGTAGGCATTTTCAAAGACGTGTCAAGAGGATAGCAAGAGGATGCGTCTACTGGCAAGTGTGCGGACCGATACGGATGGATATTATGGCTGCAAAATCAAGTGTTCCAGTGGGAACGTGTAGCTGAAGAGATGATTGGCATGTAGATCATCTCTTCAGCCACATGTGTTCAAAAGAAGAGAGTGGGAGGATGGGAAAAGCTGCAGAAGAAGCGAGAGGGGTGACGGGAAGAGGTGTAGAAGATGTTGGAGTTTATCTCAGTGGATCAGCGAAAGGAGGAAGGTGTTTGACATTTGTCCAGCTTAAGCTAGTAGTTTTTCTTTCTATTTCTGGATTTTTAAGTGTTTTTAAACACTTTGATGTCATTTAGTCACAATTGTCGGTTTCTTTAGTTATATTAGCCGTGATCATGTCATGTAGGCATCTATGAGCGGGTAACAATAACGACAGCTTTAATGTCGTGATTGTTCGACTTAAGTTCTATAAGAGGACTGGTCTAGTGTTGTTTTTAGGGTGTATGATTTTCTCCTTTGCTGTAATATAATTTGGGAATTTTTTGTTTCTCCAACATTCTTCTTGATTCACTCTTGTGATACAAAGGATCGTAAGTTAGATCTTACATTTGGTATCAGAGTATTTCTAATTCAGATGTCTCGATTAACAATGACATTGTGATGGGTAGAAGCATCCCAAGAACTCGCGTCATGAGAGTAAATGGAACAGAGCAACCCTCTCAAATTGGTACCTTCCTTGTTCTTACCAAGCTTAACTATTAAGTGTGGGCACCTCGAATGTGCTTGCATCTTGAAGATCTCAAGCTATGGGATGCCATCGAGATAGAAAACCTAGCAAGAAAGAGAGATCTCTTGTGAATTAGATGTGAAGAAAATAATTAAGCAAACGTGGACGTTCTTGAAAGCTAAGAATGAAGAAGTGTCACAGTTGTGGACAGCCTAAATCTAGTCCCTCCGAAGAGAATATGAAAATCTCTCGATAGATGAGGACAAGCTCATCATGGACTATTTTAGCAAGTTGACCTATATTGTGGTCGAATTAAGGAGCTTGGGAGAAAAATATCCAAATGAAGAGGTATCTAGAAAACTTCTACAATCTGTCTCAAGAAAATTTGCCTCAATTACAACATCAATCGAGCAGTTCCAGGATCTCAATAGCATCTCTCTTGAGGAAATGCTTGCAACATTGAAGATCCATGAAAACAAATTAAAAAATTGTTCAACCAAGCGAGAAAAAAAAGCTCTGTTGACTCAAACAATAGGGAAAATGAAAGAAGCTAAAGAATCTCAATCAAGAGGAAGAGAAAATGGTTGAGGAAGAGAAAATGGTTGAGGAAGAGGCAAAGGATGGGGTAGAGGGCATGGAAGAGATACATCTGAGCCTTAAGACAATGATGAAAATGATGACAAGCCAAGAGATAGGTCTAGTGTCACGTGCTACAATTGTCAAAAGAAAGGGCACTATGTAAATGAGTGTCGACTGCCCAAGAAAAAAAAGCCTAAGCCAAAGGTTGAGAAGGTGAATGTTTCTGAAGAGCAAGACTTGGAATCTGAATCCTCCCTTCTAATGGCATATGAGAAAATTAAAATTCTTCTTCAAGAAGTATCTCATATAGAATTAAAGATTGAGATGTGATATCTTGATACAAGTGTCACTTCTCACATGATAGGGAAAAAGAACCTTTTCTTTGACCTTGACTTGACCTATAAGGGTAGAGTTAAATTCGAAGATGACTCAATAATCCCCATTGAAGGACAATGCAAAATTTTCTTAAATACTATAGGTGGGAACAAAGTTACCTTGACGAATATATTTTATCTACGAAGTCTTAAAGCCAACATTCTAAGTCTTGGGAGGCTCGATGAACAAGGTTACAGAATAGCACTTCATAACGGGACACTTATAATTTATGACTAAAATGGAGTCCTCTTAACAAAGATAAAGAGAAGTAAAGCTGACTCTATCTTTTTCATATTAATATAATCAAAGGATGTTATCATGTTAACAAAGACATCTTATGGCTAAGGCACAAAAGGTATGGTCACTTAACTTCTCTTACTTGAATTTACTTTCTTCACAAAACATGATTAGAGGGATGCCTAAGATAGACAAAAACTGTGATTTGTGTTAAGATTGTGTCAATTTAAAGTAAGCAAGAATAACCTTTCCTTCGGAGTCTTCTTTTATAGCTTCTAAACCATTAGAGCTACTATATAGAGATATTTGTGGACCAATCGAGCCCCTTATTTTAGGAGGGAGTAAGTACTTTCTACTTTTAGTAGATGATTTCACTCGTATGATGTGGGTGTCAATGTTGAAGAAGAAATCTAACACTTTTGAAGCTCTCAAGAAATTCAAATCATTTGTAGAGACTGAAAAGAATTTCAAGATTGTTTGCTTAAAGATTGACCAAGAAGGAAAATTCAACTCTAAAAATTTATAAAATTCTATAAGGAAAATGGAATCTGAAGAAAACTTATCACTCCTTACTCCCCACAATAGAATAGGGTTGTTGAACGAAGAAATAAATTTGTCATGGATATGACAAGATCTATGCTGAAGTCCAAAAGCATACTAAAAGAATTTTGGGCTGAGGTAGTCAACACGACAATATATCTTTTAAATTGAGCACCTACAAAGAGTCTAAATGGTAAAACTTTATATGAATCTTGGACTGGTAAAAAAACTTAAGTTGATTTCTTGAGAGTGTTTAGTTGTGTCACTCATGTGAAGAAATTTGGAAGCTCTCTAAAGAAACTTAATGATCAAAGGATTCCTATGATCTTTATAGGATATGAAAAAGGCACAAAAAGCTATAGAGCCTATGATCCTACCACACAGACTATTCACATCACAAGAGATGCAGTATTTGAAGAAAATAAAAGTTGGTACTAAGTAACTTCCTCTGAAACCTCAAGAAATGATATAGTATATTCCTTTACCACTTTAGGTTTCAGTGTTGAGCAAGTCAACGACGAGCGAGAGTAATCAAACACTGAAGTAGGTGAAGCATCAGGAAATCACAACACTTCTTCTTACACTAAGAGACCTCAAAAGTTCAAAACTCTTTCAATTATACTAAGAGACTTAGGAAGATGATGAGGAAGAAAAAGTATGTCACTTCATTAAAGAAGATGAACCCAAATTAATTGATGAAGCACTCACTACTAAAGTATGGAGAAACATTATGATTGAAGAATTAAAGTAAATTGAGAAGAACCGTACTTAATCCTTGGTCTCACTACCTCCAAATTGTAGACCAATTGAACTTAAGTGGGTTTACAAGGTGAAAAGGAACTCGTCTAGAGAAATCATCAAGCATAAGGCCTGATTGGTGACTAAGGGTTATGCTTAAAGGTATGGTATTGATTTTACTAATGTCTTTTCACTAGTTACTCGACTTGAAACCATTTGCCTTCTTCTAGCTATGGCAGCCTAATTCGGATGGATGGTACATCATATAGATGTGAAATCGGCCTTCTTAAATGGTGAGATTCATGAGGCAATCTATGTGACTCAACTGAAAGGGTTTGAAGTCAAAGGCAAAGAAAATTTGGTTTACAAACTTTAAAAGGCCCTATATGAACTTAAACAGGCCCCTAGAGCTTGGTATTCAAAGCTGAATAAGAGTTTAAGCACACTAAGACTAACAAGAAGTGAATTTGAGCCTACTGTCTACATTTAGAAAGAATTAAATTTCTAATTGTTTGTGGGTATCTATGTTAATGACCTCCTAATTACTAGATGCCCCCAGGAAGTAATTAGAGACTTTAAAGAGAAAATGAAGAACCTTTTTGAAATGACTGATCTCAAACTCCTATCATCCTATTTTGGAATCTAGGTAAGTCAAATTAATGGGGAAATTTGTCTATCCCAAAAGGTTTATGCCATCAAAATTCTTAAAGAATATGATATGGAGAAATGTAATTGTCTCAAACTCTACTTGAAGTTAGACCAAGATTTGAGTAGAAGGAAAGAGAAAGAATGGTAGACTCAACTACTTCTTGAAGTCTAATGGGCTCACTGATGTATCTCACCCACATCAAACCACACTTTTTGTTTTGTGTCAATTTTCTAAGTCGTTTCATATAAAATTCGACTATTGAACACTTCAAGAGTGCCGAAAGAATATTGAGATATATCAAAGGCACACTTGATCTTAGCCTAATATACAAAAAAAGAGAGAAATTTGAGTTAGAAGAATACAATGATAGTGACTATGAAGTAGATACACAAAAAAGAAGAAGCACCTCTAGATTTCTCTTTTTCCTTAGTGGAAATGTGATAACTTGGGCTTTTTAGAAGCAGAAAGTGGTAGCCTTGTTGTCATGTGAGGCTAAGTACATTTCATTGACTCTTGCTGCTTGTTAAGGGGTATGGATGGGAGAATTTCTTAAAGAATTAACCAAAGTAGAGCTGAAGCCCATAAAGATCTATATAGACAATGTCTCAGCAATTGAATTTGTCAAGAATCATGCCTTCCATAATCGCTCAAAAATATAAAGATATGTTACCACTATGTGATAAACTGTGTTGAAGATGACAAAATTGAAGTTCTTCATGTCACGACTGATGAACGACAAGTAAACATTCTCACGAAGTCACTTGGAAGGGCTCAATTCACATCTTTTTGTTCCCTTTCAGGTGTCATTGACCTTGGTGATCTAACACAAGCTTAAGGAGGAGATTGTTGGAGTTAATCTCAGTGGATCAACAAAGGAGGAAGGTGTTCGACGTTTGTCCAGCTCAAGCCAGCGATTTTTCTTTCTATTTCTGGATTTTTAAGTGTTTTTAAACGCTTTGATGTCATTTAATCACGGCCGTTGATTTCTTTAGTTATAATGGCCGTGATCATGCCATGTAGGCATTTATGAGCGGGTAACGGTGACAACGGCTTTAATGACGTAACTGTTCAACCCAAGTCCTATAAGAGGACTGGTCCGGTGTTATTTCCAGGGTGTGTGATTTTCTCCTTTGCTGGAATATGATTTGGGCGTTTTTTGTTTCTCCAACATTTCTCGTGATTCACTTTTGTGCTACAAAGGATCGTAAGGTTAGATCCTACAGAAGAAACGAGGTGAGGGAGGACGGGAAGAGATGCAGAAGAAGCGAGTGGGAGAACGGGAAGAGCTGAAGAAGAAACGAGGGGGGGAGGGCAGGAAGAGATGCAGAAGAAGCGAGAGGGGTGGCGGGAAGAGGTGCAGAAGAAGCGAGAAGACGGGAAGAGATGCAGAAGAAGCGAGAGGGGTGACGGGAAAAGGTGCAGAAGAAGCGAGAGGACGGGAAGAGCAGCAGAAGAAGCGAGAGGGAGGATAGGAAGAGGTGCAGAAGAAGCGAGGAGAGGGAGGACGGGAAGAGATGCAGAAGACGCGAGAGGGAGGAGGGGAATATTTGCAGAAAGGAGAGGAAAGACGGGAAGAGATGCAAAAAGGATGGCGAGACGATAGTAGGTGTATAAGGGAGAGGACGGGAAGAGGTGCATGAGAGAGAGGACAGAAAGAGAAAGACGAGATAGAGATCGAGGCCTCCCACACCGTGCGGAGACCTCTCGCTGAGACTCTCTCCGTGCTGACGGCTTGGGGCACACCTCGAATGAAAACTGTGCGTCACTAACCTTAAACTTTGGGATCGGAACATTTCAGTACTCCTTACATGTCACACTTAAAATTCATGCCTAATATTAAGGCTAAAAAGGTTTAACTTAACTTTGGGGAAAACTCATTAATACCTCGGAATTTTAGATAATGAGCACGACTCAAGTGGTCGAGTGTTGCTCCTCCAGCCACAGGGTTGAAAGGATGGTTTTTCCTCGAAGAAGATGGTGATGAGTGATGCCATGCCACAGTTGTTCTTTGTGTGCCCACTTGGTAGCCTCTTAGTCATCCTATAACTAAATCTAACAGACCTAGAATGGTACAATATCGACCATAGCTAGCTAAGAGTCAAACCCATTTCGCCTAGAGCATAATGATAGCAGTCAGCTATCTAGAGGTAGATCTGTGAATTCAGAGTGTGAGCTTCTAGACGTTGTGTAACTCAACGAGTAAGCTTGTTCTTATGATATAGGAATAAAAAACAAACCATATTAAATGAAATTCTATATTAGAGTGGTAAAATGTCTATTCGCCCTCCTCTAGACATATTTTTGCAGAAAATTTCCGCCTGCCGATATTGAGGAGACGCAGGCCAACAGCATAACCTTGTTTCTTATCGTGGCCATTGAGAGTATAGCCCTTCCTCTTCTCCCTTTGGCTGGCTGGAGTATGGCTTGGAATATCTCAGGAGCGTGTCCTGCTGGAAGCACGCCCACAGCAGCATCCCTCTTATTCTCGTTTTCTTTGTAGCTGGTCTGAGGACTGGTGACACCTTTCTGGAGGCACTTTCAAATCAGCACGTCGTTTCTTCTCGTGGTTGCTAGGATGACAGCCCTCCTCTATTTTCCATCTTGGACATCAAGAAATGACTATATTCTAGCTTTCCCTAGAAGTACACATCACGTAATTCTTTTCAAACATGGTCTTGATACATGAAAAATTAAAATTTTACTCCATGGTGCTATTTCACCAAAATCATTAAGATAATGTTTACAATAAAGGTTATTTGAAATAAAGATAAAAATATGAGTGCAACTAGATGAATGAATAATAAGGTCCCTTGACAATCCAATGTTTCAACTAGCATATCTTGTGCATGACAATTGATATCGAACCCAACCTATCATAGCTAAAATTAAAACTCTCTAATGATTAGATTGAAACAACTAATCTTAGAAGAATGTTAACTAAAGGGAAATTTACCAATAAACATTCTTGATTGTGCCTTATATGCAAACGAGTTCAAAATGTACCTGTAAAAGTGCTAAGGAGATTTACAATGAAGAAGAAGCTACATATGAAGCAACATCATATTAAAAAGGTTAAAAAATTATTTTTAGCTCATAAATATGAATTCAAGTGCATGCCTGAAAATTAATGCCATGTAGAAAAATTTATTGACTTAATAAAAATTGATAAAAATGTGATAATTGTTAGAAAAAAAAATTAAAATATAAGAAAATTTAAAATATATTTATTTACAGCATAAATGGAAACCAAATGTAAAAAATATTGTGGCAGAAATTTTTTTAAATAAATCATGTATTTAAGAAATACTTATTCCTGAAAGACATACTATCCAACTATAAAATTATAAATTAAATTTGTGTAAGAGAATTTTTAGTGGTTATAAAGTCTCTAATAATTCTGAAAAGTCTGATTACAATTCAAATGTTGGTGAAAAAAATTTTCTACTTTGTATAAGATTCAAATAATTTTTAATGATAAAAGAAGTAGAAAAAAAACACCCTTCCAAGGTAGGCTAAATAGGGTGCTAAGAGGGTGGGAGATGGTGAATTAGTTTTTCAAATATTTATTCAATTATATTGAGATTTTAACCATTTTTCATGACCTATGCTTTGTTGGTTGACATATGTTAGGTCAACTCATTGAGTTGGAAGACTATTCAACAATTAGAAAAAGATATGCTTTCTTATAGTGGTTTGGTCTCCTCAATCCTATATCAACTTATCAAAGGATATTAGCCTTGGTTTCTACTATCATCTCTAAGAGAATGATATTTAAAATTTATCAAATTATTGGAACTCCTAATGCAATAGATTTACGACCCTATCTCCCAACAGTAGACATCAAAACACTAGTTTGCATTTTCACTTGTTAATAGCACTTCCTATAATGCCTTCTCTTGTATGAATTGTGATATAATACTCACAAATGAGTCTTGTAGATGTGCGAATGTGCTTCATTTGGTAGATTTGGGATGCTTAAGAAAGCATAGGTGTAGCCGCACTTGCACTAGAAAGAGAATACTTATTTTTAGTTCAGCTGATAGAATTGATGTAGTGCTTAGGTATAACTTAAAATGACTTAAGAGTAGCTATTTATAGAGCTCAAACTCAATAATCTGAATGATTAAGATTTGATAGGTAAAAAGTATTATGGGTTCATGCCTATCTCAACATATAGAAAAACCTATGTATTCAACATTCTCAATTGACTAGCTTTTGACTAGGACATTCTAAAAATGTGTTAGCAAGAGATTTTTAATCTTTTTTCATATTTTGACATCTTAGGGTTTGATGCAGATGGTTAGAAATTCTCCATCATATGTCATTATAATACGAGTTGTCTGATGTGTTGGATCACAAAGAGAATCTTTATTTTTTTACTCTCATCTGTTCTACTTGTTAGTTGTTGGGACTTCATGTGTCTCAGCATTTTAAATCTTTTACAACAAGGTTGTCTCACCTCAATTTGATCTTGTGACAACTGTGCAGACTCATTAAATCAACTTATCTAGGCTGACCCATGAGTGAACCCACTGGGGGCCTTGAGGCAGCTATTTCTCTTTAAAATATTTTTTTTTCCTTCTATTCAACTTTTTTCTTTTGTATCTTTTCCTCAATTATTCTTTCTACTATTTTATGCAAATAACACATAATAAAAAATGGATGATGAAACAATTGAGATGTAGAGGAGTGAAGACCTAGTCCAACTCATGATTTCACTCACTTTTAGTGGAGCTTTTTCTAGCCAAGTCAGTTAGATTATCTACTTGAAGCATTATTATTGTCAAGAAGAGTTTTAAATTTTTTTAATATAAGGAGTCTTTGACTTTATTGTAGAAATCATAAGAAATCATAGTTGACATTTCATTCCAAGAAGTTATGTTGCATAGTAGCATACTTTACCAAGGTAGTTTATATAACAAGATTTGTGGTGAAAGAATAAGCTATATCAAGATAAATAATTTAGTAGTTCAAATTTATTGTGCATAACATAAGTATTAAGCACTAGAAGGTACATAAATAACATGGCATATCAAATCCAATATGCACTGCATATAAATACATTGTGCAATAAAAAAGTATTTTAAGCTTAATTTTGAAATATATCAGAAGTTTGATTCCATAATAAATAAACATCTAAGTCAATATGTTAGTATATATAGAATATGTTGTCCACTAATGGAGTACATCAGGGTCAATATCCTAATAAATTTAAAATATATGAGAATTATGTGGTGAAACAACACAATATATCAAGCATAACATCTTCGTAAATGAAATCATGGTTACTTTTCGAACAACATGAATTGTGTCCATATGGAATGCTGAAAATTTGATGAAATAGAGCAAGCCTTCTATAAATAACAAGGAAAATCAAATTTCATGGATGTGAGAGAAGTAAAACGTAGAAAAAAAGACAATAAAAAACTCAATTAATAGCTTAAGTGAAGAAATTTGAGAAGAGTTTTGCAGCTTGGCAATAATTCGTCATTCATAGGGAGTCAACTGACCTAAATTGTAGGGTTCCTCATCTATTGCATCCAGTCAGCTTCTAACATCACACTACGGAAAAGATGACTAATTCGAGTCTGAACCAACTATCGACAGGATTTCAGGATCTTACAACCTTCAAAAAAGCATGTTGATACGTGCATGTTTGCTTCTCAAAATAGAAACAATGCCACTATGAGTCATGAACTTTTTTCTTGCATTTAAACTACTGGCTTTCAGTGCCATTTGAAAAGACATTAATGATTGACTTAGTTTTGGGCGATGAATGAATAATATTCACCTTGAGTTGGCGTACCTTTTGATAGAATATCCCTTGTTAAGAAATCCCAACTCCATTATGTTGACAAACATATCGTTGCCAAAAGCCCAATCATTTTTTCAGATCCACGTGCACAAGAAAATGTAAACTGGATATGAATGGGCAAACACTCCAGTGTTCTTAACCAAGGTATAGATGAGGAGTCAACCCACATCGAATAATTATTTCTGAGAGTCATTTGTCATCGGGGAAAATCTTACTTTGAAGCTAACCTACGTTCATCCAGTGGGGCCTAACACAACAAAAATGTCACGGCACCTTTATCTAGAGCGGTAAACACTTCTACTGTGTTGGTATGCCAACCATGACGACAATCTCTCATGGAACGTCTGAAGAGTTTCTAGAGCTGAATATTGAACCCATTTGATACAGATGTCTCCGAGAAGGAAATCATCTAGAAGGCTCTCTGTTAGTTTTCTACGTGATCCCTTGCCTAATACGCAACATTGCCATGTCTCTCTTTCCTGAGATAACAAAAGTCTCTGGAGTTCTCACCACCTAACCTTAAGAGGATAGGGTTGACTCCCAAGTGACCGTTGTCCAGTCCTGGAAGGCTAAAGAACCTACCCAATCTGCTATTCGCAACGCTACCTTGGGGCATAACTATAGGCAAGAACATTGCAAAGGCATAGGCTTGTTCATCGAGACATAATGCTGCGAAAAACTTCGGGAAAGGCAGAAGAGGGAGATTAACAATATGAATGGGGCCAAACGTCTCAGACAGCTACGCCTTGCTGTCTTCAGAAACATATAGAATTTAAATATATCAAATTGTAATCATCTGGTGTTATTGCACTTATTCCCGTTTTGACAGGAATGGATCTTCGTAGCAAAACTTCCTCATCAAATAAAGCCTGGATTATGTCTAATCATTCACCTGTTACCACCCAGCTAATCACAAATAAAGAGATTATTAAATAAAACAAATACGTAGGAAATTCGTCATAGTATGATACATGTGAAGGGGTGTAGGCAGTCAAATCTTCCTCAAAGCAAGCCCTTTCAGAAGTCATGTAAAGTAAAAGCCTTCCTGTGATAGAAGCTGTAACTAGGGATTGTAAGTTTGGAATGTCTTATACTGAATTAATAGACGTAGCATTCATAAAATATCAGAATGTTCACCCATGAGTATGATCGAACGGGTTACGATATCAATCCCATCTTTAAAATGTGACTATTCCAAGACGTCACTGACCAAGAGAAGAAGGAGAGCTGTGAAGATCAGGTCCAACCGGATTGATGGAACGGGATCAATGCATGCGGAGTCGCCTCTAAGGTGGCTACACTGGTTGCCGCTGCGTTCCTCCCCACCCCGTCCTTTTATTATGCTCCGTTTTTATGGGCAACAAGAGCAGCCTTACAAGCAAGATTTCTAAACATGAAAGTTTTGCCGACGTAAGGTCCAAACGCGAAGCCGGGAAGAACGGTAGAGAGATATCATTTAATTATCCTCCGAAGGGAGAAGCATGGGATGTGTGCGGCATAAATCACAAGTACGTACCTGTTTCGC
Source organism: Spirodela polyrhiza (assembly GCA_024713555.1). NCBI lineage: Eukaryota > Viridiplantae > Streptophyta > Magnoliopsida > Alismatales > Araceae > Spirodela > Spirodela polyrhiza. The sequence goes on from CM046535.1 coordinate 6,788,137, forward strand.
CCAACCTATATCCTTGTTAGAGTCTCTTTCCTCTCCTCAGCGCTTCACGCGCACAGTATCACTTTCTCCCCATTTCTCTCTGACGCAAACACAGTCATATTTTGTCGCAGGCTTTCTCTTTCCCTCACACATATGCATAGACCCCAGGTCTCATGAGGCCTCCAACTGAGTACGACATCTGTAACACCGGCATAGAACGCGGAAGAGAGATGGACGAGAAAGCGCTAAAGGAAGCTGCTGCATGGCGGACACGTTTGGCTGAACCGAGAGGGGCACTCAATGGTCATTATGTCCATCACCAGAAAAAGCCCACAGATGTCAACAGATATAGAACCAGAAAGAGATCCAAGTGTGAAGTGAAGAACGATATCCAAGGAGCTCCATGATGGAGATGCTCTTTCATTCGAATTTCACCTCTCGTGAGAGTTCTCTTTGTACTTGTTTCGCTCATGTGTACTCGCACGGGATCGTCGATTCGATTCAGAACGGCGATATAAGAGACGAAGTCTTCTGAGATATGGGAAAATTTTCTGAGGCCGTTACCAACGATTCGACCCCTTCGATCCCCAAGAAAGTCATTGTATCTTAGTCTGAGACGTACCAGTACCATCCACAGAGTCGCAGTAAAAGCAATGCTCCAATCAACCATCAGTCCATCAAATTCAGTTAGAATGTAGTCCATTCGAGCATCCTAAGATAATCTCCATTTGTCCACACCCCATCAAAATATGAAGACCAAACATCATCGGACGGGGAAGAACTCAGCGGTACTCAACAAAGGATTAAAGAAAATAGTAAGAAAGAATTGAATGGCCTAAAACCCTAATCCCGTTCCTCAGCCATTAGGGCTCAACTCCCAATATGCAACTTATGCTTCGATGTCGTTGAGAGATAGAAAGAGAGGGAGAGAGGGAGAGATGGAGAGAGAGAGAGAGAGAGAGAGAGATCAACGTTTACCCGGCGGTTATGTGGTCGCCCAGGAGAACGAGATGAGGCTTTTCTGGCCTAGGGAGAGGGAGGAAGATGGAGATAGAGAGATGTTGGTCAGGGCTCAGCGGACGAAGGCTTCGTACCGAGGGTGTGCTTGTTGTTGTGCATCCACACCTTGAGTACATGGCGCTTGACGGCGGCCTCCGTACAGAACTGTTGAACCGCCGGCTCGTCGTGCTTCTGGATTCTCCACCCTAACTTCTCTGCAAAAGCCAGCATCTTTTCCTTCTGCTCTTGCGTAAACTTGGTCCGAAATCTCTTCTTTCCTTCTCTCCCACCAGAGGAGGTGCTCCCGCCGCCGCCGCCGCCGCCGCCGCCCCCGCCGCTGACCATGGGTGTTGACATATCGTCCTGGTCCCTGCTGTGGGTCCCTCCTCGGCCGGAAGTTGATGGCAACGCCAACGGCCTCATCTGCACCGCTGCCCCCGGCGCCGCCATCTGAAGGTACCCAGAAGCCGGGAAGCGATAGTATGGCGATAACTGCTGACCCTCGATCTCCTTCCGGTGGAAATTACGGTGGCAGTTGCAGGCGGCGCACCTGAGGGCATCCATGGTACCCTCCTCGCCTGCGGGCATGAACTCCCCGCAGCCGTCCACAGCGTGGCCGCCGATGTTGACGGCATGGTTCTTCAGACATTCTCTGTACCTCACGCCGCCGCCGCCGCCGCCGCTGCCGCTGCCGCTCCCAGCTCCAGTTGCAGCTCTCCAGCTACCGCTCGTACCTGCCGTCGCTGCCGTTGTAGAATCCGCTCCTCCGCCGCCTATCTCCTCTGGGTTGTCGTGGTCATCGAAATCCATGCCAACCTCAAAATGCCCACCGATCGAAAGATAGGTTCCTCTAATCCTTCAGCCCTCTCTGTCTCTCTCTCTCCATCTCTCTCTCTCTCTCTCTCTCTCTCTCTCTTTCTTGATGTCGCTCGGCGGAATAATTATCGAGTCGAGAAGGAAAGGAATACGAAGGACGCCCGGAGGGGGGGGGGAGCGAAGTCGAAGATAAGAGCTTGGACGAATGTGGACAGCATCAGTTCACACACCGCCTCCTTCAGGGGGGGAAATTTTGGAAGTGACTTCTCCCGTCGTCTGCTAAGGACGATTATTAATAAAATATTTTTAGTAAAAAAATATATTTTCTACAAGCTATGTCTCTCTTTCGCCGCCCTACCACTCCGGCTTGTCGGATAACCCTCTTAAGTCACTTCGAGTGAGCTGGGTCAGGTAGGAAACCGAACCCAATGCCCAATTACCTTTTACTAAATGATAAAAAGGATTCTGCGCTTTTTCATCCCAAATAATGTTTCAGCTTTGCCTTATTTAGAAATTATTTTTAAAACATATTACATAATCTGTCGGACGTAATTACTCAGAACTATGCTAACAGCTCGTGGGATGATCAGAACCAAGACATTTGCCTTTCGTTTCCATAATTACTTACGACTCACATTAAGGAAATATACACTCGCAGGGTTCCCTGAAAATGTAAGAGAAAATGCCTTGAAAAGGAGAAAACTTGAAATGCAACACGATTAGAGAGTCATTAAAATAATTAGTTGAAGCATTTGTCCGATTATTATGCAGCTGTTCCCATGGAACAATTTTTCTCGATAACGGAGACTATTCCGATTAATCAGTTTAAAATGAGCTCGTTTCCGTATCTCCTCCTGCAATATCCAGGGGAACTTAACAAAGTGGCAACGGAGGACGGGGCGGTAGGAAATTAATTACTTCTCTTCTAAAGGAGTGCGGAGTACGGGGCTTATTGAATGAATTGATAACGTTAGTTGCAGCTTCACTCAGACGTCAAACCCAGTTGTGATTGGACATCTCTCTCTCTCTCTCTCTCTCTCTCTTTCTCACTCTCTACTGTAGTCGATCGGAGTGAGTGTGCACTCGTATAGTTTTCAGGTTCTTTTCAAGAAATATAAAGCGTATCCAGTTCCGATGCTCGTTGACCGTTCCGACAGTCCGGAGCCCCCCCCCTCTCGAAGTCTTCCTCTTCTCCTCTCGCGATTAATGTCTCTCCCGTCTGTCACAGAGATGAGAGAGAGAGAGACAGGAGGAGAAGGAGAGACAGGAGATTGGCTCATTGAATCTCTCGGGTTGCTTCTTCAAAGAAAAACAGCGAGGTGGTGCACAACAGAAAGAGAGCGACTCTTTGAGATCTTGTCGATACAAGGACACAAAAACTATAATATGGAGACCCTGGAAAGTTACTACGATATAGATTTATTAACAGAGAGGAAGAGAGTAAGAGCTAGAGAGAGACGGCCCAGACCTGGGCAGTTGCGTAGGTTCCGTAGGGCTGAAAACGATAACACAAAAGATGAGGAGCTCGCTGAGTTCACGATCTCTCTGTCTACTTTTCACAATGGCTTTGCGTTCGCTATCCCGTACATACGGGAAGCATCAAACTGCTCACCTCCACGCAAAATACCCTCTTAGCTCCACTGGAAAGTTTTAGTGGCCTCACTTGGGACCCCGGTAGAAATTAACAGCTTTCACTACGAAGAAAGAGAGAGAAAGAGATAGAGAGAGGAGGATGTCTTAAATCACTGTTTGCGATTAATAAATGCGGCTTTCAGCTGCCGGGATGAGCGACGAAAAGAAGACCATTTTTACAGTAATATCTCTGAAACCGGACTTCGCTTCTGCATAGGTGAAAAGGAGAACACAGAGAGATATGATAGATTAGATAGAGGAGAGATCCGGAAGAGAGAGAGAGAGAGGGAAAGAGAGGGGACCAGAGTGGCTGATTACGTTCAGAGTGTAGGATAGAGGAAAAAGACGAAGAACACAACCGAGCGAGGATAGGGATTGTGGCTGATTACGTCCAGAGAGGCGGATAGAGGAAAAAGACGAAGAACACAAGCTAGAGAGAATAGGAGGCTGAGGTCTCAACACTGTGCAGAGTGTAACTGCAGCAGTGGGTGCCTATCCTGGTCCACTGCCGCTTTTGCTGTGGACTGGCCTATGCATGCAGCCATAACCGCAGAGAAGCTGCAATTGCACCTGCGGTACACGCTATCCAGATTCAACCACGCCAGCGAACTGGAAGGAACCCTATCATCTTTTTACCACTCCCTCTCTATCTTCACGCCCGCACTTCCCGTCCAGTCCCATTCCACCCTGTCTTTCCTCTGCTAGTGCACAATAGAAAAGTGCTGGCGCTGCCAGGAAAGAGGAGAAAGATATAGAGATGGAGAGGGGAAAATGGGCATGATGTTGACAAGACGAAAAAAGTTCGGCAGACTGCGATTTCTATTTCTATTCTTTACAAACCTTCTCTCTCACCCTTTACTTTCCCTCTCTCACCGCCCTTGAATTTCTCTCTCATCATTAAGCTCAGTGTTGGGTACAAATTCTGTAACTCTCTACCTATCAAGAAAAAGATCCACGACTTGTCAGTCTGAAAACCAGTGAATTCAAATTTGAATCACAAGGGACTGTGCAAACATGTTGATGGGCGCACGTGTGGACTGCACGGGGTATGGTACAAGACGAAGTAGGCTAATGGTCATCATGGCCATCTGGTCTGGTCCCTCGCCTAGCTGTACCCCTCACTGTTTTTCTCATGCGAATATGCATTTATCTGTGTTCGTGTCAGCCGGTCGGACCACCAGTAGCCAACTCAGTTATGGCCCACACTGTTTGTCAAAACCATTCCCAATTCATTGGGTTTGAAAACAGGCTTCAAGTCCCAATGGAGCTAAACACTTGCTCAATCCAACCAGAGAACCGGTTGGCGCATTGAAATAGTTCGTCTTTTCACATCTTGATCTAGTTATATAAATAGGCTCTTTTGGCGTAATTACACAAAATAGGCCACATTATTCATAGCAGCAAGTCAAACATGAGAAGTTGATTTCGGTGGCAAAAAAGCCTTTTCAAAGTAAAAGAAATAATCTCTATAAACAAGAAGTTAGTGAATCCAAGAGAACTAAAAACTGAAGCTGCAAAAATATTTCCAAATAGGAATCTAGCCTGCACAACACAGTGAAAATGGTCAATTGGATTCAATATCGTTTGACTTCAGATCTTGTGATGTGCATACTTCTTATACTAGCAATTATGTTAGGAACTTAGACCCTTCTACCCATCCATTGAGTTTACACTCCCATTGAGAGCCCAGGTAACCTGAAGAACTACTAATACCTTAGAATAGACCTAAAAATATGATACAACAGCCACAGGCAAATAATAGAAGATATTCAATAAACACAAAGATAAAGGAATCTTAATGTTTAGCAAACATTTGAATTGAAAGCTTTGTGGTTTCAGTAGGCAACTTAATTTATGAATTCTAGAATTATGTATAGTGCCATTGAAGAGACATGTTATGTAGAATCGAAAAGTGTGTTTTGCATGTGGGTTTGAAAGGAAATTGAGATGTATAGTATATTAGACCCTTAAAGTAAGTGGAGTAATAATTATTTAAGACATTATCTAGTAGGATGGAGACAAAATAGTTTGAGTGATTTCTGATCAGTATTTGGATCATATTTTAGTAAGAAGAAGAGTGATTTATAGTGTCAACATCTATTTAGTAGATAGCCTAATTGCTATGTAGGAGTTCTGATCTTCAAGGTGACTAATACCTGTTAAAGGACAATGGAGTTCTGATGCTAGTGAATGCAAGCTCTGGCCTAAGCCACTCTACATCTATTTCAATGTCTTGATTTGGATGAAAATTTCTATATCTTTCTACATATGTTCACTTTGCATCTATTTCTACGTCTTTATGTGGAAGAAACTTTCTATATCTTTTTACATAAGCACATTTACATCTACTTCTGTCTTTGTGGATGAAACTTTCTAAAACTTTCTACATATGCATATTTGCATTGTTATTTGATGAAATTTTTTTATTTATATATTCAATGTTATGTGGCTCTCATAATTCATCTATATTAGTAGTAAATTTTCATCCACATCTGATTATAAAATCACAAAAAAACCTTAGTAGAATAGTACAAAAAAATCAACAAGCTCAATTTAGAGATTTCTAGAAAAAGCCTACTTACCTCTTCTTTAGACACATTTTGATAGTTATCCAGTCCTTTGTCATACTTCATAAGGTGTATATCCATTGTAAAAAGTCCTCACTCCTCCCAATGCTTAGATAATAGAGATCATCTCACTTTTTTCTATTGCATATATTGTTGATGCCCTTGGACATTGTTTTGATATTGCAAATATGAGAAATTTATTCATTAACTTATGATATTTTTGATAAGCTTATAATGATTATTGAATATTTTTTAAAATTAATTTAATGCAATCACTTATTATTTATCTTTTGAGATTATAATTAATCATTAAATATAATGGATTTATCCTTTATATTAAAATATTTTCATGAATAAATGAAGTAAAATATTTATTGAAATAGATATTAATTAGAAAAAATATTCAAATGGTAAATGAGAAAAGGTAAATTAAGGAGATTATTCTGATTCATTTATCCATAACACCTAACCCTTTAAGTGCAACATTTAAATTGTGCCAAATTTATCATAAAAAGAAATAGAAAAAGGTTCAAAAAATAACTAGGACTTTTGTGAGTTTTGAATTTGGAAATTAGATGGTGACATGCCAACTATAAATGATTAACTTAACAGTCATATTTATAGTTAACATCAACAATAAAATCATTTGTTCGTGAGAGATAAATTTATAATTTAAGTTTAGATCAATTGGAAGAACTAATAAGCTACAAACTTTGAGTCAGTCAAAGGTCATTATTGCATAATTCGATGAATTTTAAGAATTAAAATGACTTTGTGGATTATATCTAACCCTTTCAAAGTAAGAAACTATTGGAGACCAATATCTTATAAGTAAGATAAGCTTTAAAATAAGTATGTAGTACTCTACAATCTTCTACATCAATCTATCATCTTCTCATGATTAAGGCAAATCTACCTTAAACTTCAACAGTGCACAAACTACTTCATCAATTCTACATGCGATATTGGTGAATAATAAGACCTTTAAATCTTTTAATCACATTATCTATTAGGCCAAAAGGTAATTTAGTGGTGAGAGGAGATGTTTGAGCAAAAGCATGAAGTGCTTTGTGTTTGGTTTAACATGTCAAAAGTGTGACTTATATAGAAATTAGATTTATGTGTTTGAGCTGCTAATCCTGTGAAAGCTAGCATGTATTTTTGGGAGAACTAGTAAAATTATAAAGGAATAATCTTCTAGAACTAGAACTAAAAAAATGAAAGAAAATTTAGTATAAAAATATTATCTTTTTCATAATAGAGAAATAACTTACTAAATCAGTGAGAGAAATAACTTGTATAGAGATAGAGATGAAAAATCTTGTTAGAATGTGTGCTAACATATTCACCTACAAAAAAAAAAATGAAGTGATAAAAAATTGTGGAAAAACTAATTTACCCCTCCCCCTCTTGGTATTTCACCTATCCGATTTGTTCTTACATCTATACTTAATAAATGTAAAACAAAGGTTTCACACCTAAGATACATGGGCTTATCTTTGTCATTTCTAAGTTACACTTTGGTGGTAAGCATTTTATGCATGCCTGAAGTATCATCACTTCTAGTTCAAGAAGCTACATCATATTTAAAATAGGCATCTATGGATGCAAAATAGCTTTTTTTAAAATATAGTAAAAATTGATAAATAAATCAAATTGTTTATGATTACATAATAACTATATCTTTAATACAAGTTTAGACTGATTGCGTAAATTAATGTTAACCTAGTGAATAAGTTATAAAATAGAGGGCACTAATAAAATCTAAGTTATTAATGTCTTACTTGTCAAACTATACTGGTAACTAAGTAGAAAATAAATTATTAGATAAGTATAATATGTCATAAATATATGTTGACATGGTATTAATAATTTCATGAATGTATCACCAAGCCACCAACATTGACATATTGAGCTTAAAATAGAGACAATGTACAATACAGTAAAAAATAATTTCACATTTTATGAAACAAAAATATACATAGACTTCACCTTGCATGAAGTGAAAGTGTTTAACAATCCAATAGCATATATTGAGAGATCTTGTTTACAATAGAAAGTTCAACATATTTGCAGGGGAGTGGTGCACAAGCAAGAGGATTGACAAATGAGTGTTGATGCAATGTAAAAGGTGGGTCAAAACATAGATGGTTACATTCAAGCACATGCAAGTGCATTAATTAATGCAAGTGTTGGGTTATGCAAGTAGGATGAGCAGAAACTTGAGTACAGACAAAAGAAAGATGAGTTTAAATGTAATAATAGATTAGGGAATCACAATTAGGCAATCCAAGTTGACATTGAATGAACAAAAATTTATGAGAATAGGATAGGTACAAATGTAGGTACACAATAGAAAATGAGTATGAGGTCAGTGGTTTTTGATCCCTCTGACCTCGTTCTTGATCCCCTCTTTTAGCTTCTAGGGTCTATTTCTTAGTTCACATGTGGCTACGAACCACAGTGTCGGGGGTTCGTAGAAGGTATTGCGAGACAGCTGGAAGTAGAGGGTAAAATACATCAATCGAGTCACTTTTTTGAGAAATACGCAATCCAAGGACGCATACCCAAATGGAAACTTAGTTTCCACTCACGACCCATGTAGCTGAAAGGAACATCGGCTCTCACAATTCCATCATCCCCGTGTTCCTTGAATGGGTCTCTTGAGATGAGAAAAAGACTCTCTTCCTATTGTTTAAAAGGTTTTTCTTTCCCTTCTTTTTTTTAGTATTTAACAATATGATATCATGTGTCATTCCAATATTAAGTAGTAAGCATCAAATGAATAGATTTTGTTCTTTTAATATAATGCAATCTCTCTTTTTACTTTTTTGATTAGCTAGTGATTCTTCTATTGATGCATTCTCTCATTGACCTCAAACTATTTCATAATTTAGAAGTGTAGGTGTATATGCTATCATGCTTATTTGTATTATTGCCAACACAATATGCTAATAGATTTAAGTTCACATGATGATATATGAAGTTTAGTGTAATATATCAGTCAACCTTATAAATGATCATGTGTTGACATAGTCACTTTGATGGACACTACTATATTAAGCTTTATATGTTCTATTGTTCTACTACATCACTCTTTATATATTAGCATGTTAACTTTGGTGAATTGTACTATTTTATGTCAGAAACCATAAAAAATTAGTGCTTAAACTCTCTTACCTAATCTATTTGTCTAAAGTCATTTAGACAAATATTGCCTATTTCATTTTATTAGTTAAAATAAAATAAAATCATTAAATATTGAGTCATGTGCTTGACTCTTTAACAAAATTATCACTATGCATATATCAATTGCTAAGCATTTTGTGTTTTTTCGGTGTTCTAGATAATGGATTTAGAAATATTCTCATTACACTCATAACTTAGTTTTTAATGATAGAGACCTATTACCACAAACTTGTATAATAAGGGAAATATAAAGAGACTATACACATCTTATGAAAGTTTCCTTTATTAGAATTTTCATGTTATATTGACCATAAAATTTTATAAGATGATGTAGTAGATACATTTTAATTCATGGATAGTCCAAAAAATTATGTCATTTTTCATAGAAAATTGTTACCTTTAAATATTCAATATTTTTATTTTAAATAAATATCAAAAACTAGTTTTGATGCCTCATATGGCTGGAAAATGGACACCTTCCAATACCAATATAGGGACATGAAATTAAATAACTAGTTCTCTTGTGCTTTGAACTATTTCTTATTCAAATGTTTTTTCATTATAAGCTTAATTGAAAGGTAATTTTCTTTGATTTCAATTTCATTTATTAAAAGATGTGGAGTAAAGATAACTATTTGATTCTTGTTTGTTGTTGGACCTCTTCACAAGGTTAGTATAACATCTACTATCATTTTAATGTAATACAATATTTTTATATCCTAATGTAAAATGAGAATTGCACCTATGAGTCTATTATTTTAAGATCATAATTAAATTGAATATGAGGTTAAAAACTAATTCATAGAGTTTCAAAAATGACATTGTGGCCTTTAATGATGAAAATGAATGATGAAAGGTTATCCTAATACCATCAATAAATAAAAGTTTCACACCCTTTAAGACATGGGCTTCATATCTTTATATTCATAACTATTCCAAATTGTTAATGCAAAAGATAAAATGAGAAGTTATTAATTTTTACAATGTTTACCATAAGATTTACACTTCAAGTATAGGTGGTCTCTAATTTATCTTAAAAAATAATAGAAGGTAGCTATGATTGTTGGGATTTAGGTTAGTGAGGATTAAGAAGATAGGGTTGAATTGAATTGTCCATTTCTTTCTTTCTAAATTTCTTTTAGAAATCTTTTTATCACTCTCTCAATGGGCTGATTCTTAATAAACTATGATTATGGACGCACTATTTTTATAGTGATTCAGCATCAGCCTATGTCCATTTTCCAAAGATACTCTCTATCCTTAGGTTCTATTCATTGATTGTTTATATCACAACAGTTGATTCTACAAGCTCAACTCCCCTAAGACTTCACCTAAAAACCCTCTTCTAGATTCATGGCTCTAGAAGGCCTTACATCATTATTTTCACAAGATATCTCTTCAAGTGATCAAATAAATAATCAATGATCTGAACCCACAAAAATATAAAACTATATTATTGTGAGTATGTGCAGAAGGTAACCATTGAACACTTCAAACTATTGTAGCAATAGAAGATGAACACTTAGAAGATTGATCCTTTGTCTTCTTGCTATTTTTGTCAATTGGTATAAAGGTTTGAAGGCTTCTCATTAAACTCAACTTGAGAGTAAATGATATGTCAAATGCTCTCCTCGAAGTTGTTTCTTTTTAAATCAATAAGTAATTAGTTGACTAATCCTCTCTCTCTCTTCTTCTTGAATCTATTCTGTGAAGATCACTAAATAGAAGATGATTGTATGGAAGAATAAAAATATTCATTTAGGATTAGTTCTTCTTATTGGATAAATTAGTATGAGCTATTTATAAATTTTCTAAGATCTCTAACGACTAGATTCACTTAAAATAATATTAAATTTAAATATTACATAAATCCAATACAACATATCATTTTGTTATTTTGGATATCATCTAAAGAAATCAATATATGAATTGTTTAGGACTTAACGTTCATATTTGATAACAATCAGTTCACAAAAATGTCACAAGAATTTGATAAGCTTTATTGTGAATCTAACATGTCATTTCTTACAAAAATAATAATTTCTCACTTAAATTTTATCTAAATTCAGTCAAAAAAAATATGAGATGTAATTTTACTTCCTGAGCTTCAATTATGGTATTTTAAATCATAAAATCTCTATCAAGATTGATTTATATGATTTTTAACATACACTCAATATATATTAAAAAATCATATTGGTGAATTCAACACTTGACAAATAATTTAAATAATTTGATATTTAAATCACTAAATTATTATAAAGTAAAATCATGGGTCTATAGATACCTAAATAAGCTTTCATAGCCATATTTTACTTTACTTAGACTCATTGACTTGCTTAGTCAAATCACTTCTTCTTTGACTATCATAATTTCAATAAATAATAACATTTTTACACAACAACATACAATATTATGGATTTCTCATAATCTTATCATTCAACTATTTAAAATCATATCATGAGAATTTCTTTCATTCATTAAATTTTAAATTTTATGGTTCATATGTATGATATCATAATAAATATTATATGCTTATATATGATATATTTATCACTCAATCACATGAATATATTATTGAAATATAATTTATTTAGTGGAATTATTCTTAATTGATCTTTGATGATTTTGTTGTCATCAAAATATGATGCCTTCACGATTCCAACTAAGACAACTGAGTTAGTGTATTTACAAAATCTTATTTAATATCTAGTTTCATATAAGTTTTGAAAACAACAATTATAATGATTTAACTCACCTTGCCTAGTTCATTTTATAAGGACCACATATTTACACGTGTGGAAACTTCAACTAATATTGACTAAATTTGATAACTTTAGTTATCACATCTTCTTAAGCACATGTTCTAGATTCATGATTATAAGTGGCCAAGTCAAATTAGGTTCAAGCTAATATTTTTTACATTGAAGGCTCTCAATGGGTTGAGTCTATGATTTACTCAAACAAAAGAAATTAACTAATAAATATTCTTAACATTTTTTGCATATAACTTTGATTGATGTAAATGAGCAGACTTGAATTCCAGTAGAATGATGTGAAAATTTTGATTATGGAGAGCATATTTCACTTCATGTGATAGAGGGATTAATATGTATATAGGGTAATTTTTCTCTTCCACTTTGGATTATATGCTAAAAAAGGATTGTTCTGATGGTTATTGTGGAGGACTGTAAAAGCTGGCCATTTTTGTTTTTTATCTTGAACTGCTACACCCTAATAGCCTTCTTATTAAGGGAGAAAACTCATTAATAACCATATTTTATTTAACTAAATTAAAAAATTAAAAATTTGAAATTAAATAATTACGAAAATTTTAAATAAAATTTTCAAAAGTTACATAGGCTATTTGAAATATATTTAAGGGTTATATAAATAATTTCTTAAATACATAAGGCTATTATTTTATCCTTGTATGTATTTTGTCATAAAGTGTTGGAGCTTGTCTAACCAAGTGAGATAACTCAATTTGAGTAATGGCTTCATTACAATGAGTAATGAGTCTTCTTTCAACTAGATGAGTTGAATCACTTCCTTGGTTAAGTGTTGAAGCATCTACATTCAGGTAAGTTATTCACTTATTGCTTTTGATAATTTGGCAATGATGCAGGAAAACAGCCAATAATAAAAGACTCTTTGTCTTTAATAAAACTAAGAAATTTCTAAGAGATAAATGATCCCATGAATGTATTATAAATGTTAAATTACTTATATCACTTTATTAATATTAATTTCACTGCATAAAATGCATCATCTAAGTGAGTACCCTCCATTCTAGAAAATAAAAATCTACATGATCTATCTAGAAAAAAGATGGAATGGCACACATGGTTATAAAAGTATTTTTCAGTATTTTATTGACATGAGGATAATTTTGTTAGAATTTTGTCAACATCAGATCTAGAAAACCTTTAAAACAAACAACACTACTACCAATTATTGATTTTAGAAAGTCTATAATAGGAACCGAGAGGAAGTAGGTTGAGATTTTGAAATTCATAGCATAATCTTAGTTATGTAGTAAACTACATGCACAAAATGAGTTGATTAATGAATCAAATTTATTCAAAGATTTTTGAAACCAATATTTATAATTTTTTAGGACATTAGGCCAACTATATTCACTAGAGGTCTTTATCTATGTTACACTTGCTCTCAATTAGTATATGTTATACTAAACATTGAGAGTTCAACTATCCAATGCTAAATTCATAGCTTTAGGTGGGCCAAATTGTGCCTCAAACACTTTACTTGAAGTAACAAGTTTATGTTATACTTCTAAATTTTAACTTGAACTTTATTTGAATGTATTTATTAATTACTTATAATGGTATCCAGTACCATTAGAAACATTTTACAATAAGTTAAAGAAAAGTTATTTTGGCACTCATTATGGAGCTGTTGGCCATTGAAATAAAAACTACACCCTCCCCAATGATTGATTGTGGTAATTTTAAGAATTATTTGAAAGTCCATCAATGATTAGTTTATATATACTATAATATCTTATCTTTTTTGTATTTTCCTTAGTCACAATGTTATTGAGAGAACAAGTTTTCTTCATACTAAGCAAGTCATAAGTCCTCTTTGTATCTTAAAGCAAGAGAAGACATGACTTTCTAAGCAATAGATGTTTACTTTTGAGAGTTTGACAAGGGTTACTAAATGATACTATCAATAGTTTACTAGTTAAAAGTGAACAAGGTCCCATCTTGAAAAAAGAAAAAGTTATGAATACACTTACAAATGGTTTTGAGTGCCAATGAGACCTTACTAGGAGTTACAATAGCATATTGCCTACATTTTGAAGCTTACCTAAAATAAATTTGACAAAATATAAACTATTATTTCACCCTTGTGTTCATCATGTCATCATCAAAATTGGAAGCACACAGAAAGCATGCAATGTCATGTTTATGTTAATGTACATACACATCTTTGCACCAATGCAATGTCTACCTCCCCCACGTGCATTTACCAAAAACATTGTTGTGTGCCGTGGAATTACTGTCCTTCATAATCTATGCTAGTCTGTGTATCTACCCTAAGCTTCTAATGTCTTCTCATCATCATGTGCTTGATTCAGGACATCTATCCCCACCCATTTACATTAGGTGTGTAATACTTTTATTCCTTAAATAGAGATGATGCTTTCATATGCTAAACATGTAACTATGCTAGTTAACTTAGAGGGAATTGTCTCACTATTACTTTTGTGAATTGATAATGATACCTTTGGTAAGAGTATTTCACATTGCAGACATCTCATCTATCACCTTAATTTAACAGTTGCTTCTTAATCATCACATAGTCTTAAATATTTTAGTAAAGACCTATTTCATTTGTACACATCTTTTGAATCGATTTTCATCATTAGTTATTCCATGATCTTAGCTAGTATAAATCTTGTGTATCTTGTCCTACATCGTCCCCAACTGAACTTTTAATCTAGATGAGCATGACTTTTATAACTCTTCCTGGACCCAGCCTGAGTCCATTGTGTAGAGTTTTCAGGCATGGAGAGGATAATAAAGTGACTTGGTTAAAGCGGACTAATAGGAACAAAATTAAAAAGATAACGCTTCTCTCTCCCACATTGTAAAAACATGCAAAAAGTCTGTACTCCCACTCGGAAATAAAGTTATGAGGACCCTACTAACATGAGAGATCATCATAACACGAAAGATAATCCAGACCTTATTGTCTAGAATACCTAAGTTGGAGGTTTCTCGTAAGCAAACTGACAGCCATTTCAATGCCTTTCTTACTTTGATGAACTCCCTCTTCCCAGGGATGGGGTTTAAGAATTTGGCTTACGTCCGTCAGAGCCATGGGACGGCGCCGGATATGAACATAGGATTGAATCCAAGCATCCGGCTAGTTTTTGCCACTGAATCGAATTAGACTCGTGGAGATTTCGAGCCCCATGGGGTCGAGTCTTCAAGAAGATTATTTAGAAAAACTTAAAATTATCTGTGCAGGTGATGCAAGGCCAGCTCGAGCAGGGGCCTGTGCATTCCAACAAAAGATAATGAGTCTTCTATTACGTGGACCTTGCATCGTTCAGGATGCATGATGATTGTCATGCTTTGAAGCACAAGAACCATGGCAACTGGACCCAACATGCGAAATTTTGGAAATGGGCAGCTGGGTAGGAATAAGAATGCAAAGAGAAACCGAGGAACGTCTGTCCATGCATGAAATACAGTAAAAGAACCCTCATTTCGTCTGCATGGGAGACAATCACGTCTGGTAGAGATAATGGGAGAGAGAGAGAGAGAGAGAGAGAGAGAGAGAGAGAGAGAGCACACCAATATGGCTAAGAAACAGCAGCAGCAGCAGCATCAGGATGCCCGTTAAGCAACAGGAGTAGCCTCCAACAGATTCTTCACGTAACCGTCCTAGTTGACGAAACCCATGAACCAAAACTCGTACTTGTCAGGTGAGACCACCTGAATTTTTCAGATGAATTTACCTTTCTTGCTGAAGGATTGGCCACTCATAGTTGATGCAATGGAGTTATCACCTGTCTTTCACGAGAACCGTCAAGAGAGAAAGAGAGAGAGAGAGATGTCAAGCTTATGGAGCATGGACAAGAATACAACAGTCAGGGCAGGCAAAGATGGAAACTAACATGGAGATGAGATGAGAAAAATCAATTGTCAATTCAAGGATAGAATGATGATTCTTCCTTTCTAACCTAACCTTCAGCTGGGTGTCCACACGGGTAAGATCACAAAAATGAGAATTAAAGAGGAACTACTCTTTTCTGTTTTGTTTCCACTCCATATTGTTGCCTTTTTGGACCAAACTTTTTTTTCCGTGCAGGAAAATAAAACTAGAATAATTTTACGTTGTTATAATTATACTGGATAAATATCAATATATCAATATTAAATTATGATAATTCTTAAAAAAACGAATGAAAATATTTGACTCACAATGCTGTAAAGGTAACTCTACACAGCAAAATAGTAAAAAAAAATTGTTCTGTAGTGGCAGCTAAGTAGCCATTGAGATACTTGGAACTAGACTAAAAACAGTGCAAGTGATTTTTTCTGATTCTTTTCAAGTCAGAACAACAAGAAGTCGAAGCCTTATAATGAGTTAGCACAAATATTCATTTTTCAACAATCAGGATCAAATTTTCACATCTTTACGTGAACTCTTACAAAAAAATAACTGTTCTAGCTGAATGAGGAGTCTCCTCTGCTACACTGGTCCCCATCCCCATGCAAGGAAAGCTGGTGCCCATGAACACGCTCAGTTCTACCATAAAGACTCCAACTCTACGGTTGACACACCAATCCAAAAGTTTTAAACTTTATTTCGTTTTACACATCTGGTAAATGGTTCATAGCTGTAGAGGACTACTACAAAAAGCAAGTACTGGGACTCAGGCAGTTACAAGATAGTTAATTTAAAAACAACGAGCAAGCACTGAGGACGAGAGTATCTGTCTCCTATCACCGTGAATGTAGAGTAAAATTTGGGCTAACACATCTCTGTTGAACAATAAATTAATTAAGTTTTAGTAGAACCAAAGACTTTCTATAACTGCTTTAGTGCATAGTACGACCATGTCCGATTCTCAAACCATCTTCCTGTAATAATGAATGGCTTTAACCTGCCATGAACCAGTTGATGCCATCAAAACTAAGAGTGACCAAATTTTTAGCTGATTATTCGTTCATTGTAGAGGCAGAAACAAGACCACTTAGTAAAGCCATGGATGAGTCCTCTCTAAATCGGAAAATCAATTCAGGAATCAGTAAATATTTCTGATCGTGGTGCCAAGAAAAGGCAACATATGGACTTGAGTTCAAGATAATTTTATTTTTCAATCATTTATTTAAGTAATTTATAAATATATTATCTAGTTTCAACATATTTTTTAATTTTCCACTTTTTCCCCTGAAGCGACCAATGTGAGACTGTCCAGACCAAAGTTAGTCAATCCGGGATCCGATCCCTATTCTATGGCATAAGTCAGAAGCAGAGTTTCTCCATTGCATAACAATTTAAAGTATCAAAAATGATGTACTAAGATTGGTTGATGATAATATAACAACAAGAATTTTTTTCTGACATTAGATGAACGAGATTTACTTTGACATCAACAGTGAATTGAACCAGTCACAAAAGTTGATATTTTCAACATCACTTCACTATGATTTGCCATGAACACAGATGAGGCTTCTGTGAGAAGAAAAATATCTAGTAACAGAAGCTAAATCGATACTTTTTCCGATGTTACAAGATATACTGTAATCTATTAACATCTGTCCACAATGGGTATGAGATTTATATTGCAGTAGAAAAATTAAAATCATATATTACAAATAAAATCTATCTAGTAAGAAAATAAATGAACGCAACTTGCACTATCTCCATTCAGTTTGCTCCTCTTATTTACACGGAATGGGATTGCCACTATAAAAAGCCAGTTTTGGTGTAGAGAGACATAAAGTACCCATACCAGCAGCAGCAGATGTTGATCAGTAGCAAGCATGAGACATTAATTCTTTCCTCCAGAAAGCTGTCAATTCATCGTTTAAAAATCTTTTCCTAGCCACACTTCCACAATAACATCATTTCCACCCTGCAATTCTACCCATTCCAGTCTCTGCAACATTCGGATATGCAGAAATCTATAAATAACTTTCAAAAATTAATGTTAGCATGTTGAACACTAAAAAGTATTAAGTCGCCACAGTTACAAGGTAACTTCGAAAACGAGAATGTGAAATGAGAAATAAATGACCAAACTAGGCCAGAAATAGAACTAAACACAATGCAGGGCTTATTTTTTTCTTGATAGCATACTAACTGACAGAAAAGTTCATTTCATTAGTCAATTTTTGGTTATGAAAGTGGTTCCTGATGTGAAACGAACTAAGATCAAAACATAGTTTTGATGCAGAGTTTTGCGGTGTTTTCTTGTTTTATTCCAAAGCAAATCTTTCCTAAATCAGTATCAATGGGCACCAGTAACAAGATTTGCACAGATACAGACACTTTAATGTTAGACTAATCAGGGGATTGGCTCCTGACTAGTGGCCATCCAGACTTTTTATATAAGTAAATCATTACGGATGCCACTTTGGGGTGATCTTAAAGAGAGCATCTTGAAAAGGCACTGCGATGATCAGACAAGAAAGTTTATCAATTCTTGGGGGCTCCATCACTAGCGAATTGTGGCATCAGAGTCAAGAAGCCCCAGAGGACTTAATTATACTAAGGCAAGGAGAGAGTGTACCCATGACCTTATTTATGCAAAGGAGGAAGGCAGTATGAAGAAGGGATTTTTTACAAATTGGAATAAAAGGGAAAAGAATTTCATCCCTTGCGAAATTAGAAATCTTCTGAAATAATCAGAAGCAAATCCAAGCAGACCTCTTGAATACGAACTTTTCTATAAAATATTGCCCAACTAAGTGGTTGAAAGAAAAAGAGCCTGGAGTTTACCATAGTTTACCTGCCAGCTTGAGCTCTAACAACGTGATTCACTCTTTATTATGTTCTATATCATTTCCGTGCATTGATTTTGTCCATTTTTCGATCTACATCGTGTTTGAAATATTCATTTTTCAAAGCAGCCACAAGCAGTTATTTACCAGAAGAGAGTTCAATGGCTTCCTCTTTTCTTTGTTATTGATCTTAGTTTATTCCTTTATTTTCTTCAGTCAGCAGAAGATTCCATTTAAGGACAATGAGCCCGATTAGATCAAAATTAGACGACCAATGGGTCAGATCGGATCAGTGAGAAGAACGATCTCAAAAGGAAAATAAGATTTGATTATAAAGTTAATGACAAATTCATATATCTTAAAAGGGTATTTATAAATAGTTCAATTGAAAGGAGCATAAATACCCAACAATATATATGATTTCCTGAAATGTTTCGTCCACTCTGGAGAAATAAGGCAGATGCACACCCTAAATAGACACAAACTCATAGTAGGCGATTACTATAGGTTCTTGTAAGTGAGAGTTAATGGAAATCATATGCATGGGGAGTCAGGTGGCAACAATGAGCAGTGGAGTTCATTTCTTAAATTACCATTTTCTTGTTCTGTTCTTCACCAAAAGTGATCTTTTTCCTCCTTTTCTTCTTCATCCATGGCAGAAAACACTTCCTGACGTCTGTTTTTTTTTTCTTTCTTTTTTTCCTTCTCCATAAAGGTTTTATTTGACTGAAAATCTGCCAATTTTTTGGCTGACAATTGGGTGGTTTCCAGGTTCAATCGCTTAGGTCTACAGTTACAAAAAAAGCCTTGTAACCTTATCTATCCACAAATAATCAGAATCAGGCAAAATGAATGAACAAGTAAGAACACAGATGATGACCATCAGCGTCATTGATTATTTTTAATAAAAAAATATAAATTCCAGGTTTTCCACAGAAGTCGTTAGGTCATCCAACACCAGTTGAATTTTCAGTAACGTGGTTTTAGACCTGGACATTGAAAGGGTCAAGAAAAGGGTGAGGTTAGATGAGATTTACTATTCCAGCTGCTCCAATGGATGAGGTTAATGAGGTTAAATAAATGGCTCATATATATACTTTTCCTATCATTTCTGGCAGATTTTACTGCACAGATAAAATAATTCAAGAAGAACCCAAAAGACATGCAGGAAATCACATATCCTTTTTCTGCAGAAAATATTCCTATTATTTTGTTGATAAAATAGCTGCTATATGTGAGCAGAGAATGATCCCAGCAGTTCCCAATGGAACCAGAGGAATTAAAAGTGATTAGAACAGCGGTCTGATAGTCCAATTTAAGAAAAAACTAATGATACAGCCGTTAGCATCTGTGACTGTGATTCATGCTTTATTTGGAAGAGCTCTGGGAGCCTCAGACAGAAAGTTCCAAGTGCTATATAACATCTATTTGGGAAAGAAATCCGTGTCAAGAACATAATCGAGTTGACAAAATCGTTAGCAGATCAGCTGATCATATGGTTCATGGGGGCTTCAGACAGCATATGATGGCTCATTTTTTTGGAGATCCTCATCCCAACTACAAGCAGGGATATTAATGAGTAAGAATTCAGATAATTAACTCCCTAAAAAAGATTTAATCCTCTCTCTCTCTCTCTCTCTCTCTCTCTCTCTCCTCTCCCTGTCTCTTCTCTCTCGACACACAGAGATATAAATGTGTAGATTGATAGATAGATAGATAGAGAGGGAGAGAGAGAGAGCGAGAGAGAGAGAGAGAGAGAGCGAGAGAGCGAGAGAGGATGCTCTGCAACTGCTGGAGCTCTTCAAGAATTGGGCAAGTCCCTGGAAGGGAACCCACTTTACGCGCAGCTGGTCAAGCCATTAACCAGGGTGGGGGAAGGTGAAATTCCCTCTCCAGGCTCTACCCATCTGAAAACAAACATGGAGGTCTGCTCAGCACATAGATTTACGCTCAGAGGTCTCATTTCTTGCGCAGATGATCAAGAGTCACGGGCGGCGACGAGCCTCACCTCCATCTCTCAAAAAATGCAGAAGCCTTAAGGGAAGACGAGGGTGTAGCGAGAGAGAGAGAGAGAGAGAGAGAGAGAGAGAGAGAGAGAGAGAGAGAGAGAGAGAGAGAGAGAGAGGGATCGAGGATTCTCTGCGACTGTGGCCCGTCAAGAATCGGTAGACCCCAAGAAAGGAACCGGCTTTACGCGTTAGCCGGGGCTGGTGAAGGTGAAACCCCGCTCAGACTGGGCGCCGCTGTCGGCGGGTCAGTCTCAGCCATAATTTGCCGGCAGAGGCGGCCACTCCAGCGGCGGTAAGCTGGTTTTCTGTGGAAAGGGGCGCAAGAAGATGAAGAAGAAGAAGAAGACGACGACAAAGAAGAAGAAGAAGCTTCTGACATCAGCGAAGAGTCCATGAGACCCCCATGAGACTCCGCGGACGGGGACGGCTTGGGAAAACGATAAAAACCCAAAGTTGACTTCTGCGGGCTGCTCCCCGCAGCGGAAGTTGCCGACCCATTCAGACGGGAGCGGAAGCTCACAGCGCCGCGGGAACTGGTGGAGGACGGGGAGAATGGGTAGCCTGTGGGGGCCCACTGGCGGCGGGATCGCCGTTGGATTGAGATCGGACGGTGGAGGCTGCGCGGGCACGGACACGCTCGAATATTTTTGAGCGGCTGGGGAGGGCTCGATGTCGGTCGGAGAAACCGCGGAGCATTCCGTCAGTACGGTCCGATGTCCCGCGGTTTCGTATAATTATGCGTCTCGGGCGGAAAGTGCGGGGTCCGGGGCCGATAAGGAGCCAGCCTGGGGAGGTTCCTTCGCATCGTAAACTGTTCCTCACGTACAACGGACTCATTCTTTTTTTGTTTTTTTCTCGCCTCGTCTTCTCCTTTGACACCCAACCTTCTTCTTCCTCCTTCCCCCATTCCACCCCTCTCTCTCTCTCTCTCTCTCTCCCCTCTTTCTCTCTCTAAGAGCTCGGCAGGGTCTCTGGTTCTGGTGCTGTCTGGGTGCTGAAATCGTTGATTGATCCGTGGGGGAGACGGCGTGAATTGCGTGGGGTTGAAATTTCTGTTCATCGAGGCGCCGTGATCGACGCAGCAGCGGTGGAGCGAGGATTCGGGGCTGGGATCGGCCGCCTCGTCGCAGCCTATGCTTAGCCGCAGATGCGGGAGCAGGTGGAGGAGGTGGAGGACGGAGAATCGAGGTCTGATCTATGCATAATCGGGAGAATAGAAAGAGGGAGTTGGGGAAATCAGGGTCCATATCGGGGGTCGGTTAGATGCTCCTCTTCCAGGCGGTCCTTCTCGGGCTGCCTAGTGGGCTGAAACTGGCTTGTCTTCTCTTTGTGCCCGCCTTGGCGCTGGTAATCCGCCGGAAATGGAGGCTTGCCGCCGCCAGCAGGGAGGAGGTCAAGCGTCTTGTAATTCTGGCTGCCCAGGAAGCTGTTAACGCTGAGATCGAGGCTGTTAACGAGTACCGTACCCGCGTAGAGTATGAGACTTCACCGGCGTCTGCTGTTGCGCCAGGGCCGAAGGGGAAACCTATGTGCGCGGTGTGCTACAAGCCCACCACCACCCGCTGCTCCCGCTGCAAGGCTGTCAAATACTGGTTAGTTGGATGCTAGGCACTTTTCATATTTACATGATCATCCTGCTGTCCCATATGTCTTAATTATGTGACTTCGTTTATCTGCATGTGCTCATCTGTAAATTTTACTTCTGCCGGCGCACTCCATGTATTTACACCGGTTCTGGGCGTGAGTATACTCGATTCAGATTCAAAGATAGTTGACAAGATAGGATTTCGTGAGGATATTATTTTTATGATTGTGGTCGTTCGTCAGGCTGTCCTCTGATACTATTTGAATAATAATTACTGCACGTTATACTGAAAATTCATAGTTTAGAAGTCTGTTAATTAGCCCATAAGACACTTATATTTAGCAGGAAAATATTTCTTTTTCCTAATGTTATCTATGTAAAGCTAGTGTGAACTGGTTAAGATGGTGCCACTCTGTCTTCTTGATATGATCAAATTATGATGGAATTTGATGTTGATCTATGGTTGAGAACAAAGAGGGAGGGTTTGAATCTGTGTTTTCTAACTTGCATGGAATAGTGAATGCGCGTCTCTTTTTCTGTTCATGTACTTGAAATGGATGTCCTTGCACCCTTCAAAATTTCCATTCACAGTATAACGTGCGAGCTTGACTAAATGGATGCAACCTCTGTCAAATAAGCTGAGTGCATGCAAGGAGGAATGCTTGCATTATTGTTTTCTTTCTCCACTTCACATTATAATCCAGACAAGCATTTGTACCCTGATGGAGTCCTTATCTGGTTTTTGCAATATTCCAACAAGGACCTAGCCTTTTGTGACTAGTTACACGTATTGTATGTTGTCGTAAAAATACTCAAGTTTCATTTAAATCTAATTTCTAATCAATAGAAATAAAGTTTACAAATGAAGTACTTTTAACTTCAAAAATAACCCTTTAATATCCGTGTACTAATACTTTTCTCGTGTTAAGCGTTAGTTTTTTATTGTTAATCTGTACTGTTCGATATCACATCCAGATATTCCTTTCAATGATGCAGAGTATTGTAAATACACCTCACAAATTGGGGGTTAGGGACGGAAAATTCTAACTCGATTCATGGATTGATGCATGAATGACCTTCCTTTGAAGCACTATCCTTTGTAGATTTATTACGCGTGATTAATCCAGTTGTGAACCTAGCTTAAAGAAAAGAAAGCAGAACGGATTCCGTTATTTCATGTATTTTCCGAATTACCAGGAAAGGTGGTTGGTTGCATTGAGTAGTGCATCTATTTAGTGTGTAAAATTGAGTTTTGTGGACGCGTTTCATCAGCTATTTACGGAATAGTATTTGTTTAGTTCTTTTGGTGGTCCATATTTTGGTTTCTTTTCTTCTGAAAAAAGTATTCTGCTTACCAGGCAACGAGCAGACTTTGTTCTTACGCTAGTATTTTAATGATGTGGATTTATGATCATTGTTGAGTATACATGTGTGTATATATTAACAACGTGCCTTGGTTTTTTATTAACTGTTCCCAGCATATTCAAAGGAATGGACTTTTGTTGGTCCTGTCAAGGAATGAACTTCTGTACATCATCATATTCATTGTTGCTACCTCATCCATTTTTGAGAAATTTGTTACTGTTTCCTTATGTCACAGCTCTGGAAAGTGTCAGATTATTCATTGGCGTCAAGGTCACAAGGAGGAATGTCGTCCCCCGCTTCCTGATACAAAACCGAAAGACAAAGCAACTTCTTCAAAGCTGAGTACTGGACAAGTTGATAATTCCAGTTTGTCTGAGAGCAGCTCATTCACCACAGATGACAACTCAATTCGCGCTCATATGGAGAGGACTGGTTCGTCTGGCTTAAGATCCTCTTCTTCCATCCATATCAATGAGAATATTTCCAAGGTTGAACCCATTGATGATCTTTTGATGACATCTGGTTCATCTGTTTCTCCATCATCTAGTTCATCAGACTCAACAACATCTAGCTGTTCAACTTTCACTGCCCCTTCAGAGACGACTGATGATGCTTCTTTTGAAAGTAGTCCAGCCAGAAGAGAGCACTCCTGTGATACTGCTGATGTTGCCTATACAACTGAAAGCAAAACTAGTGAGCAAAAACTTACCAGATCCTCGTCTTCTGCATGCTCAGAGACTTACTCTTCAGACAATGGGATTGCTTTAAATAAGTTAAATGGAGTGTCTGATTGTGCAACAAAGGAAGCTGAATGTCAATCAGGCCGTTCTGAAGAGCCTAATTTCAGTAACGTGGATGATTTTACGATCCCCAATTCTAAATCTGTTAATGTTGAACGTCAATTTGAAATGGCTGATGATCACGTTCCTAGGGACACTGACTCCAATAAGCCTGAGGTTTCTACTACTGAGTTTATTCTTCACAGGCATAATGGGCCCACTACCAAGCCGTTCACAAATTCTTCTATTCGAACTGTTTCCTCACTTCCAGCCATTTCGAATCGATCGCCAGTCTATAGGAGTGTTCAACCCAAGGGCAGTCTTCCCAAGTCTAGAAGTCTCTCCACGAAGGGTTTTGATGTCTCAGTTCCGGTAGTTAGGAGGGGCACCATTGATGCACTACCTCAACCTCAAGAAGTGGATTCCTTATCATTTTCGGCGTCGGCTGATGAAAAGTCTGATGGTGGCTGTAGAACTTCAGTTTCGGTCACTATGCCTTCAAAAGTTACCAATCATGCTGTAGTCCACACTAGATTGACTGGGATGACAAATTCTATCTCAAAAGTTGTTCAGCAGTTTAAGCCTTCAAAGCTTCCGAAGAATTGCTCACAGGAGGCTCATGGAAGTGAGAGCGCTGGGAAGCAAATTCCCCAGGTAGAATGCCCAGCCACTGTTCCTTTTACGATATATACTTCATAAAACTTCTTTTTGCTTGTTCATAAGGTCTCACAAAACCTTCTGTTTGTCCTTCTTTATTTCTATTTTTCAGATGCACTTTTCATATGATACCTTTGTCAAACTTTACAATGGTAAAGTTGAAATGCGCCCTTTTGGTCTGATGAATTGCGGTAACAGGTGAGGACTTGCTTCTACATATTGCATTGAAACATTATGAAATTTAGACAAATTTTTATATAGCTTGAGTCTGATGCTGCAGTGATTTATATCTTTATTTGTTTTAAGAGAGTGAAATTAGATGATCTTTAGTCCTAGGAAACTATTAGAAAAGGGTGGATCGATGGAATTTTTCTTTTTCTCATACTAGTGCAATTTCATATTAAATCACCTCCTTGTCCTTGAAATAATGGCAAATACTCTTTTTTCATTGTCTGAATCTAGGTCATGTTTCTACTCATTGATTTGATTTTAGATGCTTATACACGTATATATTCAATTACGTGGATATTTTAATAGCCGCTAAAATATGCATTAAGGATGTTTTCTTGGAAGAGGTCAGGAAGAGAAAGTTGAAGAGGAGATTAGTGGAGTGTAAGACATTGAGAGTTGTGTTGGTGCTGTTGGAGGGGACGACAGCACAATGTAAAGGGCCTGCCCAAGGTACGCCATCAGTTGCGAAAGCTTTGCCTATTTTAGTGAGGTAGAGGTATTTCTCACAGAGGAGGATGTAGATAGGAAGAGGATCAACAGCTACTGGAGCCGGTCTTGTGATCAAGACTGAAGATAACATTTTGTGTGGGGTGTAGTTCTATGTCCATGTGCAGAATAGTCTGAATGTCCTCCATGGAGAACCTACATCGCATGATGGCTGCTGAACGAGGTTTTAAAGGCAACTAGATGGTGGTCGTCAGTCAAGTACATGAGCCACTGCTTCTTGATAATATAATGAAACAGTAAATTACATAACCATCACAGTAATAATGTATGCTTATTTTATGCTAGCATCTAATGTGAAGGAGAGGTTTTCAGAAATCTCTTGGAAACAGGGAACCCAGATCACATTACTTTCACCCTCCTCTAGCCACATAACTTCACTCGAACATCTCAATTACATGTTCAGAGATGGTAGAGTTACAGCTCTCTGTGGCCTTGTGATACACCCAAGAAAAAGCGCATTGATTTAAAATATTGGAAATCTTTTCAGCGAAACAAATTGCCTCTAAAACCTGTCAACGTATTTTGGTTTCTAGACCCGCACCCCGCAACATCCATTATTCCCATTCCCTGGATCAATGATAGTTTCCATTTCTGTAAATGAGGTGGTGTTTCTACATTTTTCCATTGGTTGTTGCTCAGGAGCAGCAAGATTTCCAGGGGCTGTGTTTTTGTTAATCAGGTTAGGTGGTGATGTTAAGTTTTTTTTCCTTTTTCTCGGTTTTTATACATAAGGCATATCATTATGTTTTCTCTTTATTTGTGACAGCGCGCTAATTTCTTTCAGAAAACATGATTTTGATGCTAATTAACATCGCATCGCGTCCAGTGTTATTCAATGCAGGATAACATGAGTTATCTGTGATGCCTCGAGTTTCTTCTCTCACATAAATGAACATTTATATGGTCTCTGACATCCATTTCCAATTTCCTGCAGCTGTTATGCGAATGTGGTACTCCAGTGTCTGGTTTTTACTCGGCCCCTTAGTTCTTACCTTCTTCAAGGATTACATAGCAAGTCATGTATGTCTCCTCTCTCTTATCTTTTAGTTGATTTTTTTCTCATATATTTCCAATGTCCTCTTTGTTTAATATTCTTAACTTTCGTTCTAGGTGCTAAAAGTAACTGGTGCCTTACTTGTGAGCTGGAAATCCTGGTTTCAAGGGCAAAACAAGGGGAGTCTGTATTGTCTCCTGCAGGCATAATGTCTCAAGTACACAATATTGGTGCGCACCTTGGGCCTGGAAGAGAGGAAGATGCCCATGAATTTCTAAGGTATCTATACGATCGCGTTGAAACTCTTGAAATGATAATTTATGTTCTCAGGTTTTCTTTGTGAAGAACGATTGCAGGGAATTATTCAAACATTAATATCTTTATTGCACAGTTATCATTTAGCTTTAGTTGAACACTGAATTGTGAAGAAAACTGGAGTTCATTGGTTGAATTGGTCTCACGGCTCAAACAGAGATATCCTCTAACAATTTACCACCATATGGCCATCTCTGTAATGGATTATTGCTTCTTCTCTACACTGTTTTAAATAGTTATTTCTTGATAATTTTCAGTTTCATTTCTGCACATACTCTGACAAAGCTGATTAGTTTATTTCCTCTCTTCATGTCATTTTAATTATTGATCTTGTGAATAGTCTTGGAGTCTTTGTTTAGCTTTTTGCGGGTAAATGATCCCATGTTGCCAATCAGAAAAGCCAAGATAATGTCAAGATTAAATATTCATTGAAGCATCAAATTTGCACTTTGCTTTCTAAGATATTTATATAATGCCCGGCCTATTGACAAAGTGTGTAGTGCTGAGATCTTGTGCAATCCTCGAAACGTAAAGTTCTGTGGTACTGGGGTGGTAATATATGCAGAGCCGTTTTGTAAGACCTTGTTATTTTGTGTCTAGAGTCTTTCCAAAAGGAGCAGTGTTCCCTTCAAAAAAAAAAAAAAAGGAGCAGTGTTTGTGGTGAAGGGCACTATTGTGACATCTTATGGTACAATGCATACTTCGAATTTTGACATGAAGGCTTTTATAATTTTGATAGGTCTGCTGTTGATACAATGCAATCAGCATCTTGTAAGACAAGGGGTGCAGATTCACCTATCCGACTTTCAGCAGAAGCGTCTCTCATGCAGCTTATTTTTGGTGGCTACATTCGGTCAAAGGTGCTGTCCGACTTTCTTGTTTCTTTCTTTTTTTTGGGGGGGGGGGGGGGTTTGGCACTTTCTTTTGCGTGGAGGGGTTAGTGACTGGAATCTGTGATGCAGATAAAATGTATGAACTGCCAAAGCAATTCTGTCCGAAATGAGCGGATGCTGGATCTCACTGTTGGGATACCTGGTGACGTTCGAACGCTTCAGGAGGCGCTTTTTCGGTTCACAGCTACTGAGGTTTTAGACGGAGAGAATAGATATAAATGCAGCAGGTTTGTCTTCTTCTCCACAGTCATTTTCTTAATGATTATTAAACCGCTGAGGGCTATTTTAGTACCGTGTAGATGAAAGAGACAGTTTTTAATCCACTGTCGGCTGTTTATCGAAACATCATCTGCTTGTGTATCTTTCCTTTCCGTCTTTTTGGAAAACTTGTTATATCTGGTTTGGAATCGGAAACAGTACAATATAAGTGGAGCTGTGATCTTGGGAACCTGTTTGTGATGTTGATATGATATTTGAATTTGTCGACAAATGATATATATATATATATATATGTGGAAATTTTGTTGAGGAACAGTATCTTTGGTTCCTACAGGAGCTAGCCAGATAGGCAAACGTTGATGGATTTCAGTTCTTGCACTGCGGAGCCATACAATTTCGAAAAAAATCTTTGAAGTGGCTTGAGTTCACTCCCATCTCCTATTCATTTCTTTGCTCCATTCTCTATTTAGATTGTAAATATGCAGAAAGTTGAGGTGATGAATGAAAGCGGTATCCTATGAGATCTGATCTGCTTGAGATTCTCTTTATCTCTGTCAGCTAGTCTCCGATGGAGGATAACTCAATCCCCATAGATTCATACTCTGAGCACGTTACATTTTTCTCTGACTTTCCCTCTGATGGAATCGCCAGCCAGTTCCTGGGGTGAAAGCTGATCATGCTCGAACTTTCTTGAGTTTATGAAATTTCCCTTGAAGATTTCTAAGCCTCCTGACTTTATTTATGGCATTAATTGGCGTCATCATGGTAGATTGCATGCTCCTCATGTCGTGTTCTACTTTGGATCCATATGCCCAGATGCAAATCCTATCAGAAAGCGAAGAAGAGACTAAAAGTGCTGGAGGCTCCTAACATCCTCACCATAGCCTTGAAGAGATTTCAGGTACACATTCCAGGAAGAGATTACTTTCCCTTTTCGGCAAAAAATTTTCAGGTGCTTCAGGTTGGCGCTAACCCAGATGTGCCTCCGCTGTGTCTGCTCGCTCAGTCTGGCAAATTTGGCAAGCTCAACAAGGCGGTCGTGTTCCCCGAGCAGCTCAACCTGGCCGACTACATGACCAGCTCCAGCAGGAACAGCGATAGATCCCCCATCTACCAGCTGTATGCGGTGGTGGTGCATCTGGATATCATGAACGCCGCCTTTTCCGGGCACTACGTTTGCTATGTGAGGAATGCGAGCGGAAAGTGGTTCAAGATCGATGATAGCACGGTACGTGCACTCCCCAGCCCTTTTCGGTGCCGATTGAGATTGTTTTTTTTTTTTTTTCTTATTCTAGTAGTGCAGCATTCGAAAATGATCTCAGATGATGCAATTTAATCGCGGAGTTTGCAGTGATCGAAAGTGATTGAAATGATTTTTTTTTTCAAACCCAATTTTTGAGAACTAGATGATTCAGTTTTTCTGCCAAAATTGAGATTTTGTGGTGCTGGAGCATCATTCCAAGGCGATCTGAAGTTGTGTTTGAAATAAGTTTTTTTCGAAAAAATGATTGCGGATTACCAATGGAATATATCCTTCTTTGATGATCCAATTTCATCGCAGAGTTTTCCAAACTGGGTGCTTGATGATCCTTCTTTGCTTCCGATCGGGTTTTTTTGTGGCGCTGGAGCATCATTCCGAACTGATCTAAAGTTTTGATTGAAGTAAGTTTTTTCAAAAACGATTGCGGGTACCAATGGAATATATCCTTCTTGGATGATCCAATTTCATCGCAGAGTTTTCTAAACTGGGTTGTTTGATGATTCTCATCCCTCTCCACTCCTCAGCCCTCATTGATCCTGCTCTCTCTCTCTCTCTCTCTCTCTCTCTCGCTCTGGTTGGTGTTGGTGTTGGTGTTGGTGTTTATGATTCTGAGTTGCGCGATCTTTCTATTTTGGGGGGGGGTTGACCTCAGGTGAAGCCCGTGGAGATCGAGAAGGTCCTCTCGAAGACCGCGTACATGCTCTTCTACGCGAGGTGATCAATCGCTTCCCGGCTTTTGATTCGCGAGGTCTTTGATTCTTCTGCAGATGAAGAAAGGGGACGACTTTTTTTGGTCCGTGTGTGCAGGCAATCGCCGAGGAATGCGACGGCGGCGCCGCCGAGGCCGAAGAGCAAATCCGGGGAGGATCTCCCCGCGGCGCCGTCGGGCCCGCGGCGGCGGAAGGACCCGGGGAGGTTCTCCGACGACTCCGACGGCGGCGCCTCCTCGCTGTTCAGCCGCTCCTCCTCCGAGGGCAGCGGCGCCGCCTCCTGCAGCACGGAGAGCGCGAGGTACTCCTCCAGCACCGAGGGCCCGGATTGGATCTTCGGGGACGGCAGCAGCGTCCTCTGGGGCAGCCCGGCGGGATTCTCCGACGACTCCGACGGCGGCGGAGGCTGGTGGCGCCACCGCTCCCCGGCCGAGGCCCAGTTCCCGGACTCCCCCGAGAGCGGCTACTCCGCATCGGAGCTGAGCAGCTCCTCCGGCCATGACGACGGCTTCCCGGCGAGAGGCCTAAGTTATGATGGGGAGACCGGCCCCGCCGCCGCCGGCGCCGGCGCCGCCGCGTTTTTGGATTCTGACGACCTCGGCAGTAGACATTTTAGGAAGCTAACGTTACATCGCAGCAGCAGCAGCAGCCTCAGCGGCGGCGGCGACCCCTCAACGTATAAATCTGTCCTTCCGTCCAGGAGCGCCCGGGAGTGGGCGACTCAGACGAGGTTTTGATGTGTAGGGAAGAGAGAGAAAGAAGAGAGAGAGAGAGAGAGAGAGAGAGAGAGAGAGAGAATGAATAAATAAATGTTCCATCTACCCGTCTGTATGAAATGTGGACAAACGGGTGTATTTTTACAGTGGAAGAAGAATCATCCATCCTCTCTCCTCCCTCCCCTCTCCGCCCGCCTCCGGTTGAGGACGACGATGGGCCGCCGGGCAGGAAGGGCTCCGAAAGACGGCGTCTTTACTGAAATCTCTGCGGACCCAGATGGGATCGTCGAGATGAGAGAGAGAGAGAGAGAGAGAGAGAGAGGGAATAGAGAGAGAGAGGGAAGAGAGAGGAGAGAGATCGGCCGGAGCAGGCGTTGGGGGTGATGGCGTCTCGTTATAATGGGGGCTTCTGGGCCCGCTTCTCGCCCTTGTGTTCTTCTCAGCGCCCTGGTGGGTCGGCCGCTGCGGCTCCCGCCTCTCTCCTCTGCCCAAGGCGTGCTCCTCTGGTCGGGGCCTTCTACGTGCTGAGCTTAGGTGCTCTCACTGCCCTCACCTCCAGGGCCGGGTGGGCCTACTCACGCTCTTTCTCTCCTACCTTCAGGTAGCCCCCACTCTCTCTCTCTCTCTCTCTCGATTTCTGTCGGATGTTGCGTGCTCTTTGTACACAATCGGCGTCTGTATATCCTGTGGGTCTTGGGCCTTCCCAGAGAGATTTGATTGGAAAATAATGTTTGAAATGAACCCAGAACACCCAGATTCTTCAAGTAATTTGATGTGATTGGTTCGGCATGAATGATTGGAAAGGATTGCTCTCCAAGCATCTCCTAGGTTTACGGATTGCTAGCTTTGATTTCCATTTGTGGCGTGTTCCTCCGGGGGTCTCGCTTGGACTCTTTTTTCCAGAGTTCCTTACTCTGCCCTTGCTTTCCCAGCAGTGGGTTTGCGGAACATGATAGGGTTGACTTTCTGGGAACTGATCCTTCCTCCAGCAAGTCATCATCCCCCCCCCCCCTGCTTCAGTTCTTCATAGCCGCTGAAAGGGATCAGGCGCGATTCAAAGAGATCCTGCCATTGATGAACAGATTTCAAGGTGCCCGAACGAGGAAGGGGGGGGGGGTTGAAAAAATTATCTTGGTTGGCAGACATGGTTTGTCAGTTCTTGCGTGAGCAGAATGGAATCGGAGAGAGGGTTTAATTCTACCTATAAATGGAGCAAATATCCGCTTTTAGGACAAGAATTACCCATTTCAGAAGAAATCAGATGAACATGCCGAGTAGAACTCCTATCATTTCTTTAGGTTTGGCGAATGAAGTGATCACAGCAGATTGTGAGGATTGGTGATATTAGAGGTGGGAACCTGGCAAACTTGGTGATGCCACATCTCTTACGCTGCTGACGGGGCCCGTCCAGGGGACCTGCTCATGCTTCAACCTGCTCATGCTTCAAGTTTCTGATGGTGTTCAATTCCTGTAGGTAGGATTTTTCTTCTGAGCCGAAATCAGAGAGGTAAGTTTTGTGATCAAGTGCACCTTTTTTTATAGTACTTGTTATAATACAAGAAAATGAGTATTTTAGTCAATTATAAGTTATGACTTGTCCATTTATAAGGGACCTGCATTTTAGGATTAGTTGAGGTTTGGCGGTATGCCGTTCTCACCCTCTTCCCTCATGGAAAGTGATTTATTCTTAACTCCTATTGTATTTCCCTTTGTATTTCCCATGTTTTCTTAGACTTCTATTTTTCCAGCAGTACTTATTTTTTCATTAATGGACCAGACATTCTTCGATATAGCTTTATTTTAATGTAAGATTTTAATACCCAAGTTTTGTGTTCAATTTAACTGATTTTTTCTAGATCATGTTTTCTTCATGAAAACCCTTTTTTTCTCATTTTGAGCGAGACACAACGTTCAATAGAGGCTTTATTCTATTATCAGGGTTCATCTGGTATCATCCAAATTTGATTCCAGAGCTCTTGCTGTAGGATTTCTTGAGTTTTTCTATAACTTTTGAAGACTTCCCTGCCTGCAATTTATCAGTCTCCTGAGCTATTTGGGACATGACAATCTGCTGGGAAGAATCCTTAATATTTTTTAACAAAAAAAATTGAGTTATTTTTTTATTTAAATCATCACAATTGCCCGACCATCATCTTCAGCATCTAATAATCCTTTCAAACACAATATTTAAAAAATATATTTATCCAAAAACTGTGCAGTCGTTTTGAAAATCATCACAATTCCAGTGGAATCACGGTTGGCTATCCTGAAAATAAGATTCTTTCTCAGCGGGATCTGAATACTTTCTCTGTCTGTGTCGTAGTTGTTCTGTGTTTTCTTGTGTACCATTTGTGAATCTAAGTAAATGAAGTACCATAAACCGTCTTATTTTTCTTCGAAGACTGTAGAAAACGTAAAGTTAGAATGCCTTTAGCATTTACCTTAGAAATAAAAGGTGCTTAAATTCTAAGGTTAATCACCGTTAATGATAGAGGAAAGGGTCCGTTTTATAAGTTCCTGAAGTTAGTTAGAGTAGAAATTTCTTTCTTAAGGTGAAAGCATCTTTCCTTACTATAGAAAATTTGTCTAGATGATGACGAAATAAGGAAGTCATTTAATCTTGTTAGAGTATTTTTTTTAAGTAAACCATAGAAAGCTGTAGCCTTCCTGCTGCTACAACCTCATGTTTTAAGGCTCATATTTGCCATAGTTAACCCATCAAAAACTTGAATTGAAATTATCCTTTCATAATTTTTTTTTTTCCCGTGTGACAAGGAAAAAACTGTTCAATGTATTGCCAACTTTGTGTTTTTGAGTTGAAATTTTCTTTTTATTTATACATGCATATGTATTAATTTTACATATATATATATTTTTTCGAAGGAATTTTTCTGTTTCTTACAATTTTGCATGCACTGTTTTGATCCATGAAGAGCTTCATGCTCCTACAGCACTAGTTGTAGGAGCACTTTTGGTTTACAATGTAGACCTACTGCATGTGGTTCAGCTGTCAATATCACAGCCACTTGGTAAACAACTGATATGGTCCCTCTGATATATCTATATAAAAGGATAAAGATAGGGTTCAACCGTATCTAGAACAACTACAAACTGATATCAAGAAGAGAACAAGAATAGAGAAAAATAGTAAGAGAATGGTAGAAGAACAGGTAGACCACTTCACACTCCACCTTGCCGGATGTAGCCCCGGGCATCTCGTAGACAGTCAGCCTCCTCTCTTTTTTGCCTTCTCCTCCTCCCTCTTCTGATTCTTGATATCTGACCCCCCTTTCCTCTGAATTGGGGTTCTTCTTTATAGGAGTAGCCCTAGACCTGATTTCCCACCACTTTTTTCTTGAGCACGTGACACTGCACGTGCTCCCTTTATTACAATGTCCAGCCATTTATATCTCACTGTTTATGTAGGTATTCTTACCCTTTCCATAATACGTACTTATGGGAATCGTATCACATTCCTACACATTTCACATGGTAGTGGCTCGTCAATGCAATTCCTGGTTTGGTAATCATGGGAAATAAAGCCCATATCTTCTTTCTGTACCTCTCATGATTCTCACTGTCTAGTTGTTGTAGTTATTAACATAACTAGTTAGTGGGCATATTTAGCCATTTTGACCTTGCAAACTCTGATTCAGGATGCCTATCAAGGCAGTCATTGCTTGTCAATTGCCAAGCATATACGTTTTATGCTGTATGCAACTTTGTTCTACCTTTGTTTTCTTTTCCTGTGGTTCTCTTCCATTCCAGATGCTTTTGCTATGGCTTCGAGGCTTTTCTAGCAATGGCCCATGATTCTTACTTTCGTTGACATTCAGGCCAGAGGCGCCTAAGAAAACACCTGTTGGAAGCATCCGTTCTATCACAATGGATTCTGCGTCCACGACAGTACCCAGCATCGTTGTTTATGTTACTGTTCCAAACAAGGAAGCTGGTATGATTCTTTGGATCACTATTTCCTCGTTGTTTCCAAAAGTGATGTTTTTTTTTTTAAATTTTATTTTGTATGATAGTTTTGCCTTTTTCTTCAAAAGATTGATGAATATTGTGACGTTCATAGTCACTCCCCTTTATCCCAGATATTGTCTTGCTTTTCTTCCTTCGACATTTTTTTTCTAATATCTTAAGGGTTAGTTGATCTATTTTCATTTTCTAATGTCAAATCTTCAATGAAATATGGTGGACACGATGAAAAGAAGTTTTCAGAAATTTTATAAAATACGATTATAATTCAAGTACCTCCGCTGTGACTAGTGAGTTTCTAGAATTGTAAACATTTAAGAATCTGACATTATATGTAAGATCCTACAATATTATACATATTTTACAATTATATTTAAGATCCTACATTATCTGTAAGATCCTACAATATTATACAATATGACCAGAAAGAGGGTGACAAATTGATTGGTGCCAATCAAGATCGAACGTATTGGCTACTTTGGGAGGATACCTTTAAAACTGTATCTCTTTATGACTGCACGTTATTAGGATCTATCAGAGGTACCATCTGGCCCAGGATGTTACATTGCCGCAAAACCTCATGCTTAATCTCAGTTTTGAAGGGGAAAACAGGATGGATGGCTGTACTCGTAACCTATTTTTTATGTTCTTGTACTCACAGCTGGGTAATTTTGGTGGTTGCTTGGGCAGGGAATTTCATGTTCGGAATAATCACAAGCTAAATGGTGTGATTAAACATAATCCCCAACTTGAAAACCATAAGATGGATATGTAAGGATATTTGTGGCAGTAGCTGGCTTTTTTGTCAGATCTTAGCCACTGTAGGGCCTGCTAAAGGATGTTTCAAAGTGTGTCCTGTAAAATCTCTTGATAATCTGTGATGTTTGACACTGTTAGAGAGCTCAATTTCTCTATCTTTTTTGGCATTTTTCTCTGACCAGCTTCATCTGATATTTTCCGTCTTGACTGAAGGGAAGAAACTAGCTGAGAGCATTATCCAGGAAAGGCTTGCTGCATGTGTTAATATAGTACCAGGCAAGTGCTCTTACTTTCTTATGCTGTGCATAGAGTGAAGTTTAAAACGGCAATTGCCATTTACTAGCAGAGAGTATAACTCAGGTGCCGTGTGAGTAGACTACCTGAATAGATATAATGCTGGTAAACATCTGCCATCCTCCATTGTCATCATCTTTAAATAATCCTTTTCCAGGGAATTTTTTGGCCCCTTCTATGTTAAAAATGTGCCTGGATACATAACGGGAGTTAAATATTCATTATCAAGTTTCTTCTTGTTTATGGAAAGTATTATAAACGATGTTTTGTTTGCATTCTAGGATTTCACGCACTGTATATCTGTTAGAGCTTAAGTCACAATTATTTTATCCAAAAAAAAATGCGAATGTAAATATTGTGGCAAGAATGTGGGGGAAGTCAGATGTCCCATAATTTTTTATATTGACCACATCATCTTGATGTATTCATTTGGGTTTCTCTTCATAAGATACACAAATTTTTAGGTGAGAAACTGTAATCTCCTCATTTTTAGGTGAGACACTAGTTAAACGTTGTATCTTCATTCAATGTGAATTCTTAAGATCCACAATTTTGACGATAAAATTGTTTCTTCAATCTGATTAATTAATGAGTCTCGTTTGCTCTTGCTGCCTCCTTTCAACCTTATGACCTATAATGGACCCTGCATATTAGATCTTAGATTGTGGCCTTTATTTAAGCTCATGCAATCTTTCCAGTTCAGGGCCACGTGTGCTTGTGTGGATGCTAAAATTTTTTTATGAGACGGCATACTGACATAATTCAGGCTGCTAGAGTTTTTTTTTTTTAAAATACTATTTCCACATCTGGGAAAACATCTAATTATTTTTTTTGTCAAAAAAAATGTTGATTTTAGTTATAGATTTCGTTTTGAGAGTATCAAACTCTGTAATCCTGACACTCACAGAATTAATGGCAGGCATTGAGTCGGTCTACTGGTGGGATGGCAAGGTAAATATATCCAAACATGAATATTTTTAAGTCATGAAAATTAGTGGATACACATTCTTTCCCTTCATCATACATCTTTATATCCATTCTGTAGCATGTTGGATGATCATTATATGATCAATGGCTGATCAGACCCAATCTGGTCTGTTCTCTCCGAGCATTCAAAATTGTGGGCAGTCAGATTTTCCCAACGCAGATGGGCCAGTTCGAGCTGTATTGGCCGGTTCTATGTGCATGTCATTCCTACATATGGGCATGATTCTGTCACAACCCACAGTCATCAATCATGTGGGCACTTTCAGTTGCAGATCTCAATTTATATGACTTAATCCATTGCTCCAGGTTCAAACGGACTCTGAAGAGCTACTCATCATCAAGACCCGGGAATCCCTGCTGGAAGCACTGACAGAACATGTCAAATCCAACCATGAATACGAGTAATAATCTGTGCCCAGCCCTGTTGATCATCTCTTCTGCCCAGAGCGGGCCCGGCTGAACCGATCATCTCTTCTGTGTGGCATGGCATGGCATGGCATGGCATGGCACGGCAGGGTTCCAGAAGTCATCTCGCTGCCCATCACTGGAGGAAGCGCCAAGTATCTGGAATGGATCAAGAGCAGCACCCGGGACTAATCAATCTGCCCCCTGATTGGTGGGTGATTAGTTTCATATGTGAAGGAATGAATAGTTTCACCTGTCGATGAGCACCTGCAAACTTTTGTTGAGAACGGTTTGAATTCCCTCAAGGGCCAAAGCAGGATGGAATGTGTAGATAAACAAAGAGGGTTTCTGTCCGGCTCTCTCTCTCTCTCTCTCCTCCCCAAATCCTCTCTTTTTCTCCTTCTCTGCCCTCTCTGCTGGCCGGCCTGGAGTTGCCAAGCAGGAACTTCATTGTAAACTGATGGCCAATGGTAATCCAATTAAGATAGGGAGTTTATGTATCGTCTACACCACAAGTTTTGATGAGAATTTTTGCATAACAATCTTGTAAAATGTGGCATTGTAATTTTATTTTCAATCCCAACCTTCTTGAACCATTAGTTGCTTCAAGCTGTGAAAATCACAGATTATGCAGGATCGAGAATTGTTTGGGGAAAGATACCAAATCATTGGTCTTGAGCTATTTGAATCAACTATTTAATATAAAGGCAATGCAATGGGCACAAGGCTCAAAAAACATTTATTATACATGGAACAAGATTATATGACGCCCATCACTTGTGTGATTTGGATCGACGACTCCATGTTGATAGAAGCTTGAGAAAGATTCTTTGTGAACCTCAGAGGCTGTTGGCATGATATTGACCATGTGGTGCACAAGGGCATGTTAACCTCCTAGTGAGGAGGTAGTGAACCTCAATGGTGGGTCCCACTTCTTGCCACATTAATGGTTGTCAGGTTGCCTCATTAAGGAATTAAGATTGTTAATCTTGGGGTAGGGCATGAAGAAGTGATGAGGAGTTCTTCCCTATAAATGGGTAAGTGCTCATAGCCTTAGCTGAGTAGGTTGCCCTCCCCTATGTTAGAGGAATATGCGTTCACTTTGAGCAAGCAAAGTGCTTACAAACTAGGATAAGCTGGCTTGTGTGGACTGAGCAAGCGGCGCATAAGCTGGCCGCCAGAGTGATCGAGTAGGTTGGCCTCCCGCACGCTCCGTGCCGCCCACGCGCGCAGCGTCGTCCGCGCGTACCGCGCGTGGGCGGCACGGCACGCGCGGACGACACACGGCGCGCGTGGGCGGCACGGCGGGCGGGCGGCACGGGCAGACCCAGGCAGGAGTGGGTCACGCGCGGGCGGCATGGCGCGCGTAGACGGCACGGTACGCGCGGACGACACGGCGCGCGTGGGCGGCACGGCGCGCGCAGGCGGCACGGTACGCTCGGACGACACGGCGCGCGCGGGCGGCACGGGCAGACCTAGGAAGGAGTGGGTTCCCCAACCATGTGACATAGCACGTGAACTGCAACGAGGGCGGGGAGGCGCGAACGCAGCCGCGCCAGGGCGATGGCGGGAACACAGATCAGCCTGGGCGGCGGACCTCAACGGACGGGACGACGGCCGAAGGAACCCCGACGGCCGGCGAGACGCTCAAGAAGGCGCCCAACGGTCCACTGGAAGACCAACGGGCGTGCCTAACGGCTAGCCCCTGGGGTTGGACGATAGAACTCCAGAGAGAGCTGAATGGGATATCTGTTGGCTTCAAAGGAGCCTACTGGAGAGCAGAAGGGCCAAAGGGGATTTATTGCCCAGGACTTGGGAAGAATTCAAGGTTGACTTCAGGCCATATTGGGAAATAATTTCATATGGCACTGATATAAAGAAAGTTCAAGCAAACAGTTTGACTTGTCATCATATCATCAAACTATGGCAGATGTGAATAAAAATAGTGGCGCACCTAAACGAGAATCTTATTAGATAATGCTACTTAAATAGTATGGTTAAAATTTTTGTGCCATTATGGATGGCGATGAGAACATACCCCATAGGAGAGTTTACGCATTTAACTTTTATTATAGTAGAAAAACTTGATGGCATTTTGACAAATTATTTTTTAAAGATTAATTTTAAAAGTCGATGGCATTTCTTGTGAAATAGATACATTGTTTTTCCTGTAATTAGATGATCATTCTCCACCAGCTGAAATATTTCTCATTCATATTGTTGTCATCATCTCGTGGAAAATTTCCAGTTTTCAGATATTTTATGTTTAATCTAATTTTATGATACACATCACACAACATGTTATGTAATCAAAACTTATTTGATAAGAAAATTCATTTAAAAATCGTTTTTAATTCAATAGAAATTAACTAAAAAGAGGAAATATACAAGTTTTGATTGAGATAGGAATGTTTACAAGTGGTGACATCAAGTAAAGGAGCCTCAAATGATTTTTATAGACCAGCAGTTTATGGTATATTAGTGAGCCATACTCTACTGTATCACCATAATACTTTATTATTGAAGAATGAAACTAAAGTTTAATTAGAGCCTGAGTATTAATTACGTAGGTTGTTGAGAAATTTTTTCAAGTGCCAACTAAGAATGATTTATATGGTTTATACATATATCTCATAAGTTAATATATAAATACATTTATCTACCACTTTTATGATCCAAAATGAAGTTTGATCAGTGTTGTAGCTTATTGGTTGAAAAATGGAACACAAGTTATCATAGGTCGCTAAATATGCATTGAACTATCAGCACTACATGAAATTATAGGGAAGATGATAGAACAACAACATCACATGGTTAGACGCAATTGAAATGCCAACTAGGTGATTATATGTTGGCATATAAAGGGAATCTTTATGTGGCTTTGTCCTCTTTCTGTAGTGAAAGAATTGTATGAAAATGGTCAAGTATTAAATCACATGAAGCACATTTCATTGGTGAAGACACTTCAACTATATATCTTTTCCAAAAGATTTTAGAATAGGTATAAAGCTTATAATTTGATTTTTCCTATTTATAGATGAAAGAAAGTGAAACAAACAATATAGACTAGGAAGGATATGGTTAGGGTACACTATTTTAGCAGTTTAGAATGTGGGAATCCAATGCCCCTATGAACAAGCAAAAATCTTTCCTTATGAGGTCACCATAGAT
Source organism: Spirodela polyrhiza (assembly GCA_024713555.1). Lineage (NCBI taxonomy): Eukaryota > Viridiplantae > Streptophyta > Magnoliopsida > Alismatales > Araceae > Spirodela > Spirodela polyrhiza. The sequence continues at coordinate 6,828,645 of CM046535.1, forward strand.
GAGTGGGACCCCTCTTGACACAGCAAACCCATTCTCTCTCCTCTCTCCTTTGACAGCAGCGCCGCCAGCTCCTTTGGCAGCCGCCCTTCCCTGTATGGCATCCATGGGCTGAGACAGCCTAAGACTCTTGACCCTAATAAGCCCATTTTCATCTCTTTTAAGAGGCTGGGTCATCAACACTACCGAAAGATTTTTGAAAAAAAAATAAAATCACATGCATCCATTTTGATGGACAACCAAGAGAGATTGCTATATTTGTGCTGCCCACAACGTTGACTTTTTACAGTCTTACTTTCTATGGAAAAAACTCAAAGCATGGGGAAGTGAAACATGGCTGAAAGAAAGAACAGCAGCAGTCTCAGTCACTGAAGAAATAATGGTACACTTAACTGTACAGAAGCATCGCGTACAAGCCAGATGGTGGGCCTTTTCAAAAGAATGATTCTAAAGTTTGCATCATTCCATGCTTAGGGAATACATAACATGCGTACATATACATATATATATACATAAACGGCCAAACATCTATATTTGAATCTACATAAAATTAAAGATGATCAAACAACTTGGTCGTCTCTCCAGAGGCCTTACTTTCTTCCTGGTGAGAGTGCCCACAAAAGAAAAACAACAATTTCCAAGATAGTATTGCAACTTTCTTCAAGTCTGAACAGGTGCCCAAACAAGAGCCACTAGAAAAGTTTTGATATGGCTTGGCAGGAGGTCCAAAAGGCAACAGTGGCCGCCCTTAGCAAGGCCGGATTTTGGTATATTCTGCACGAGAAGATGTGAATTCAGGACAAGTGTCACAGAATGGGATCAGATGCAAGATTCATGATTGAAAATTTGAAGATTTATGAAGCTTCTGCCGTCAAAGTCGATCTATTTTTTTGCCAAACTGCTCAAAAAGGCATAAATCCTGACTTCAGCAGAGAACAACAGCAAGTCTCCACAGTTCCAAACAGGAATCATTCCAAGTTCTGGCGCATTTCACAGTAGGATGATCTATTTCTAGCTCTAACTAAGGACCTCAGCAATTGGAGAACATATGGAATCTTGGATCGTCGGCCCATAAACGCCATATGCAAAATCTTCAAACCCATGGTGTTGGATGTTTAGATAGACTCTGTAATATGAGTTCGTTTAACCTGCTCTCCATGAAGAGGCAATACGGTACAGCTTGTGTATTTAAATCTCTGGTTTAATACGAAATTGCATTAAAAAGCATTTGCTTTCATACTGTAAAGATAAAGACAATGTTGACAAGGCTGGAGAGTGTGAGATTGGACAAAAGTATAAGAATTATGATTTTTTTTTCTGCCTCTTTTGAGTCTAAAATTAATAAGTTCTTCATAAGAAGTGAGAAGGCAAATAGTAAAATCCCAAGTGTATCAGGGAATCAACTTCGCTTTGAGAACTATTCATTAAAACAAGATACAAATGGTGTTGGAACAAATGAACGGAGGAAATCATGCCTTGCATCAAGTGAAGCTAAAGTTGAACATATTTACCAAGTATCAGCTTGTTCATTTCACCAATAGGGATTAAGAACTATTGTCTCTATGGACAGTTATACAATGAGAGTAAATAACTGTGGTAGCTGCTAGGATGTCAATCTATCATGAAACTACAACTGGCAATCATATGAAGCTGGAAAAACGAGGTCAACTGTATCTAGCAGACGAATCGTAATTATGTAAAGAAGATAAAGAATAATACATCTTGGAACACTAAATACGCACAGATGAAAATGAACCATATCTAGAAACTAACTCCAAAGCTATGCAAAAAGCTTACCCAATGGCAGTTGCACCCCAGGATGCAACATTGTAAATAACTCTTCCACCATCCCAGGCCTTCCGAAGCTTCCCTTTTCTCTTTTTCACAGAAAACGTTTTGCTGAGGGCTGAATATACAAAATGCACACACATAAAAAGGAGCTCATGCAGAGATCAATGCTATACATGTGATCTGGAGATGCTAGGCATGCACATGTATGTTATAAAGACATACATTTATGCATGCTACACAAATGCTCAAAGTTGCAGGCCAATCACACCAATATGCCCCCGCACTCCAGGAATTCAAGTTTTGGGAAAGATTCACTAAAGGCATGTTACCATATGAAAAATACCTTCTTGAATCTGGTTTGGTGTCAATTCCTGCAAAACAGCAAGGAACAAATGAAGACAAGATTGGTAAGCAAGCAGAAAATTGGCAGCATGATAACAGTACATTAAATAACGCTACTCAAAAACAAGCATAAAAAATGTACATGTCTATGCACGCAAATACATTAATACAGATAAAGATTAAGAATATCTACAAATTTTCAGACAGATGATGGGGACTTATTTCCTTGTTTTGATATTTAATGAGAATGGGCACAGAAAGGTGGCATGTCAGTACTAATTTCATTCAGCAGTAAAATATCTACAACAATTCATCGAGATTCTATAGAAAGTTTGAAGCGGCAATACAAAATATCCTGAAAAAAAATTTCTTTTCATTAGAAACAGAAAAAATTTACTGAAATTTATAAACATGATGGAATAGATGAAAAGCATAAAATCAATTGACCTGTTCTAATCCTTGATGTATAACAATACTTTTATCGAGTAACCAGTGAAAGATAACCCAGAAGATATGTCTAAAATGATGGCAAAATTCGACTAAAATACGTATTTTGGGGTAACGATAGCTATTACCTTCAGCAACTAAACAATCTGAGAACTATCATTAATATTAAAAGACTAACCGTCCTCTTTTTCACCCAGTTGGCATAATATCGAATGGCCAATCTAATATCATATTGTATTTTAGAAATTGATAGTAAGTTTTTATCGAAGTTCCATTATCAAAACAGATCCACACAAAAGCATGAATGCTGATTAGCAGCTTTTAGAAACGCTTATCATTAAAAAGGGATTATATTAAAAATCTTAAATAAAACCACTTCAATACCAACTCCAAGAAGTTTCCATCTGGATACTTTCCTGAAAGATATCTAAGCAATAAAGTACCAAAGAGTAACGTCACATTTTTCATCCTAAAAAAACAAGTGATGACCAAAGATCGTCAATGAGCATAAGCTGAAAGCAGATGACTTAAATACCATTAAAATAAAAACGGTGATTTCCAACTATATCGCATAAGAGAATCCCAAAGTCATTGACTATACTTTGCATTTCGAAACTTGGAAATACAAAAAGGAATTCGAACTGTATACCTTAGTTTCCTTTAGGGACAATAGATATGTAGCCATAAAGCAAGCAATTCCATCAACTATGTCTTCTTGCTTAACAAGAACGAAATCATCATCATGGTCCTGGTCTGATCCGTTTTTGATATCGACACGTTTATCTTCCCATAAGTCTTTTGCAGTAACCATATCCCAACTGGTGCTTTCATCTACAAGTTGAAATGCTACAACTGTCATTGAACTATAGAAGAAAAATACAAGTATAAGAAGAATACCAAACTTCTCCTTCATGGAGAAACATTCACAGGTGAATTCATTTAATCTATGAATACACAGCCGCATCCCACTTGAGGTGTAAGTACTTGGATAAATAAGTAGGTAAGATCAATCAAAGGTGTCATTCGTACCAGAAATATTCTGTGATAGAGACACATGAATGCTTCCAAGTTTCTCAAGAAAATTTGGTGATTCAACTCTAGATTTGAGAAGCTGATGTAGCTGCAGGAAGAAAAATTGCACGATCAGAGAGGTTTAGGGCAAAGGCACATACCAAAGAAACTCCAAAGTAAACCTAAATAAGAAAAGAGGACTATTTTAATTTTAACAGCCATTTTATGCCCCTGGTACCTATGAAGTTACACCTTAATGTTTAAAAGGTCCCATGCAAGGGTGTCAACGTGGAGAAGTTTTGTGCTAACTGGTCGTGGAAAATATTTCTTTACTGAAACAATGCACATTATAGGATAAATATAATAATCTGAAAATTCTAAATTAAACATGTTGATTCAGATTGAAATCAGCATTGCCTGGTCCAATTCCTTGATGAGAAAAAGTATATCTCCAGTATAAGATGAATATTTTAATTAGCTTTAGCTATATCACAAGCTAAATTAGGAGATCAAGGGGTTGATTTGGTTGATTCAATACTCACAGTGCAAGTCCCAGGTTATCCACTCCAGTCTACCTGGCCTCATCCCAGATTACTGTGGGCCTGGTGGATCTCGCACAAAATATAATTCTAACGATCATGGCTGAATTATATCTAATGTAGGTGAGATTTCCTTGAGTATCTCAATAACCTTAAAATACTCCACAATCAAGTATAGCATTTCCCAGGTAAACCCACAATCAACCTGGGAAAAATACTCCACAATCAAGTCTCCATTGAAAAATTCTTAAGAGACAAAGCATTTCCCAGGTAAACCTAACTCACAAACAAACCAGGGGAGACAAAATTATAGCAGAGCTACAAACGCTTGCGGACGCCCTGTTTTATACAGCTCCTCACATCATAAGATGCACCGGAAGATGGGAATCAAGCGCAGAAATCAGGTTTCTACACCACTACACTCAAACGCCACCCCCCACCCCGTCGGGAATACGAAACAACGATAATATTATTACCTCATCCGAGTCTGAATCGCCAGCAGAAGATGAGGAGCCGTGAGACGGATCATCGTCGTCGTCCTTATCCGAAAGGCCATCGGCAGCTTCTCTGCCTTCATCCAATTCCGAGTCCTTGAGCAATTCCAGAGCCGCCCGGCACTGCTCCAACACCTCTACCAGCGTCCGCCTCTTCACCCTCCTCGGTGCCTGCAGCTCCCGCGGCCTCTCGCCGCTCCCTTCCACCTCCGCGCAGGGCTTCAAGATCGGCGAAGCCGAGGTGGAGGCGCGCCTCACTCCCACATCCATGCCCGACATCTGGATCCAAAATTAACGAGGGAAACAAATGGCGACGGCGGATCGATCTCCTCCAACCCACTTTCGAGGGATTTCTCCTCCACGGCGAGGCTGCGGCGGCGCCACCGGACGCGCGACGGTGGCGCTGACACCTCCCCTCCCCTCCCCTCCCCTCCCCTCCGTCTTCCTGCGGATTTCCCCGTCCGATAATTTTTCTTTTGCTTGCGGATTTTGACCTCCCGTAGAGAAAGCGAAAGCCCGTTTACGTGTCCCCTCGAACGGAGAACTCTCAAGGGCCCCTCTTTGGAACGCGTCCTACGCATATATATATATATATATATATGAACTAAATTTTGGAAATATAAAAAAAACTAAATTTTGGTGAGACAAATTTTTTGCATGAAAATAATAAAAAATTCAAGTTACAGGACTGCAGGACGGATGACTCATTTCATGGAAAAATATATTGCACACTACTATCTTGTTAGAGCTTATAGAGATTGTGAAAAATAAGAGGCACCATCTTCTATTGTCTAGATGTATCATACATAAATATGAGCAACGATGAGAGAGAAATTTTGATATATTAGAAAAATAAGTTTTATGTGAGACAAATATTTATGCATGGAATAATAAAACATTCAAGTTGTAGGACTTTATTGGATGACTTATTTAATATAAAAATATATTGCACAGTACTTTCTTGTTGGAATTTAGTATTGTCAAGATGTATCATATATAAATATGTGCAAAGATGAGAGAGAAGAATTTTACAAAAAAATTGATATTAAAAAATTAAATTTTGGTGGCACAAATATTTATGCATGAAATAATAAAAAATTTAAGTTGTAGGACTTTAGGAGGGATGGGTTATTTAATAGAAAGGTATATTGCTCACTACAATGTTGCTTGAACTTAAAGACTATGAAGAATAGGGCATAAAATGTATGCGCAAAGGTGAGAGAGAAGAATTTTACCAAAAACTTTTAAATATTAAAAATAAATTTTGGTGGGATAAATCTGTTTGCATGAAAATAAAAAATTCAAGTTTCAGGACTTTAAGGTTGATGACTCATTTCATAGAAAAATACAGTGCACACTACTATGTTGTTAGAACTTAAAGAGACTATGAAAAAGAGGATACAATGTTTAGTTGTCAACATGAAAGTCATAAAGGGTGATTATTGCGTAAGACTTTGGTTCATATGACTTAGTTGACCCTTGTGAGGTATGGCTGACATTTGATAATTGAGGTATGACCAACAACAATAATTTTAGTGTCAACATGAATGTCATGTCCTATGTTTGCAGGATCAAACTCTTGAATGAGGAGTCCCTAGTAATATCTGAAAGTTTAGAAGATTATTGAATCTTCCCTCTAAACTTTATTTCCCATATGATGCTTGTATCATTAGAACATAATATTTACATAATTATGTTTTTAAACATTAAATCGATTTTATATTATTATTTTTAAATGAGACTCAATATGAAATAACCAAACAGCCAAAAACAATTAAGACAAGTTATCACTCACATAAAAGAGTTGATTTAGCAAAAAGTGTCTTGTGATAAGAAAAGTAGAAACATGGAAACTTTCCATTAGAAGAATGTTTAAATTATTTATATGACCTTTGGATATTGTATGAATGATCTAATGATAAATTTAGAAAAATTGTTCAATTTTCAAAGCTTACTACTTCTAACAATAAATGAGCTGACTTACATGGAAAGAAGCTAGTTAATTTAAATTATCAATATTTTCTGCATGATTACTTCTAAAATTCTAACACTCTTTTCATTTTCAATCTTTTGGGGAGTTTCATGATTGATTTTTGTATTCCATCATCAAGAACAAGAATAATCAATGTAAATACATTGAAATAATATAGAATCATAAAATCAGATGTCTATTAAAGAGATCTAGCTAGACCAAAAAAATAAATAAATGTGAATCTTCTAAAGCGATCTAACTATTAAAATGGAATCATGAAATTAGAATTATACTTTAGCATAATTCTATCAACCACAAACTTCACAATTCAACAATATTTTAAGCTAGATCTCAACTATGCTTCACATGTTTTAAAATAAGTATCTCATAAATATAAGTATTTTTTTATTTAAAATTAAAATATATTTCATGAGGTCTAATAGGCAGATACTATATTGGTTCAGTGTTTTAGGTAGTAGATAGATTAGTGGTGGAAACCTTTGAAATGTAGGAACAACTACTATTGGATTCTATTTTATTCCATTATCATATTGTTTGACTAATCTTACAAGATTTTTTTATTATCCTTTTACATGAAAAACATTCTCAAAAAGGAATGTGGTTGGTTATGAAATTATTTCACTGTAGAATAATCATATTCTTTGTATTATCCTCAAAATTAACTTACCATCCTTGCTTTAAAGATGAGAAAGTTTGCCACCTCATTCTTAAGTCATTTACCTTGAGCACTTGATGTTCAAGTCCAATGATAACTACACATTTTAGAGGTGCACCTATAATGCTTTTGTAAATACTTGTTTTGGTAATCCAAAATCATTTTGTCTTGGGTTACATTAAAAAAATTAATGTATCTTGGGCATCTTAATTTTTTTAGGCATCTTTTTATAAGTATTCTATTCCATACACAAGAAATAAGTTTTATGATCATCTAAATGATTAGACTACTTTACAAAAACAATTGTGATTTTTCTACTTTCAGTATCCGAATGCTCTCTTTCGATTGATTGATGCTAACTCCAAAGAAATAAGTTGAATCAATAGCCAAAATGAGGCTTTAAATTATTAAAATCAGCATGCAAAGCAAATTTTCTCATTCTAATTTTCTCATATATGTGATTTTTACTGTTGAATAGATGTGTTTGAGTAGAATGTACTTCTATAGAGTGGCTTTTGAGGTTCTAACCATGACATCTACTTCTTAAGGTTCTTAAAAATTTATTGAAAAGCAACGGAATCTCATATTACATAGTTATCTTAGATACTCTCATTTTAAATAGATTCACACCCAATCAATCTTTTTCTAGATGATCTATATTTGAGTACTAGAAGTACTTAGATGTAGGAATAAAGAACCCAGAACTTTGATACATTTCTTCTGTCAAGATGAATTCATGGGCTTGTTGATGCTGAAATGTGTCTTGGAGATGAGCCACTTCTATGTATAAAGGACAAGTAAATGAGTTCATATAGCATTAAACCTTTTCAGGGGTAATTGTGAATGTTGATCCTAACCTAATAAGACTGTTTTTAAAATATTTTGAGCAAATAATGGAAAAAAATTATGAATAGCTACCCAAGCTAATAGTTATAGGCATGGTAGAAACAAGTTTTGTTCCCCATCTTTTTGGTAGTGTGTTGCTTTGAACTACCCTTTTTCTGTTTGAGTCTAATCAGTCCTACAATGAAGTGCAAAATAAATTTTAAAATGATTGATCATTAATACTTAATTTTTTTTCTAAATATTAGATTTGATTTATTGACACTATATTAAATGGCTATTGTCAATATTAAAATATTTTTAAAGTCACAAATTAAAAGTAGTGAGTTAGGACCAAATTATTAATATCTTGCTGCCTAAAGCCATGAATCTCAAATGGAGTATTGAAGCATTTTAGTATATTGGAGCCATGAATTTAGTAGAGATAAGTTAAAGCCTACAAGTCAATTGATGCACTATAGATAGATAACATCACTTATACAAGATACCATTAGACAATAGAGTAGGCCAAGAGAGCCAATCTCAATCACACTAAAACAACATTGTTTCATAGTTATCACTAGGCCCATTATCATATATATTTTTCTTAGTTGTGTCACTTGCTCATACAAATGAAATTTGTTGTAAATAAGCATTTCAAATTTTAAGCATATAGTGTTCTATGCATTAAATTCAAAGCCCTTTGTAGTGTTATAAAAATTAAAAATGCTCATCAGCTATGTTTATATTTGAAAACCTTCATATATATAGTTAGAGACTAAGATGATCTTTTCTAGTAACAAATAAAAAATTACAAGGGTGTTGTGCTAAAAAATTTGAGCAATCACAAACATGGAAACAGTTATACTCAACAAAGTTAGAAAATGACAACTAAAAAAATGCTGATTCTACTCATTCTTTGTACTGTTTTTTTCATAATCTTGAACATAAATTGTACAGAATTCATTTTGACACATTAGGAAAGTTGCCTTAGAGTGAATAACTCTTAAAACAATCATCAATTGGGCTTGAAAAAGCTGAATGCTTAGTTTGTAATATTTTCTTTAATCCATTGCCAATTTATATATTCATATTAACAAGGACATGATAGATGGGGAAATCACAGATTACTTCATAAATATCGATACAGAGGAGTCACGCTCATTTTTAGCCGTAGGGAAGAAAACATCCTAATGATGACAGTAGCAAACTCATGTTAGAGACATTCTCATGATATTTCACATGGCTTAACACGTGATGTCAAGACTTTCCAAACATTTAGGCAGTAATATTCAACATTGTTTGTGAACAACGATCAATGGATTAATCGACAGTAAACAATGCGAGAGTAAAGGCTATCACATGACTGGAGATTTCATAATTGTCTTCGGAAAAAAATATTGACGCTTGCTACTTCAAACATGACAAATAAGACAAAATATATGTCGTGACTTTTCTTCCAAATGCTTCAGCAACGAAAACAACCCAACAGACGTTGTTAATAGTTGGAGCTTGGAAACACAAGATGGGTCTCCGTAGGTGTAGTCGTAGACAAGTCCGGACAGGGTGAGAGCGTTAAAAGAGGGTGGATCGTCTCGTGGCCCTTGGCTTCTCGCGAAGCAAGCCTCCGCAAAAACTCAGGGGCAAGAATGTGATGTAGGGCCGTCAAATGTTGGGCCTCAGGCTAAGGGCTCTCGTGGCGTCATCTGTTAGATTACTGATGGCGTCAGTTCAGCTGCCGTAAGCCCTACTCTTCCGTATCCCGTCCACCCTCCAGCATGCCGCCGATGTGCAGAACACCGTGGCGCGCACGAGAACGTTTTCGAGTCACGTGCATCTCTGTCTTCTTCGTCGAGACCTCATCTCACCGTATCTCTCTCTCTCTCTCTCGCTGCAAAGAAGCACGGATCAACGTTTTGATGTCTACACAGTGACAATGCCGAGGGATACCAGCTCCACGGAGGACGACTCTTCTGAATCGTGTTTCGTGCGGAGGGTTCGTCTGTTGTAAGAGTGACAGTGCAGATATTTGAGTTGCATTCCATTTCGGTGTGTAAGCAGGTGAGAAGCGATGTCTAAAACGACCGTAGACTGCTCGAATTACGAAGAAGGGAGTAGGAACAGACGGGAGAAGGGAGCTCCTGGTACGAGAAGAGAGTGCAATAGGTGCAGAAGGGAAGGAATCTACCTCAGTCAATGGCTTTTGAGAGGTCTGAAAGAGCGGATCATCGAGGGATGGGAAAGGGAGAAAGAGAGGCGCCACCTGATTGGACAGCGAAAAATGCGAGGCCCCCACTGGCTCCGTCAGATCTCCCAAATCAAGAATTGATTTTCCAGCTTTGTTCCCTTGGCCGGTTCTTATTGGTCGAATCTTTAACGTTGTGTCTGAAGAGCACTCGAAGGGCGAATGGGGGTGAGGAGAAACCGACCTCAAGTCCAGAAGCGGCCGTCGTCTTTTAGGTTTACTTCCTCTCTCTCTAGCGCTCTCTTCTCCTCTATCCACTCCGTTCCCCTCTGTCGTCCTCTGTATCCTTCTTTCCCCTCAGAATTGGCAAGGATTGACTTCTTTTGCCGAATGGGTTTCCCAACTTTTTCCCATTTCGGGTAATCTCCGATTATAGGGATCGTACATTATCTAAAGCCACTTGGGCACTCATATGCTTTCCAAATTTGGAAAAGCCGCGCGTTTTTATAGAAACAACGCAAAGATTCCATATGTCGGGGCTTCCAAACTCATAAAGCCTGTTTTATTCCTAAAGTTCTGTACCGGGTGGGAGGATCGTCTTTCCATTTTTGTGGGACACTGCTGGATCGATCGGCGAGCCATGTGCTGAGGCAAAAGAGGTCGGGGTGAGAGAAGGAAGGGATGTCGAGGGAGAAGATCAAGATTAGGAAGATAGACAACACTACCGCGAGGCAGGTGACCTTCTCCAAGCGGCGAAAGGGCCTGTTCAAGAAGGCGGAAGAGTTGGCCATACTCTGTGATGCCGAAGTGGGGGTGATCGTCTTCTCCTCAACAGGCAAGCTCTACGAACATTCAAGCAACAGGTGCAGATCCTCCCCTTTTAGGCCCTTTCCAGCTCCCCTTCTCTCTCTGACTCTCCTCTCGGTTTTGCTTTCTCTCTTTCTTGCCGCATCCCTCGCACGGCAGTCCATATTCCGTACGCTTGGGTGCAAGTGTTGCAATTTATCGCGTGCCGGTCGGGGAATTTTCCTCTCTCCTCCTCGCTCCACCCTTAACTTTCTGATTCTTAATCGTAGGTCTTTCCTTGCTAGTTGTGGCTTTCGCGGACACCGGAAAACTAGGGCTCTCAAAAGGGTGTGGAAGTGAGACAAGAGAAACAACGAGGAGAGAGGAAACAAGGGACACACGGAACGAGGAGGTTCTGAACGGTGTACAGGCTTGGATTAATCGGTTGACTGGTATGTGGACAGATAAAGATGTGGATAGATCGATCGGTAGAGAGAGAGAGAGAGAGAGAAGGGGGGAGAAGGAGAGAGAGAGAGAGAGAAGGGAGCGAAATGGGGACAAAGAGTAAAGATGGAAAAAGAGAGAGAGAGAAGAGAGCGAAAAGGGTACAAAGAAGGAACGAGAGAGAAAGTGAGCGAGCGAGGGGGAGAGAGAGAGAGAGAGGGATCGTGCGAAAGGTCGGGAAGAGCTCGAGGTGGACAGCTGAAGCCGAACGAACCTGGAGCGTGGATGATGAGAACAGCCGTTTGTGTATACCTTAACTTTTATCCGATGTCGGCAGGTTCGTGTAGGGGTACGACTTTGTCCCATAAATGTTGAAAAACAGACTAGGCCACGACTCGTTGTCTTCTAGATTGGGTTGTAAGATATGGAACTGTGAGGGGACACTGTCAGTGAAATTTTTTTCGTGTAATTTATGATTTGAACTTAGTTTATTCTTAGCCTTTGTAACCTTTGTCTCGGAATAATCTGTTTCCTGCTCTGGGGCATAATATCCTTAAAAGGTAATATAAGTAGCCCTACGTAGGATGGCTATGCTATGATTCATTTTCAATTATTTTCCTATGGCCAGTGATGAATTTGTTAGATCCTGTTGTTCAATACTTCCAAAAAATAGCTTTTTCTTGTAATTTATATATTTTTCACTATTTATACATATTTACTATTATGATGATTGAAATACGCGAAGATGATGTATTAAACAATAGTCATATGGGTCTAACTGTTCATTACGCTGGCCAACATCAGTAGGTTATTGGGCATTGTTCCCAATGAGTTTTTTCGTAACTTCCTGTGTCAAATTATATGGCAATGGTTCTTTATATTACGTTGAGCTACATTCACAGAGTTACGATGACTAGATGCTAGATTTTTCAATGGTGGTTAATGTTACGATAACAGGAGTGCATAATGACTCCCACTGTTCTTTAAGTTGCAATAGATGGACTTCATATTGTTGGTAATAAAATTATTCACGAAAATTCGAACCTTATTTATCATCATCACTTATTTCTACAGGATCAAACTAAAAAAACAAAAAAGTCAAAAGCATAGCGGCACTGTGATTAGGATCTTTATGCTCGACAAGGCGACATATATTGTTCTATTGATTGTTAGTCTACGGGGAATCAAAATTCTGACATGTTCTGTTGTTGTTTGGGTGCTATGTTTTTCTACTGTTTTTCTACCAAACGAAAATGTCCACCTACATTGAAATTTTTTTTTGTTATCATTTAAAGTAAATTAACCATTTGAAAATGGATTAGGACATGATTTATTTTTTGTATATAGTTTCTCCCATTTTCTGCAAGATAGTGAACCATTCAATGAATTGCCAAGCCCAACTGGAGTTACCTATGTTGTAGATGGTATGTATCAGGATCACTGATTGAGAATATGCAATCTGTCAGTGGTATTATCCTGATGGTTGCTTAGATGATAGCACAGCATTGGTTATATATTTTCTGCAACAGAGTACGGAAACTTACATTTTGATATTATTCTAGTCTTAACAAGGTCGAGTTTTCTAAGCAATTAGTTGCCAATTTTGATTATTTCCCATCTGTTGAGAATATATCTATGAAAAAAGTTCACCAGCCACGTTTTACGTCCCATATTTTAGACGAGATTATGGGCATTAGTGAAGTTAAGTTTCTGCATTAGCTATTTATGCCAGGTTACTTGAGGACATGTCTGTGTCATAGTAGCGAACTAGTGTTCATCATATTTAGGACTCAACTACATTTCCATGAACCTGCCCAAAGTCCTGATAGCGTAACAATGACGAAAAACGTTGATGTGAGAATTTGGAAGGTCTCAAGGTAGTTTAATTATTTATCCTAATCAGTTTTGTGTAAATTTTCTTAATTTTCGTGAAATGAGATAAGATGGTATGAAGGCCTTGACCATTGTATCCTTGCTCACACATTTTATTTCCTATTTTATTTGAAGTATGGAGGAGATAATTGAAAGACGTAATAGGCATTCACAAGAGGCTTTGAAATTAGCACCACCATCTCTTCAACTCAGAGTAAGTTTTCATGTTGGATGCTTTGATAAGTTTTTTCATGCAGCATATGTTGCATAAAATAACTGATTTAAGTCTCGAATCCGCAAGTCATGAATCTTGAATTTAATAACGAGGTTTAGAATCTGCAGAACTGGGAATCACTAATTCTTGAATCCACTTGGATTTATTGGAGCAACCCGTATATCTACCAGGATCAAATACTTCTCTTGATCAACAATGGTTGCTTGAATCCACAAGCACTCATAACTCCCTCAATAAGAACAAGAATTCATAATAACCGAAATATCCCAAGACTCAAATCAGTTGTGACTTTCTTGGAAAATATGATATATTAAGAAAAAAATCTAAGATAATCTAGCTCAGGATAGCTACAGACTAAAAACTCTCACGAACTATTCATGTACTTTTTTTGGGCCCAATTTGATTTTAGGCCTCGTTTGGGTGTTCTTAACTTTGTAGCCCACGCTTCATATGCTAAGAATGCCTTACCCATTGAGTTTTTGGCTTTCCTTTGTTATGCATGATTTTCCACATCACTTACTCTAATTTCAGGCCTTCGAACGTGTGTAGTCCACGTTTTCACGACTTTAGGCCACTTGGGAATTTTTTTTCGCCTTATTCTCTTTTTTAAAATGATGACCTAATTATGTCCCGACTAAAGCATGAATAAATGAGAAAGCAAAGTACTGAGGTCTAGCTTCTCGTGCATAAATTGCGAGTAACATGAAAAATCGTAGCCATGCACTCAGCCGCAGAGAATTTATCATTTGCAAGTTGTATCCATCTTCTTGCACTCATCACGACCATTTCATTTTATTGGTCTGTTCATCCTTCCATTCTAAATTTGCAAGTACTGTCGAGAGACTGATCCCCATTTTTTTCTTCCTTCACAGCTCCACGATAGCATCCGTGAATCCCGAAGCAAGGAAGTTTTGGAGTCAACCTTGCAGCTCAGGTATGCCATTACAAATGGAAGTGAATCAGAGTTGTCTGCGGGCAGCTCAAAGCATGGCTTCATCCTATTTTTAGGCAGATGAAAGGGGAAGATATTGAAGGACTAACACTGGAGGAGCTTCAGAACTTGGAGAAAGCACTTGAGACTGGACTGTGCAGAGTTCTGACAAGAAAGGTATGCGTGAATTTTATTTCCGATAACTTTGAAGGTGATCTGCAGGCAGATTTTATTCTACGGCGATATCTGCTTCCCAGGGTCACAAAATGGCTGAAGAAATAAAAGAGCTGCAACAGAGGGTCGGTAATTAGATGCAATTTTGTTACCAATAGTAGCCTCTTATTTTATCATTTCTTCGATTTCTTCCTATATGAGGGCAAATGTGAAACGTATATATCGGATGGGCAGACCTGCATCTTTTACTATGTATACTGTAGTTCCTGGCTCCTTACATTTCTGCGATGTCCCCAAATCTCTCTAGTCACCCGTCCTTTTCTTCATGGACGCACTGTCGCACAGCTGAACTTAGTTTCCTCTTCTGGAAAGAAACTGGTCTCCTGCGCTGTAAAAATGAAAGAGGATGGAATCTGACTTGAAAAATTATAGCCACTCCCCCCTTGGTTTCTTACGTCTAACCAGAGAACGAGCCACTACACCATATAATATATGGTGGCTAACTGGCCAACCTCTCACGTTAGACTAACCTTTTCTTCAAACTTGTTGAAGAAGTAGACAGGGCCATAGCCTGGAAAAGAACTGCAGAAACAGGAAAGAGGTGTTAACGCTGAAGTAAAAGCAGCAGCCATCTTTGTTGAAGGCGTTGACATTGACTTCGGAGTCAACTTCCTAGAGTTTAAATCGGTGTAGAGGACGCCATTGACGCTGGGGTAGGTAGTAGATACCAGATCTTGGACGAGTGCCGTGAAAGCCCATAGTAAATGTAGAGTAAAAGACACTTGCGTGGTACTAGTAGAGCGCAGCATTGAGGGTAGATTGCTACATTTCGGTTTTCACTGATGAGGCAGATGGTTACTTCATAGCCTGTAGCAGTAGACACCAGGGCAATAAAATCTGGCATTCATGCTGTAGCAGTAGGCACTGGAGTTAAACTCGAGAGTAGTATGTGGCAGCAGAGGCCAGAGCAGAATAGTCTCAAAAGCAGTTCTTGTCAAGACTCCCAGAGTTTAACTTCTGAAGAAGACTCTCAGAGAAGAGAAAGATAAGAATGCATGGCTCATGGGTACCTTGGAGTTCCTCTGATCGTGGTAGTTTTGACCGGAAGACTACAAGGAGCTTCGGGCTAACGGTTGGAATCGCAAGCGTCGGCCAGGGAGATGTTCTCGATGAGTTTCGGCAGCGGGTTGTCCCGCAGCGATGGGGAAAAGTTGTCCATATTCTTCCTATGGGTGAAAGCCCCAAGGAGATGGAGAAGAAAGAAGACGAAGAGGCGGCATCTGCATTGTGGAAGTCCACAACTACAGACCAGCGCATTTGTGAGCTTCTGTTGCTGCTCGTCTTATCTTCGAAGTGTGAGAGGTTGATGGTTCGCCACATGGCGTTCACAGAATTGGCCGCTGGTTGAGAATCCCGAGGAAACCCTAACCCTAGATCACTATATCATTGAGACAACAGAAGAGGAATTATACCTGAAATCCTGGCCCCACTCGTCCCGAAGACTCCCAGAGCCTCAGAGACGACTCGCTAACGCAGCAACCAATTAGAACCGTATTCTTAGAGATTCCCAAAGACGAACAATATTGGGAACTTACGAGATATTCTAGAGCAACAGAAACGGCGTTCGTCTGGGTTCTGATGCTCTGGGTACCGCCATTTTGTGCCCGAAAACTATTTACTTCTATGTTTACATGCTCACGCGAAATGTTTTTCTGGTCTGCTTTCTTTGCTGCAATAGCCACTGCTTTTTCCTCTCTGAATCAGTAATTTTCTGTTTCTATACTTCGAAACTATTTACGTTTCTAGGATGCCTTTTGTATCAGACACATCAAGAATCGGGGATAGAACTTAACATACTTTTCCAAACTGATTGGTTCTGTTGTTTAAAGGGCCCCAAATTGATGGAGTAAAATGAGATATAATCAGCTTTCTTCCCACCTTTTCTTGCCGGTCTTCACCCCCCTAATCGATGCATGCAGAGCTCACCCAACGCTCGCCAGTCTAAACAGATCGAGTCATCGGGAGGCAGAAAACGGAGGTCAGATTCGGAGAGCGCCACATATGAGGGACAATCGAGTGAGTCGATAAAGCACGCTTTACACTCTGCGGCCCCTCAGGATTGTGGCGTCTGTTCAGATACTTCACTGAGACTCGGGTAAGCACCTAAAGAAGCCTAAATACTTTTCCCTTTTTTTTTTTCGTTTTTTGGATTTTTTTTACCTTAGGAGTCTTTGGCACTGGATATTGAATTTGCTTTCAGTGACATAAGACCGTCAGCAGTAGTGCCTATGAAACCAGTTTAATGATAATGAAAATCAACTTTCTATTTTATGTTATTATTCAATGGGTTTTTGGTTTGTTATGAGTTCAATGGGTGGGTTTGGAATTTTTTATCTTCAGCCTTTGTCATGTATTTCAGAGACTTTTCTTTTTACCACGTTCATTGCTTGACTTCCATATTTCAGTAAGTTTTGGATCCTCCTTATTGACTGATATTTGAGTTAATTTCATTCTTTAGACAGAGAAATAGATTATCAGGTTCTGTGATATAGTCTGCATTATCAGCTTATTGTCTCTTTATTTTATCATTTCTTTCTAAATTCTGCATCATCAGGATTTTCACACAATACTTTATCGGATCAGTATTCCACTAAACAAATACCTTATTATTCGCGACTCTTTTTGGTGAAGGGGTTTCATTTTGTTTTTTGAAAATGTCTTTGGGTACTCTTGTAGCCGTATCACGTAATTTCTGCAGTATAACCTCGAAAACTTTTGTTAGTTTGTTAACCGTTTATTTCTGATATTTTAATTTCTTGTCATGACTGTTAATCTTATCGCAATTACAGTATTGTATCATTTGAATAACCAGTTGCTCCCAAGAAGCTTAAGCAATCGGGAAGATAAAGCAAACTATATATATACGTCAAAACATGCAAGTAGATCAGGCATGTTCGCTACAGACAGCACCCCATTATAAATGGTCTGCGCTCTGTAATGGGGTTCAGGCATCCTTCAACTCGTGTAGCTAGTCTAAACAGGCCTTGAAATGGTCGGGTGGGATGGGTTCACTCAGCAGAACAGTGCCAAAAATTTAGACTGGGTTGAGTCCGTGAATCTTGAAATGATGAGTTTTTCACCGGTAAACAGTTTATAGGCCTTTCATTGATGGCTGGATTCGTCCTATTGGCTCTTCACAGGATTTTGAGAAGCTTGAACTGTTCAATCTTTGAACCAAGCAGTGGATTTGCCTTAGATTTGTCGTATACAGTCTATATATAAGTGAGTTAACGTGATACGTTGTTGTGCCTTGCTGTAAACCCTCATTGTCATTGGCCGAATAGCTGATTTTTTTTAGTGTAGATCATAAATTTCTGTGCTCATACCTGTTAGAAGCCGTCGTTCTTACTGTGGTATAAGCTAAGAAAATCCTCACGACGTTCTTTTCTTTGACTGCACTTTACGTTTCTTCTTTTTCTGTTCCTCCGCGGCTATGAAATTGTCAGCTGATTTCTGTGCTAATCGCTTTTAGTAGCCTTAAGGCTGAGGATATGATGATGTACGCATTGACAGTAGCAGTTGAATAGGGTGTGATAAACACAGAGAAAGTCACTTGATGATGCTTTCCATCGGTATCGACTTTGACTGAGATCCAGCATGAACTACCGTCCTACAGACTGAGTGACAGAAACAGATTAGGTACTGTATTCGAGCTACTAATCTTGGTTTATGGTTTCTTTTTTCTCATCAAGGTTGCCCTTCTAAGACGCAAGAGGCCTCCTTCAGGCTGCCCGAACACCTCGTCGACAGCTGATGCTCCATGAAAGAGAATGAGAACTTCATTTTGGCCAGATAGTCCCCTCATGGGGCAGCTCGAGGACGAACTCACCATGATATGTGTGCTCAACGCACTTACTTCCCTCGCCCCAACCCCATTCTGTTGGCGTCAACACACGTGAAATTACTACGGAGGTAATGCCACGGATTAGCATTCCGGAGAACCTGCTTTTCTCCGGGATATACGTGATTCATTGCATGTGGTCATTCCATTATGAGAGCCTTTGTAAGGAAAAAAGAAGCTTCTCACGCGGCCAGGTCAAAAACAGCGAAGCTTAGAAGGCGAAGATGACCATTACTCTATCTATATGCTCATCAACTCGTCGTTTATTGCAAATCGACGTCGAGTGAGACCCGCGTGAGGCCAACCCTGGGTCGTTCATCGATCGGAAAGAGTTGCGTTGAAGACTGGGGTAAACGTTCTTATATCCGATTATATAAACTCTTGGACGACTGATAATCACCTACGGACTTTTGACCCTGAAAAATAAAGAGAACAGGATAGACACCATTCTTAGCAGTTCATTGGTTAATGTTTGCTAATCATAAATAACATATCTAGGTTATACGGTTCTGTAAATCAGTAATTTCTATTTAAATAACTTCATGCTTCGTATGAAGTTATGACTGACTTCAAACTTTGGATAAAGATTACAGCAGAAAACCTTAATAAATGACGCCATGGACAACAGTGAGTCAGTGGGTATTTATGTCATCTAATTGTCAGTAAATAAGAGTATGACAAGCAACTTTTATTTAAGTAAACTAAACGAGCATTTCTACCATGAATAACTTACTGAAATATGCTTAACTTTAATAGAATGTAAATATTAACGTTACCAGCAGACATCAATAAAGCAATAAAGCAATATATGTTATCAATTAAAAATTAGTCTCGAAGTAAATGGCTATGAGACAACTCATAAAAAATTATGGCATTTTATCACGCACGGAAATGAGTTGATGTGGCAAGAATCAACTTCGATGACAAGAAAAAAGACATACAAGGTAAATTTCCATTATAAAAATATTTAAATTTATTTTATCTTTGGATGTAATGCTACTCTCTAAACTAATATTTATATGTTTACTTAAATTCGTAGATATTATGGTATATCCTTTTTGTTTCTTGTAGGAAATGAGCTGACTTACACATAATGTGGTTTTCGGTGTTGTAACATACAAGGAAATAGGAATACCTGCAGCTAGGCATCTAGGATATGTGGCTATCTATTTGGGTGAACGTTTTTAACCCCTTTTTGGCTATTAAAGGAAAAAAATGAGACAAAAGTATCCTTTTATAAGGATTGACCTTCCCAAACCCCAATAAAGGATTCAACTTAATTGACACATAATTTAGCATTTTCTAACAAACATCCAAGAAAATCTTCTGAAAAATGATCTATCGTACCCCCAAGTTCATGAACTCAAAAAGAGAAAATACAGGTCAAAATTTTAGCAAAATTTATTTTAGTATTATTATTGTATACCTATGGTGCAAGAGAATCTCTTGAAACATTTTCTTGAAGAGTTATGTCATGAAAGTAGTATTATATCATTCATCATTATAAAATGGTTTAAATTAAAATTCTTCCATTTCCCTCTATGATGATTCAAAATTTATTAACTATGAAAATATTTTCATTTTCAACAGTTTTGTAAAGTTTGACAAATGATAATTCTGCTTCATCCTATAGGAAATGGTATACCCTATAAAGCTAGGGAAGTCATCAAGAACGGCAAAATCATATACTTCTGCCCCATGACTCAAGACTTTGTACTGACTGAACAATTTCAATGTGAATCAGCTAAAGACATCTTGGTGTTGAAATTAAATCATTGGATTTGAATAGTTCTATGATGAAAATTCAAGAGACATCTCCTGAATGAAAGTGCCATAACAGACCCTTTTGAAAATCAATTCTCAAGTAGGCTTCACATTAAATAGAATTTTGAATTTTTTAAAATTTTTTATGCTCACATCTTAAATGAAAATATAAATGCAAGTCATGGTTTGCAATCATTTGAATTATCTGAAGACTTGAGGAAAGCTTTTTGTTTTTATATGTGGATAAGTATTCTAGTATTAGCTTTTTGTTTCATTTATGCTGACTCCTTGGAAAGAGTTAAAATCAATACCCATTAGGAGACTTTAAAGAGTTAAAATAAATACTCTAAAATAAATTTCCTGGTATAAATTTTTTCAGCTGCTGTAATTAGTAGATTGAGTAGATAGATATGAGTAGAATGTATTTCTAGTAGTTTTTGAGGTGTTAGCCATAAGATGTACTCTTGAAAGATTTCAAACTCATATAAAAGAGATAGACTCGTCCCAAATATTTGAGGAAGGGTGAATTGTTTTTTTCAAACTCTTATTTAAGTTTAAATTATTATTATTGTGTCGAATGAAGAAATTTAGTCGTTCAGGTCACTTGGGCTACTCCACATGACCATGCTCTTAGATTCTATTATGGCTATACGACTTGCCAAGTAGTTTGAATAGCCTTATAATAGATTTTGTCTCTAACAATCCCAAAAGAACTTTTATAGATTCAGAATCTAGAGGACCACCTAGATTAGCATTAGACTAATCTTCTCTAGGTCCACTTAAGTGTTAAAAGTACTAAAATAGAAGAATAAAATAGTCACAGTCAATGCATATCTTCTATCAAGATGAATTCATTGGTTAGTGATTAGAAACATTCTTGAAGATAACACTTCAATGCTTGAGATAGAAATTGAAAATGAGCTCTTATAGTATTATATCCTCTTATCCATCATTGTGAAGGTTGGTTCTTATCTAAGGAGTCATTAAGCCATATCTTTTGAGCTTTTAATGGAAAAAAAAGGTTAAGAACATTCACCTGAACTTGTAGTTTTAAGTATTCCTAGAACTAGTCATATTTATATTATTTTGGTGATGTAGCATGTATTGTAACCTTTTCTCCATGTCTCCTCATGAATCTTAAAAGGATACGATAAAAACTATTTAAGAATATTTATTCCTAATAATTAAATGAAACTTCCATGTCTTTTCTAGATATAAAATGCTTATAACTGAATAAACTATTTTCATGGAAAGTAGAAATAGATACAATTGTAATTAGTTTTGAAATCATATAAAACTTTTCTAAGGTTCATAAAAATTATTTGATAATAATTTTTATAGTATGAAATTAATTTTTACCTATTTATGTACTTTACCATCATCAAAACAAGAAAAGCATCAAAAGGCAACAAGAGCATCATTTTTAATTGCTATTCTATATGAAGTCAAATATTTCAGTAAAACAACAATTCGATAGTTTAATTTCGTAAATAAAGTTGAGTATCCCCATATAGTTATATACCTTCAATTAATATCTCCATTCACTTAATATAAAATGAAAGAAATTATATACCTACACTTATAAATTATAAATTATTATGAGTTTAATTTTGGATGATCCTAGAAAAAGGTATGACTATATGGAAAATCTCAATTGAGTGTTTCTCTGAATGGAACCAAAGTAAAAGAAGAAATCTCTCAATGAAAATAGCAATTTTAATCTTTAATAATGACCTTTCTAGATGCAAAATGATTTGGAAGAACTTCCAATTCTAGGTGTCTACAGTATAATAAAAAAAATTATGAATCAACGATACTAAGGTTGAATTTATTTCTCCTTCAAACCCTTCAAAATCAAGAAATACAAATTTAATGAGCCTTTATAAAGCATAAGTCCAGAATATTGGGTTGGGAAAAAATAATTATATTTTGCTTCCTAAAGACATGAATCTAAAATAGTGCATTGATAGAATTTAGGCCAGTAGAGCCATGAATTTAGTTTAGATAATCTGAAAGGTAAAAAGAAGTTTTTATAGTATCCTTAGATAATGCTGGCCATAGGATATACCATTAGAAAGTTGAGTAGGTCAAGATAGCCAAAGCATTATCACACTGCAACAATATTGGCTCAAAATTTATCACTTGGCCCATTAAGGTATGTTATCAATAGTTGTCTTTTTCTCACACATATTAAATTCGATACAAATAAAATTGCCAACATTATATAACACAATGTTATAAACATAAAAAGTGTTGTGAAATCAGGTTTAAATTTCATAACCTTTTAGAGGTGCCATTATAAGCTATTGGAGCCTTTTTAATGACAAACAAAAGATTCAAAGGGTGGATTTGTACTAAAATAAAAAATTTATAAATTTTACATAATAATAGTCGTAAAATAGTGAAGCTCCAGTTTTTAATTTTATTTTCAAAATCTCACACCTTCGACTATATACAATTTACTTGGATCCACTAGGAAAGTTGGCTTAGATTTAAATACTTTTAAAATATTGTTTAGATGATTTGAAACAATGCTTATCTTGGTTTGAAATAATTTCTAAATATATTGAAAATTTATATGTTCATATTAATAGAGGCATATTCAACAGAAATGACAAAATTCTTGGGAACTATATGGATGGCGTGAATTAGACCATGAAGAGTCAAGCTTATTTGTAGTCTTATGAAAATAATAATCCTGACTCACAAAGCATTTTTAGTTGGCATTTTTAGTTTTAAACTTCAAATGAAACAATGATGATTAGACTAATGGATAATATACATTCCGAAAAGAAAGCCTATTACATGATTAGAGATTATATGAATGTCTTGGGAAGAAACAAATGAAACATGCGACGTCACACATGACAAATGAGCCAAAAGGTGTCTTTTGTTACTTGTCTTATAAGTTCAACAGCAGCCGGAACAGACTGACATCACAAACCTTTAAAATTGGAGTCAGCTAAACAAAACATTGATTTCTCCCTAAGTGTAATCATAACCAAGACCGAATCGGACGAGAGCCTTTAAAGAGGTGGGGCATCGTCCTTTGACGTTTAACTTCTCACGAACCAGAAAACGACGAAGAAACCGAGGGACATGTATGTGATACTTGCGGCGACTGTTGTTCATGCGGCGCTATCAAATGCAATGTCTGATGTGAAGATGTCTCACGGTATCATCTATCGGGTTACAGTTGGCGTCAGCTTTGCTAGCGTCCGCCTTATTCTTGGGCAATCCCACCCGCTCACCGGCGTGCGGCCCCGGTGGTGCTTGTGAGAAGGGTTCCGAGTCCCGTGCGTCTCCGTCTTCATCCTCTCCACGTCATCTCACCATATCTCTCTCTCGGTACATGGGCACGGGTCTACGTTTCTGTCTACACAGTAACGATTCCCAAGGTTGGTTTTGCACTCCTTGCAGCATGGCAGGGATTATCAACCACAGTGATGATGCCTCGAGGGCTCCTATGAATCGAGTTTGATACGGTGATTGCATCTGTTCTACGAGTGCAGTGCGTACATTTGAATTGTTCTCCATTTCAATGTTTACGCAGGTAGAGGAACGATGTCTAAATCGACGGTCGATTGCGCGAACAATGAAGAAGAGAAGAGAAATAGATGGGAGAATGGTCATTCCTGGTGCGATACGAGAGCACAAGAGGTGGACTCTACCTTAGGGTGTACCATCTTTGAAAGGCAAGCAGAGAAAGGAAGCACCTGATTGGATGTCGAAATTGGAAGCCGCACTGACTCCCTCAGTCCAAATCAAGAATTGATTTTCCAGCCGTGTCTTTGGCCCGTCTCCTATTGGTCTGTCTAATGTGCTTCGAAGAGCACCGTAGGGGTGAAGGGTCGGAGGAAAAACTAACCCGAGCTCCAGATGTGGCCATCGTCTTGTAGGTTTACTTCCTCTCTCGCTGTCCTCTCCCCTTACTGTTCCTTTCTGTCCTCTCCACCCATTTTTCCCCTCAGAATTGGCGAGGATTCCTTTCTCTCGTCGAATGCAGAACCCACCTTGTCTTCCATCATCTTCCCACCTTTTTTCCCATATCGGGTAATCTCCATTTACAGGGCTCGTACAGCATCTTACGCCATCTTTGCACTCATCGGCTGCTCCAGATTTGGCAAAGCCGCGTTTTTTTAAATAAACAAGGTAAGATTCCAGAGATCCGGGTACCAAACTCATAACAACATCTTCTTCTTCATAGAGTTCTATACCCTGTTTGGGGATCGTTGTTCCAACTTGTCGAGCACCGTTGGATCGATCAGCGAGAGATGTGGTGAGGCGAGAGAAGTTCGAGGAGAAAGAAGGAAGGCATGGCGAGGGAGAAGATCAAGATTAAGAAGATAGACAACAGCACCGCGAGGCAGGTGACCTTCTCGAAGCGGCGGAGGGGCCTGTTCAAGAAGGCGAAAGAGTTGGCCATACTCTGTGATGCCGAAGTGGGGGTTATCGTTTTCTCTTCCAACGGCAAGCTCTTCGAATATTCCAGCAACAGGTGCAGATCCTTTCCTTTCAAGCCCTTTCCCAACTCTCTCTCTCACTCTCTGACACTCTCCTATTCGGTCCTGCTTTCTCTCTTTCTTGCCACATCCCTCATACGGGGAGTCCATATCCTGCACGAGTGGGTGCAAGTTCTGCAGTTTATCGCATGCGGATTGTGGAATTTTCCTAACTCCTTTCCATCCTTGTCTTTCTCGGTCTGGGTTGTAGTTTTGTCTTCGCTTGGTGCGGCTTTCCTTGACAACGGAAAACTTGGGCTCTCGAAAGGGTGTGGAAGAGAGACAAGAAACGCCGAGGAGAGTGGAAGCCAGAGGACACATGAAACGAGGAGTGTCTGAACAGTGTGCAGGCTTGCATTAATTGGTTGATTGATAGATAGATAAAGATATGGATAGATAGATGCAAGAAAGAAAAAGGAAGAGAAGAGAGACCGAGATGGGGACGATGGAGGGAGAGAGGGAGAGAGAGAGGGGGGGAGCAAGGGAGCGAGCGAGAGAGAGCTATGGGAGAACAGCCGAACGAAGCCGAGCGAATCAGGAGCGTGGATGATGAGATCAGCTGTTTGCGTCTTGCTTAACTGTTATCCATTCTTCACAGGTTCGAGTAGGGTTCGGCTTTTTTCCATACAGGTTCAAAAATAGATGAGGCCACAGCTGATTAGGGTTTTAAGATATGAGACTGCGACTGGAGTTAAGTCGGGTAGTTTGACGCTCTAGCGGGGACAATTTTTCGTGCAATTTATAATTTGAACTTAGGTTGTCCTTAGCCTTTGTAACCCTTATCCCGGATGTAAAATAATTTCCTTCTGTATGGGCATGATCTCGTTAATAGGTAATACAACCATAATACCTTGTTTTCTATTGGCAACTGAGTAGTGAATTCTACGTAGGATGGCCACGTTATGACTTACCTCAGTTATTTTCTCCTGCTAATGAAGACTGATAACTTTTGTTGGATCCTAGTGTGCAGTACTTCCAAAAGCTAGAATTTCTATTTTAATTTACATATTTCTCACTATTCATACATATTTACGGTTATGGTAGTTGAAATACGTGAAAAGGAGGTACTGAACCATAGTCATATGGAACTAACTTTTCATTACGTTGGTCATCATCAGTAGGCTCTTGGGCATTGTTCCCAATGACTGATTTCCTGCTGGAGATTTTATCCCTATGTTGGGTTAGATTGCATTCAAAGTATATGGCTACGGTATTTCAGTTATTTTACAGGGTTGCATTCAGGGAGTTATGATAACACGATTTCTCAATGGTGGTTAAAACGTAGAAAGTTCATAATTGCAGACTAATGACAGTGTTATTTAAGTTGGACCAGATTGGCCTGGCTTCTTACTATTACTAGTAAAGTTATTCACGAAAATTCGAACCTTATTTATCATCAGCCTTTATTTCTCCATATGAACAAATGAAGAAAATCAAAAGGTCAAAAGCATCTGAGCAAGGTCTTTTATGCTTGGCAAGGCTAAATATATTGTTCGATTTATTGTATATCAATATGGCATGAAAACTTAGAGGCATTGTGTTGTTGTTCCATTACCATGTTTTTCTGTTATTTTCTCCCACACGAAACGGCCCACCTCTATTAAAAGGTTTTTTTCCATATCTTGTGTAAATTAGTTATTTATAAAGGGCCGGAACATGGTATATATTTTGTAGATAGTATTTATTATTTTCTACGAGATTGTGGACCGTTTCATGAATTGCCAAGTCCAACTGGCGTCAGCTACGTCAGAAGAAAGAGAGTAGGCAATTGTTATGCATTCTGATCACTGATTGAGTATACACAATCTATTAATAGAATAAGTCTGATGGTTGATTATATCATAATACAGCATTGGCTATATACTTTTCACCAAAGAGTGTGGAAGCTTACGTTTTGATATGAATCCTGGCTTATCAAGGGCAAGTTTTCTAAGAAATGAATAGACATTTCTGATTATTTCCAGTTTTTTGAGAATATATATGCGGAGGAAAATTTATGAGGTACACTTAATGTGCATTATTTTAGAAGAGAATATGCGCTTTAGCTAAGCTAGGTTTCTGCATTAGGTGTGTGTTGGATTAGTCAAGGACATGCCATAGTGCCATGCTAAGTGTTCATTTATATTTGCGGCTTGACTACGATTTCATGAAACTGCTGATCACTGCATTCTCATTTAAAAAATCAGTGTGATAGCCTCGAAAGTGCAGAGCAGATTTGAGGTGAGAACTTGGAAGAAGTTTCTGGGTGGTTTAATAAGTTACGCTAATCGGTTTCTCGTATACTTTCTCAGGATATTTTGGGAACAGCATAAGATGCTTTAAAGGCCTTGATTAATGTACCCTCGCTCACACATTGTATTCTCCATTTTATTTGAAGTATGAAGGCGATAATCGAAAGACGTAGCAAGCATTCACGGGATGATCTGAAATCGGTGCCAACATCTCCTGAACTCCAAGTAAGTCTGCACGTGCCATGCCTTCCTGAGTTTTCTGATGTAGCGAATATTGTGTGGAATAAAATATTTTTGCCTCTAATCCACAAGACAGGAACCTTGAACTTGTAAAACAGGTCCTGGATCCATCGGACTCGGAATATATTCAATCCTTAAATCGATAATGATCGACTAGGGTGACCCTTGAATCTACACTTATCACGCACATACTGTTTCATTTTATTGTAGTACGTTCATCCTTCTGTTCTAAATGTGCAAGTACTGTTGAGTTACTGATACCCATTTTTTACCTTCGTAGCTTCAAGATAGCATCCGTGGATCTCTAAGCAAGTATGTTTCGGAGTCAGACTTACAGCTCAGGTATGCCATTCCTTTGGGAAGTGAATGTGAGATGTCTGTGGGTTGCTGAAACCAGCTCTTCGTCCTATTTTTAGGCAAATGAAAGGGGAAGATATTGGAGGACTAACACTGGAAGAGCTTCAGAACTTGGAGAAAGCACTTCAGACCGGACTATGCCGAGTACTGGCGAGAAAGGTATGCATGTGATTTATTTCCGATACCTTTGAAGGTAATCTACGGGCAGGTTTTATTTTACGGAGATTACGACTTCCTAGGGTCAGCAAATGGTCGAAGAAATAAAGGAGCTACAGCACAAGGTCAGTAAATAGATACAATTTTGTTACTATAATAGCCTCTTACTTAAGGGTTTTTTCGAATTCTTTCTATTTGGGGGCAAATGTAAAAACCTATAAATCGGATGCGGCACACCTACATGTTCTATTAAATATACTGTAGTTCCTGGCTCCTCTGATCTATACGCAGTCCTGGAATATCTTAGTCACCCTTCCTTTCCTTCGTGGAAGCCCTGACGCACAGCTGAATATAGACAATTTCCCATTCCTGGAAAGCAACTTATCTCCTGCGCGCTGTAAAAATAAACGAGGGAGGAATCAGACATGGAAAATCGTATTCACCTCCCCCGTTGCCCTTTTACAGCTAACTAGAGGACGGACCACTGCATGGTACAATATAATACATGGCTGATTGGCCAACCTTTTCGATGACATGGCAGCACACTGATATGATCGTATGTCTATCATCTCTACATTCCATAATCGTCTCTCTAGCGGGACCTCTCACATTAGACCCACCTTTTCTCCAACGTTTTTGAAGAGGTACAGAGGTCCATTACCTGGTAAAGAATCGCATAAACATGAAAGAGGTGTTAAAATTGAAGTAAAAGTGGGAGTCACCTTTGTTGAAGCTAATGAAGGAGGCAGACATTGAATTCGGAGTATAACTTGAGGCTAAGTTAGAGCAGTGGAGGACGCCATTGACTCTGGGGTAGGTAGTAGATACCAGGGCTTAGGCGAGTGCAGTGAAAGCCCCCATTGAGTATAGTGTAAAACACAGCAGAGTGCTGCTAGTAGAGCACAGTACTGAGGAAAGATTGCCACACATCGGTTTTCATTGATGAAGCAGACGGTTAATTCATGGTCTGGAGTGGTAGACAGAAGGGCTGTAAAAGCTGAAATGCTGTAGTAGTATAGACTGAAGTTGAACTTAAAGTGTAGTATGTGGCAGCAGAGGACAGTAAAATAGTTTAGATAGCTGTTCTTGTCACTACGGTTTTTCTTCCTGAAGAAAACTCTCAAAGAACAGCAGACGGCGAATCTATGGCTCATGGGTATCTCGGAGTTACTCTCATCGTGGCACTTTTTGTCAGAAGACCAGAGGAAAAGACGACGGACATCTTGGAGCTGGGGATCCCGGTTGGAATCTCCAGCCGTGGAATCCCGACTGTCGGCAACGGAGACGTTCTTGATGAGTAGCGGCTGGGGGTTGGCCTGCAGGAATCCGAAAAAGTTGTATATTCTTCCTGTGGAAGAAAACCCCAAGGAGAGAAAGAAGGAAGAAGAAAGGCGAGAGGCGGCATCTGCATTGTGGAACTCCACAACTACAGACCAGTGCATGTGCATCTGCATGGTCGTCGTATCCTCCAAGTGTTAGGGTTGAGGGTGGGCCACATAGTGGTGACAGAATTGGCAGCGGCTTATGAAACCCAGGAAACCCTAACCCTAGAGCGCTATATTATTAAGAAAACAGAAGAGGAATTATACCTGAAATCCCGCGCACCCACCCTTCACCTACATGGTCCTAATGTAAGTGAATAGACTCTCAAATCCTCAGAGAAGATTCGCTAACGCAGCAATTTATTAGAACCTTATTCTTAGAGGCTCTCAAAGAAGAACAATAACAGAAACTTTAGAGCTATTCTAGGGCAACAAAAGTGGCGATCGTCTTGTTTCTGGTGCGTGAGTTTCCTCAGTTATTGCACAACGACTAGGGTATCAACTATTTACTTCTTCTTGGTTCTATGCTCACACGAAAGGTTCTTCCGGTCTGTTTTCTTTACTGTGATAGCTGCCGATTTCTCCTCCATGAATCAGTTGTTAGGTTTATATGCTTCGAAACTATTTACGTTCCTAGGATGCCTTTTTGTATCCGACACATCAAGAATCAGGCAAATAACCTAACATGGTTTCCTGACTGATTCCTTCTGGTGTATAAAGGGCGCGAAATTGGTAGAGGAGAATGCCCTTCTGAGAAAGGAGGTAATCGGCCGTCCTCTCATTTTTTTTCTGAGTCTTCTTCACCTCCCTAATCCACGCAGGCAGAGCTCACCCATCATTGGCCAGTTACAACAGATCGATTCCTCCAGCGGCAGAAAACAGGCGGATGATTCTGAGAGCGCCACATGTAAGGATGGACAATCTAGTGGGTCGATAAAGAACGCCTCAATCTCTGGGCTGCCTCAGGATTGCGCCGATTGTTCAGATACGTCACTTAGACTCGGGTATGCACCTACGGAACCCTAAATGCATTACCACTCTTTTTCTTTCATTGGAATTTTTTTGTTTTTGAGCTTTACTTGTAGTTGCGAGTGTTTGACACCGAATATTGAACTCGAATGTAGTAGCATAATTCTGTTAGCAATGGTGTATATGAAATTAATTTTATGGTAATCAAAAGCAGATTTCAATCGCAATGTGATTTACCTGGAAATTATTATCCTCAGACTTTGTATAGATTTCATAGAATATTCCTTCTACCACGCTCGTTGCTTGACTTCCTATTTTCAGTAAGTTTAGGATCCCTATTGGCTTACAGCTTGTTTACACTCTACTCAGTTACTTCCTCTTGAGAGAGAAATACCTTGGATTAGGATTTATGAAACACAACTTCAGTGATATAGTTTTAACTTATTACTTTCCGTTATCATCTTATTGTCTTTCTATTTATCATTTGGTTCTATACACTGGATCACCAGGCTTTAGCCTCAATATTTTTATCAGATGAGTGCCGACGTTAAGAATACCTCATTAATTGACGGTTTTTATGAGGTGAGTGGGTTTCACACGATTTTTGAAAATGTCTTTTATTCCTACCACCTAGTTAAGTTATTTCTGATGTAATAGGCTTGAAGGTTTTTGCTTAGTTTTTTAGGCGTTTATTTCTATTATATTTATTACTTTCCATGGATGACTCCTTACACAGCTAAACGAGCTGAGGAGTGCAAATCTCATCGATTTTACAGTATTTTTATAACTGAAATTATCGTCTACCTTAAAGATGTTTAATCTATTGGGAAGATAAAGCAGAAAACATATATATATATATAAGTCCCAACTTGTAGGTAAATCAGGCCAGTCTACTACTGTCCACACACCATGATAAATGGGCTGGGCTTTTTAATGGGAACCTGACATCGTGCAATTGATTTAGTTAGCCTAAACATGCTCAGGATCCGTTTGCTTTGTTGTCACTGATGTTGTGGCCCTTTGAAATGGTAGGGTAAGATGGTTTCACCCAGCAGAACAGTGCCAGACGTTTTGGACTGGGTTGGATCTGTGAACCTTGAAATGATGGGCTTTTCTTCCAAAGTGTGAATTCACCTGCAAACAGGTTATCGGCTTTACTTTGTTGGTTGGATTAGCCAATCATCCTTTTGCAGGCTTTCAGCGCCCCCATTGCTCTATTATTGGACCAAGCAATGGATTTACCTTAGCCCTGCTGCTGGGCAACCAGCCTCCATTTAGTTTGTTTTATGTTTTCTTGTTTTCTTGGCATTTTTTATTGCACAGTCAAGTGAGTAAACTTGCTGCGTCGCGCCATTCCATAAAGCCTCATCGTCATTGGTCAAGTAGTTCATGCTTCTTTGAGTGTAGATCATAAATTAATGTGCTAATATTGATTCAATGTCGTCATTCTTACCGTGTTCAAAACGTTCTTTTCTTTGACAGCACTTTTCATTACTTCGTGGTCTCTTTCTCACTCGCTAAGAAAATTTCAGCCGATCTATGTGTTAACTATGCTTCTACTGGCCTTGAGACTGACGATATGACGGTGGAAGCATTGGCAGTATCTGTCGAATAGGGTGTCATAAACATAGAGGAAGTCACTTGATGATGCTTTCCACTGGTATGGACTTTGACTTTGGGAGTTACACTAATCAGGGGAAGGAGGGGAAGAGAGTCAAGGCTAGAGAC
Source organism: Spirodela polyrhiza (assembly GCA_024713555.1). Taxonomy (NCBI): domain Eukaryota; kingdom Viridiplantae; phylum Streptophyta; class Magnoliopsida; order Alismatales; family Araceae; genus Spirodela; species Spirodela polyrhiza. The sequence continues at coordinate 6,860,533 of CM046535.1, forward strand.
ATAGGATGTTGGAGGACATCTGGAGAGGAGCTTGATGGAGAGTTTTCCTTACCTACAATAGGAATATATTTGGCGAAGAAATAATATTTTGTGTGGGGGAAGTAACGATTCGGGACAGAAATGTTGGATGAAAATTTCCTTGCAAATAAATTAAAATGGAGAAAACACCGCTGAAACTTTAAAGATCCACAATAAACTCCCGTCCTACGAGCCCAGTGAGAGAGACTGATGAGGTACTTTACTCAAGTTACTAATGTGGGTTTATTGTTTCTCGTTTCTCATACAGGCTACCCTTCTATGACGTAAAAGGTCTCTCATGCTGCCTGAGCTTCGTCGACAAATGATGCGGCATGAAAGAGAATGAGAACTTTGCTTTGGCCATATTGTCCCCTCGAGGACAGCATGAGGACGAGCTTACCATGATATGTGAGGAACGTACATTCCTTCCCTCACTCCAACCCTATTATAATGATGTTAATTCACGTGAAACTTACCACGGAGTGATGCCTTCAGTAGAACCAACTGTTCTCCTGGATGTGCATGACTTGTAGCATAGTGTCATTCCATCATGAAAGCCTTTGTAAGCAATTAGTAAAGTTCTCACGCGGGCAGGTCGGAAACTTCAAAGCTTAGAAGTTGAAGATGACCATTATTTTATCTTAAACCTCATCAACTAGTTTATGGGATAATGACGTCGAATGAATGCAGTCTGCGGCCAACACTAGGTTTGTTCATTGTCTGGTAAGAGCAATGGAGTTGAAGACTGGGAGGAACTATATTCTATCTGGTGATATAAACTTTTGAACGTCCGAAAGTCATAAACAAGGTCTGATCTTGAAGAGGAAAGAATAAACACGAGAGACACCATCAAAATCAGTCCATTTTGCTAGTCATCTCTGGTCATAACTAGCATGTCTACGTTCTGGTAAAGTTTTCTGAATGATGCGAGTAGATGACATAAGTCAACGTTGGGATTTTTATGTAAATGACTTCATATTTCCCATTCAATCTTGATGACTGACTACAAAGTTTGGATTAGTTTTGCATAGAGAACCTTGAACTGAGATCACGGGCAATAGTGAGTCGCATTTATGAGGGTAATTACGTTAGCTGATTGTTAGTAATTAATAATTGGATATGCTGATTTTATTGTGTTGTTGTAGTTTCCCCACTTCTTTTTGGATGAATAAATATCTTAAAACAGCCTTTATATGAAGAGAAGGAAAATATTGATGTTACTAATGCACATCATTAAAGTAATGAACGTTTTGAAGGTCTCTTTCTCTAAATTTCATACTTTTTATGGTGAGTATCACAGAAATTTTCTTAATTTAAGATGCTCTGAATGTGTCTACATTACTAAGAGGAATTGACATTGTAAATTAGTCAATATGAAGCTATAATTACATTAAACTCTCCCATTTGAAGTGTGAATTTTGCTTTGGTTCAACAAGTATGCCTTTTTCTTTTTGCACTAATGAAAATAGTTTTCAAATACTCAACTACAATTTTCTAGTCTAGGAGATTTACTCAAATTTAGTGCTATATAAAATGATATAACGAAAAGAAATAAAGTATTACTGAATATTCTAAAGCTAGAGAGATATTATTTGAGAAGGTCGGTTGACCCTATATCATGAGAATTACACTAAAAATTATAATAATGCTAAATTGAACAATCAACATATAATTTACTTTAGAAATTTCATATATCACATGACTAGTAAATTTTATCAATTTCATGTGTTAATTGTTGATCTCAATGTGGCTTAGGAAATCAAGAGAGGAGAGATGAATTGAGTTTATCACTTTTTTTGGTTATAAGTATAAAAATTTTCACTTGTTTTAGTTTATAAATTAATATCTCATTTATGCCTTTCTATTTACATATATAAAATAACTCAAAAAAGAGAGTCGGGCACATTCTTCTAGCCAACACTTTTGACTTCACCTTGATTCTACTACTCCACTCTCAAAACACATTTCAATCTTATGAGAATGAATAGTATCTTTTATAATTAATATTAACAAGTCTTTGACCACTTAACTAGAAAGTTAACCTTATAATTTCAAAAATCTTATGTTTTTAGGTTCTTAAGTTTTCTCATTCAAGTCACATCCTTTGTGCCTTAATAAATGATTGATTGCGTGGAAAACACTTCATAGGTCTTACCATCATAGTGTTGATGCCCTTGGGCATAGATTTTGATATTATAAAATATATGAGAAAATATATAACTTATGATTGATATAATTCACAAGATTATAATAAATGATTTATAGATTTCATTATTCATCTTGTGACATTATGACTAACCTTGAGATTAAGTGAAATGATGAAGAGGTGAAACACCACACATGGATAAATATTTGTTAGAAAATAAATATTTAATAGGTAAATAATGATTATATTTTTAATTCATATATCTATGTTTATTTAATTATTTAAGTGTAACTATTATTTATTAGTCATGTGCATCATTAAAAGAAAAAAAAAGATTCGAAAAATCAAATGTGCTCTCATGTGTCTCGAATTGGAATTCTAGATAGTGACATGTCAACTACTTACATGGAGAAAACGACCAGCTTAATATTCAAATCTGAAAATAAAGTCAACATAAAAGTTGTTCGTCTATGAGAGATGAATCTTCAATTCGAATTTCAAATCGAATGGACGAGAGAATAGAAAGATATTCAAACTGACCTTTTGACTTTGTCTCTTGCAATGGTCAAGTCATTGCCATATATTTCAAAACATGATAAGTATTCAAATTAACCTTCCGACTTTTTCTCTCGAGCAAATTGTGAAAATTCATTAGACGGCGACGCCCTACAAGTAAAAGAAGCAAAGGACATAAAAAAATAATAATTCTACTTTGATTTACAACTAGTTATCTCTTTCACAATCAAAATTCGTCACTACCGAGCATCAACTGCGAGCAGATTGCATCATACTTCTTCAATCAATGATTGGTGATTAAGATAAAACTTGAATCTTTCAATGAGGCTCTCCATCAGGCTCTAAGATAACTAAGTGGTGAGTGGAGAGTGAGTTTGGGCAAAGACACAAGGTGCTTTAAGCCTTATTTGGCTCGAAAGGGCTTGGATCTTTGCAGAGGTCGAACTTGAGGTATTAGGAGTTGATCATATTAAAATCAGTATATATTTCGAGGGAAATAGTAGAATACTACTAAAAAAGATCCTCTTGGACTAAAAGTCGCCAAGTGAGGGGTGAACTAGTATAAAAAGCTCTTGTCTCATAGTGAAATCTTACTAGAAGAGAGAGAAAGTCATTCAGTGTGTAAATAACACATGTGTTAACACATCTAGCATCCAAGAAGAAAATCTGAGATTTTTAAAATGCCATTTCACCCCCCTCTTGGTATTTTGTTTATCCTCTAAATCTTTTAATTGATATTAGAGTTAACCTTGATTTATAGATATTTACATATCTCAAAGAATAAATATTATGGCTAGTGAAAGCATCGAATTTTCAAATCCTAGACCACCTATGTTTGATAGAATTAATTATGCTTTTTGAAAAACCAGAGTTAAAATCTATGCTACAGGTCAAGGATCAAAAATTTAAAAAATGATCAAAGAAAAATCAAAAAAATCTAATGATGAGTCTATGGAGGAGTAGAACTCCACACTAAATGCAAAAGCCATAAATATTTTATTAAGTGTTATTTATATTTCTGAGTTTAATCGTGTGCAAAGTTATGAGATAGCAAAAGAAATATGAGACAAGCTCGAAATGACGTATGAATGGACTTCATAGGTAAAAGAAATCAAAATTGACATTTTGGTGAATAGGTATAAACTATTTCAAATGGGAAAAGGTGAATCTATTCATAATTATGTCAAAAGATTTAATGAAATCATTAATGGGATGAAAAATTTTGAAAAGACTTTTTCTAACATTGAATTAAGTAGAAAATTACTCAGATCTTTGACTGATGATTGGATGGCCAAGAAAATAGCAATAATTGAATCTAAAGATTTAAATGTAACATCTCTTAACTATATTATTAACTCTCTTTTAACATATGAAGCTGATGTAGTTAGAAGTAAATCATTTGTTGAAAAATGTGAAAATAATTTTTCTCTTAAATGCACTAAATTTTTAGATGATGAAAATGAGATTGTTTTACTAACTAAGAGGTTAAATGTGTTGTGGAAAAGGAAGAAGAATTTCAGGCGTACAAAAGATGTGAATATGTAACTTGAAAATGTTGACCTATGTTTTGAATGTAAGAAATTATGTCACTTTAAGGCTAATTGCTCAATGTTGAAATCAAGAAAGAAAAAGAAGACAATGATGGCAATCGTAGAGTGATAGTGAGTTAAGTGCTGATGAAGAAAGAAAGTCAAGACGACATATGTCTAATGGCAAAGACATTAAAAGATATATGATTTTAATTCTTCTTTTTTACAAGAAGATTTTTATGAACTTATGCATGTTGTTGATAGTTTGAAAAGAAAATTGAAAATAAAATAAATTGAGAATCAGACACTTTGGAAGTCAATCAGAATGCATGAGGAAAAAAAACAATATTAGGTAAAAATTATTGACAGATTATCTATCGAAAATAAACCGCTTCTCAATAAACTGAATATCTCTGATGAAAATTGTGATGAAGTTGCAGATTAACATAGAATATAGATTATACACCCCGTGAAAACACACAATTAATGGAAATACCTAGGAGCCAAAGATCCTTATCTACTTTACCTATTTTAGCACTTGATTGTGTTATGCATGATAAAATGATTTCTAATTTAAATATAGAAAATAAAATGCTTAAAAATCAGAATAATATACTATACATTGAGATTGAACCAGTCAAAGAAAATGATGTTAAGCTAGAAAATAAATTTATTGATTTAAAATCCTTTTATAATAAATTATGTGGAAGTTAGGGAGTATTAAATATGCTACTCGGAAGTCAGAAAAAGTCATTAAGGAAGGAATGATTAAGATTTAATTCTTATTATAATAAATCTTGTATTAAATCTAAAAATAGGTCTAAAAATATAGTATATTTGGGTGCCTAAGTGTAGTATAATTAAACCCAAAGTAATTTAGGTTCTCAAATTAAAAACTTAATTATATTTTCAAGGAGATCTCCGGTGGACAACTTTATGGTGGTACTTGGACAATGGGTGTTCAAGACATATGCCCGGAGATCAAAAATGGCCTTCCACATTTAATCTAATGGATAAATGAGAAGTAATATTTGGGGATGATAAAAAGGAAAATATACAAGGGTATGGAAATATTACTTTAAATAATCAGTCTTTAATTAAGAATATTTTACTTGTTGATAGTTTAAAACATAATTTGATTAATATTAGTCAATTATGTGACAATGACATGGAAGTTAGGTTTAAAAAAAATAGATGTTTAATCATGGATGATAAGAACAATGAAGTTTTACTTGTTGGTGACAGAGTCAAAGATATTTATGTTATAGATTTTAAAATTTTGATTAAATCTAATGTTTGTCTTATTACTAAAAAGGATAAAGAACAAATAGATCTTTGGCATAGAAAACTTCGCCTCATAAACAGTAGAACCATTCATAAACTATCAAAATTATCACTAGTTAGAGGACTTTTGAATTTATCAAACATAGAAAATTTTACATGTGAGAGCTGCATTAAAGGAGAAAAAATAAAGAAACCCTTCAAAATAAAAGAATACATTTCATCAGCACAACCCTTGGACTTGATTTATTTAGATCTATTTGGTCCAAGTAAAATTGCTAGCTTAGGTATAAAGTATTATGGCTTAGTTATTGTTGATGATTATACACGATTTACTTACATATTTTTCTTAGTTCAGAAAAATGAAACCTATGATTACTTCACAAAATTTACAAAGAAAATGCAAAATGACCTAGGCATGAATATTAGGAAAATTCGAAGTGATCATGGAGGTGAATTTCAAGATGCTTTATTTTCTAATTTCTATGATAAATTAAAAATATCTCATAATTTCTCAACACCAAGAACACCTTAAGAGAATGACGTTGCTAAAAGGAAAAATAAGACATTCTTGATTTATCTAAAACTATGTTGGCTTATAATGATCTTTCAAAATATTTTTGGGTTGAAACTGTTAATACTACATGTTATATTATTAACAGAGCATTAATTAGATCAAAATTAAAGAAAACTCTTTATGAATTGCTAAGAAATAAAAAGCCTAATATGAGTTATTTTAAACCATTTGACTGTAAATATTTTATTTTAAACAATGGTAAAGATGACTTAGAAAAATTTGATCAACAAAGTGATGAATGAATTTTTTTGAGATATTATGAAAATTTTAAAGCATATAGAATATATAATAAAAGAACATTAGTTGTTGAATAATCTATTCATGTAATTAGTAGAACAAGTATAAGTTCAGAAAACTATGCACTTAGAAATTGATTGTGTTGACATAGGTTCTAACAATAGTAAATAGACAGAAGACGAAGAAGAAAAATTACCTAATTTAGAGTCAAATCTTGAACGTGAAAATTTACCTAGAGTTTGGAAATATGTTAAGAGTCATCTAAAAGAAAATATTTAGGTAATTCGAATGAAAAAGTATGAATTAGATCTACATTAAGAGAACAAACTGATATGTCATTTACTTTTCAAATTGAACTGAAAACTATTGATGATGCTTTGATTGATTCCAATTAGATTATTACAATGTAAGAAGAACTTGAACAATGTGATAGAAATAATGTCTCATATTTGATTCCTCGACTTGAATATCAAAATGTTATAAGAACAAAATGAGTATTTAAAAACCAATTAAATGAATAAGGAGAGGTAATAAAGAACAAAGTAAAATTAGTTACTAAAGACTATATTCAAGAAGAATGAATATATTATAAAGAAACTTATGCTCTTGTTGCAAAGCTTGATGCTATTAGAATTTTATTATCTTTTGCATGCGTTAATAAGTTTAAATTATATTAGATGGATGTCAAAAGTATTTTTTTAAATGGCCTTATTAAAGAAGAAGTTTATGTTGAATAGCCCCCTTGTTTTGAAAATTCTGAATTTTCTGATCATATTTTTAGATTAAAGAAAGCTTTATATGGTCTAAAATAAGCTCCATGAGCTTGGTATGAAAAATTGAGTTCATTCCTTTTAGAAAATAATTTTCAAAGTGAAAACATAGATACAACTTTATTCATTAAAAAGGTTGATATACATGTGTTGATTGTTCAAATATATATTGATGATATTATTTTTGGTGTAAGCAATGAATCTCTATGTAATGAATTTTCATCTTTGATGCAAATTGAATTTGAAATAAGTATGATGGGTGAGCAAAATTTCTTTCTTAGCTTACAAATCAAACAATTAGGAAATAAAATTTTTATATCTCAAGAAAAATATACGAATGAATTACTTAGAAAATTCAATATGAATGATCTGAAATCTAAAAGAACTCTTATGAAAACAAACGTCAAATTAGACATAAATTAAAAAGTGAAATAAACTAATTGAAAACTATATAGAAGAATGATCGGATCTTTATTATATTTGATAGCAAGTAGACCTAATATTTTATTTAGTATTTGTATTTGTACAAGGTTTCAAAGTAATTCTAAAGATTCACATCTCAAGGCTGTCAAAAGAATATTTAGATATTTGATTGATACAACAACTCTAAGGATATAATATTTAAAAAATCAAAAAGGTAAACCTTCTAGGATACTATGATTCTGATTTTGAAGGATGTAGAATTGATAAAAAAAGTACTAGTGGGTCATGCTTAATTTTAAATGGTTGTTTGATTTCTTGGAGTTCCAAGAAATAAAATTATATTACATTATCCACTACAGAGGCTGAGTATGTGTCTACTGAAAGTTACTGTGCACAAATACTTTGGGTTAAATATCAATTAGAAGAGTATGGAGTTAAATTTGAAAAAATATCCATATATTATAATAACATAAGTGTTATAAATCTGGCCAAAATCCTATCATATATTCTTGAACCAAATACATAGAAATCAAATATCATTTCATTCGTGATTACATACAAAAAGAGGATATAGAACTATGCTTTATTGGTACATTGAAACCGTTAGTTAATATCTTCACAAAACCCCTTTCTGAAGATAGATTTTATTCAATTATTTGTGAACTTAGTATGTGCAAATTGACTGACATTTTTGTCTAAGTTTTATTGTTATTGATTATACTATTGTAATTTATTTAAATCATTTTTCTATGTCTGATATGAACCTCGTATGTATAGATATTTGTGTTGACACAGTATTTATCACATGAATTTTAAGTGTTGTCGAGAAATTTTCTTATTAAGGACATGAACAACAAATTTTATGTTGTCACATATCTTAAAAGATCTTATATTATGTCTATGTCCCTCTTCTTTCATCAAAAGGTTACGTTTTACTGTTCAAAAATTTTACCTTCTTGAATCATTTTTTAACCATTTGATGACCTCTAATTCACTAAGCTCGTAAGATTCCAAGCCCCAATTCACATCACATTGGGTTGACTCGTGAGTCAACATAAGATATCATTTTGTGCATTGCATTACATTTGCATTTTATTCAAGTCAAAAAACTTTTGAAACCTTAGATTTACCATGGTTGATACCCGACACTCTACCTTTCCTATTCCTCTTTCAAGAGTTTACTGTCATTTAAGAAAAACTAAGAAAGATAAAGGGAAAAATATTATTATTGATTAATCTCCTAAAAAGACTCTCCCACTCTCTAACGGCCAAAATATTACCTACTCCCTTTTCGACCCCTCTATTTGATTCTTCTACTAAACTTGTTTCATTTATTCCTCCATCCCCAATGATGACTGATGATTAAGTTGTAGTAATCGCACAAAAACTATCTATGGATGTCAACACCTCAATTCTCATTTTCTTTGAATTCAAAATTATAGAACCTCTTGTTTTGCCTATTGCCAATGATTTATCTACTCTAAGTCCAGAAAACATCATCTCTGATCTACCTACTCATAGTCTAGAGCCTTCTGAACCATCCCAACCCATGAAAAAGATTAAATATGTACCTTGAAAGCCCTCTATTATGCGCAAATCTAAACCTACAAAAGAACTCACATTAAAGGAACTTAAAGCCAAGAAACAAAGTTCTAAAAGACATAGAAAAAATGTTGTACCTCGACATACTTTTGATGCATCTCCTCAATATCATTCTTTATTCTTTCGTACTGTAGCACATGAAGAAAAATTTTATAAAAACTTCAAAGACCATAAAGTCCTACATTGTAAATTTCTTGATCTCAAATTCTTTGAATCGTAGTAAATTGATATGAAGAAGTATTTTGATGCTCTTAGAATTTTTCATCTAATTTTTAAACTAGTTGAAAATTATTCTAATCTTGTTCGTATGTTCTATAACAATACTTTTATTACTCTTGTTAGATTATCAACTTATGTCAAAGAAATATTTATTGATTTAACTCTTGAAATTTTGAATACAATCTTTGATTTCCTACTAGACCTCCCTTGGCCGTTAGTAAGCAAACAATTTTAAGTTTTTGACCACATTGACTAGAATTGAGAATGTCTCTATTAACACCACAAAAGCATTTCATCTACTATTGTCTCATAGAGTCATTTATTTTCTTATTGGTCATCTCTTATGACATAGGAGTGATGCACATAATAGGTTGTCTGAGAAATCTATGTCTATCATGTACTACATTATTCATAGCATTTTATTTTATTTCAGAGATTTGTTCTTAGAACAGATGAAAACAACCATAAAGTATGACCTCATTCTTCTACTTGGCTATGTCATCACTCGTGTCCTCAAGTACTACAACATAGACCTCTCTGCGGAAGAATAAATTACCACATGACATCATTAACAAAACTCTTCATTGAATCGATTATTCTTATAGTGATGGTCAGTGGCTTCATCGTCCATCTTCTTCTCATGCATTACCTCATGCTCTCACCTTTCTTGACATCTTTCTCATTGTTGAGAAATTCAATAAAAGTGTGGAACAAGTGGAGCAATATCTTGATATGATGAAAGAATGATTTTGGGACCTTGAAGATAATATTTTAGAGATTCACTCGCACTTTTCTTGATTTTTTAATCGAGCACAGACTCTATGTTTTGTATTTCTCCTGATTGTCTATGATTTGACTTTTTGACCTTATAAAAAGGGAGAGAAAGATTGAGAAAATTTTAAAAAACTTTTATGAGTGCACAACCTCAAGACGAGCACTTATTTAGGAGGAGCAAAGATGTATTTCATGCTATTCTATTTTTATTACTTGAACCTCTATGAATGAACTGTGTGATCAAATGTGAATGTTGAATCTTGAATGTTTTGTCTACACATTGCTTTGACATATGTGTTGACACATTATGATTGATTGCTATTATTATCAAAACTTTAATTATTATATGCGTGAACCTATTGTTATAATATTTGTGCACATAATTATATTGATATATATTTTTTCTCTAGATGGTTTTGTAAGTATCAAAAAGGGAGAGATTGTTGATGCCCTTGGGCATAGATTTTGATATTACAAAATATATGAGAAAATATATAACTCATGATTGATATAATTCATAAGATTATGATAAGTAATTTATAGATTTCATTATTCATCTTATGACATTATGACTAACCTTGAGATTAAGTGAAATGATGAAGAGGTGAAGCATCAAACATGGATTTAACTTTGTGACATTATGTATATTTTTAATTCATATATCTATATTTATTTAATCATTTAAGTGTAGCTATTATTTATTAGTCATGTGTATCATTAAAAGAAAAAGAAAAAGGTTCAAAATATCAAATGAGCTCTCATGAGTCTTGAACTAGAATTTTGAACGATGACACATCAGCTACTTATATGGAAAAAACAACTAACATAATGTTCAAATCTGAAGACGAAGTCAACAGAAAAGCTGCTCATCTATGAGAGAAGAATTTTCAGTTCGAATTTCAAATTGAACAGACCAGAAAATAAAATGATATTGAATTCGCAATAATCAGAGGTCATTGTCGCGCATCCAAGAAAAAGGTAAGTATTCAAATTGACTTTTCGACTTTGTCTCTCAAGCAAATCACAGAAATCCGTTGGAGGACGATGCCCTACAAGTAAAGGAAATAAAGGACACAAAAAAAATGATTCTACTTTGATTCACAACAAGCTATCTCTTTCACAATCAGGATTCATCACTATTAGGCATGAATTGCGAGCAAACTGTATCATACTTTTTTAATCAACAATTGGTGATCAGGATAAAGTTTAAATCTTTCGAGGAGGCTCTTCATCAGGCCCTAAGGTAACTAGGTGGTGAGTAGAGAGTAAGTTTGGGCAAAGGCATGAGGTACTCTAAGCCCTATTTGGCCCAAAAGAGACTAGATCTCTGCGAAAGTCGAACTTGAAGTATTGGGTAGTTGATCCTGTTAAAATCAGTATATATTTTCAAAGGAAATAATATAATACATATAAGAAAGATCTTTTGGGACTGGAAGTAGCAAAGTGAGGGGCGAACTAGTATAAAAAGCTCTTGCCTTATAGTGAAATCCTACCAGAAGAGAGAGAAAGTCATTCCCCACATAAATAATCACACACAATTGTGTTAACACATCTAGCATTCGGGAAAAAAATCTGAGATTTCTAAAATATCAATCCGCCCCTCTTGGTATTTTGTCTAGCCTCTAAATCTTTTATATAGAACATAAATTAAGTTAAAAATATAAAAATAATGTGAAATAAATTTATCACGACTTTAAATTTATTTTTTATTCACTAGTGAAAATTGAAAGTGTTGAAAGAGATTCAAGGCTGTTAGGTTGAAGGAAAACATTTGGGAGTCAATAGAGATGGATCCAAACTTTTTTTCAGTTGATTTATCTTGTAGTTGAATCCTGAAAAATTGAAAATAGATTGTTAGAGAGGAAAAACCTTTGAGAGCAGCCATTGCTTGAAAATATTATATTTCTTTCTTAACTCTAATTTAGAGCTCTTGAAAGATTTACAAAATAGATCATAAAGAATAAAAATATCATAACTCTCTTGATACTTAGTATTTTCTAGAACTATTTTAATCCCTAGATTCTTTTTCTTGTTTAATTTCTATTGATTACTCTCTCTTTATTCTATCACATCTTTTCTGAGAAATAATTTATTTTAGTACCAAATATCCTATCTCTAAAAGATATTCCCACCTACATCATATTTTAGAACAATAGTATTAGAAAATCAATATCAAATCAATGACATGACTAATTTTACTGATATTTTACCACATGTCTAGTCATTTAAACACCTTCGTATTACTCATTCGCATGCTTGTATTATTTAATTCATTTGATACAAAAAATTCAAGCATTAAGACTTACACATAAAAAAATAATAGATTTACTAATCTAATATATTTATGAAGATGTAAAATTTTCTAGAAGTATGACTCTTGTTACTAAAAGAAATTATCTCAAAAAATATGTGACAAGCATAAAGGTAATTATTCAAAAGTTGATTTGAAGAGGAATTGAGAGATGAATATAGATCCAAAAAATATCACATATCAATATAGTTCTGATCTATTTTTAAAATTTTTAAGATCTACTAATAACTATTATGGGTCATCTTGAGCCAATCATTTGGGCTGGTAAGGATCAAAAGAGGATGGCCAACTCTATCTATGAAGTGAATAGATATTGCTCCAATTAAAGTTTTTCTCCTCTATCAACCTACTTTCAAGTCTCCAAAGTTCGAGGGTAGGACAAATCAGTTCAAGGAAGCTATGGACACCTCTCTATCGACTTGCAAACTTTCTCCTCCAGTCCAATGTCCTCCAATCGTCCTCAATGTCTCATAAACTTTGGTTCTGATTTATTTCATATTATATGCTCATAGAAAGATATAAACAAGACACTAATATAAATAATAAAAAAGAGAAAAATATTAGACTTGTAACAAGAAAGGTGATGAAATCAATTCATCCCTCCATCTTGATTTCCTAATACATATTGGGACCAAAACATTTATTTAATTCACGTAAGGTTGCTAGCTAGTGGGAAAAGTACAATGACTTTTTCATTATTTCCAAGTATTGTAGATACAATTAAATATTCATCATAGTTCATAGAAATGAATCATTTGATTACTTTTAAAATTTGTACATAACATAAAAATGAACTTAGCACAGTAATGAAAAACTATGACAAGTGTTATAGAGATGAATTCAAAAATATTGAATTCGCTAAGTTATCTAATAAATTATAAATAACACATATTTTCAAGCTCCAAAAACTGTTCAGTAAAATGAGGTTTACTTGTTGAAGAATCTACTCATACAAAATGTTAGAAGAACCTTACAATTAGAAGATCATTGAAAATGAGGTTGTGGTAAAACCAATTTAATTTTCAGAAGAAAAGGTGAAGAAAATGAAAATGCACATAGACAAGAATCTTAATTCATGAAAAATAAATTCTCATGAAAAGATTAAATAAAAAGGTCAAAACTAGGGTAGTGAAAAAGATAATTTTCATATGAGATTTACAAAAATTGAGCTTAGAAAGATAGGATGCATTCATGGATATAAACTGAATAAATATTGTACATGAATAATAGGAATATTTCAAAATAACTTTTATATTTAGTTACAAGAACAAATGATGAAGATGTGAATAGATGAAAATAGCAAACTACAATCGTAATGAAAAAATTTTATTCAGAAAGTTATGCTCAAGAAGAAGAGATTGATAATGAAAAAATATAGATCAATTTTTTATATTTGATCCTATTGAAATTCTCCTTGCATTTGCACACATCAATAATTTTAAATTATGTCAAATAGAGGAGATGGTGGAATGGCCATTGAGGAGATGGCAATGCTGAGAGAGAGCCTAGGTCTTTGATACCATGTGTCGAGAGACACCTATGTATGAGAGAGAGAGAGAGCAAGAGAGAGAAGGACTCTCTCATATAAATAGGGAGATGCCCATTAACCCCAATGGTAGTAAGGCCCTCTCACAGAAAACAACCGCATTATGGAAAAATTTTAAGTAGAACAAGTCCTTGGTTTTGAAAGTATATATCATATCAACTAATTCTTTAGACTTATGAAAGATGCATATAATTAAAGCAAGTTCAATGAGCTTGATATGAAAAGTAAATACTTTATGTTAGAAAATAATGCCAATGAAAGAATTTGGGCATTCTTTTTTGCAAAATTTTAGAAAAATAATATTTCAACTATGGAAATATATGACAATGATATTATATTCAAAGCAAATGATGAAGCATTATGTAATAAATTATCATAATTAATGATAAATGAGTTTGAAATGAGTACCATGAAAAAGTTAAATTTCATTATTAATTGCAAATGAAATAATCATAAAATAAAATTTTCATATCTCAAGAAAAATATAAGAAGAATTATTGATAAAATACAAAATGAAGAATTTGAAGTCCAAGAGAACTTCTATGGATGTGAACTCTAAATTGAATTCATATGAGAAAGGAAAAAAAAAAGATAGAAACTTCTATAAAAAATGATTTAGTGTATGCATGTACAAAAACTACTAGTACAATCCAAAAGAAATAAACCTTAAGGCTGTCAAAAGACTATATAGATATATATTTGCAATAGAAACCTTGGGTGAATACTATTAAAATAATTAAAATTTAAATATTTTATGATATTGGACATAGGATTGACTGAAAGAGTATTAGTTGATCATGCTTACCTTATAGTAATTATTTGATTTCTTAGAATCCTTGGAAATTAAATTTTCTTTATATTATTTATGATTGAGTTTGAATACGTATTCTAGTTGTAGCAATGGTGCACAAATACTAAAGGTTGAATATCTATGAAAAGTATGTGAGATAAAATTTTAAAAAACACCCATATATGGTGAGAGCACAAGTGACAAAAATGTAGTAAAAATGTTATGATACCCTTGAACTCGGAATTTTAAAATTAGATAACATTTAATTATGAATCATATAGGAAAATAAAAAATTAAATTGGGCTTCATTGAGATATGAAAATAATTAGTTGATATTTTTACAAGACCCCTACTCAAAGAGAAACTTAATTCAATTATGTCTGAACTTGAAATGTCTAAATGGAATGTTATCTTAACTTCAAATTATACCATTTTTCTGAATTTAAAATTATTACATTGTAATCTATTTTTCTCATTTGTCTCTATTTTTCAATTTTTTATTTATCATTAATATGTGTTGACGTCTATTTTAACACATCTAGAATGATATAATTTCAAATTTTTATCATATAACCTTGAACTCAGTCAAGAATACTATTTCATTTTTACATGTCTTAGAAGATCAAATAATGTGTCTTTGTCCTTCTATGTTTGTAAAATGATATGAATTCCACATTTTAAATTAATTTCAACCATCTCTTTCTCTCTTTGCTCTTCTACTCTAGAAAATTTGTTCTTTCTTGGCAAATAGTCTTTTAAGAACTTTTCAATGGAAGATGAAATTTATTCCTAATTATTTTCCTCTTACATTGGTGATCAAGTAATATCCTTTAATTGATCATCTCTACCATTTGCATCATATTTCATGTTGTCTCTCTTTTTGAAGACCATAAACATGAAAATGTTTGATATTGTCATTCTATTCTTCTTGTCAATCCCTCCAAAGTCTATGAACATATTAAAATTTATATGAAATATCAAAATAAGAATATCACCATAGATTTTTTTGGGAAAAGAGTCTCATTTTCCCAAGTTAAGAAGAATTTGTCTTTATTTTATGCTTTTGTCTGCCATTTTAGTCCAAAATTAGCCTCTTGTTGTAACCCAATATACAATAAATGAAGAAACCTAACTTGTGGAGGTCCTAATTTCACTACCCCATGTCATCACACTTGACAGAACTAGCCTCACAAACCAACCAGTATCTTCTCCTAAAAAAGGCTCCAAAGACTTCATGAGTTGCCCTTGGAGTTGTCTACACATTGTAGTATGAAACACCTCAAAAAAAAAATTCTGCATCTTAAAATAGATTCAATAGGTGGTGTCTCTTGACCTAAAAAGGTATCATATCTCAAAAGTAAATCTAAAATTACTCAAAGAAAAATTTTATCTATGCATGCCTGATCATGAAAAAAACTTCTTCATCAAGATCACAATCATCTCTCAATCAATTTATAATTATCCTTTCATCTACACCTCTTGAAAAAAAATTTCGAACACATTTGAAAATTCTAAAGTATTTTAGTGCTTGTTTCTAATTATTTTTTCTTGTTGCAAAAACGTTCAAATAAGTTAAATTTATAAATTCTAAAAAATAATTCAATTTTAGAAATAATTAATTTGATACCATATTTTTTAAGTAGGTCATAGATAAGATGAAAATTAATTAATTAAATATGAATAATTTGAGGGTTATTGACGTCACTTGGTGTGAGCTAGGTGAAAACACCCCCAAATTCAAAGTCAATAGAAATATGTGAAATCAAAAATCATTAAAACGAAAGCCTAAATCATTTAATAAAACTTTAATATCAGATGAGTTTCTTCTTAATAGAGTACATGAGCAAATAGAAATTTTAATAATATAAAAATTAAAATTTATAAAATATTAAAGTTTACAGTAGAAATGGGTGGCACAATTATCGATTGGATTTTCACCTAAATTTGATTGACTTTTGTACATGCAATGCAGTGATTAGATTCATACACCTTCTCCAATCAACATTTGAGAATGCCAACAGCTATCACCTATTTAAATCAAGAAGCAAAGTTAATTCTTCTCTAAGTATGTCATGGCATCTTTAGAAAGAACCTTGAAATTTTTCACCATTTGTGTTTAGTTTGGAATGGGGCAAGTTTGTTGATGAAATTCAATACCTATAGCAATTTAATGAAGGAGGAATATAAAGAAAAGTCATTGTAGCGACTAGAAGAGAAGGCTTGTGACCTAAGAGGGAGATAGATTAGTTGAGGATGCATTCTTGTCCTTTTGAAGTTCTTTTGTAATCTTTCTATGCATAGATTTCATTGGCTGATTAAACAATTTTACGTATTGCTCATTGCAATTGGTGCATTAGTTGGTGATGTAGAAATCCTAAAAGATTTGATTTTATATTAACTTTAATTGATTAGAAGTTATAAAAATCAAGTATCCAAAAATAATATGATTATGAATTAGTATTAATCAATTGACTTAGCTTGTTTCTCATTGGAGAATTAATTAA
Source organism: Spirodela polyrhiza (assembly GCA_024713555.1). Taxonomy (NCBI): domain Eukaryota; kingdom Viridiplantae; phylum Streptophyta; class Magnoliopsida; order Alismatales; family Araceae; genus Spirodela; species Spirodela polyrhiza. The sequence goes on from CM046535.1 coordinate 6,877,776, forward strand.
TCTATTAGCATGATTTTTTTTTACTTGTCTTTACTCTTTGCTCATTATCTAAGAGCTCCATTCATCACCCCTATCAGTTGAGAATTGACATGACTTAATCGTTGTATAATAAATCACACAAATTTAAAATTTATAAAACTAGAAAGACCAATTTTTAGAATTTCAAATGTATATCAGAATAAATAAATTATTTATAAATCGATAAAAGATTTCAAAATAGTGAGAAATTTTCAAGTTGATCATAGGGATGTAATATAATATCGGGTAATATTTCATAATTTTCCTAAATGAATACAAATTTTTATGAGTTTTTAATTGAATAATAAATATAATATATTTAAGAAATGAGAAAAGTAAATAAGGCTATAACATCATGATGATGTCAATGCTTGAAGAACACGAATTAGGCAAAAATAGAGTTCTAACCTATGATTCTTTTATAAGTAATTACCATCAAATTAATGGTTCAAATTAAGTTCTGTAAAAGTCCGAAGAATCGTAACTCAATGAAGAAGGATATTAAAGCTTGAAATCATGCCAAATATTAATAATTTAAACAAAAATAAAGTTAAAAGTAAGAAAAACAAAGTTCTGGCTTCACAGCGGCGATTGTTGGAATTCTATATGTTCGAGATGGAATTCGTGCAATGTCCACAGCCTCAAAGGCTCTCCTTGGACAAAGACAATGTGGGCAATTTCTAAATCTTCTTGCGAAGTCTAAAAATTAGTAGAATGTGTCACCAAATCATTTCTAGTGGCTGTCACCCAACGGAATGGAAAAATGGTGACTTGTAGCCCTCTAGTAGGTGTCACCCAATAGAGGTAAGTTGGATGGAGGTGGGGTGTGTCTTAGGGGCATCGTTCTCAAGTCAGCATACGAAGAGGATGCTCTTTATTGCATCTGGTATACTCTTAGGAGGTGGCGACTCATCTCACAATAGATTGTCCTCTTCCTAGCGACGACTTGTTCGTCGATCAATCGGAGATGATTTTTTCATTGAGTTCGTAATGTTTTGTCCTGAATCGTTTACCAATTTTGGCCACAATGCTCCATGAATTGTGTTGACGAAGTTTTTGTCGATATTTTGATGATTTTTGCAGCTTAATCACTCACCGAAAATCACAATTTCTTTGTCGGTTGCTTGCTTGTAAGAGAGAGAAAAAGAGAGATGAAATAAGTATGATAGTGCCCTTACAATGTGACATCTTAAGGATATTTTTATCATGGTCATGGAGGGGTATTTTGGGCATTTATAAATCATACGGGGAAAGGTTAGAACGGTGGGTTTAGTCCTACATTGGTTCTCTGACTGATTTTTACGCGAATATAACGTGGCACCTTCTTTACCCATCAATAGGTACATCTCACCCACGTGTGTATGACCACTCCTTGTCCCATGCCCGGCTGGCCACCAGTGACGTGGAAGAAGAATGACACACATGTCAGCCACTTGAGTGCCAAGCTCGTAGTCCGCGTGTTTAGTTACTTAAGTCTTGAGCTCATGGTCTAGTCCTTAGCCACTTGAGCCTTAAGCTCGCAATCCTCATTCGCTCCACCCAACCTAGCCTCCAACTCGCTTGTAGGCCTGATTAGCCGGTGGTGTTTTTATTTTTTCCTTTAATATTTTTTTTCCCTTTATCTCAACAAAATAAGATTATAAAATTATGTAATTAATCAAAAAATTTATATTAACCAATTAGAAACCACTTTTCACGATTTAGCACAAAAATAAGTCTATTTATTATGAGTTAAGGCTAAAACTATCATATCACTAAATTATTAACTCATGATAATAAAGACTTATCAAGAACCCAACCTTTTCATGCATCACAATAATATGATTCTATATCTCTAATAATTTGACAGGAGGAAAGAGGGGTGGGCTTTGATAGACCATTGAAGACAGATTAAGGTTAGAACTAGTCTAAATAATGTCAAGAGGCTTTTGATAGTTTGAAGAGCTAGAGAGTCTATAGACATAATTGATGTTGTCCTACTACCCTTAGGTGGATTCACTTTTTCTCTTTATTCGTTCTTTTCAAGTCTTTTCGTTGCATTCACCTACAACAAGAAAGAACCATTAGCCTTTGGTGCAGCCCCTAAATTTTGATGCATTCTTCTTCCTTCCCTAAGTCTTTTGCTTTGTCATATTCATAATAACTTATCTAACTACAGTGTATTAACCACTAATGTACCTTTCTTTTATCAAATATTAGGGACATGGTCTAATCATGAGAGTAATATTTTATCATGGTGTTAGATCCAAAGTTCTTCTATGTTACTGGGATCAACCACAAAGCCATAATTTCTCAAGAAGAGGCTATAGAGAAACTCTTTTTTATTCCTTTGAGATATAATTTCATATCAATCTTTTATTGACTTCAAGGTAATTTTGGCTCTACACCATAAATTAATGAAAGACAATTTAACATGATATTAAAGTGAGTGGAACATATACCTTATTTGTAATCAAAATCATAGAAATAAGTGAAGATTCCACTATTCATAGCCCATACATTGACCCTAAGGTCACTACTAATTACAAAACTAATGAATACAATTGTAAAAGAAAAAAAAATGCTAATTGAAATGGCTAGCCTCATAACATTCACCACCTTCCTTTGTGGTCCTCTAGTGATATTTATACCTGTCAATCTTCTCATGCTCCTTTTGTCATTGACCGTTGTCATCTCTTCTTGTTAGTTATATTATTGGCTCCAATGGCCATTGTGTCTATTATTTTTTGTTCTTCAGTGGTTGATTTCCATGTACATTGATTGGTTGATTCATACTCCTCATTCTTTTTAGTGGGATAGGCTAGGTTATAGCCTATCAATACTTCCCCCCACGACTTCCACCCTATCCTCAAGTGGAAATGAATCAAAATTTCGTCTTATTTCTTAAGTAAGCTCTAATGTTGTAGAAGACTTTAGAAATGCCTCCCACTAAATCAACACCTATAGTCCTCTGGGAGTATGTCTAATAGCCAATACATCTTTTGATAAAACTACCCATTTTATGTCCTCATCCAAGCATAAGGGATGAGTTTGAATGGGGCTGACTACTCTTCATGCTTGTTTCAATTGGGACACATGAAATACTAGATATATAACTACATACTCTAGTAATTTCAACTTGTAAGTTGCTATTCTCACCTTGCAAACAACTTGAAATGAGCCAAAAAAATTGTACTAAGCTTGGTAAACTATCTCCAACCCAATAATTGTTGCCTATAAAGTCAGATATGGCCGTGGGTCTTCTGGCGTCCCAAGATTCACCTCGATCAGGGGATCTTGGACTTCTGCTTTTTTTGAGATACACCCATTCTTAAGGTTAGAATTCATCATGGTAGCAACGTTTACTTGTGGCAAATTTCATTCTAACTTGAGCCCTCTCTAGATTTTTCTTTCAGCTATTGTAATAATTGATTTATTTAGATTAGTTATTTTCCAACTTTGTCATCGCAACTAGGCTAGTTGTGCATATCAATTAAACCTAGTGGATCTCTCCCGTAAACAATCTTGAATGGAGAGAAATTTGTTGATACATTTAAATGGGTGTTAAACCAATATTTATCCCATGGCATCCAACTTGTCAATTGTCTTAGTTGATCACTTGCAAAACACCTCAAGTAGGCTTCGAGTCCCCTATTTACAACTTCTGTATGCCATCTAACTATGAATAATATGCATTTATTTTCCTCAAGAAAGTTATTTGGGCTCAAAAATACTTGACCTCGATTAGTGATAATTGAAGTGGAAATTCCATATAGTCTAACAAAGTCTTTTATGGATATATGGGCGACTTGTAGTGTTGCAAAAGGGTGCTTCATACCAAAAAAATGTACATATTTGTTGAACCTATCAACAACCATCATCACACAATTATATCCTCCCAATAGAGGTAGCCACTCAATGAAATCCATATGTATATTGGACCACACTTGAGTTTGAATTGAAATGAGCTGTAAGAGGCAAGTCTAAGAGCTTTGAAGAAATTTCATCACACAACTAGATGGTGAAATAGGGTGCATGTAATTGATTTACTCTTATATTTGATTTTATGTTTTCAATAGAATGTTTGTTTATTTCATTCTGTTGATTGAAAGATCTTCTTCATGAGAGAGAGTTTGATCTTCATGAAGAATAGATCTCTTGCTGACCATGACATTAGGTGAGATCCTTGACAATCCATCATTCCTCTATCCTCCTCCATTCTCTTAGGTTCCTTGAATCTCTTGTTTCCCCAAAATTGATACAGCCTAAGATCTAATGAATGGGGTAAATGGGGATACATATAATAGGTTAGATGCTGAATTCTAATTTTTTCCCTTTCGATTTTGTGTTCCTTTGTTTAGTTAAGATATAACACGTTTCTAAGGTTGAGAGAGGTTAAATAAGGATTAGTAATAATTTAGAATCCCCATTGACCATTCTATTTATATCCTAGGTGACATAGGGTGATCTAGATTGGTTGGAATTTGATTTTGCACATTAGGATTTCATAAATTTCACAGTTAATCATAAGTACATGTTCCTTGGCCTATTTCTCCTTGTATTGATGATTGAGAGATCATTAAATTAGGCTTCATCCCTTCTCCCTTGTCTTGTATACGTCAAGCTTCTTCCATTTCTCATGCTTCTCTTCATCAAAGTTCAATCATAGTCAACTTGTATCTCCCCTTAATTTAGACTATTCCTTGTGATTTGACTTAGACATTTCCTAAAGCTGTATTCATTAGTATCATTAGGAAGGCCTCTAATTATTATAAATTGTGACACTTTTGAGTGATCAGTCTGCTCAAGAGTCATATAAAATCAAAAAGTACTTAAATGAATTTTTCAAATACAAGATTTTAATTATTGACACTAATTTCAAAGGTTATGTACGTAAATATTTCATAGTATTATTTTCTCAATGTCTAGGCTACTTCATGCAACTTAATGACCTGAGCCATAACATATCATATTTTATTTTGTGTCATCCCAATTAGAGGAGTTGACTCAATTCCTTGATTTTTTAAGCCATTGATTATTCACATAAGGCAAGTTCCCTAAATCCCATAGTGACAATTTGGCACAAGGAAGTGAATTAGTAGGAACTTAAAGCCAATGAGAGAAGAACTTTCTTATGGGTTGGATTGTAATCTCATTAATGCATAATTACTATTTCACCTTTATATGCTATCTTTCTCACTTTCTAGTGAAAAACTCTTCTTCTAGACTATTTAAAAAAAAAAAGAGAACAATAAAGTCACAATTAATTTGGGAAAGGTATGACTTTCTAAAGGTTATTCATTTTTTTTAACATTTTTGAAGTATAAAACTGCAAGTTTTAGGTTCCTTTAGTTTAAATAATAATGTTGAACGTCCCAAATATTGAAGAAATCATATTTTTTTAAATAAAATGACAATATAGGTCTACACATGGTATAAAATAGTATGATTTGACTCCCAAATAATCTTTGAAAGTAATTCCACACTAGATTGAAAAGCTCAAAGAAAACCCTTATTGTTGTAATACAACCAAAGTTGTCAATTTCATGAGTAGCTTACCACTGAACACATGTAATGTGATGATTGTTGGATGATGAATCAAGTAAAACAAATATTGTATATATGGGAATAAAGTTTGAAAGAAAAGTTAGGAAGGATCAGCATACAAAGAGTTTTACAAAAGCTTGTTAGTTTCATGTTGAATCTTTGAAAATGACTTCTTTAGGTATCAAAAATGTGAGAAGAACTTATAATTCTAGCTATATACACTACCATGAAAAAGCTTATACATGATTGACACTAAAATTGAATTTATCCATGTTTTCGGTCTTTGAACTATAGAAGTATATATCTTTATTTTTCCAGAAATAGAAATCTAAAAGAGAAGGTTTAAAGTCTAAAATCTTGAATATTGAGTTAATATGAAAGTACTTATGTTTGGCCAAATAAAGCCATAAATCTCAAATGTTGCCTTGTGAGAATTTAGGCTACTTTACACATAAATTTATTAGAGTCAAACTTGGGCCTAAAAATCAGCTATTAAACATCAGCTATAGACAATGGGCCATACACTGGATTATATTAGAGAGAAAGTAGGCTAATGAGAGAGAAAACACCATCATATAAAATAATATTAATAAGGCCATTATGGTATATACTTTTCTTAGTTGTGTCACTTTCTCATGGTAATGAATTTCATGAAAATAAAAATCAGCTTTGAAGCACATAATGTTGTACAGATAAAAAATGATGAGTAATTAAATTTGTATTTGATACTCCTTGATAGATGTCATTAAAAGCAAGAGGACCATTTCTAATGGCAGATGAAGAGTTAAAGAACTGGTGTTGTGCTAAAATTGAATATAGGACAATTACACTAATAGAAATTACTATACTGAAAAAAGGCTTAGAAAATGACATTTGAGAAATGTTGAAGCTTCCTCTTCCTTTCCTTGCTTATTTTAATGATCTCCAACCTTAAATTCTATGCCATTTGCTTCGATGCATGAAAAAGTTACCTTAGATTGAAGCACTTCTGAAACATTCTTCAGTTGGTCACAAACATCCCTTTGCTTAGTGCGAAATAATTTCCTCCATCCATTGACATTTTATGTCTATATTTCTAGAAACATGTTACAAGGGAACTGACATACTATAAGGGACATAAAACGATAAAGTGAATTAAACCAGGAAGAGTCAAGCTCATTTTTATCATCAAGTAAGCAATCAACTTAACGACGACCGTAACAAACTCATGTTGTAGATTTCAGAGCACATACATGATGTTAAGACTTGCCAAGCATTTAAGGAATTTTAGTCATCATTAATGTATCATATACAATGACAAAGGAAAACGTATCACAGACTTCGAATTATCTGAACGTCTTACGGAAAACTTATCAATTATAACGATAAAATGAGACATTCTACGTCACATATGAAATGAGCCAAAAAAAACGCCTGTCGTTTCTTCTCTTCTAAGTGCTTCGACAACATGAACAACCTCATCTCACAGACGTCGCTATTAGTTGAAGGTTGAAGCCTAAAGATCGATTCTCCGTGAGTGCAATCATAGCCAAGACCAAATCGGACGAGAGCCTTTAAGGAGGCATTGTCTGGTGACCTATAGCCGCACGAAGCAAAGATCCCCACAAAAACCGAGGGACATGTGTGTGATATTCGTGACGATCGTTGACCATAGGGTGCGGTAAAAGGCAAGGTCTGGGGCTTAGAGCCTGATGGCATCATCATTCGGGTTACAGATGGCGTCAGCTCCGCTAGCGTCAGACCTATTTTTGGGCATCCAGCCACTTTCACGGCCCATGCGCTCAGCGGCGCTCGTCAAAAAGATTTCGAGTCCCGTGTCTTTCTTTATTCTGCCACTAGACGTCATGTCGCCATATCTCTCCGTCGCAGTACGTATACACGTGTCAATGTTCTAAAGTCACGATAGGTTGGTTTTTCATTTCTCGTAGCATAGCATGGATATCTACTCAGATGCGTCTAGGGGTCGTATGAATCGAGTTTGGTGTGGATATTGCAGATGTTCTATGAGCGTGCCAGTTCGCATGTTTGTATTGCATTCCATTTCAGTCGCAGGTAGCGGGACGATGTCTAAAGCGAGCGACGGTGGGTTGCACGAACTGTGAAGAAGATAAGGCAAACAGATGGAATCTACCTTGGCATTTACTGGGAATGGCTTTTGAGGGGCCGGAAAGAGCGTAGCGTCGAGTGGAGTGAAGGAGAGAAAGGAAGGAAACCGCCTGATTGGATGGCGAAATGTGACCCCTCTCTGGCTCCCTAAGATCTCCCTCAGTGCAAATCGAGGTCTAGAATCCAGCTGAGTTCCAAAGGCGGCCGTCGTCTTTTAGGTTTATTTCCTCTCTCTCTCTCGGCTCCGCTCCCTTCTGTCCACCTCTCCACCCTTTGTTTCCCTCAAAATGGCAAGGATTGCTTTCTCTTGTCGAATGCAAAACCAACTTGGCTTCCACTATCTTCCCACCTTTTTACCATGTCGGTTAAGCTCCGATTTTAGGGCTCGTACAGCATCTTACGCCACTCAAGCACGCATCGGCTGTTCCAAATTTGGCAAAGGCGCGCATTTTATTTAAAGAAGGGAAAGATTCCAGAGATCCGGGCTTCCGCGCTAGTAACAACGTCTTCTTCTTCGTGAAGTTCTATTCCCTCTAGGGGGGTCATCCTTCCGGTTTGGTGGGCACCGTTGGATCGATCAGAGAGCGATGTTATGAGCCAAAAAACGTTGGACGAGTGAGAAGGAAGAAATCGCGAGGGAGAAGATCAAGATTAGAAAGATAGACAACACGACCACGAGGCAGGTGACCTTCTCGAAGCGGCGGTGGGGCCTGTTCAAGAAGGCGGAAGAGCTGGCCCTTCTGTTTGATGCAGAAGTGGGGTTGATTGTCTTCTCCTCCACCGGCGAGCTCTTCAAATATTCCGGCAACAGGTGCAGATCCATTCCTTTTAGGCCCTTTTCCATCTCTCTGTCTCTCTCCCACTCGGTCTTGCTTTCTCTCTTTCTTACCGCGTCCCTCGTACGGCGGTGTATATCCCGTACGCGTGGGTGCAGGTGTTGCAGTTGTGGTGATTGTGGGATTTTCCTCACTCCTCTCCATCCATATCTTTTTCAGTCTGAGTCGTTGTGGCATTCATTAACGGAAGAGTAAGCCTCTCGACACGGTGCGAAAATGAGACGAGAAACACTAAGAGTGAAAGCCAAGAGACGCATGGAACGAGGAGGTTCTGAACGGTGTGCAGGCTTCCATTAATTGATTGATTGATAGATAGAGAGAAAGATATCGATAAATGAAGAGAAAGACGGGGGTAGAAAAGAGAGCGGGATTGAGAGCGAGAGAGACTAAGAGAGAGAAAATAGAGTGAAGAGATAGGAGAGGAGAGAGAGAGAAAGAGATGATGGACGGAAGAGATAATGGAGTGAAGGGAGATGGGAGATAAAGAGATGATAGAGGGAAGAGAGAGCAAAGAGAGATGACAGAGGGAAGAGGGAAGAGGGAAGAGAGAGGAGAGAGAGAGATGATTCAGGGAAGAGAGAGGAGAGAGAAAGAGAAGATAGAGGGAAGGGAGAGGAGAGGGAGAGAGAGAAAGGAGACGTGTGAAAGGTTGGGAAGAGATGTGGGTAGGAGAGCTGAAGCTGAGGAACCTGGAGCGTGGATGATGAAAACAGTCGTTTGCGTGTAGCTTAACTTTCATCCATTCTTGACAGGTTCGAGTAGGGTAGGGGTTTGTCCCATACAGGTTGAAAAACAGACTAGGCCACAACTTGCTGTCTCTTTGATTGACTGTAACTGGAGTTAAGTCGGGTTGTTTGATGCACTATCAGTGGAAACTTTTCGTGTAATTTATAGGTAATATAGCGTTTAATATTTTTCCTTGATTTCTATTTGTAACGGAGTAGTGAGTTCTACGCAGGATGGCCACGTTATGAATTATTTTCAATTACTTATCTACGGCCAATTATGAATTTTGTTTGATCCTGTTGTTCTATACTTTCAAAATAATAGCTTTTTCTTGTAATTTACATATTTCTCACTATTTTACATATTTACGATTATGGTAATTGAAATACTTGAAGCTGAGGCATTAAACTGTAGTCATATGGGTCGAAGCTTTTAGTACGGCGATAATTATGCGTAGATCGTTCCTAATTAGTTTTCTTCTTACTTCCTGCGTCAAATTTTGTCCCTAGGTTGGGATGGTTTGTCTTCAAGTTATATCGTTATTGTATTCAGTTATTCGTTGGGTAGTATTCAGGGACTTACAGTCACACGATGCCACATTTGTCAATGGTGGTTAATGCTGGAGTTCAAAATTGCCGACGAGTGACGCTGAGTGTTCTTTCAGTTAACCGTAGTGGCTTCATATTATGGGTAATATAGATGTTAGCAAAAATTAGTACCTAATTATCATCGCCATTTATTTTTTTAGGAACAAAGGAAGATAATAAAAAAAGTCAAAAGCAGCTGAGCAAGGTTATTGCGAATTTTTTTCTTGATTAGGACAAATATTCTGTTCGATTTAATGTCTATCTATAGGCAGGACAACATATAGGCATTAAGAGTTGTTATTGCGTTGCAATGTTTTTCTACTATTTTCATGAAAACGCCCTTTTACATTAGAAAGTTTCTTCTTTCTCATATTAAGTTAATTAACCCCTTGAAAATGGAACAGAAGATGATTTACATTTTTGTAGATTGCATCTGCTTTTTTCTGCGAGATAATGAAGTGTTCACTGAATTGCAAAGAGAATGTAGGCTTTAGTGAAGCTTAGTTTCTGCAGTAGGTGTTTTTGGTATATTACTCAACAACATGGGATATTGTCATTGAAACGAATGAGTACTTATCCATATTTGGGGCTCGAATATTTTTCTACTTACCAGTTATCTTTGACAATGAAGAACATCATTGAGGTGCGAACTTGGAAGAAGTCTCTAGGTAGTTTAATGAGTTAGGCTAATTGATTTTGTGTAAATTTTCTCAAGAATCTGTGAAGCGGCATAAGATGGTAGGAAGGCCTCGACTATTGTATCTTTGCTCACTCTTTGTATTTCCTGTTTTATTTGAAGTATGAAGGAGTCAATCAAAAGACAAACTGCATTCACGAGATGCTCTGAAATCGGCGCTGCCATCTCTTGAACTTCGAGTAAGTTTTCACGTCCGTTGTTCTGGTGAGTTTCTAAGTTGTGTGAAATGATAGATTTGAATCAAGAAAGCACTAATATAGAACTTAGAAAGTAGGTCTTGAATCCACATGATTTATATAATCTTCAATCCTTGCATATACAAGCATTGACTGGAGTGACCACTAAATCCACAATGATGAAATTAGTTTTCTTGAATCCACAATGGTTGCCTGAATCCAGAAGCACTTATAACTCTTGCAAAGAGAATAAATATTTATAATAATCAAGATATCATTCAAGTTGCAATATGGTAGTGTTTAAATCAGCTCAAATCAGTTATAACTCTCCTAAAAGATTCGATTTGTTGCGGAAAAAAATTGGAAATGACCTAGCAGTAAGATAGTAAGGAAACTAATCGCTCTGTTGTGTTATTCACGAATATTTCTTGGGCCTAACCTAATTTGTCCCGTCACTGGGTTTTCTGATTTTAGTAGGCAACACTTCTCATTTCTTTAATTCCATGCCTACCATTTTTTGACTTTTCTTGGTTGTGAATGCTGTTCCATTCCACTTTTTTTTTGTGCCTTCAGTCGTTTCTATTTTTACATTTCCACGCAACTTGAGCAAAAATTTGTCTTTCTTTTTTTTTAAATGATGTCCTACATCATTTCCATAATAATTATGATTAACTTTGAATGCAAAACACTGAGGCCTAGCTTCTCATGTCTAAATAGTGAGTAGCATCGCAAATCCGAGCCATGAACTCGCCGCTGAAAGTTTATCATTTCCAAGTTTCATTCATCTACTAGCATTCATCACGCGCAGACCGTTCCATTTTGTTTGACTCTGTTCATGTCGAATTACTGGCACCCATTTTTTTTGCCTTCATAGCTCTAATATAGCATCCTTGAGTCACTAAGCAAGGAAGTTGTTGAGTTGACCTTAGAGCTCAGGTATGCCATTTCGATTGGATGTGAGTGCATGTATTTTGTGGCTTGCTCAGACCAGGTCTTCGTCCTATTCTTACGCAAATAAAAAGGGAAGATATTGGAGAACAGACGCTGGGAGATCTTCAGAACTTGGAAAAAGAACTTGAGACCGGATTGTGCCGAGTTCTCGCAAGAAAGGTAAGTGTGATTTATTTCCGATAAGTTTGAAGGTAATACATGGACTGACTTTATTCTACGGTGATATCTACTTCCTACGGTCAGCAAATGTTTGAAGAAATAAAGGAGCTACAACAAAAGGTCGGTAAGTAGATACAATAATAAAATCAGTCCTTCGATTTCTTGAGCATTCCTACGGATTAGTTGGGGCAGACCAGCAATTTCTATCCAGTATATTGTGGTTCCTGGCTCCTCAGATTTGTGCCTAGTAACGAAATCTCGTAGTCAACCTGGCTTTCCGTCATTGGAGCACTGGTGCAAAGCTAAACACAGTTTTCCATTCCTGGGACGCAGCTGGTCCCTTGGGCTGTAAAAATAAAAGGTGGAGGAATCAGACTTGGAAAATCGTAGCTACTTCTCCCCCTCTCTTTATGTCTAACTAGAGAACAGGCCACTACATGACGCTGTACAGTGTTTGGCTAACTGATGTAGGACATCAATTCCGATCAAAAGAAGGGCGAAAAGTCCTTGGCCCAGATGACATAGAACTAACAAGCTAGGTGCCCAGAATGCCTAAACGATAGGCTACAAGGATTAGAAGACCTTAGAGGGCTCAATTCATACTTAATCCTTAATGAGACAAGTCATAAACGTGCCAGATATCAGTTTTCCTACTTTTATTTTATTGTCAACTTTTAGTTTGTTTGGATATGTGTAAGCATTCCTTATTTTTTAAAAAATTTCAAAAAGTCTAAACCCCCTTTTTATCCGCACCCTAATAGAAACTGTCTATTTAATGCCCCGACAATGTTACCCCAGAGGCATTATTCAATATTCCAAAAATTTCCCTTCTTGTAGATTAACCACCTCCCTCATGGATTCTGGGGTCCTTTTGATCTTGTAGAATTATGGTCGTCCTCTTGTGAATTTTAGAGTTAAAGTTTCGAGTTCTGTTTATTCAGGACAGTGTTCTTCGTAGAAATTATAGTTCTTGTGGATTCAAGGACAAAATTTCATGTCCATGACACTCCAGGTGTATTAATAATTGACCAGGATATTCAGTCACTCACAAGCAGACTGGGGTGGCCGTAGATCTATCAACTCTACACTCTAATCGTCAATCTAATGTGATCTCTCACGTTAGACCCACCTTTCCTCAACCTTGTTGAAGAGGTGGAGAGGGATGTTACATCGTAAAGAACTGCAGAAACAGGAAAGAGGTGTTAAAGCTGAAGTTAAAGTGGCAGTCAACTTTGTCCTTGAGTTTAAATCAGTATTGTGGAGGACGCCATTCACTCTCGGGATGGTAGTAGATGCCAGAGCTTTTAAGAGTACAGTGAAAGCCCGTAATGAATGTAGAGTCGAAGACAGCAGCGAGCAACTAGCAGAGCGCAGCATTGAGGCTCGATTGCCTAGCAACAGTGTTCACGGATGAAGCAGATAATTACTTCATGACCTAGTTGCTGGGGCTAATGGTTGGATGGTCGAGCGTGAAATCGCAAGCGTCGGCAGCTGAGTAGCGGCAGTGGGTTGTTCCGCAACGATCGGAAATAGTTTCTGTATTCTTTCAGTGAAAGAAGAGCCTAAGGAGAGGGAGATAGAAGATGAAGACCAGAGTCGGTGCTGCAGTGTGGAAGTCCACAGCTACAGACCACCGCATGTGTGAGCTGCTGTTACTACCCATTATACCTTCAATGTATGCGAGGTTGAGGATGGGCCGCATGACAAAGACAGAATTTGGAGCGCTCTGAGAAACCCCGGAAACCCTGACCCTAGATCGTTATATCATTAGGACAGCAAAGAGGCATTAATCTGAAATCCTCCCTCCCCGATGTTCGCCAACATGGTCCTGATGTAGGTGAAGAGACTATCAAACCCTCAGGGACGACTCGCTAACGCAGCAACCTATTAGAACCTTATTCTTAGACACTCGCAAATGCGAACAATAATGGAAACTTTGGAGCGATTCTAGGACAACAAGAGTACCGTTCGTCTGGTTTCTGATGCTTTGAGTTTCCTCAGTTATTGCACAACGACGTGCGTATCAACTATTTACTTCTTGTTTGCATGTTCACACGAAAGGTTCTTCCAGTCTTTTTTTTACTGTGATGATTTCCGCTCTCTCGTCTATTAATCAGTTATTTTCTATTTCTATGCATGGAAACTATTTACGTTTCTAGGATGCCTTTCTGTACTAGGCACATCAATAATTAGGCAAATAATTTAACATGGTTTTCCCAACTGTTTCTTTCTGTTGTATAAAGGGCGAGAAATTGATGGAGGAGGATGCCCTTTTGAGAAAAGAGTTAATCAGCTGTCTTTTCATTTTTTTCCCCAGTCTTATCGATGCATACAGAGCTCACCTCTCATTGGCCACTTAAAACAGATCGAGCCCTCAAGCGTCAGAAACCAGAAGGAAACCTTAATACTCTACCACTCTTATTTGCGTTTTTTTGGATTTTTTGACCTTTACTTATGAATACGAGTTTTTGACTGTTCGTATTTAACACGCACGTAGTGACATAATACTCTCTGAAATAGTGTACACTAAAATAGTTGACTGGTCACAGAAATCAACTTTTGATTGTAACGTGATTTTTCAATGGGTTTTGGTTATTTACTAGTTCATCATGTTTATTCACTTGGAACTCACTCTCTTCAGCCTGTGTTATAGATTTCAGAGAGTGTGTTTTTTTCTAGTTCATTGGTTGACTTCCTAGTTTTAGTAAGTTTTGGATCCTCCCTATCGACTTACACTCTACTCAGTTACGTTCTATTGAGGGAGAAGTACCTAGCATTAGGATCCACGAAAGGCAGCATCAGTGGTACAGTTTGAACTTATAACTTTCCCTTATCATCTTATCGTCTCTTTATTTGATTATTTTGTCCTAAGCACTACATCACCAGGGCTTTAGAGTCAATATTTTTATCAGATGAGTGTTCAAATAAACGAATACCTCGTGTATTCACGGCTTTTATGAGTTGGACGGGTTTAATACACTTTTTGAAAATGTCTTTGGGTACCCTTTCTATTCAAGTTATTTCTGCTATTATAAGCTTGAAGCCTTTTGGTTAGCACGTTAAACGTTTATTTTGATATTTCAATTTCTTATCATGATTTCTAGTCTTATCGTTAATAGAATACTTTATTATTTGAATAATCATCTACCCCCCACATGTTAAAGCAGTCAGGAAGATAAAGCGGCAACCACATGTTAATGGGTCTTGAAATTGTCAGGTAAGTCTCACGCGGCAGAGCAATACAAAACCTTTTAACTGGGTTGGTTCCGTGAATCATGAATGATGGGTTTCTCAGACAGGGTGAATTCACCAGCAAACAGGGTATGGGCTTTTAATCGATGGTTTGGATTATCCCATCAGCTCTGCAAAGGCTTTTTAAGGCTCCTACTGCTCTATCATTGTGGACCGCCAGCGGATTTTGCCTTTGTTTTGACGATGGACGACCCACCGCTATTTTATTTTATTAATGTTCTCTTATCTTGCCAGAATTTTGTCGTGCAAAGTCTATAAAGGAGTAAACTCGATGCGTCGCTGTCTTTCTTTGAACACCCTCATTGCCATTGGCCAAACAGTTGATTTTTCTTTGAGTGTAGATAATAAATTTATGCACTGAGATATATTCGATGTCGTCGTTGTTACTGAGGTGAAGGCTTACATAATCCTCCGGACGTTCTCTTCTTTGACTGCATTTTTCTTCACTTCTTTGTCTCTTCCTCACTGGCAAAGAAAATTTCAGCCGATTTTTGTGTCAACTATCCTTTGACTGGTCTTGAGGATGAGGACATGATTCTTTTCCCGCTCTCAGATTCTAGCTCGGGTGGGGTATGAAAGGTATTCAAATACTCTCTCTATATTGGTTTGGCTAATGCCGGAAGTATGAAGCATTGACACCTACTGTTGAATAGGGTGTCATAAACCTAGGTGAAGTCACTTGATCAGGCTTTCCGTTAGTATTCACTATGACTTTGCAGTACAGGTATCCGGGAGGTAGGGATAGAGGGTCAACCCCAGAAACGTGGGCTGTTGGGGGACATCTGGAGAGGAACGGATAGAAAGCTTTCCTTACGTATGATAGGCGTATCTGTGGTGAAGAAAAAACTTTTTGTGCGGGGAAGTGATGACTCTGGACAGAAATGTTTTAGTTGAATGATAAATTCTTTGAATCAACTGTAATGGAGAAAATGCCACCCAAACTTTGAAGGAGATCAACAGGAAACTCCCGTCCTATAAACCCAATGAGAGAAACTGATGGGCTACTTCACTCAAGTTACTAATGTGGGTTTATCATTTCTCTTTCTCATACGGGTTGCCCTTCTAGGACGTAACAGAACACTTTCATGCTGCCTGAACTTCACTTGATCGAAAAATGATGTAGCAGGAAAGATAATGAGAACTCCACTTTGGTCAGATTGTCCTCTTGGGGACAGCTTGAGGACGAACTCAACATGGAATGTGCTCAGTGTATATTCTTTCCTTCATTCC
This sequence comes from Spirodela polyrhiza, assembly GCA_024713555.1. Taxonomy (NCBI): domain Eukaryota; kingdom Viridiplantae; phylum Streptophyta; class Magnoliopsida; order Alismatales; family Araceae; genus Spirodela; species Spirodela polyrhiza. Next base: position 6,894,040 of record CM046535.1, read on the forward strand.
AACCCTATTCTGCTGGAGTTCATTCAAGTGAAAATTACTACAGAGATGATGTCACTAATTAGCATTCAGGAAAACCTTTTGCTCTTCTGAATGTACATCATTCATTGCATGGGGTCATCCCTACTATGAGAGCCTTTGACTGGAAAAACCAAGGCGCCAACGCGGGCAGGACAAAAACAGCGAAGCTTAAAAGCTAAAATTACCATTATTATATCCTCATTCTCATCAACTAGTTGTTTAGGAGATAAAGCGTCGAATGAAACCTACCTGGGACCAATACCGGGTTTATAGCGGTTATATTAAAACTAACGACTCAAAATCACAAACGAAGTCTGAACTTCAAAAGGAAGGATGAACACGATAGACTCAACCCAAATCATTGTATTTCTCGTCACAACTAACATGTTCAAGTCCCTGGAAGAGCTTCCAAATATCTCTCGTCACAACTAACATGTTCAAGTTCCTGGGAGAGCTTTCTAAATTATGCGATTACATTACATTGAGTCTGACTTGAGTGAATGTAGTGATTTCTATGTAAATACCTTTACATTTCCCATGAAATTTTGATGATTTGCTACTGTTTGGATTAAGATCACATAGAGAAATATAATAATTGACACCATGGGCAATAGTGAGTCACATTTATCAGGGTAGATTTTATCTTCTCAAAGAAGTTTTGCAACTTATTTCTGCCATGTAAAAACAGGCCTTACTAGAATTGAAGGAAAATATTGATGTTACAAACAGACATCAAAGTAGTACACATTTTTGTATAGATTTCTTTCACTAAATTTCATTTTTGTATGGTACATGTGATGAAAACTTTCATATCTTCTTAGACGTTCTGAATGGGTCCACTACACAAAAAGGAATGGACATTTTTCAATGGAAAATATCTGCCATGTGCAAATTAGTGAAGATCAAATTATAATTACCTTAAATTCTTCTCTTTTGAAGAGGACTTTTGCTATGTCCCTTTTTTTCTGTATTTTATACGAATGAAAAATCTGGAAGAAACTCTGTTCAATTTTCTGGTATTGGGTGATATATGCATGCTTTCTCATGAAAATACTGAATTGGTACTATATTTCATTAGCAGGTATTAGCAAGTGTTGTAAAGTTAAAGGGATATTATCTCAGGAATCGGTTTTGACCCTATGACAACTGTAATAATGAAGTTATAGCTAACTTCGAAATTTCGTGGGCCACGTGACTAGTAAATGTGAAAAATATTATGTACTTCATGATTCATCGCAAATGAACTCATGTCTTCTCGTGCTTTTCATAAAACAAGTCTACTTATATGCAAATTGTCTATATTAAGAAAACCATGATTGTAATAATGGTAGTACTAGAGATGAAAGAAAGAAAATCAAAAAGTTGTAGTCGATTTGCTGAACTATAGTAGCTCTTGAACTCTTTCAAAAGAAATTATGCTCTTAAAAAACTAGAAAAATCATGCGCATAAGAATGAACCTAGTCATTATAAGACAACTTCTATCATAAGCTTTTGTTGTCCAAAAGGGTGCAATTCTTGTGGGATTTTATTTCAAATAACAGGCTTCCACAACCATGTCCAAAACCACCTTTAAGATGCTTTGCTTAGTGAATCATATTACTCAACTCATAAACTACCCTTGTTCAATGGTACCTAAGATTGGCTAAATAGAATGCCAAGGGGGAGGAGGTAAGTTAGACTTTAAATTATTTTTAAACGTTAAGATGCTTTAATGATATTTCTGTTTATTTTGTGTTATGTGGGTATGCAAAGACTATGTTGGGTTCACACAAAAATACCGTGATATCTAAAACCCTAAACCTTGTTACGTACAATTATATATCATGTTCATTGATTTATTGTAAGATCTAGAATGACATGTTTCCTAGTTAGCTATCTTGCACAGTAATATGTGGTGAAATTTATATTCCCATATATTTCTTATTTATAGTCATATATTTTATATACTCCGTATATAGTCGTTAATATTTTTTCTTATCATTCATTCTCATATATTATTATCCACATTCAAGTGATACCCATCAAAGGTTGTTTGTCACCAAACATCGTGCTTGCTGATCTAACAGGTTATTTAGGCATATGTACTATTTTATCCTCTCGCCACCAGTAAGAGTGGAGAGCTTGGCTCTCAGCGGTATGCCCAGCATTCCTGCCGAGTACGTCCGATCGGACACCCTACCCTGTGTTGCAACATTAAATGGCTAATCTTTTGATAGACATAGATCGGCTGGTAGTTTCCATTAAGGTATTTTAAGCATATATACTATCCAGCAAACCACTCCTAAATGATCAATGCAAAGTATTCAAGTTGATATTTAATTTAAAACTTTATTAGTGTTTTAATTTCAGCGTGTGTTTGGACACACAATAGTTAAATCATGAGATGTTTGCAGCAGTATGAGCAGAATCATTACGCTTCTAACGTGAAACCTATAATTAAGAAGTTGCCTCATACTAAAAGTAAGAGGGAGATAGCCACACTGACTGACATACTAGTGATGGGTAAACTTGTGAAGTTAAGAGTTTAGTGTGAGGATGTGATAAGATAAATTGCTACTGAACGTAATCAATCTTCAACAGCAGTTGAAGATGTTCAGCTGGATTGATAAAGATAACAATCAACAAATGATAGTAGACTTTGAAGGAATATTTCTGCTGTAATTGTCAATTGTGCTTGTAATAAAATAATGTGTCATTATTGGTATCATTAGCTGAACTGACAAGTTCATTCAAACTTCAATTATCATAGAACTATAATTTCGACATTCTAGAATTGCTATTTTAGCCTCGTGTGCTTTGTCAATCTCAAAATTACAACGGCTTCGAGGGCTACAAAGAGAAAAAATTACATCTACTAAACAAAAAGTGAATTCGTACACGTTATTTTGATTATACCCACAACGTCTATTCGAGAGCCACCCAACTCTTTTCCAGCACCTTTAACAGCGTCAACCTCATCACCCTCCGCAGCACCAGCAGCTCCCACGGCCTCTCGCTACTCTCTTCATTAGATGGAGACCCAAGCTTCCACAGGGCCTTCCAGATCGACAAACTGGAGGCGGACGCCTGCCCTACCGCCGTTTCCATGCCCAGTATCTCCATCCGAAACCAACGAAGGGAACATCTGGCGATGGCGCGTCATCTCGTCCTGCTTTCCAACGATTTCTTCCCACGCGTGGCTGCAGCGGTGCCACCGGACGCCGGAGGAAGGCTCAGAAATCATTTGGATAGTAGTTGTCTTCCAATACAATTATAAACAAATGTACCTGAGCTTTTCCAAACCACAAAATTGAATAGTGATATAGGACCAAATGACTAATATTTGGTTATTTACAATCCATTCAGAGCATTTAGGCTGGTAGAGCCATGAATATAGTTGGGATAGGCTAAGGCCTAAAATTCAGTTGATCTACGATTTGTAGCTGATAGTGCTTATACAAGATATGATTGGAAAGTAGAGTAGGTGAAGAGAACAGGAGTGTTATTACATACAACAACATTGATAGAAAATTTATCAATGGGGCCATTGTGGTATAAATTTTTTTTTGGTTGTGTCGCTTTCTTATACGCCTTAAATTTGATGCAAATAAAAGTTTCAACTTTGAAGCCTATAATGTTCTAAAGATAAAAAGTGTTTAGCAATTATTTTAAGATTTGATATCCCGTCAGAGATGTTGTCAGAGACTAGGAAGACCTTTACTAATGATAAAGGAAGGATACAAAGGATGGAGTTGTGCTCAAAAAGATAATAGGGCAATGACATGAATATAAATTACTGACTTAACAAAGAGCCACAAAAGTGGCAACTGAAGAATCATGAAGCTTTCTCTTTTGTTGTATTGTTCTGTTCATAATCTCCAACCTTAAACCCCACGGGTTTTTATTTACTTTGATGCATTTGGAAAGTTGCCTTACATTTCAGTATTTATAAAACATTCTTCCAATGATCTCAAACAACATATGCCTTAGATTGACAATTGACATGCTCGTATTAATGGAGTCCTGTAAGATGGCAAATTGCCTATTGCGTGGGAAATTTATGGATGGAGCGAATTAGACCATGAAGAGGCAAACTTTTTTTAGCCTCAAGTAAGAAATCATCTTAATGATGACAATAACAAACTCATGGATGACAGAGACTTGGGGATGTTAAGTCTTGCCAAACAGCGAAGCATTCATGGTCAACATTAATTTTAAACGTCAAATGTGAAGAACAGTCACTGAATTAATGCATAGTATGCAATACCAAAGAAAACCTTATTGCATCACTGGATATCATCACTGTCTTAGGAAAAACTAATGAGACATGCTACGTCACACATGACAAACGAGCCTAAAAATATCTGTCGCTACTTCTCTAAGTGCTCCGACATCAGGAACAATCTCACCTCACAGACGTTGTTTACAGTTGTAATCATAGCCAAGACCGAATCGAGCGACAGCCCTCAAGGATACGGCATCGTATCTCAGCCCCTCGCCTTTCGCGATCCAAAATCCGGGGAAAAAAAAAAGGCCCACTTCATGTAAGCGATATTCGCGACGATTGTCGTCCGCCTGGTGCTGTAAAGTGCAACGTCTGGGGTCAAGATGTCTGATGGCGTCATCTGTCGAGTCACCGTTGACGTCAGCTCCGACAGCGTCAGCCCTATTATTGCGAACGCAGCGGTGCTCGTGATAAAGCTTTTGGGTCCCTTGCATCTCCATCTTCTTCCTCAACCTCCTCTCGCCATATCTCTCTCGCTGTACAAAAACGACGCCCAAGGTTGGTTCTGCATTCCTTGCAGCAAGAATCGAGTTTGGTGCGGAGATTGCATCCGCTCTACGAGCGCCAGAGCCTTCATTTGAGTTGCGTTCCATTTCGCTGTTTACGCTTGGAGCGGAACGACGGCTAAAACGGCGCTTGTTTGCGCGAACCAGGAAGAAGATCAGAGGAACAGATAGGAGGGAATCTGAGTGATCATTTACCGTAAATGGTTTCTGAAAGACCGGAAAGGGTTAATCATCGACGACAGGGACGGAGAGAAAGAAGAAAATAGGTAATTGATTTTCCAGCTCAGTTTCTTCGGCTGGACTCCTATTGGTCGTATGTCTAATGTGCTCGGAAGGGCACCGTGAAAATGAAGGGTGGGTGGGAAGCCCAAGCCGAGCTCTCCAGAAGCGCCGTCGTCTTTTGGGTTTCTTCTCTCTCTCTCTCTCTCTCTCTCTCTCTCTCTCCCGATCTCCACTCCGTTCTCCTGTGTCCTCCTCTCCAGAGATCGGGGCTTCCAAACTCATACCAACGTGTTCTTGCTCGTGAAGTTCTATTCCCTGTAAAGGGATCATCCTTCCGTTTTGGTGGGCACCGTAGGATCGATCCGCGAGCGATGTTATGAGCCAAATAAAGTTGGACGAGTGAGAAGGCATGGCGAGGGAGAAGATCAAGATTAGGAAGATAGAGAACACGGCCGCGAGGCAGGTGACCTTCTCGAAGCGGCGGAGAGGCCTGTTCAAGAAGGCGGAAGAGCTGGCCATTCTGTGTGACGCAGAAGTGGGGGTGATCGTCGTCTCCTCCACCGGCAAACTCTTCGAATATTCCAGCAACAGGTGCAGATCCGCTCCTTTTAGGCCCTTTTCCAGCGTTCTCTCTCTCTGTCTCTCTCTTGCTCGGTCTTGCTTTCTCTCTTTCCGGCAGACCACATCCCGTGTGCATGGTGCAACTGTTGTAATTTATCGCATCCTCGTTGTGAAATTTCCCTCACTCCTCTCTCCACTTTTATCTTTCTCAGTCTAATCCGTAGTTCTTCCTTTGCTTGCTGTGGCTTTCGTTGGCAACTGAAGACTAGGCTGTCGAAAGGGTGCGGAAGCAAGAACAGAGAAACACCCAGGAGAGCGGAAGCCAAGGGACGCATGGAACGAGGAGGTTCTGAGCGGTGCGCAGGCTAGCATTAATTGGTCGACTGATAGATAGATAGAGAAAGATATGGATAGATAGATGGCTAGAGAGAGATAGAGAGAGAGAGAGAGAGAGAGAGAGAGAGAGAGAGGAAGAGAGGGGAGAGAAATTGGGAGGAAAGCTGAAGCCGAGCCAACCTGGAGCTTGGATGATGAGAACAGCCCTCTGCGGATAGCTTAACTTTTATCCTTGACAACCCCGATTTGGGTATGGGTCTGTTCCATACAGGTTGAAAAAAAGAGACTAGGCCACGACTGCTCTTTTTGGTTGGGTTTTAAGATATGGGACTTTGCTAGCGGGGACAGTTTTTCATGCAATTTATAATCTGAACTTAGGTTATCCTTGTCTTTTGTAACCCTTATCCCGGATGCAAAAAATCTTCCACCTCTAGAGGAATGATCTCGTTAATAGGTAATATGACTGTGTTGACCTAGCTTTCTACTGCCAGCTTAGTGAATTCTACGTAGGAATACCAAGTAATGACTTGTTTCATAATTTTTCTTTGATCTTACTGTTCAATACTTCCAAAAAATAGAATTTTCTTTTAATTTACATATTTTGTTGCCATTCATACATAATTCAGAAACGAGTAAATAAGGTACTGAGATGTAGTCATAGGATCTAACTTTCCATTGCGTTGGCCATCATCAGTAGGATCTTGGACATTGTTTCCAACGAATTTTCTTTCGATTTTCTGCAGGAAATTTTATCCCCAGGCTGGCTATGGTATTTCAGTTATTACACAGGGTTGCATTCAGGGATTTGTCAATGGTGGTTAATGTGTAGGAAATTCAAAAATACAGGCAAATGACACAGAGTTCTTTAAGTTGGATCAGATTGGCTTCGTACTATTACCAGTAAAGATATTCCCGAAAATTCGGACCTTATTTATAATCAGCCCTTATTTTTCCATAGGACCAAATGAAGAAAATAAATAAGTCAAAAGCATCGGAGCAAGGTCTTTTATTCTTGGCAAGGCCAAATATATCTACACGGCATGAAAGCTTAGAGATTAAGTGTTGTTGTTCCATTACCTTGTTTTTCTACTATTTTCAACCGCACGAAACTACCCACCTCCATTAAAAAGTTTCTCTTTTCACATTTGAAGTAAATTAGTCACTTAAAAAAAGTCGGATTATGATTTAGATTTTATTGATAGTATCTCTGATTTTCTGCAAGACAGCCAACCATTTAATCAACTGCCGAGTCCAACTGAACTCCTCCACGTCATATGAAAGATAGTAGACAATTGTTAAGTATCCTGATCACTGATTGAGAATATACTATATATCAGATCAATTGTCCTGATGGTTCATTAAATCATAACACAGTATTGGCTATATGTTTTTCGCTGAAGAGTGTGGATGCTTACGTTTTGATATTAATTTAGAGTTAGCAAAGCCAAGTTTTTCGAGCAATGAATACACAATTCTGAGTATTTCTATTCTTTTGAGAATATATCTGTTGCGAAAAATTTATGAGCTACAATTTATGTGCCACATTTTAGAAGAGAATATGGGATTCAGTTAAACTAAGTTTCTGCATTAGGGTTTATTCTTGATTTATTCAAGGGCATGACATAGTGCTATAGAAGCGAACAAGTGTTCATTTATATTTGGGACTCGACTACCATATTATCAAGAAGCTCAGAGTTCTCATTACAGCATTCTCAGTTAAAGCCTCAAAGTGTGATAGCCTCCACAATGAAGAACAGCGTTGAGGTGAAAACTTGGAAGAGGTCTCTACGTAGTTTAATGAGCTTCACAAGTCATTATAATGTAAATTTTCTCAAGATTTTGTGAAGTAGCACATAATGATATGAAGGCTTTGACCACCGTATCTTTACTCACACAATTTATTTCCTTTTATATTTGAAGTATGAAGGAGACGATCAACAGACGTAACAAACATTTACGGGATGATCTGGAATCAGTGCCCCCATCTCATGAACTCCAAGTAAGTATTCATGTGCCATGCTTTGGAAGTATTCTGACAGCGAAAGTTGCGTGGGATAAAATATCTGAGCCTTGAATCCACAAGGCACAAATCTTAAACTTGGAAGCTAGGTCTTGAATCGGCAGGACTTGAAATCTTCAATCCCTTAAATCAACAGGGATTGACTGGAACAACCCGTGAATTCATATTAGATCAAATGGTTCCCTTGAACCCATAATGGCTGCTTAATTCCAAAAATACTTAACTCTCTCAAAGAGAATGAAAACTCAGATAACCAAGATGTCCCTTAAGTTATACTTGCTAGGCTTTAAATAGACTCAATCAAAACCACGGAAACTTTCCATGAAAATAGGATATGTTATGAAAAACAATTTTCAAATAACCAAACAGCAGGATAGATATTAAATTGAAAGCTCTGACACATTATTCACCTCTTATTTGCACCTAATCTGATTAAGGGACTCCTTTGAGCGTTCTGATCTTTGTAGCCAACATTTCACGACTTCAAAACGTATGACCAACCGATTTTTGGGCTTTTCTTGAATGTGCAGCTCGTTTTAAATAATTGTCTCATTTTGGGCCCTCAACTGTTTGTAGTCCGCGTCTCTACGTTTTTAGGTGACCTAGGTATTTTTTATGGCTTTTTCTCTCTTTTGAAGTGATGTCCTGCATTATTTCCCTGCCAAAGTATATATAAGTTAACAAATCCTAGCCATGCGGTCGCTGCTGAAAGTTATCATTCGCAAGTTGTATTCATCTACGAGCACTCATCACACACATTACCTTTCATTTTATTTCAGACTGTTCATCCTTCCATTCTAAGTTTTGAAGTTCTGTCAAGTTACTGGTACCCATGATTTCTGCCTACACAGCTCCTCGATAGCATCCATGAACCACTAAGCAAGGAGGTTTCGGAGTCAACATTACAGCTCAGGTATGCCATTCCTGTGGGAAGTGACTGGCAGTTGTTCGTGGGTCGCTCAAACCAGCGGTTCATCCTACGTTTAGGAAGATGAATGGAGAAGATATTGGAGGGCTAACACTAGAAGAGCTCCAGAAACTGGAGAAAGCACTAGAGACTGGACTGTGCCGAGTTCTGGCGAGAAAGGTATGTGTGTGATTTATTTCCGATTACTTTTGCAGGTAATCAATAGGCAGATTTTATTCTACGGCGATTTCGTTTCTCAGGGTCAGCGAATGGTTGAAGAATTAAAGGGCTCACGACAGAAGGTCGGTAAATAGATGCAATCTTGTTTCTAATAATAGCCTCTTTAGCATTTCTTCAATTTCTTCCTATTTTATACGAAAATATGGAACCTACGGATCGGTTGGGGCAGACCTGCATCTTCTATTAAGTCTATTGTAGTTCTTGGCTCCTCAGATTTGTTCATAGTCATGAAATCTCCGAGTCACCCTTGCTTTCCTCCATGGAAGCGCCGAGGCACAGCTGAACATAGACAGTTTCTCATTCCTGAAACGCAACTGGTCTCTTAGGCTGTAAAAATAAAAGTGGAAGGAATCAGATTTGGAAAATCGTAGCCACATCTCCCCTTGTCTTTTTTCATGTAAATTGGGGATGGACACCTACCGAATGCCAGATATATATGGTGGCTAATTGGCCAACCTTCTCAATGGCTAATTGTGAATATTAGTCTTGCAATCCGGGTTTCTTTTTCTGAAGAGTACTCTAAAAGAACAGAAGACGGATAATCTATGGCTTGTGGGCATCTCAGACTTACTCCCAATGTGGCATTTTTGGTCGGAAGACCAGAGGAAGAGGCCAATGACCTCTAGGAGCTTGGAGCTAACGGTTGTTGGCCACAGCCGTGAAATCGCAAGCGTCAGTCGGACGCTCTTGGTGAGTGGCGGCAGGGACTTGTCTCGCAGAGATGGGAAAAAGTTATCTATATTATTGGTGCCATATGAGCCCAGGTAGAGGGAGAATGAAGGAGATGAACACGAGAAGCGGCAACTGCGATGTGGGAACTCTCCAACTACAGAGCAGCTTATGTGAGAGCGACTCTTGAGCGACCTCACAGTGACAGAATTGGCAGCGGCCAGAGAAACCAGGAAACCCTTACCCTAGATGGCTAGATGATAAATAAACGGAAGAATTATACCTGATATCCTGCGCCACCACATTCAACTACATATTCCTGATATAGGTAAAGAGACTCTAAAACCCTCAGAGACGACTCACAAACTCAGATCATCAGAACTGTATTCTTATAGACTCCCAAAAACGAACAATAATGGAAGCTTTGGAGCTATTCTAAGAGAACAAAAGTAGCCTTCGTCTAGTTTCTGATGATCTGAATTTCCTCATTTATTGCACAACGACATAGTTATCAACTATTTACTTTTTCTTCGTTCACATGCTCACTCTTAAGGTTCTTCCAGGCTGCTTTCTTTACTGAAATAGTTACTACTTTCTCCTCCATGAATCAGTTGCAGTATGTTTCTCTGCTTGGCAACTATTTATGTTCCTAGGATGCCTTTTTGTTCTAGACGCATCGAGAGTTTGGCAAATAATTTAACATGGTTTTCAAAACTGATTCTTTCCGGTCTTGAAAGGGCGCGAATTTGATGGAGGAGAATGTCCTTCTGGGAAAGGAGGTAATCGGCCGTCCTCTCATTTTTTTTTCCCAATCTTTACCTCCCTAATCGACGCATACAGAGCTCACCCATCATTTGCCAGTCAAAATATGGCGTGGCCTCAAGCGGAAGGAAACAGGTGGCTGATTCAGAGAGCGCCCCATGTAAAGATGGACAATCAAGTTGGTCGATAATGAACGCCTCAAACTCTGGGCCGCCTCAGGATTGTGGAGACTATTCAGATACTTCATTAAGACTCGGGTATGATGATCCTCCCAAGGAACCCTAAATGCATTAGCACTCCTTTTCTTTTTCTTCGAACCTTTCTTTCGACCTTTACTTGCGAGTGCTTGACACTGAATATGGAACTCGCTAGCATAATTCTGTCAACAATGGTCTATATGAAAGTAATTTAATTGTAATCAAAATCAGCTTTGAATGGAAATGTGAGGTCTCAATGGGTTTTGATAATTTATTAATTCATCATGTTTCTTTACCCTCCTCTTTTGCACATATTTCAGAGGATATCCCTTTTACCACGTTTCCTAGTTTCAGTAAGTTTTGTATCCTCCCTATTGACGTACACCAGAGTCAACTACATTCCATTGAGAGAGAAATACCGTGGATTACCACCCACGAAATACACCTTCAGTGATATAGTGTGAACCTATTACATTCAATTATAATCTTATTCTGTCTTTATTTTATCATTTTGTTCTAAACACGACGTCACCGAGCTTTAAACAAATACCTCTTTTATTTATGGTTTTATGAGGTGAATGGCATTCATTTACATTTTTAAAATGTCTTTGGCTATTCCTGTTTCATAATCAAGTTATTTCTGTTGTAAAAAGCTTGAAGGTTTTGGCTTAGTTTGTTAGACGTCTACTTATAATATTTTACTTCTTGCCATGAGCTCAAATCTTATCCTTTTTGCAGTATTTTTATGACTTAAAGAATCATTAACTCCCAAGATGTTCAAGCAGTCAGGAACATAAATCAGAAACGATATATATAAGTCAAAACTTCCAAGTAAATCAGGCCACCCCACCCCATCACTGATCACACCCCGTTATAAATGGGCTGGGAATTTTAATGGGGCACTGAAGTTGTTCAATTCATTCAGTTAGACTGAACATGCTCAGGATCCATTTTCTTGATTGTGATTAATGTTGAGGTCCTTGAAATGGTCGGGTGAGATGGTTTCAGCCAGCAAAACTGTGCCAAACTTCTGGACTAATTAGATCCGTGATGGGTTTTTTACCTGTTGGTTTTTGATGATGGGTTTTTGAGCCAATCAATTGACCTGTTGGTCGGATTACCCAACCATCCTTTTACAGGCTCTTAGAGGCCCCGGTTGCTTTATCTCTGGACCGAGCAATCGATTCTGCCTTGGCTTTGTCGCTGGACGACCGGCCCCCGTTCTAGATTTTTTTAATGTTGTCTTATTTTATTGGGACTTTTTTTACGTGCAGTCTTTGAGTTTACTGGATACGTCGTTGTGCCATTCTATGAACCCTGATTGTCATTGATCAAATGGCTCATATTTCTTCGAGTGCAGATCATAAACTTATGTGCTGATATTAGCTCGTTGCCGTCATTCCTGTGGTGAAGCTTACATAATCACTCGTGTTCTTCTTCTTGGTCTGTTCCTCGCTAAGAAAATTTCAACCGATCTTCGTGTTGACTACGCCTTTACTGGCCTTGAAACTGGGGATATGATTCTGAAAGTGTTCACAGTTGATGATGCTTTCCATTGGTGTCGATTTTTAATTTGGGAGCTACCGAAACATGGGAATCTGGGAGACGTCTAGAGACTTTTCCTTGCGTACAATGGGAATATATGTGGTCAAGAAATAATTTTTTGTGCCGAGAAATATTTGATTCGGCACAGAAGTGTTTCACTTGTGAATGAGAATTTTGATGGAGAAAGCGCCGCCCAAACTTTAAAGAAGACCCATAATAAAATCCCGTCTTACAGACGCAGTAAGAGGAACAGATGAGGTACTTTTACTCCAATTACTGATGTTGATTTATTGTTTCTCTTTTCTCATATAGGTTGCCCTTCTAAGACTTTAGATGTCGCTTTCATGCTGCCTGAATTTGGTTGACAAATGACGCAATCATGAAAGAGATTGGAAACTTCACTCTAGCCAGATAGTCCGCTCGGAGACAGTTTCAGTACGAACTCACCATGATGTGGGGTCAACATGTTCGTGTAAATTCATGTGAAAATCCCCACGGAAATGTTGCCTTTAGGAGAAACTTCTACTATCCTGGAGGTACATGACTTGTTGCGTGGGGTCCTTCCACTATGAGACCCTTTGTAAGCAGAAACTAAGGCTCTGACGTGGTAAGGTCAAAAACAGGGAAGCTTCGAAGCTGAAGTTGACCATTTCTGTATTTTCACGCTCATCAACTAGTTGTTTATGGGATATCGACTTAACTGCTTAGATATTCCAACACACGGACATATATATTCATATTTTTTCTTGGAAATACGAAATTAGTACTATAGCACATGATCTATTACATAAAGAGAAATAATGCTGTCAAAAGTGGTGTAGATCTAAAGGGGCATTATTGGAGGAACGAGCTTGACCTTTTATTATTAGAATTACACTCGCATAATGGTGATGCCAAATGAAATAATGATCAAAAAGCTATCTATCAGCAATACAATGTGACTAATAAATTTAAGAAGTATCATCTACCAAGTATCAGCAAAACTCCATGAGAATACATGATTCATTACATAAGAAACTACGTCTTCCCCTATTGTTCATGAACGAAGTCTATTAATATGTAAATCGACCATGCTTTAAGAAAATTATGTGCAGTGGATGCAAATGAATTTACTACTTTTCTGAAGTGAAAAATTGCCAAGTGAAACCTGAGATAAACTTAGTGCCAGAAAAAAAGGGTATTATAATTGAGATAGTCTAAGCTGGAGCATTTTGGTGCAAAAGTATAAACTCTTATCAATGCATTCTGAGGAGACCATTGATAAAAATTGGTTTTGCTTGTGACACATATATAATCATGCTCATTACATAATTCAATCGTTTATCTCTTAGCATTGATCATTGAATACTTTTCATACCATGATATTGTCATATGTGTCTGTTGTTATTTCACTTCACTATATACTACTCCAATGCAATTACATGAGTAATATAATATAAAATGATAATATATAACTTCACTTCAGAAATATAATATGAGCTCAAATTTGGGTGATCCATGCAAAAACAGTTTGCCCTAGATTGAAAATATTGACGGACTACATTTCTGTCAAGGAACCAAAGTAATCTATTTATGCATAGGTCGGTTTAAGAACATGGAATGCAAACATTATTAGATGAAAAATCAAGAAGGAGAATATTTAAATAAATAAGATAAAATTTTAAAAGGAAAAATATGAAGTGGCGTTTGGAAAGCCTAACATTTTCAATTCGGATCTTCATCAATGACTTTTTCATGGGTTAAATGTATGAGAGAAACTTTCATTTCTAAATCAATACACCATGATAAAAAAAGTATATGAATCAGAAAGGTTGAATTTATTTCACCTCGAAATCATATTAATTATAATTTTCCCCTTTCACTCTATAGAAATACAAATGTACATGAGCATCTATGAAGTCATCAATCTAGAATAGTGAGCTAGGAAAAATTTACTAATATTTGGCTGCCTAAAGCCATGAATCTCAAATAGTGCATTGAAAGAATTTGTGCTACTAGACTCATTAATTTAATTGAGATAAGCCAAAGCTTAAAAATCAGTTGTTACACTATCACTAAATATTGCTGCTAGAACAAGATACAATTAGGGAGTACAAACAATCAAGAGAGAAACATTCTAGTATAGACTCACTAATTATCAAATGGTCAATTATGGTACATATTTTCTTAATTTTTAATTTCTCATACACATTAAATTTTAAAGTAATTAAAAATTTCATCTTTAAAGAACATAGCGTTCTAAACATAAAAAATGATAAACCTATAGAGATGTGATTCGAAGCTAAGATGACAATTTCTATTGAAAAATAAAAAGATTCAAATGGTGGAGTTATGCTCAAATACAGAATGGAGAAAATACACAAATAGAAACTACTGCACTCACAAAGCAGCTAGTATTATTATTTTCAAAATCTAAAACTTAAACTATATAGAATTTGCTTGGATGCAGTAGAAAAGTTGCCTTCGATTGAGGTACTTCCAAAAAAATATTTAGTCAACCCCAAACAACATTTTTTCTCAGTTTGAAATAATATCTTTAATCCATTGAAAATATCTATGCCAATATTAATACCTCATAAATGTTAGATGAGAAATGGCATAATACATGGGAGATATGTACAAGGCATGAATTAGACCATGAACAGTCAAGCTCACTTTTAGCCTTAAGTAAGAGATAATCATAACGAGGAGGATAAAAAACTCATGGATGACATAAATGGTGTTAAGCCTCGCCAAGCATTCAATCGTTTTTAGTTGACACATTAGTTTTAAACTTCCAATGTGAACAACACTAGATTTATGGATAGTGTACAGTCCCAAAGGAAAGCCTATTACATAATTGAAGATTATGCGTCTTAGGGAAAAACAAATGGTTGTCACCTACGCCACACATGACAAATGAGCCAAAAAGTATCTATCGCTACTTCTCTTCTCACTGCTTCAACAGGGTTAGCCTCACCTCAGTGACGTTGTTAATGATTGGAGTTTGAGATGAAAGCACGACTACTCCGCAAGTATAATCATAGCCTAGATTGAATCGGGCGAGAGCCCTTAGTTTATCACGAACCAAAAATCCACCAAAAAACTGAAGCACATGTAAATGATATTCGCGGCGACTGTTGTCTACGTGATACTCTCAAATGCAAAGCCTGGGATTAAGAGCCGTCATCTGTCGGGTTGAAGATGGCGTCAGCTCCGCTAACGTCAGCTTCTTGGGCATCCCACCCCCCGTACTCTATGCCGCCATTGTACAGAATACAGCGGTGCTCATAAGAGAAAGTTATCGAGTCCCGTGCATCTCCAGCTTCTTTCTATAGACGTCATGTCACATATCTCTCTCTTTCTGTACGGACGTAGTCAACGTTTTACAGTGCTCAACTTCGGTTCTGCATTCCTTGCGGCATGGCGGAGTTTTGCGCGGAGACTGCATCTGTTCTACAAGTGCCAGTGGGCACAGTTGACTTCAAGTCCATGTCTCTGTTTACATAGGTAACGGAACGATGTCTAGAACGACGGTAGACGGCACAGATTACGTAGAAGAGTAGGGAAGAGCGTACGATCCAGAGAGGGAAGGAGGGAAAGGAAAGAAACCGCTAATTAGATAGCGAAATGAGACGCCCCATCGGCTCCCTCTGATCTCCCCGAGTCCATACTAAGAATTGGTTTTCCACCTTGGTTACCTTGGTTGGTCGTAGTATATATCTAATGTTGTCTGAAGAAGCACTTAAAAGACGGAGAGAGGGAGGAAGAGCCGACCCGAGGTCCGAAGCGGCCGTCGTCTATTAGGTTTATTTCCACTCTCTCTCGCTTTTTCTCTCTCTCTCTCTCTCTCGCTATCTCTCTTTCTCTCTCTTCTTCCCTTCCCATTCTTTCCATTCTGTCGTCTCCATCATTCTTTTTACCCCGAATTGGCAAGGATTGCTTTTTCTTGTCGAATGCATTTCACACGTTCTCCCAGATCGAATAATTTCCGGTTATAGGGTTCTTTCAGCATCTTACGCCACTTGGGCACTCATCGGTTGTTCTAAATTTGTGAAAAGCCGCACATTTTCTATTCAGAAAGGCAAATATTCCAGAGATCCGGGCTTCCAAACTCGTCACGGCCTGTTATTCTTCCTAATGTTATATACCCTGTGGGGGGATCATCCTTCCATTTTGTTGAGCAGAGTTGGATCGATCGGCGAGCGATGTGGTGAGGCAGAAGAATCTGGAGGCGAGAGAAGGAAGGGATGGGGAGGGAAAAGACTAAGATTAGGAAGATAGACAACACGACCACGAGGCAGGTGACCTTCTCGAAGAGGCGGAGGAGCCTGTTCAAGAAGGCGGAAGAACTTGCCATACTCTGTGATGCCGAAGTGGGGTTGATCGTCTTCTCCTCCACCGGCAGGCTCTATGAATATTCCAGCAACAGGTGCAGATCCTTTCCTTTTAGGGCCTTTTCCCAGTTCCTTCTCTCTATCCCTGTCCCAACTACTCGTTATTGCTCTCTCTCTTTCTTATCGCATCCCTCAGACAACAGTCCATATCCCCTACGTGCTGGTGAAAGTGTTTCAATTTATCGCATGCTAGATGTGGAAGTTTCCTCACTCATCTGTCTACTCTTATCTTTTTCAGTCTGAGTCGTAGTTCTTCCTTCCGTTGTTGCGGCTTTTGTTGAGAAAGGAAAACTAGGGCTCTCAGAAGGTTGTGGAAGTGAGACAAGAAACACCGAGGAGAGTGGGAGCCAAGGGACGGATGGAACGAGGAGGTTCTGAACAGTGTGCAGGCTTGAATTAATTGGTTGATTGATAGATAGATAGATATGTGAGGATCAGGATAGATATATGGGTAGAGAGCAGGAGAGCGAGAGAAAGAGCGAGAATTGGACGGAGAGAGAGAGAGAGAGAGAGAGAGAGAGAGAGAGAGAGCAATTGTGTGGAAGGTCGGGAAGAGATGTAGGGAAGAGAGCCAAAGCCCAGCGAACCTGGGGCGTGGATGATGAAAACGACAGTCTGCGTAAAGCTTAAATATTATCCGTTCATGTAGGCTTACAGGTTGAGAACTAGACTAAGGCAGAACTTGTTGTCCCCTTGATGGGCTGTAAGGCATGCGACTGTGAGTGGACTTACATGGGTTAGTTTGACGCACCGTGAGTGAAAGGTTTTCGTATAATTTATCATTTGAACTTTGGTTATACTTACCCCGTGTAACCCTGATCTCTGATGAAGAGTTTTCTTGCTCCAGGGACATGATCTTGTTAGTACGTAATAGAACCTAGATTCCCATGCTGTCAATTGGCAGCCGAGTAGTAAGTTCTATGTAGGATGGCCACATTATGAAGTATTCTAAATTAGTTTTCTATGGCTAATGATGACTTATGTTAGATCCTATTGTTCAATACTTCCAAAAAAAATAGCTTTATCTTGTGATTAACATATTTCTCATTATTTATATCTGTTTGCAGTTATGGTAATTGAAATATGTGAAGATGAGGTATTATACATAGTCGTATGGGTCTAACTTATCATTCCATTGGCCACCATCAGTAGATTCTTGGGCATTATTCCCAATCAGTTTTCTTGACTTCCTGCGGCAAATTTTATTCCCTGGTTGGCTTGAGTTGTATTCTAGTTACATGGCTATGGTTCTTCAGGGTTTCATTCAGGGAGTTTTACAGTAGCAAGATGGGACATTCAGAATTGCAGACTAATGGAACGCAGTCTTTTTTAAGTTACCCTAGATTAGTTTCAGATTATTGCTAATAAAAATGTTTACCAAAATTCGAACCTAATTTATCATCAACCCTTATTTTAGATTGAATGAAGAAAATAAAAACCCAAAAGCCTTGCAGCAAGATTATCAGGACTTTTGTCTGGACAAGGCAAGATATATAATCCGATTTATCACATATTTAAAAGCATCAGGCGTTGTCATCCTATTGCCCCGTTTTTCTACTGTTTTCTACCACACGAAAAGTGCCCACCTCCCTTAGAAAGTTACTGTTATGCACGTGAAGTAAATTGACCATTTAAAAAATGGATCAGAACATGATTTAGACTTTCAGAATATAATCTCTGATTTTCTATAGTAGAGTCAACCGTTGAGTGAATTGTCAAGTCTAACTGGAGTCATCTATATTGTTAGTTATATGAATGGGAGTAGGCGAGTGTTGAGCATCTTGATTACCTAATGAGAGTGCAAAATCTGCTAGAAGTATAATTCTGATGATTGATTAGATTATAGCAGTGTATTGGCCATACACATTGTGCTAGAGTATAGAAACTTACATTTGATGTTATTCTAGACTTAACAAGATTGAATTTTATCAACAGTTAACTACCAATTTTGATTATTCCAGTCTTTTTAAAATATATTGTTTGAGTAAAATTTATGAGCTACGATTTATGTGCCATCATTTTGAAGAGAATATGGGCTTTAGTGAAACTATGTTTCTGCATTTGGTGTATTTGGTGGATTACACGATGAGATTCCATACTGTCATGGTAGCAAGCGACTGTTCATTCATATTTGGGACTCAACTACCTTTCCATGTAGCAGCTCACAGCCCTAAACGTTGGATTCCCATTTAAAATACCAAACTGTGATAACTTTGACACTGAAGAAAATCGTTGAGGTGAGACTTTGAAAAAGTCTCTAGGTAGTTTAATGAGTCATACTAATCGATTTTGTGTCAATTTTATTTAGATTTTGTGGAATGACGGCCTTGACCATTGTATCCTTGCTCACGCATTGTACTTCCTATTTTATTTGCAGTATGAAGGAGACAATTGAAAGACATAACCATCATTCAGGGGTTGCTCTGAAATCGGTGCCACCATCTCTTAAACTCCATGTAAGCATTCATTTGTTACAGATTTGTACCTTTCATTATTGCATGAAAGGAAAATTTTGAGCCTTGAAGTCACAAAGAACTAATCTTGTGCTAAAAACTTAGATCTTGGATCCACAGGAGTTGCAATCTTCAATCCTTAAATCCACAAGACTCCATCAAGCGTCCCTTGAATCTACCAGGATTAAATAGTTTTCTATATCAACAATAGGTTCTTGAATCTGCAAATCCTCGCAACTCTCCCAATGAGAATGAAATTTTGCAATAACCAAGTTGTCCTTAAATAAGTTCAACTCAGTTTAACGTTCCAAGAAAAGAAAATCTGTGATGAAAAATGTTAAAAATGAACCAATAGCTAGATAGTTACTACACTATCAACTCTAATGGATTATACAAATTATTTGCGCCCGTTTTATTTCACTCTAATTTGATTTTGGCCTTCATCGGGTGCTCCAATTTTCTGGCCCACGCCTCACATTTTCAGAATGGCTTCCCCACTGATTTCTGGCGTTTCCTAGTTTGCAGGCTGTTCAACATCATTTTACTCTGATTTTGGGCCTTCAAACATTTCTCATCCACGTTTTACGTTATCAGGCAAATTGGGTAAAAAAAATTAGCCTTTTTTCTTTTTTCAAAGTGATGTCTTACATTTCCCTTCCAAAACGTGAAAAACTTTGAAAGCAAACTAATGAGGCCTATCTTTTCTTGCATAAATGGTGAGCAATATCACAAATCCTAGCCATGCACTCGCGGTTGAAAAGTTACCGTCTGCTGGTTGTATCCATCTGCTGGCACTTATCACGCACAAACCATTTCATTTTGTTTCAGTCTATTCGTCTTTCCATTCTAAATTTGCAAGTACTGTTGAGTCACTGGTACCCGACTTTTCTGCCTTCCCAGTTCCAAGATAGAATCCGTGAATCACTAAGAAAGAAAGTTTTGGAGTCAACCTTACAGCTAAGGTATGCCATTCCTATTGGAAGTGAATGCATGTTGTTTGCGGCCTGCTCAAACCAGCACCTCATTCTATTTTTAGGCAACTCAAAGTAGAAGATATGGGAGGACTAACACTGGAAGAGCTTCAGAACATGGAGAAATCACTTGAAGCCATACTATGCCAAGTTCTGGAGACAAAGGTATGTGTGCGATTTATTTCTGACAACTTGGAAACTAATCTATGGGCAGATTTTACTCGACAGTGGTATCTATTTCCCAGGCCAAGCATATGGATGAACAGACCAAGGAGCTACAACACAAGGTCGTTAAATATATGCAATCTTGTAGCTTATAGTACCCTCTTACTTTACCATTTTTTTGATTTCTTCCTATTTATGGGCAAATCTGAGACCTATGAATCGGATCAGACATACTCCCAATGTGGCATTTTTGGTCGGAAGACCAGAGGAAGAGGCCAATGACCTCTAGGAGCTTGGAGCTAACGGTTGTTGGCCACAGCCATGAAATCACAAGCGTCAGTCGGACGCTCTTGGTGAGTGGCGGCAGGAACTTGTCTCGCAGAGATAGGAAAAAGTTATCTATATTATTGGTGTGCCATATGAGCCCAGATAGAAGGAGAATGAAGGAGATGAAGGCGAGAAGCGGCATCTGCGA
The DNA here is from genome assembly GCA_024713555.1 of Spirodela polyrhiza. Classification (NCBI taxonomy): domain Eukaryota; kingdom Viridiplantae; phylum Streptophyta; class Magnoliopsida; order Alismatales; family Araceae; genus Spirodela; species Spirodela polyrhiza. Next base: position 6,914,728 of record CM046535.1, read on the forward strand.
TGTGGGAACTCCCCAACTACAGAGCAGCGTATGTGAGAGCGACTCTTGACGCCCATCTTATCTTGAAAGTGTGACAGGTTGAGGGTGAGCGACCTGACGGTGACAGAATTGGCAGCGGCCTGAGAAACCAGGAAACCCTAACCCTCAATAGCTAGATGACAAATAAACCGAAGAGTTATACCTGACATCCTGCACCACCACCTTCAACTACATATTCCTGATGTAGGTAACGAGACTCTAAAACCCTCAGAGACGCCTCACTAGCTCAGAACCGTATTCTTATAGACTCCCAAAGATGAACAATAATGGAAGCTTTGGAGCTATTCTAAGAGAACAAAAGTAGCCTTCTTCTGGTTTCTGATGATCTGAATTTCCTCATTTATTGCACAACGACATAGTTATCAACTATTTACTTTTTCTTCGTTCACATGCTCACTCATAAGGTTCTTCCAGGCTGCTCTCTTTACTGAAATAGTTACTACTTTCTCCTCCATGAATCAGTTGCAGTATGTTTCTCTGCTTGGCAACTATTTATGTTCCTAGGATGCCTTTTTGTACCAAACGCATCAAGAGTTAGGCAAATAATTTAACATGGTTTTCAAAACTGATTCTTCTGGTCTTGAAAGGGCGCGAATTTGATGGAGGAGAATGTCCTTCTGGGAAAGGAGGTAATCGGCCGTCCTCTCATTTTTTTTTCCCAATCTTTACCTCCCTAATCGACGCATACAGAGCTCACCCATCATTTGCCAGTCAAAATATGGCGTGGCCTCAAGCGGAAGGAAACAGGTGGCTGATTCAGAGAGCGCCCCATGTAAAGATGGACAATCAAGTTGGTCGATAATGAACGCCTCAAACTCTGGGCCGCCTCAGGATTGTGGAGACTATTCAGATACTTCATTAAGACTCGGGTATGATGCTCCTCCCAAGGAACCCTAAATGCATTACCAATTTTTTTTGTTTTTCTTCGAACCTTTCTTTCGACCTTTACTTGCGAGTGCTTGACACTGAATATGGAACTCGCTAGCATAATTCTGCCAACAATGGTCTATATGAAAGTAATTTAATTGTAATCAAAATCAGCTTTGAATTGAAATGTGAGGTCTCAATGGGTTTTGATAATTTATTAATTCATCATGTTTCTTTACCCTCCTCTTTTGCACATATTTCAGAGGATATCCCTTTTACCACGTTTCCTAGTTTCAGTAAGTTTTGTATCCTCCCTTTTGACGTACACTAGAGTCAACTACATTCTATTGAGAGAGAAATACCGTGGATTACCACCCAAGAAATACACCTTCATTGATATAGTGTGAACCTATAACTTTCAATTATAATCTTATTCTGTCTTTATTTTATCATTTCGTTCTAAACACTACGTCACCGAGCTTTAAACAAATACCTCTTTTATTTATGGTTTTATGAGGTGAATGGCATTCATTTACATTTTTAAAATGTCTTTGGCTATTCCTGTTTCATAATCAAGTTATTTCTGTTGTAAAAAGCTTGAAGGCCTTGGCTTAGTTTGTTAGACGTCTACTTATAATATTTTGAAATCTTGCCATGAGCGTAAATCTTATCCTTATTGCAGTATTTTTATGACTTAAAGAATCATTAACTCCAAAGATGTTCAAGAAATCAGGACCATAAAGCAGAAACGATATATATAAGTCAAAACTTCCAAGTAAATCAGGCCACCCCACCCCGTCAATGACTGCACCCCGTTATAAATGGGCTGGAAATTTTAATGGGGCACTGAAGTTTTTCAATTCATTCAGTTAGCCTAAACATTCTCAGGAACCATTTTCTTGATTTCCACTAATGTTGAGGTCCTTGAAATGGTCGGGTGAGACGGTTTCACCCAGCAGAACTGTGCCAAACTTCCGGACTGTGTTAGATCCGTGAACGTTGAAATGATGGGTTTTTGTACCAAAGCGTGAATTGACCTGAAAACAGGTCATATAGGCTTTAATTTGTTGTTCGGATTACCCAACCATCCTTTCACAGGCTCTTAGAGGCCCCGGCTGCTCTATCTCTGGACTGAGCAATCGATTCTGCCTTGGCTTTGTCACTGGACAACCGGCCCCCCTTCTAGACTTTTTAATGTTGTCTTATTTTATCGGGACTTTTTTACGTGCAGTCTTTGAGTTTACTGGATACGTCGTTGTGCCTTTCTATGAACCCTGATTTTCATTGATCAAATGGCTCATATTTCTTTGAGTGCAGATCATAAACTTATGTTCTGATATTAGCTCGTTGCCGTCTTTCCTGTGGTGAAGCTTACATAATCACTCGTGTTCTTCTTTTTGATTGCACTTTCATTGCTTTTTGGTCTCTTCCTCACTTGCTAAGAAAATTTCAACCGATCTTCGTGTTGACGACGCCTTTATTGGCCTTGAAACTGGGGAAATGATTCTGCAAGCGTTCACAGTTGCTGTTGAATAGAGTGTCATAAACATAGAAGAAGTCACTTGATGACGCTTTCCATTGGTGTCGATTTTTAATTTGGGAGCTACCGAAACATGGGAATCTGGGGGACGTCTAGAGACTTTTCCTTACGTACAATGGGAATATATGTGGTCAAGAAATAACTTTTTGTGCCGAGAAATATTGAGTCAGCACAGAATTGTTTCACCTGTGAATGAGAATTTTGATGGAGAAAGCGCCGCCCAAACTTTAAAGAAGACCCATAATAAAATCCCGTCTTACAGACGCAGTAAGAGGAACAGATGAGGTACTTTTACTCCAATTACTGATGTTGATTTATTGTTTCTCTTTTCTCATATAGGTTGCCCTTCTAAGACTTTAGATGTCACTTTCATGCTGCCTGAATTTGGTTGACAAATGACGCAATCATGAAAGAGATTGGAAACTTCACTCTAGCCAGATAGTCCGCTCGGAGACAGTTTCAGTACGAACTCACCATGATGTGGGGTCAACATGTTCGTGTAAATTCATGTGAAAATCCCTACGGAAATGTTGCCTTTAGGAGAAACTTCTGTTATCCTGGAGGTACATGACTTGTTGCGTGGGGTCCTTACACTATGAGACCCTTTGTAAGCAGAAACTAAGGTTCTGACGTGGTAAGGTCAAAAACAGGGAGGCTTCGAAGCTGAAGTTGTCCATTTCTGTATTTTCACGCTCATCAACTAGTTGTTTATGGGATATCGACATCGAATGCTGGGTCTATTCATTATTTGGTAAAAGTTGTGGAGTTGAAGACTGGGAGGACCTTGAAGATGAAAGAATGAACAGGAGAGACATCATCTAAATCAGTGCATTTTGCTAATTATCACCGGTCATAACTAACAGGTTAAAGTTTCTGAGAATGTTTCTTGGATCGTATGATAAGTCAAGATTGTGATTTATAATATAATATATAGAACCTAAATAATTGACACCATGAACAGTAGTGAGTCACATTTAGGAGGGCATTATGTTATGCAAATTTTATTTGAGTAAAAGCAAAGGTGTATCTTGTTTAAATAGTTTTACGACGTATTTCCGCTATGAATTGATATCTTACGAAAAATAGGCTTAATTTGAATAGATGGAGAGTAATGATATTATTAATGGACATCATTAAAATAGTATACAATTTGTCAGTTTTTTCTGTGAATTTCATATTTTCTATGTTAAATGTGATAAAAATCTTCATAATTTTGGGATGTTGTGAATGTGTCCACTTTACTAATAGGAATGAACATTATTGAAAAAAAAATGACCACCAAGTGTAGAATGTAAAGATCAAACCATAATTACATAAATTCTTGACCTCACATACTTTTGCTTAGGCTCAAAAATTATGTTTTTTTTTACTTTTTATCCAAATGAAAATAATTTTCAAAAACTCAATTGCTTAAATATTTCAATACATGGACATATATATTCATACTTTTTCAAGAAAGTACGAAATTAGTATTATATCACATGATAGAATAGAGATAAAGAATGCTTTTCAAAGTAGTGTAAATCTAAAGAGACATTATGGGAGGAATCAGCTTGACCTTTTATTATTAGAATTATACTTGCATGATGGTGATGCCAAATGAAATAATGATCATAAAGCTAACTATCAGCAACATAATATGACTAATAAATTTGAGAAATATCTATTGATGCCCTTGGACATAGATTTTGATATTACAAATATATGAGAAAATATATAATTTATGATTAATATTATTCACATATTTATGATAAATAATTCATAGATTTCATATAAATAAATTTATTATTGATCTTGTGACTTTGTGACTAACCTTCAAGATAAGTGAAATTATGTATAAGTGAAATGTCACATATGAATAAATATTTATTAAAAAACAAATATTTAATAAGTAAATGATGGTTATACTTTAATTTACTTATCTATGATTATTTAACCATTTAAGTGTAGCTATTATTTATTAGTCTCGTGCATCATTAAAAGAAAAAGAAAAACGTTTGAAATATCAAATGAGCTATTGTGAGTCTTAGACCGGAAATTTAGATGATGACACATTAGTTACTTACATGAAGAAAATGAATAGCTTAATATTTGAATCTAAAGACAAAGTCAACAGAAAAGTTGTTCGTCTATGAGAGAGAAATCTTTAATTCAAATTTCAGATTGAATGGACTAAAGAATAGAAAGATATTGAATTTGTTATAGTCATAAGTCATTGTTGTACATTCCGGAAAGTGTTTGAATTGACTTTTTGACTTTGTCTATTGAGCAAAACACAGAAATTCATTAGAGGATGACACCCTACAAATAAACAAAAGTAAGAGAGATCAATAAGAATGATTATACTTCAATCTACAATGAGTTATCTTTCTCACGTTCAAGATTTATTATTATTGAGCTTCAATTAGGAGTAGATTGCATCATCCTTCTTCATCAATGATTGGTGATCAAGATAAAGCTTGAATCTATCAAGGAAGCTCTCCATCACACCGTAAGGTAATTGGGTGATGAATGAAGAGTGAGTTTAAATAAAGGCACGAGGTGTTCTAAGCCCTATTTAGCCCAAAAGGGGTTGGATCTCTACGGAGGTTAAACCTAAGGTATTGAGGCTACTGATCCTATTAAAATTAGTGTGTATTTCTAAGAGAAATAGTGAAATAATGGTAGAAAAGATCCTCGAAGAATAGAAGTAGTTAAGTGAGAGGCAAACTAATATAAAAAGCTCTTGTCTCATAGTGAGATTTTGTCGAAAGAGAGAGAAAGTCATTATGCATGTAGATACTCATGTAGATCTATGTTAACATGTGTGTTGACACATCTAACATATGAGAAAAAAATCTGAGATTTTTAAATACCAATTCACCCCTCCCTCTTAGTATTTTTTCTAGCCTCTAGATCTTTCAATATCATCTACCAAGTATTAGCAAAACTCAAGAGAATTCATGATTCATTACATAAGAAATTATGTCTTCCCCTATTGTTCATAAAGGAATTCTATTGATATGTGTAGTGGATGCAAATGAATTTACTATTTTCTGCAGTTAACAATTGTCAAGTGAAACTTGTGATAAACTTAGCGCTACAAAAAAAGGGGTAATATAATTGAGATAGTATGAGTTGGAGCATTTTGGTGCAGAAGTATAAACTCTTATCAATGCATTCTAAAGAGACCATTGATAAACTATTGGTTTTGCTTGTGACATATTATATAATCATGCTCATTACATAATTGAATAGTTTCTCTTAGCATTGATCATTTAATACTTTTCATACCATGATATTGTCATACATGCATGTTGTTATTTAACTTCACTATGTACTATGCTAATGCAATTACATGAGTTATTTTATGGTCATGCATATATAAGGAGATTTTGTATATAGGAATATCTTCTTAGTTCCAATGTTGGATAAATAAAATTGGAACAAGGTAATGTTCATCTCCTTGGTTTTGATATGAAAAATATGTAAATTTTTTTACTAGAAGTTTATTGAATTTCAAAAGTTTTTTGAATTACAATATATTATATGATGATTTATCATGAATGCTATCTTTTGATATTGTGACTAACTATTTAATTCAATGTTATTATCCTTGAGATCAAGATATACTCAAGATAAAAAATGATAACATTAAATATTATTTATTAAATAATAATCCTTTAATAAAATGATATTTCTATGATAAATGGTAAGAGATAAGATGTGTTTATCACTCTTTATATCTATGTACCAACCTCAAAATGTAATAAATTAGATTATATTTATAGGCATATGAAATTTCATCAATGAGAGGACATATTTACAAATATGTAAAGTACACATCCTTCACACAATCTTGAATTATAAAATTGGATGGTGACGTGTCCATGAAATATGTGGATGAAATAATAGATCTAATGTACTTAGCTGAACTTGACATCAAGAACAAAATTGTTTTTACATTTGAGATGGAGTTTACAAAGCTCAAATTTTGATTTGAGCGAACAACATAATAGAAATTTATGCATCATGAAAAGATTAAAAGTTATTATTACATATCTTTCAAAATGGGAAGTTTTAAAATTAGTTTTCTTATCTCTAATGACCATGTGAAGAAAATGTACTACTAGAAGAAGACACCCACATCAATAGATAAGGCTTAGGAAGAAAGAAATAACTCTCTTAAATGATCTATAACAAATTTCTCAAGCTTTGTTCATTGCATGCATCAACTTGAAATAAAAGCATTATATCGATTCTTATATAACCTTGGTGGTTAAGAGAAGATCAATCTTAAGGTTTTATACTCTCCATCAGGCCCTAAGATATTTAGGCAAAGTCACAAGGTGCTAGTGGTTGATTTTAACCTTAGAAGAGTGTTATCTTTTAAGAGGTTGAACTTGTATATTTGAGTGACTGATCTCTGAAATATTAGTGTGTATTTCTTGAGAAAAATAATATAACTCTAACAGGAAAGATCTTCTGAAATTGGAAGTAGCCCTAATGATGGGAGGGCTTGTATAAAAAATAATGTACTTGGTAAGAGAATGAAAATTATGAATACGTTATGAAGAGAAAGGGAGCATTTATGAAGAAGAAGAGAAATTCATGATAGAACTTGTATGAACACACCCATAGAAAATTTAGAAACAAAAACCAGAAAAAATATAGAAATACCAATTCATCCCCCCTCTTGATGTTTTACCTAGTGCCTTAACTCTTATAAGTAAGAGAATGAATTGGGTCTTTAAAATATTTTTTCAATTTTAGATGTTTTAGTGACATTTCTTTTTTTTCAATTGAATGTAGGTAGAAGAAAAACTAAATTCAGTAGATAGAAAAATATTGTGATATCACTTAATGACATGGATATCACATAATGATATTTTTTTATTCTATATAATATACATAGATAGAAAAAAACCAGGTTGGGTAGATAGAAAAATATTTGAAATATATAATTTTATGTTTTATCATGTATAACTACATATCACGTTCATTGATTTATTATGATTTCTAAGACTATATATGTGAAATAGATATTCCCACATATTTCTTATTTATAGATATATTATCTTCATATTTTTATTTAGTCATTCATATATTTTTCCAAGTAAAATGTTATAGCATTCATACTCATGTTGCCAACACTCAAGTGATATCCATGGCATATTAACTTATTTATCACAAACATTGTGCTTGCTGGTGTAATAAGCTATTTAGTTGTATGTACCATGATATGCACACTTGGTTCTCATAATGGAAAATGTTATTCAAAACTCAATGTTATATTCATAGTATAGAATTAACACATCTCTCTGACAGATATAGAGATTTTTGCAGTTTTCAATAAGGCATTTTAAAGATAGACATGATCTAACAAACCACTCCAAAAAAATCAATGTAAGGTATTCAAGTTGATACCTAACTTATTAGTTTAATAAATTTTTTGAGGAGATACTTTCCCAACATGTGCTTGGACAGGAAAAAGTGGAACCATGAGATGTTTCTAGTTGTTGGATAAGAGCATTAGTCTTCTAAGGTGGAACCTATAAATATGAGACTAATTCATACTAAAGTAAGAGGGAGATAGCCACATTGAGTTATGAACTAGTTACAATCTAATAGGTGAAGTCTAGAGTTTAGAGTGAAAATATGATAAGATTAGTAGTTACCCAATATAGACCTTCAACAATAGGTGAAGGTGTTAGTTAGATTGATAGGCTAGTAGTCACCAATAGATAGTGAACCTTAGAGGAAGTATCTCTTGTAACTGTGAATTGTGCTTGTTTTCATATATTGTGCCAATATTGTCATCACAAGCTGAACTAACAAGTCCATTCAAACTTTTAGTCTCATGGCACTATAGTTTTGTCTGTAGGCCTGGATCCTTTAATTGTAGAAAAGATTTAATAATAGTCACACAAACTAACTATTTTAGGTATTGCCACAACCACTTTTATTTCAACTTTATTTACTAGTATGATACCTCTAGTTACCCTTTGGCCATAAGGACAAGAAAAATTAATCAAGAATACTTCAATGAATTTTAAAAATGTAATATTTGAGTTATTGACATTGTATTCATCGATTATGTAAATCTTCAAATATTTTCATAATGTACTTTCTCAATTTTCAGGTTACTCTAGGATGTTGATGCAATTTCCTATTTTGTCATTTCTTTTGATGTGACCCTAAGTGCCAGTACGCACGTTTGACTTGAAGTCCATAACGCTGTTTACATAGGTAACGGAACGATGTCTAAAACGACGGTAGACGGCAGAAATTACGTAGAATAGTAGGGAAACCGATGGGAAGATAAGGAATTTACCTTCTCATTTACAGGAAATAGCTTTTGAGACCCGGAAAGAGCGTACGATCCAGAGAGGGAAGGAGGGAAAGGGAAGAAACCGCTAATTAGATAGCGAAATGAGACGCCCCATCGGCTCCCTCTGATCTCCCTGAGTCCATACTAACAATTGGTTTTCCACCTTGGTTACCTTGGTTGGTCGTAGTATATATCTAATGTTGTCTGAAGAAGCACTTAAAAGGTGGAGAGAGGGAGGAAGAACCGACCCGAGGTCCGAAGCGGCCGTCGTCTATTAGGTTTATTTCCACTCTCTCTCGCTCTCTCTCTCTCTCTCTCTCTCTCTCTCTCTCCTTCCCTTCCCACTCTTTTCATTCTGTCGTTTCCACCATGCCTTTTTTCCCCGAATTGGCAAGGATTGCTTTTTCTTGTCGAATGGATTTCCCACGTTTTCCTATATCGTATAGTTTCCGATTATAGGGTTCGTTCAGCATCTTACGCCAGTTGGGCACTCATCGGTTGTTCTAAATTTGGCAAAGCCGCACGTTTTTTTACTAATCAAGACAGATTCCAGAGATATATTCTTCGTAAAGTTATATACCCTGTGGGGGGATCATCCTTCAATTTTGTTCAGCACAGTTGGATCGATCGGCGAGCGATGTGGTGAGGCAGAAGAATCTGGAGGTGAGAGAAGGGATGGGGAGGGAAAAGACTAATATTAGGAAGATAGACAACACGACCACGAGGCAGGTGACCTTCTCGAAGAGGCGGAGGAGCCTGTTCAAGAAGGCGGAAGAATTTGCCATACTCTCTGATGCCGAAATGGGGTTGATCGTCTTCTCCTCCACCGGCAAGCTCTACGAATATTCCAGCAACAGGTGCAGATCCTTTCCTTTTAGGGCCTTTTTCCAGTTCCTTCTCTCTATCCCTGTCTCAACTACTCGTTATTGCTCTCTCTCTATCTGGCCGCATCCCTCATACGACGGTCCATATCCCTTACGTGCTGCTGAAAGTGTTTCAATTTATCGCATGATGGCTGTGGAAGTTTCCTCACTCCTGTCTCTACCCGTCTTTTTCAGTCTAAGTCGTAATTCTTCCTTTCGTTGAGAAAGGAAAACTAGGGTGCTCAGTAGGGTGGGAAAGTCAGACAAGAAACACCGAGGAGAGTGGGAGCCAAAGGACGGATGGAACAAGGAGGTTCTGAACAGTGTGCAGGCTTGAATTAATTGGTTGATTGATAGATACATAGATATGTGAGGATAAAGACAGTTATATGGGTAGAGACAACGAGCGGGAGGGAAAAAGCGAGAATTAGAGAGAGAGAGAGAGCAATTGTGTGGAAGGTCGGGAAGCGATATAGGAAAGAGAGCCAAAGCCCAGAGAACCTGGGACGTGGATGATGAAAACAACAGTCTGCGTAAAGCTTAAATATTATCCGTTCATGTAGGCTTACAGGTTGAGAACTAGACTAAGCCAGAACTTGTCCCCTTGATGGGGCTGTAAGGCATGCGACTGTGAGTGGACTTACATGGGTTAGTTTGACGCACCGTGAGAGAAAGGTTTTCGTATAATTTATCATTTGAACTTTGGTTATACTTACCCCGTGTAACCCTTATCTCTGATGAAAAGTTTTCTTGCCCCAGGGACATGATCTTGTTAATACGTAATAGAACCTGGATTGCCTCGCTGTCAATTGGCAGCCGAGTAGTATGTTCTAAGTAGGATGGCCACATTATGAAGTATTCTAAATTAGTTTTCTATGGCTAATGATGACTTTTGTTAGATCCTATTGTTCAATACTTCCAAACAAAATGGCTTTATCTTGTGATTAATATATTTCTCATTATTTATATATGTTTACGATTATGGTAATTGAAATATGTGAAGATGAGGTATTATACTACATTCATATGGGGTCTAACTTTTCATTCCATTGGCCACCATCAGTAGATTCTTGGGCATTATTCCCAATCAGTTTTCTTGACTTCCTGCAGAAAATTTTATTCCCTGGTTGTCTTGAGTTGTTTTCTAGTTATACGGCTATGGTTCTTCAGGGTTTCATTCAGGGAGTTACAGTGGCAAGATGTGACATTAAGAATTGCAGACTAGTGGCACGCAGTGTTTTTTAAGTTACCCCAGATTAGCTTCATATTATTGCTGATAAAAATGTTCACGAAAATTCGAGCCTAATTTATCATCAACCCTTATTTTAGATTAAATGAAGAAAATAAAAACCCAAAAGCCTTGCAGCAAGATTATCAAGACTTTTGGCTGGACAAGACGAAATATATAATTCGATTTATCACATATCTAAAAGCGTTAGGTGTTGTCATCCTACTGCCCCATTTTTCTACTGTTTTCTACCACACGAAAGTGCCCACCTCCATTACAAAGTTACTGTTCCACACATGAAGTAAATTAACCATTTGAAAAATGGATCAGAACATGATTTATACTTTCTGAATACAATCTCTGATTTTCTATAAGATAGTTAACTGTTCAGTGAATTGTCATGTTGAACTGGAGTCATCTATATTGTTACTATATGAACAGGTGTAGGCAATTGTTAAGCATCCTGATCACCTAATGAGAGTGCACAATCTGCTAGAAGTATAATTCTGATGATTTATTAAATTATAATAGAGTATTGGCCATAGACATTGGCTAGAGTATGGAAACTTACACTTGATGTTATTCTAGCCTTAACAAGATTGAATTTTATAAACAATTTATTGCCAATTTTGATTATTCAGTCTTCTTAAAATATATTGATTGAGTAAAATTTGTGAGCTACAATTTATGTGCCATAGTTTTGAGGAGAATGTGGGCTTTAGTGAAACTATGTTTCTACATTTGGTGTATGTGGTGGATTACACGACGAGATAGCATATTGTCATGGTAGCAAACGACTGTTCATTTGTATTTAGGACTCAAGTACCTTTACATGTAGCAGCTCACAGCCCTCAACGTTGCATTCCCATTTAAAATACCAAACTCTGATAACTTAGACAGTGAAGAAAATCGTTGAGGTGAGACTTTGAAAAAGTCTCTAGGTAGTTTAATGAGTTATACTAATCAATTTTGTGTCAAATTTCTTTAGATTTTGCAGAACAGCATAAGATGGAAAAACAGCCTTGCCCAATGTATCCTTACACATTGTAATTCCTATTTTATTTGCAGTGTGAAGGAGACAATTGAAAGACATAACCATCATTCACGTGTTGCTCTAAAATTGGTGCCACCATCTCTTGAACTCCAAGTAAGAGTTCATTCATTACAGATTGTCGTTCTTTTTTAACTTTTCTTTTTACATGAAAGGAAAATTTTGAGCCTTCAAGTCACAAAGAACTAATCCTGTCCTAAAAAACTAGATTTGGGATCTACAGGGCTTGCAATCTTTAATCCTTGAATCCACAAGATGCCCTCAAGCATCTCTTGAATCTATCAGGATCAAATATTTTCTATATCGACAATGGTTTCTTAAATCTACAAATGCTCGAAACTCTCTCATGAGAACGAAATTTTGCAATAACCAAGTTGTCTTAAATAAGTTCAAATTAGTTCTTTGTGACTTCCCAATTTCAAGAAAAAATCCGTGAATCCCTAAGAAAGAAAGTTTTGGAGTCGACCTTACAACTAAGGTATGCCATTCCTATTGGAAGTGAATGCATGTTGTTTGCAGCTTTCTCAAACTAGCACCTCATTCTATTTAGGCAACTCAAAGCAGATGATATGGGAAGACTAACTCTGGAAGAGCTTCAGAACATGGAGAAAGCACTTGAAGCTGTACTATGCCAAGTTCTAAAGACAAAGGTATGTGTGCGATTTACTTATGAAACCTTGGAAACTAATCTATGGGCAGATTTTACTCAACAGTGATATCTATTTCCCAAGGTAAGCAAATGGTTGGAGAAACAAATGAGCTACAACACGAGGTCGATAAATATATGCAATCTTGTAGCTTATAGTACCCTCTTACTTTAGCCTTTTTTTGATAGTCAAATAAGGTTTATGTTGTAATGTGATTTTTCAATGGGTTTTGGTTATTGATTATTTCATCATGCTTATTTACTTGGAATTTACTACCTTCAGCCTTTGTTGTAGATTTTAGAGAATAATTTTTTTATCACATTCATTGCTTGACTTCCAACTTTCAGTAAGCTTTGGATCCTCCCTATTGATGATACTTGGGTCAATTACATCCACTTAATAGAGAAATATCCTAGACTAGAATCCATGAAATACTACTTTAGTGATATAATTTGAAATAATAATGCTATTTTATCTTGTTCTCTCTTTGTTTTATTATTTTTTTCTTAATGCTGCATTACCAGGGTTTTCACTTTCAATATTTTTATGGGATCAGTGTTCAAGTAAACAAATACCTCATTTTACACATGACTTTTATGAGTCAAATGGGTTTCATTAATTTTTTGATATTTTTTTCTCTTCTCTCATGACCTATGTAAATTATTTCTATTCTTATAACTTGAAGGCTTTTACTTGATATTTTAATTTCTTACAATGAATGAAACATCTTCGTTAAAAGAAGTTATTACTTGAATAATCTGCTACCCTCTAGATGTTTCAGTAATTAGGAAAACAAATCAGCAACTGTATTTATAAATCACAGCTTGCAAGTAGATAAGGCAAGTCAATTACCTACCTTTCATTTCACTTATTGCAATGATGGGTTTTCCAGCTGAGTGGTGAATTCATCGGCAAAATAGGTTTTACATTGATAGCTGGATTAGCCAACAAATTCTTCACAGGCTTTTATTCTTGGACCAAGCAATGAATTTTCCCTTAGCTTCTTCAATGATAGACAAGGCCCCATTCTAGTTTGTTGATGTTGTGCTGTTTTATTTGCCATTTTTTCATGACCAGTCCATGAGTAAACTTGATACATTGTTCTCCCGTTCTATAAACCCTCAAGGTCATTGACTAGATAGCTCATATTTCTTTGAATTCAGACAAAAAATTTCTATGTTAATATTGATTCTACACTGGTATTTTTGTCATTTTTAATGTGGTGGAAGCTTACATAATTGTCGTTACATTCTTTTCTTTGACTACACTTTTCATGACTTCTTTCTCTTTCTCACTAAATAATAAAATTTCACCCAAATTTTGCAGTAGTTATGCTTTTACTTGCCTTTATGCTGAGGATATGAAGTTCTTCCCACTCTCTAATTATTGCAATCTCATCTCTAGTGGGATGTGACAAAGCATTCAAATATTCTATAGGTTGATATGACTGATGCTAGAAGCATGAAGCATTGACACCAATTGTTAAGTAGGGTCATAAGCCGAGATGAAGTCACTTGATGATTCTTTCCATTCATATCTACTTTGAGTTTATGAGTTATAGGTATGATGGATTGAGGTGGAGATAGTTAAGACCAAAAACTTGGGCTATTGGCGGATGATACGTCTTTATTATCATGAGTTAATAATTTAGTAATATGATAGTTTTACCCTTAACTCATGATAAATAGACTTATATTTGTGTTAAGTTGTGAAAAATAGTTTCTAATTGGTCAATATGAATTTTTGATTAATTACATGATATTATGTAAATTTATGTAGTTTTATAATTCTATTATTTTGAGATAAATGGAAAAGGAAAAAATAAAAAGTAAAAAAAATCCCTCAACCTACATTAGGCCCATAAGTGGGTCGGAGGCTCAATCGGGTGGAGCTGTAAGGCAACTAATGACCATGAGCTTGAGACTTAAGTGGTTGATGTGTGTGTCACTCTCCTTCCACGTCACTAGTGGCTAACTAGGTGTGAGGCAAGGAGTGGTCATACACACATGGGTGAGAGGTACCTATTGATTGGGGAGGCGACATTATGTTTTATTCACCTCAAAAGTAAATAGAAAATTAATGTGAGACTAAACCCGTGCTCACAACTTAGCCTACAAGATTATAATACCTAAAATGCCTCTTGATTATCATATAGAAACTAACCTTGTGACATCACATTATAAGAGCATTATAGTACTTATTTCATTTATCTATCTCGTAGGTAGGCAATTGATAACTTGTGAAAATTATATATTAATGTGTTATTAAATCAGGGAGAATAATGTATATTTGAAAATTATTTCACAAGTTGTCATGTTAATTATTTTACTTGTCATTTTGATAAACCTCTTTAAATCTTGATTTAAATTGATATTTTATGAATAAAAAGAAAATTGATGAAAATTTATTTTATAGACTAAAGCTTAATTCTCATTTAGTTTATTTTAAAATAAAATCCTATTGTGATAAATTTTTATGATTAACTGAAATATATTTTATGCAATTTTTATGAAATTTTTAGGCATTAAAATAAATATAATAAATGAAAAAATAAAAAGATAAAATGGGCACACTATTAGCAGGCTAGAGGCACACCGCTTAACGGGCCAAATGGGGCCAAAGGCCACACTACATCTAGGAGTGGGCCCAAAGGATACACCGCTTCGCAACCCATGTAAACTAGGTCGCAGATCTGAATTGTGGGTTCAGGCCGAATAAATCACCTTCAAGGACTACTAGGAGCTGAGTCTCAATCTGGATCATCCTTGGGAACTAGTAGTCAAGTCCGGTCATCCCTTTAGGAGGTGCATACATTGAATGTGAGACACTGAAATATATAAATCTTTACATTTTTGATACTTCTAATATGGGACTAAACTGCCCTTCTTATTGTTTTCAGATCTGATGGCAGAGCGGTAGTTGCGGCAAAGATTCAATTGGGACACTAATAAATATATAAATCTTTACATTTTTGATACTTCCAGTATGGGACTAAACTGCCCTTCTTACCGTTTTCAAATCCGATGCTAGAGCCGTAGCTGCGGCAAAGATCTGATGATCTTGAAGCCACCACATCACCACCTACCATCGCACAAAAATCAGTGCCAAATCTAACAACAACTGTCATCAGATCAGACGCACCAGAAGCAGCCACATCTCCATCCACCAGCACATGGTCGGGTGCCCACATGGATCCCAATAAAGCACGCAAAAAGGCAATGAGAGATTAAATAGATCTAACGACGACTAAGAGGCCACGTCATCCCCTTTCAAAGTAAAATGATGGCGCGAGAATCTAACAATCTTCATCAAGCCACGTAGTGGAAGACATACTAGCAAAGATCGATTATTATCTAGTAAAATAGACAATATCGATTATTCTCTCACGTGACATAAGGGTATATTTGCAAATATTAATTGTCATCTAGTAAAATAGACAATATCGGTTATTGTCACGTGAGAAAAGGGGAAAATGTCAAAAAAATCAGAGAAAAATTGAAAAAATATGGCAGAAAATAGGAAGTTAAAATGGACAATGCGATTTGTAGATCTGGGGGAACAAAAGGGGGAAGAGGAGAGAGAAAGACATCCTTTTTTGAGTTGTTTGAGTTGTTCTTAAAAGAAGATAATTTTTTTTCATGCGAAAATAGAGTTTCAATGAATGTACTATTGATTTTTGATCGCTCTCCTCTACTCTTCTCACCTTAAATCTACTCCATTGAACTGGATGCAAGATTGAGAAGCATTACCCAGAGGTCGACATCAAGTCATGCATTCTAAGGGTTGTAAGTTTGATTTTTAATAAAATTTTTATTATTTTCTTATTTGATTTGCGAGATAAATTTATTTTCTTAGCTCTAATCATTTCTCCACCTCTTTCTTTTATATTTCCATCATTCTAAAGTATATTTCATTTTAGTAGAAGTTTTAAATTCACATCTACATTTATTTATCATTTTATTTCCTTCACTACTTTGAATATCAAATTCGTAATCCATTAAATAAGAGAATAAGAGGATTTCTAAAAGCTTTTCCTAAGGAGATGACCTAGCTAACCACTATATTTATTTAATATTATTTTTGGCGAATCTAGTTTTATGACTAATTAAAATTGAATGATGATTCTAATAACAACTTAGGGTCACATCAATAATCGGCAAAGAAATCATGATTTTTGATGAGTGATTAAATTACTATCATCAAAAATTTCGATAGAAACTTAGTTAACATGATTTGCGAAACATTGTCATTGAAATTGGTGAACGATTCTAGATAAAATATCGTGAATTTAATGAGTAACTCATCTCCGATTGATTGATGAATAAGCCATCGCCGAGAAGAGGACGATCTACAGAGAGATGAGTCACCTCCTCTTGAGAGTATATTGGATGTGATAAAGGGCCTCTTTTTGCTGCGCTAACTTGAGGACGAAGCCCCTATGACATGCCCCACCTCTATTTACCCTATCTTCATTAGGTGATAGCCACCGGAGAGTCATAAGTCATTATTTTTTTACTCTACTAGGTGATAGTCTTGGAAGACGATTTGGCGACACATTCCACTGATTTCTAGACTTCGTAAGAAGGTCTTAAGATTGTCCACTTCATCTTTGTTCAAGGAGAGCCTTTGAGGCTAAAGACATTGTACAAATTTCCTCTTGAACATATAGAATTTTGGTGGTCATTGTCGCAAAAATGGAACTCTATTTTTGCTACTTTAAACTTTATTTTTATTTAAATTAGTGACATTTGACATGATATCAAGTTTCAATATCTTTTTTCATTGAGTTATGATTTTTCGGGCTTTTACAAAATTGAATTTGACCCATTAATTCGACAGTAATTGTTTATGTAAGAATTGTAGGACATAACTATATTTCCGCCTAATTCATGTTCATTGGACACTAACGTCACCCTAATGTTATAGCCTTTCCTTTTTGCACAAATTCTTAAATATATTATATTCATCTTTCAATTTAAAAATCATAAAAAATTGTATTCTTTTAGAAAAATTTTGAAATATTACTTGATATTATATTACATCTGTGTGATTGACCTCAAAATTTTCTCCTATTTTTGGAATTTTATGGATTTATAATGGATTTATTCAATTTGATATACATTTAAAATTTCAAAAATTATTATTTTCTAGTTTTATAAATTTTAAATTTATGTAATTTATTATACAATGATTAAGTCACGTCAAGGGACATCTTAAGAGGAGCTTGATAAAGTTTTCATCAAATATGATATGAATATATTCAATAAAGAAATCATTTTTTGTTGGGGAAAGTAATGATTTAGAGCATAAATGTTTTACTTGACTAAGAATTTCCTTACAAATTCACTAGAATGGAATGAACATTGCCCAAACTTTGCATGATATCCATAATAAACACCTATTATAGACCCTATGAGAGAAATAGATGAGGTGCTTATTACATGTTACTGATGTGAGTTTTTGGTTTCTTTCCTCTCATGCAGGTTGCCCTTCTAAGTTGAAAAAGGTCACTTTAATACTTCTCAAACTTCACTTGACAAACAAATGACATAGCGTGAAAGAGAATCAAAACTTTACTATGGGTCCGATAATCCCCTCAGGGACACCTTCAGAATGAATTCACCATCGTATGTTGTCAACCTTGATTACGTTTCTTCCCTCACCAAAACCCTATTATGTTGGTGTTAAGTCATGTGATAACTACTAGCCAGATGATGGCACTAATTGACATTCAATAGGACCTTATGCTTTGCTAGATGTTCATGGCCCATTCATACAATCATTCATGTAAAAATTAAGAGCCATAGAAATCTCACTATGGGGCCTACAAAGAAAATTTATGATTTTTTTAAGAGAACATCAACTTTATTAGGGTTTGAAGACCCTTGAAAAGGGATTACAAGGAGTGAATCTAGTCATACCTTGACCTTGTGTGTTGGAATTGTTGGCTCATAATGGCAAACATGTGAATATCTCATGATATGAAATAATGTCAGAATAAAGAGAAATAATTATTTCTTAACACTTCTCATCAAGTTGGTAAATAGATATTATCCATTTTCAACTTGTCAATCATGTGATGAAGTGTTGGTCTATGAAAACCTTTTTTGAAGACGTATATAACGCTCTTGGGAAAAGATGTAAGTATATATAATCACAATATCTAATGTTTTCTTATTGAAATGCCAATCATTTTCAATACGTTTAGTAAGATCTTGTTAGACTAGGTTTTTTATAGCTGAATTATTATTCACAAAGTCTCACATAAATCTTATGTCATGGCTTGAAACTAAGAGTCAACACTAGACTAAGCCTATATTAACTATTTTTTACCCCACATGATCAAATTTCTCCCAAAGAAAGTATAGTAGCCTACTATAAAACATTAATCCAAAATATTGCTTTTATAATCTATATCTATGTAGATATCCAAGTCAATATTAGCATTTCTTTTGACCATACCCCAATATTATAGTCCCTTTCAAGTATTGAAGTACTTCACGAGCTATGTGTTGATGAATCTCCTCTTAGTTATGTAAAAATTGATATATACCAATATAAGTGGACTTATTGACCTATAACTTTCACAATCAATTGAAGCTGATCCAACTATTAATTGTGGCTCCATTAGTGTTAGAGTAGGTTTGCACTTGGGCATATTTATTAATTTTAGTAAATTTAGAATGTGTTTATGTTTTGACAGAAAATTACTATAATGAGAGGGTGTGTCACTTCAATACCAAAGAATATCATAATTTTTTATAATATGTTTATGTTGTATGTTAGATGTGTCAACACGCGTGTTAACACAACTCTGTGTGATTATCCATGTAGAATGGCTTTCTCTCTCTTCCAATAGGATCTCACTATGAGACGAGCTTTTTATATTGGTTCATCTTTCACCTAACTACTTCTAATCCTATAAAATCTTCCTTACTAGTATTTCACTATTTTTCTCATAAATACACATTGAAATTAATGGGATCAACAACCCTAATATCTCAAGTTCGACCTCTATAGAGATCTAACCACTTTTAGGCCAAAAAAGGCTTAAAATACCTCATGTCTTTGCCAAAAATCACTCTCCACTCATTAACCAATTCCCTTAGGGCCTGATGGAAAACTTTCTTGAATGATTCAAGTTTTATCCTGTTCATCAATTATTGATGAAGAAGGATGATACAGCCTGCTCAAGTTTAAAGTTTGGTAGTGATAATTTTTGATCGTGAAAGAGATAACTCATTATAGATCAAAGTATAATTATTGTTATTGATCTCCCTAGCTTCTTTTACTCATAGGGCGTCATCTTCCAACGGATTTTTGTATTTTGCTTTAGAAATAAAATCAAAAAGTCAATTCAAATACTTATTATTTTTTAGAACATGCGACAACGACTTTTAACCATTGCGAATTCACTATCTTATTATTCTCTAGTTTGTTCAATTTAAGATTTAAATAGGAGATTTGTCTCTCATAGACAAACAGTGTTGACTTCGTCTTCATATTCAAATGTTAAGCGGGTCATTTTCTCCACGTAAGTAGTTGACATGTTATTGTCTAGATTTTCGGTTCAAGACTCACAAGTGTTCATTTGATATTTCAAACTATTTTCTTTTTCTTTTAATGATACACATGACTAATAAATAATAGATGCACTTAAATAATTAAATAATTATAGATAAATAAATTAAAAATATAAGCATCATTTATCTATTATTTTTAATAAATATTTATTCATATGTGACACTTCACCTATTCATTATTTCACTTAATCTCAAGGTTAGGCATAATGTCACAAGATAGATAATAAATTTATTTATATGAAATCTATGAAGCATTCATGATAATCTTGTGAATAATATCAATGAGGAAAATTATGATTTAAACTAATTAAAAGAAAAATAAAATAAAAATATTCAAATGATTGACATGAAAGATAAATAAATAATTGAATGAAATAAATAGCCATTAATAAAAAAAACTTCAAAATTAATAAAAAAATATCTATATTTTAAAATTTATTGAAAAATATATTGAAAGAAATAAAAGTTTACAACCCTTAGTATCTTTGAGTTATCATTGACCTCAAGGTAGATCCTTAAATTTGCATCCAATTCAACAAAATGAATCTAGGCTTATTGATGTTGAGGAAAAGAGATAAATTCTCTCATACATTAAGTCACTAAAAATAAATGGAAAAATGAGAGGAAAAATATTTCACACCCTAGAGCAAGAAAAAAACTCGAAAAGAACTTTAGATAACTCATTTCACACTTTCCCTTCTTTTTTTGTTCCCTGGATCTGTAAATCATTTTCTTTTTCACAATCTCTTCTAATGTATTTTTCTATTTTTTAATTTTTCAAGATTTTTCTCATCCTGCTGCACATCAATAGTTGATATGTCTGTTTACTAGATGATAATTGATAATGGTAAATAAGCCCAGCCAAGTGTGCACTACAATAATTGATATATTCATTTTATCAAGAGATAATCGATACTTACATGCATATTCTTATTGTGTGGCTCATTAAAAGCCATTAAATCTGTGGCTGCCGATCCCGTTAGATGCCTAAATGACATGGCCACACGTATATCCTTAGATCGAGCCATCATGTTTCTTCTTTTGACACATGCTTTATCAAGATCCACATTTTTGCCATTGCACCTGATGACATCTAATGATTGTGACTACTCCAACTTCCTCAGATCACTCTACTTGTCAATTCAAGATTCGAGCTTCAACAATTGCACCAATTGTCTCACAACATGGTGCTTTGGATTTCACTAGATCAAGTTGCCACAATCATCAAATCTTGAGACATCATTGCCCTACTTAATGTACATGGACTCTAGTCCTCACTATTCTAGGCATGTAATGATGAGCCTATTGGGCCAACAGTATGGCCTACAAAGTATGATCTCATTAATATCGTTTTTGACTATTTTTTATTTAATTCAAAAATTAGCATAAAATACATTTCAATGGAAATAATTCAGTAGAAGTTATCAAAGTTTACCATAAAATAATAAAATGTGAAATTTTATAAAATTAATACTATTTATGGATCATCAATAGTTTCTAAATAAAATTAAATCTCATTAGTATATATTTAATTATAAAATATCATTTTAAGTTAAAGTTTAGAGAAACTCATTCAAATGACACATGGACTAAATATTAATGTTTAATATTTTTTATTCTTTTATTAAGTTTCATATAATTCTTATTTATTTTTTTATTATCATGAAAGGAGCTTGGGCCCAAGCTGAATGTAGTTCGATAGTCATGGGTCCTCATGGAAGAGCCCAACCCTCCACTTAATAAAGGGGAGGTACCTCCATAAAATAAAAACTGCCCACCAAGTAAGGTAATTTCTCCCTAAATAAAGAAGAACAGGTGGCAGCCTCCTCCTAGCCACACGCTTTCCCACTAAAAGAAGAAAGAGCATCCAAACCATCTAAATGGATGACCAGGATCCTCCCCCACAGAGGCAACCATAATAGAAGTGTGGGGGCTTCCCTAGGGCAGCCACCAACCATCACATCTTGGGCAAAGAAGGCCTCAAGGTCAAAGGGCTATAAGGCCCTCCAAGACCTTAAAGGTTTGTGAAATCCATGAGGGAAAATAAAGATCTCCAATAACTTCACCTTTGAACCAATTGATGAACTCATAAGAGGGATCCATTTGAGCACTCCAAATGTTATCTAGAAGGCAATTTTGATGTATTTTAATTGACTTTGATGCATTAGTTTTTTTTTATATTAATCCCTTCTCTTGTGCAATCTTGGAGTGAGACTAAGTAAATTAATAGATGAATAATTAGAATTTCTCATCCTATTTACCTTAAAACTGACTAACAATTAACCTAAATAGAGAATCTCTCATTAGATTAGATTCTAAATATGCGATGGTTTCCTCTAATCTCCTTTTGACCTTTTGACTCTTTGAAGTTGAACAAGGGATTAAGGTAGAGCAAAGATATGTGAGATTTGACACAGATATGAGTAGAGGAGTCAATTGTCATTTTCATTATATAGATAATTAATTCTTCTCATCTAATTATCTTTATATGTCTTTTATCTAAGTATTCCTCTAAAAATGATTGAAAATAATCAAAGTCGAGCTCCTTGATAACTTGTGAAAAATATATGTTAATGTGTTATCAACTTGTGAAAAATATATGTTATTTGAAATTTATTTCACAAGTTACCATGTTAATTATTTCATTTGCCTTTTAAATGAATCTCCTTAAATCTTGATTTAAATGAATATTTTATTAATAAAAAAATGATGAGAATTATTTCATATTTTGAAGCTTCATCGTCATTTAGTTTATTTTTAAATAAAAAACTACTATGCTAAATTATTATGATTAATTGAAATATGTTTTCTACAAATTTTTATGAAATTTTTAGGTATTAAAATAAATATTAATTAAAAAAAATAAAAATGGGCAAACTACTTAATGGGCTTGACATGAGCTAGAGGTCACATTGTGACTAGGAGTGGGCCCAATGGGTGCACTGCCTCACGACTGAGTAAACTAGGTCGTGGATTTGGATTTGGGTTTAGGTCATGTAGGCTCACCTCCTTGGCTGACTAGGAGTCTGGGAGTCAACTTCGAATCATCCTTAGGAGCTGATGGTCAGATTTAGATCATCCCTTTCGGAGGTGCCTCTGATTTGTCATAGGGAAGATTAATATATATTACTAAAACTTCTTAAAACTTTTGATATGGGACTAAATCATACATTTTTGCCTCTTACAAATCTAACGACAGAGTGACAACAACAACTAGATCTAATGATCCAAGAGATGCCATGTCATTGCCCACCATCATACAAAAAGCACTGCTGATCTAACAATGGTCACAACTATATCCGATGCACATGAATGTGACACGTCACCACCCACCATCACACAAAAAGTAGCACCAGATTTAACAACATCCGCTATCAAATCCAATGCACCAAAAATTGCCACATCCCTAACTACCAGCACATAGTTTGGCGTGCATATAGATTCTGATAAAGCATGCGAAAAAGGAGTGAGAGGTTAAATAGATCTAATGGCGATTAAACGGCCACGTCCTTGTTCAAAGTAAAATGATGGTGCAAGGATCCAACTTTCTTCATCGAGTCACATGTTAAAAGATATATATTTACAAATATTAATTATCATTTGGTAAAATAGATAATATTGATTATTCTCCTAGACAATAGAAGGGTATAATTATAAATATCAATTATTATCTGGTAAAATAGACAATATGGATTATTAACATGCGATAAAAGTGTAAAATGCCAAAAAAATAGAGAAAAATAAATGCAATTTGTGAATCTAGGGAATGAAAAAAGGAAGAGGAGAGAGAAAAGGATCCATTTTCGAGTTGTTCTCGAGAGAAAATATTATTCTTTTTTTATGTGAAAATAGAATTGTAAGAAATGCGCCATCTACTTTTTATTGTTCTCCTCTACCCTTCTCATCTTAAATCCATTCTATTGAATGAGATGTAAGATTGAGAAGCACTACCCAGAGGTCGACATCAAGCCATACATTCTAAAGGTTATAAGTTTGATTTTTAATAAAGTTTTCATTATTTTCTTGTTTGATCTATGAAATAAATTTATTTTCTTTGCTTTAATGATTTCTTTAATTTTTTATTTTCATTTCCATCATTCTAAAGTATATTTCATTTATTTTTCTAATTTTTTAAGATTTAAATTCATATTTAAATTTATTTACCATTTTTTTATATCACTTTGAATATCAATTTAAACCTTCAAATCAACTTCATAATATGTTAAATTAGTGAATAAGAAGATTTCTAAAAGCTTTTCCTAAGGAGGCAACTTAGCTCACCAATATATCTATTTAATATTATTTTTGTTGAATCTAGTTCTATAAATTATTAAAATTGAATGATGATTCTTATAATGACTTAGGGTCAAATCACTCCTTTATTCTCGCTCATGTTTTCTAAAGTCAACCCTCTTTTACTTGTGTCATTTAATTCTTCCTTAAACTCATCCAATAGAATTCTCCACTAAGATCATCTTAGGCTAGACAACTCTATGAATTGTCCTAAATTAGAAACTGCACATCTCAATATCATTTTGTAAATTAAATATATAAATTATTTATATTTGATCAGCCTTAATTGTAGTGACTTTGAGCAATCAGAAAACTCTACCAACTGAATTAAATGTCTTCAAGATTTACCAAAAAAAAATTCACTGATTTAGATAGTTTATATCATGTTTATCCTTTCCTCCTCAAGGCAAAACTTTGTTCATGATTTTGGGTTAGTCCAAATTATATGTAATCAAATATACTATAGTTCCTTCTAGTGTTCAAGTCTGCAACTCTTTTCAAATAGTGAAAAAACCCAATCTTGGTCATATATGAAGTTCTTTTGACATCGATTTCCCATGAATGACAACTTGATGAGCATGAAGATACAATAGTGTTCATTTTTACCTTCTAACCTTTACTATTTTTGATCTAACTGCATGAGATCTTTAATTACTTCCAAAGGCTACTATGATGGAATTATTATGAAATAGTTATTATATCTATGTATTTCTCTTTAAGCTGGCTTTTATTTTGTATTATGAGTTATTTACATGTTTTCTAATCAAATAATTCTCACAAAAAGCGTTCATTAAATGAATTAAAATTCCCTCCTATATGCTACAAAGGATGTCTATATAATAATAGGATTTGTTAAGCAATGATATTATAGAGAAGTTATCCAATTTACTTGAGCAATGATAATCTTCTATTAGAAATTTGTTTACATCTTATTTTGACATCAAAAATATCTTAATGATCCTTATATAAGTTAAGTAGATTTTCTTTGAGTTTTGGAAAAACAACTATAAGCTACAGTCGTGGTCTACTTTACACTTAAGAGAAAAAGTATGAGAGAAAACCCAAATGCCAACCCAAGAAACATGGAACCATATGTGCCTACTCAGTTGTACTAACATTGGTATGAATGGGTAGAGTTGATGGGATCCATGGTTTTCCGAATCCAAAAGACCAGATCATCTGCCATCTCCTCTCCTCAACCATGTAATACTGTGGGAAGAGCATCCCCCTCAATCATCCCTAAGTCATATTTCTGTCTCATCAAACATAAACAGTCGTTCAGCTAGACGTAGAACAGACACCAAGTTTAGAGAAGAGAACGGTAGAGAGATTTGCAGAATAAAGATGGTAAGGGTTTCCCAAGAAGATGACAACAGGGAGAATAAAAGGCACGTCTAAGAAGAAATAGAACATGAATGAGTAGAAAGGGATAAAAAAGTAATGTACTGTTTTAATAGTTAGGTATGGAGGTGAAGCTTCTGGTAGAGATATGGAGACTCTTCTTAGAGTGTGAGAAAGTAAGGAAGTTTGCTTTGTAGGAACATGCAGAGAAAAGTATGTCACTAGTTCTGAATATTCCTGGCAGTTTAGAATGTAAAAAGTCTAGGAAGGTGAAGAGTCAAAGGAAATGAAGAGTTACTACTGCAAACAAGTCAAATGATTTAAAGTGTCCAAAAAAGAAACATAAAATTCTCTACTTCCTTCCTACATTTAAAGGATATGAAAAAAATGGAAACAAGCTTTTTATAAAGTTCAACTCCAACATTTTCATGCTTTCACGTAGAAACTTGGTCTACTTTGTCTGGGCAAAGTAGACAGCTCAGGTAAACGCATTATCATGCATCCGGTTGAAAAGAGAGAGTGAACAAATCATTGTGAGCAATACAAATCCTGCATTCAGTTTACTTTCCTAGTAGGCAAAGTTTTCAGAAACAAAGTGCTAAAGGCCAATTACAGAAAATATGAAACATCCGAAGAAACAACTTCTTCATCAGAGCCTCCGAGCCTCCGAGAGAAACTGATCAACAGTTTTGTAGAACAGCGATAAAAGAAGGAAAGCATAAAAAATATGAATTTTTGTCCACGGTTTATCTCAAGAATATGAGGAAAATAGTTAGCGTAAAAACAGAACGCTGGTCTCGGGCCCAGCACTCCTAGGGGAATAAGATGGCATGTGGACTCAATGATTGCCCTCTTCATAAAGCAACTTTCTTAGGCAGGAGAAGCCTTTACGCAAAAGTTTGCGGGGCTGGAAAGACATCCCATGTGAAGACGCATCTGGGCATGCTTTGCCTGGTGACCCCTCAAACTCAAATACACAATCAGATATTCCAATAATCCCAGGAATACGAAGCTGTAGCTCAACTGTGCGAAGACATTGGTAAAGTTTTAGGTGACCTACTTGCCATCGATGGATACCATGGAAGTAGTTTCAGTGATAATGTCGTTGACAAGAGGGCCAAATGTTACTTTTCAGAGGGGTAGTCTCATCATTGGTATCCTGGAATATCTGATGTTCACGTCAGTTAGAACTTGCATGTAAGGTTCAAGAGCATAGTTACTCATTCTCTACCCTAGGATAGAAAGAAACGATTTCTCCACATCAATAGCAATTAACCTCGTTAGATGAGCAATAAGACCGAACTAGGAGGGGGTCCCAGTGAGTATTGCATTTGATTCTTGAGGAATCAAATCGTTGCACATGAAATATGATACAACGGCAGTGAATGTGCTTGGAATATCTGTCTTCCGAATCAAAACAAAATCTCACGGAAGAACACCTTATGCACTATCTTACGAAGTTTGGATTAGCAACATGTCAAATACCAACCGTTCGCAACCCGAAGAATTTATTGGTTCTTTTGCGCCCTATATCTTCCTTGCTTTAGATTACCATCATACCCATCGATACTGCTCCTCACATTGTACCTGGCCTAATACACTGTCTGAAGCGCCACAATTTCGTTGGTTGTATAGCATTGAATCGTGAAGCACTTTATCGGCGAACATTTGGGTCATTTTATTTAAACTAGTTTAAGGGATGAAGAATACTACTATATTTATGGTAACAAACTTTTTGCTCGTGTGAAATTTGATGACAGAATCTGGTGCTCGAAATTTCATAGTCGCATCACATTAGAAACTCATCAGAAAATATATTTTACCACTTGTTATTCATCAATTTGATGTGAGACTACACAAATAAATCCACTCATAGTAATCTTGCAAGAAGAATAGAAATCAGAAACACAAAGTTAACGTCTTGTCAAAGAGGCAACATACCTAATTCAAGATTAGTTACAGACGAGTGGAATATTCTCGTTCATTATAGCCAAATTTCCAACGGCGAGCGTAGTTTATAAGAAACAGTGTCTAATTGATTGAATTGGAGTAATCAACCCATGCAGCTGATCCGGGGATGAATGTGATATGATAACAGTGATCGTTCTTCAGCCAGGTCTTTGTTATTTCTATAAAAACTCAAAGTATAATCTCAATCCCATTAGGATAAACTGAACCACGACAAGACCACAGATTCGCTTACTGCGTGCAATCTTCATTCAGCGCCGGTGAGATTGTATGACAGAGCCTTGCCTTATTTGGATTAGCATTTCGTCCCAAAAAGCTAGTCAACACCGTCATCTATAGTCCACCCTGAAAACATATTAGATGATCATTTCATCCTCACCAGGAAGATGCTTAGCTCGGGGCCTCCAGTGCCGTCAGGGTTCACCATATACAAGGCTTCGGAGTCCTTGGAACCGACTACCCTCTCAAATCTCGCCCGCATGTAGGTCATCTCGCCGTCCGGCGACTCTTCCAACGCTGGCAAGACTCCGGCGCCCATTGACACCCCACGTAGCAACTGCATTAGAAGATGCCAATCCTCTTCTGAGCTGTGCTTTCTCCTTATGGAATACCCTGACTTTCGCCCGTTGCAGTAGACCGCCCAGACATGCTCCTCTAGGAGCTTCCTACGTTGACTTTTATTCTCACTCTCCAAAGCTATTTTCACCACGCCAGAGTCCATCTCCTTGTGGAAGGTAGCGGTGAGGAGGGGTAGTTCGATGAGGAAAGAGGGTTGGCACGAGGGCCCTTCCTGGATGGCCAAGCTGAGCTTCCCACGCCGGTAGCCAAAGAGGGTCACCGTCGACGTTGCCCTTGTGCTGGCGCCGAGCAGCAGCACCCTGCTCGGCCGGCCCAACAGGGCCACCATCTTGCAGCCGGTTGACAGCATAGGGATTGTCTTCAGCATTTTGAAGATCCCCCCGCCGCCGCTAGCTTTAGTTTTCCTCTTGTCTCCCGATTGCCGGAGTAAGGATACCAGTCCTTGAGTTTCCATCTGAGGAAAAAAAAAAACTTCGGTTCACTTCAGAGAATGTGTGTGTGTGTGGAGAGAGAGAGAGAGAGAGAGTTTTCGAGGTGTTCTAGCTGAATATGGAGACAAGACTAATTATGTTGGAAATAGAAGGAATAGACAGATACGTTATAAGTAGAGAGAGATGGATTCGTCAGTGGTTTGTCTTGAAGGATGGCTTCAAGCTATTATAAACTGGAAGAGAGACGGGGGAGGGAGAGAAGGAAAAGAGGAAACAAGCTGCTATGGAGTGGAGAAGGGTGTAGGGGTCATTGAGTAATAAAGAGAGAGAGAGAGAGAGAGAGAGAGAGAGAGAGAGATTGAATGAATTTTTTGCGTTGATGAAGGCCGTTCAAGGTGCTACAGAATGGGAGAAGCTGGAGCGAGCGAGAGAGAGAGAGAGGGAGTTAGCCGGAGGAGAGAAACAGGTTGCCCAATTTCTATGGTTTTAAGTAGCCTTTTGGAGCTAAAATAGAGGGGCACAAGAGCTGGGTAAGGAAGCGAGAGAGAGTAAAGGAGACATTTAAATGAACCCATTTAAACATCATGTAGAGTGAGATATGGTAAAATAATCAACAGGATAAAAGCCTGCAGGAAGCGGATCGTCCCCCTGGAAATCTTGCTATCCTCAGGGAAGGAAGGATAAGGTGCGCGTGGGAGGGCGGCGCCAGGGGCGGGGGGGGTTGGGGGGGGGGTGGTGCAGAGATGTGGCAAAAGCCAGAGAAAGAGAAAGGCATGGGAAGATGAGGTGCTTTGAGAGCTACCTCGGCCATTTGCTGCCCCCATCATTACCATGCTCTTCCTTTCGTCGGTCAGCTTTCCTAGGCCCTTGTCAGAGACTCGGAGGTCCCCCAGGGGGGATTACCGGGCTCGTTTGCGCGCATCTCACGAGGGGCTACTTAGAAGGAGATCATTGTTAACCCAGACCCTTCTCTTCTGTCAGCGCAAAGTACGACGAGCATCTGAGCACCTAATGCAGGCCAAATCTCACTTTTATGATGATTCAACCCCCCCCCCCTCGTTCTATTCGAATCCTCGATCGCGTCATCCCGCGAGCATTGATTTTCTTATTCATTTTTGGGCGACATCATTCTGAAATCTGATGATATTCTCTTCTAGCTTCAATCATGTGTTACCCGGTGAAGTCGTCCAATCATATGACAGGAGATGCAATGAGGCTAGCTGTCTTTCTGAAGTAGACGTCACTTGTTGTCTGTCTAGTTGATGCGGAGTGTTGGGTTCATTCGGTTGGTGACAGCCATGGCGTGAGAGAGAGAGAAAGAAAGAACTAATTCATTCCATCTAATTCCTTGGCCTGACGCTACATGTGGTCGAGGCCCATCGAACCATCCATGATATTTCACAACCCATGTCAATAATATCTAAACTTATACGTATACGAGCTCGGCACCCAAAAGAAAGGGACTTTACATGTCCACTGCCCGTCAAATCATGAAAAGATGCCTAACAAAACATACCCAAGGTCACAAAAATCGACACGAATCGTAAATCTTACTCCAAACAAAAACAGTAGAAGCCGAAAATCTGCCAAGTCGTGCCCAGTTGCAACCAACCAACCATTGTCACCTCTCAATGGAAACGGAAACCACACGAGACAAGTGGCTGAGGAAAAATAATTACTTTTTTTTGCCTATTTGGATCATGTAATAAAGACAGACGGGATTATATACTAAAGTAAAATTCATACCTATGCATATTCTGGAGTGTTGTCATTGTGTGTTATTTTCGTCTTCACAGACATGGCCGTTGAAATGGCAACACTTAGACGTGGTTTGTTATCATTCATTCAATATATATGATTTTCATTGCAGTTACTACTATATTAGTGGATGGCATACAAAAGGAGCAAAACAGATGGAGAGAGAGTAGACTCTATAATGAAAATTACTCTCATTCTACGTCTGCACTCTCACCCTTCTCTCCCTTTGTCGCCATGGGGTCATTACAATTAACTTCAAGAAATGAAGATGCTGAAATTGAATTAAGGATGGCAGTGAGAGGAATGAGGAGAAGAATAGCCACACTTGGCCGTCTGATTTAATATTTATATTGAGGAAGAAGAATCAAAAAACAGGAAATGCCTAAAATCGAGTAAAATGAAAAATAAAAGCTCAAAAATATATGGATATTATACCTAACACCCTCTGCAGCTTACAATAAAGGAAACATTGAGAGTCTATCTAAGAGAAATTGAAAATGAGTAAAAATATGTCTTAATCATCTACATTATAACTTTAGACAACTAGTAGAATTATATGTGACTAAACATACATTCAGTTTTAATAAATCATAAAAATACTCAATATAAACTTTTCTTTTCCTAGCTGCAGTAAAGATAACCTCAATAATTTCTATCTTTCTGACTTATTAACAATCAATTTAAAACTGAATTGTCATTCCACCATCACATTATTGGCGTATGCTAATTAGGTCATGTGCTAAAGTTTTATGATCATATTATTTTTATAAACATATGTTTATCTATGAATATATTTTTATCCTTCAGTTTATTTCCTTCAAAAATTGCTTCACCTCCTTATTTTTTGATAAATGAGGCAAACAGTCTTCTCTCTCCATTCATATACCTTGTTCATCCATTCTCAAGGTATCATGTACTTTCTTCCACTCAAAGAGAACCCTAAAAAAAATAAAACTTATTTCAGGACAATGATTCAGACAGTCTAGATTTGGATTCCTAAATGTATCTAACATTGATTTATGTATCAAACTTGCCCAATTTTCTAATTTGGGTCTTTTATATACTCTCTTATTAAATTGTCTTCTTCACAATTTTCCAGCTAGTTTATTACAGTCCCAGATTTGTCTTTTGGTCCCCCTAGAAGACTTGTATTTTATCTGCACTTTTGTCTTCAAAAAATTGTGTAGTGGGTTTTAAGAATTATTTATGTTCTCTTAAAGCTTGCCTAAATGTTCTTTGTCTTCCTACAACCAAGTTAGGAGTACTTGACATTAACCCTCTAGTTTTAACAAGCTTCCTAACAAGAAATGCATAAATATAAATATTTTTATTCATTTAACTATTTTTACATAGAAGAATATGATCAATAAATTTGATATCTTTTCAGTTTTCGTTTCTCGAAATTTGATATCCTATTTCTTCTTCATTGATATATCTCTATTGGATTTCTATCAACTCTACTTTCATTGGCTGTCATAAAATTTCAGAAAATAGGTTTCTAGTTTTTCTTTTCCTTCTTTATTATTATATGTCCATCACCAATCAAATTATTTAATATTTCCTAACTATTTTACTTTTTTTGAAGACTACTTTCTAATTTTTCTCTATTGTTAAACTTTCAATACAAACATCTTCTAATTTTTCTCTTTCTTTCTCTTAAGATTTTCTAGTTCTAACTTTAAATGAATGTTTTTCATTGGAAAATTCCTCTATACTATAGGTTTGAATATCCATCTACTTCTCATCAGTGTCTAATTGTTAAGACATGGTTTTCATTTATTTCTTCAATTCTATTATTTCATTTTTAAATTTTGTATGACTTTGTTTGTTGGTTGTAAGAAATTGTGAAGTTCAGAGGGTATTCTAAAACTTCTTTCCTTGAATTTTTTTCATCACGTGTCATTTGCCGTAGTTCAGATGTGATGAAGTATATATCCTTCTACACATCTTACTCATCTACAATTTCTATGCGGTTATCTATTGCCTCTTTTGATCTGAAAGCTTCAACCTCTTCTAAACTGATCTAATATTGATGAACTAGTTAGTACTTTTTAGTCTCTTTCTCATGCATGGTTCCTTCATCTATAACTTATAATTTATCCCAAATTTGTTTTCTAGATTAACAATTTAACACTCCCTAAGGTTCTTTAGTATCTGACCCTCTCACAAATTAATTTTTAATTATGATAATTCTCCATACTTTACAATCTAATCCTTGAATGAAACTCTATTTTATTTCTTTGAAAGTATAGTTTAATCTATTGAGTGATAGCCATCAAATCTACACATGGAAAATTTCTATCCTCTATCGAGAGGTAGGCTTTAATACAACTTATTGCATTTAGGATAAAAAAAGGTGTTGAGTTAATGATTCCTTCTTATTTTCCTAATTGTCACTTTAGGATTGTTCTCTTATTGATCCTTAAATAATTTTAATTAATAATATTAAATCACGGTACTGTTTTAGTAGTTCAGCTTTTTACCTATATCTACTCTCTAAGAAAAATTCTTGTTCTTAATTTTCATTAGGTATGATCTTCTTATCACACATTATTGATTATCAATTTTGATTGTCATGAAATTTTACTTTAAAATTTTCTTCTAGATTCATTATTTTAGGAGGCCAACAACTATTTCAAGGGGATACTCTGACAAGTGATCAAATAATATTTCAATTACATGTTTATTTCACAACATATATAAAAGTTATCACTGTGGATAGATATCTAAAAGATAGTGTTGAGTTGAAGTGCATTTCAGAATTCAGATGAAGAAGATGATGATAAAGACTTAATATTTGTTATCCTCTTCTCATAAGGATACTAACTAAATGAAAGGTATTGTATTTTGAACCAATTAAAAATGGTTATTAAATACTTGAACAATAATTCTCAACTTAGTTTATTTACATAGTTTGATCAGCTAGTGAAGAACTTTCGATTACTCTCATATTTTTCTATAATAAAACTAAATCTAACTCTTAACATTGTACAGAGTTTAAATATAGTTGTTCAAACCTAATTAACTATTAGAAAAAACTATTTCTAAGTAAATCATATTCAAAATATCCTCCTCTTTTTTATATCACAATGATAATTTTTTATAAATTATTCAAATTTCAAATGGCTACAAAACCAATTTTATGTACTATTTACAAGTTTAAACATCTCTAAAATAAAGTAATGTGCGATTCATTTAAAGAAAAATGTTAATATATGAATCTTATTAGTTCAATCAATATTGGTCAAGATTTAATATTATTAAAATAGGTTGTATGATATATCATGATAAGATGTTGATTTAGCCAATAAATCTTGTTATAATCACGACATATAAAATATGATAATCATGGTCTAAATATTTATAATTATGCTTTCAATTATTGAAAATATCTAAACCAATGCTTTAAGTATATTTGTTAATATATATAAAATCATATTTGACTTAATAAGAAATCTGAA
The DNA here is from genome assembly GCA_024713555.1 of Spirodela polyrhiza. NCBI lineage: Eukaryota > Viridiplantae > Streptophyta > Magnoliopsida > Alismatales > Araceae > Spirodela > Spirodela polyrhiza. Next base: position 6,948,687 of record CM046535.1, read on the forward strand.
TTCAATTAGTTAGAATGATATTAACATTATCTAAAAGTAATGATTTTATGTTATGAGTACACAATAGACTAACTTATACTAATACTTTAATTTTTTATTATGTTTTTTATTCTGATGTGTTTAACATTACTTTCTCACTCTGACATATTTTTTAGCTAATGATACTTTTCATAGAAAACGTGCAACATGATTATTTTGTATGATGAAATCAATCAAATATATTAATTTAGTATTACTAATCATGGGTATGTTCAATGAATTCTCATCCAAACATTTAACAGTATTGAATTAAATTATGTATGAGTAATTTCATATTTAACTTCATATCAAATATATTCAACAAGAAAAGTGGGAGAAAGAAAGAAAGATGCTTGATCTTCCAAATAAAATAACACTTAGAAACTTTGTAAACAAATGGACTAGTCTTAAAAATGGTAAGGTGGCCCTCATAATGGTGATCTTGATGGAAGTCTTAATGGCTCTAATACCATGTTAGCTTTATAAAATGAAGATGGTGACATAAAAAGGAGTGCAGCAGTAAGGCAAAGGAGAGATGAAGGCCACACTTGGTGACGTTCCACATAATATTTATGTAGGGTTATAACATCAAAGGGTAAGAAGGCCTAAAATAGGGCAAACTCAAACCATGAAAACCCAAAAACATGGAAAACCCAAAATACAAGGATATTATATCTAAAAATTACCATATTGAATAAAATTCTCTTATTTTTGAAACTTCCACAAATAAAAATCAAAACTTGCTAAGGCTATATCAGATACTCTTTGACTAAATGACTAGAACCTATGCTGAGTCCTCAAGTCCCTATAGTCACCATCTTCCAACCACTTATCCTTGTTAACATATTCCTTACGCCTAGTTTTCTTTACTTTATTGTTCAAAATATCACATAAGCCACCCACATTTAATGGAGGAAATGGAATTTCACTTGAAGAGGCTGCAAAGAAAACTCTTTTCCACCCTAATGATTTTGTTTGATCAATTTTTAATCATTTATTAAATCATAATAGGATATCCTTGATTTAAGAAGAGAGAGAAAATGAGATTAAGAGATGAGAAAAGGTCAATAGGAAGAAATAGGATTATGGAAATTGAGGGGTGACAAACTAACCTTTAGATGAAATGAGTAGGATGTAAGAGAATGAAAGAATGTATTTGAGATTGATTACTTAAGATTTATGATTTATCCAAGAGAAAAATTAATGATGACTCCTCACTAACCATGATGATATAAATCAAGAGAGTTCAAGATTATAAAAGACAAACCTTAGTTCTTTATGTGCCACCAAAACCAAATGTTTTGAAAAGCAAGTGATCCTCTATAATGGATGAAACAAACTTCAAGATTTAATTAGTCAAAAGCACATTTATTAATGTAAATCTTTAAAGTTAATATTTCACATGACCAGCCACTGTTGGGACAGTCCAAAGATAGGGTATAAGAGAGTAGATCATAGGTTTTTATACATCTAGATTTTCTTCTAAAAATATCTCTATTAATTCTCCTAAAGACCATCGATACCAGCACCCCTCGTTCCCCTTCTAATTAGGTTAGCACCAACTAGAGGGATCTCTTCAATCTCAGTTGTTGATAAGTTGAGTTGATTGAAACAAGGATTTAAATGTGTGGCTAAGATTAGCCACACCTTTTCTCATAACAAACTCTTAAAATTTAGTCAAGTTAGGTTGCACCTCCTTCCTCATAACAAGCCCCTAAATTTAAGCCAAGTTGGACCATTCAATTAATCTTATATTGATGGACCAATAGCATCCCCGTTTCTTGGTCAAATATGTATTATTTCCCATAGCTTCCTTGTCCTGAATAATTCACCTATCTTTCACACATAAGGTCTAAAAATGTGAACCAGGGGGAGGAAACCCCTCGCCCAATGAGGTATCTTTCACTACTTGAGTAGAACGGTCCCCTTTAGGGGTTGGTCCACCATTCATCCAATCGAATGTGTGGATAACAAGGCCACCTTCACAACCTTCTCCCTTCTATCCCTATAAATAAGTAAAATATTCATTAGAAATAAAAATACTTTACTTCAATGAAGTCAAGGTTACTTTCATAAAACCTTTAAAAGTATATTTGCATTATACTTAGGTGGATACTTTCATAATATATAGAGAAAAATAAATGTACATAAATTTCTGAAAAATTAATAATACAAAAATAATATACAAATTCTTCAAAAAAACTTAATATTTCATTCCTAGAAATAGAGGGATATTATCTAGATTTGGTGATTTTAATGTCAATCAGATGCAAGATGTAAATTATAATCTTCATAAGCATGTGAAGTCTATGATAGTGGATATGCATATTTTAAGTTTATTGAGTGTATTGAGGACTCTTTCCAATTCATTAAGAACTAAATTGAAATATTAAATTTTTTAAGGGACATAAAATATATATGTATTTATTAATGAGCTCAAAAAAAATCTATATGAATTCCAAATTGATACACTAGTATTATGATTCAAAAATAAACTTTTTCAATGCTTCCTAAATTTAAAAAAGATTATTTACTCTTTAAGAGTATAATTTGCCTCAACATACTTTATGTGAGATCAAGAACAATTTTCCAAATGTGGAACCTTGTGCATTTTATTATAACTTCTAGCAAAAGTCCCAAAAATGTGAAATCAAAGGATTTTGTTCAAGGATTATATTGAATCAAATATAAAAATTAAATTCCTGAAAATGTGAAATTAAATAATCTATTTAGATGAATTTGCAACAAATGTGAAGATCTTGATGTAGACTAGTGCCGACTTTATGAATCAGTAGCAACTAGAAATATTTCTCCTAGTCTTATGAATCAGTGACAACTAGAAATATTTCATCTCTTCTCATTTCACCCTTATGAATTAGTGACAACTAAGTTTCTAGCTGCCAATCAAAATTATTGTGGGTATGACATATGAATAATTTCCACTTTCACTATAGTTGATACCCTATTAGTTGGTTGATTTTAGTACCAATTTTTTCATGTTTATTAATTACAAGGTCTCAATGCATGATAACTAGCTTTTAGGAGAGGATGAGTTGTTGACATGAACTTTTGCATCCTCTTTATTCTAAAAATTTCATGTAGTGTTTTACATTGTTAAAATGTTCCTTTCTATCTTTCTTATATGTCCAAGCTTATTTAAATGGCTGAAAGTTGCACTGTCACCCTTAGGGCATTTCTCCAATCTTTCATGTTTGTCGAGTACCTCTCAAAATACTCTCTAAGATTTGGTGGTTCCTATTAACAAGGTATTTATTTAGAATCAATATTTCATTGAGTTTCAATGCCTTAGCATTTTTTTTCTAATATTAACCCCTTCCAAAATAGTTGTTCAGATTTTGAAATACTGGTTGTGGAGACTTTTAAAAATTAATGATGTTAGTGTGTAGACTAGGTTGTGTTAAATATATGCTAGACTTGATATTTTTTGCCAATTAGGCTTCAATTACTAACTTTGTAAGCTCTCATCGAAATACTCACCATTTTTTAAACATTTAACTCATAAAATGACTTTTAAGGCTTTGATATTCATTTGAGAATAAATAAAAGTTAATCAAAATTGACTTCATGTCAATTTGAAAGTTAGTATTGCCATTCATTCATCGAGAACTATTAATCTACTAATTTCTAATAAAGTGGGGAAGTTATTGTGATTTATAGTTTTTTAGCTTATTTTTAGAAAAATAATGATTTTAAATGACAGAACTTCAAAGTTGAGGTGTTATTTCAAGTATCACCATGGCACATATTTCCCAAATATAAATAAAAGATTCAGAAAAATTTTATTGGGTAAAAGAATATCACTTTGCTTGGTCAAAAAAATTGAAAGGGGCATTTCCCCAAAGGTGGGGCTACCTAGTTACATTCTAAACAAACCTTTATTTTGCAATCGTGAGATAAATATTTCTTTTCAATTACCATAATCTAAGCAAAGTCTTAATTGGTATTAGACCATTTTATCTTGAAGTAAAAAAAGACAAATATAAATGTTTTATGCACCATGTAGGAGATTTGACATATGATCTAGATTCCAGGTTTTTCCTAGTTCTAGTCCTAGTATAGACCTTAGGGTTGGTTCTTTATAACAAGGTTAATGTATTAGTAGCAAAATACTCTAATTGATTCTTTAGTGTGCAAAGAAGATCTTGATGCTCAACATCAATTGACTTTATTAGATTAGCTATCCTCACTCTGAATCTAGTGCGAGATTGAATTGAACTTGTCAATCCAGCCCTTTCTTCCATCATATATAAAAAGCAAAGTCTTCTTTAGATACCACTATGAACCTTCTAGCATAGCAGGTTATCTACTAAATGCCTACTATCAAGGTTAGAGAGAGTATGCCATACAAAGAATACCATGCAAAACAAGTTACACTCAAGCAAGTGAACCACCAAATTTTATTGGAGATTCATTAGGTAAACAAAGTACATAGAGGATAAAGGAACAAAAAGACTGGAATACAAACTAAAATATTTAAGATGCTGCATACCAAACTACCTTAATATGAAAATAACAAAACACTAATAACTTAAAAAAAACTAAGATGATACTCATCACATTATGTCATGAAAGAAATTCAAGAGTTTCCCCATAGGGATGTAATGAACAGGATTGAGGAATTTGAGTGTAGCCAGAGACGTTCAAATTTTTATAGTTTTTGGGGCAAAATACATAATAGGTTTTGAATACTACAACAAATAAGTCATGAGCCTCCAAAGTCTAGGGTATAAGGCTTTCAAGCAGACCATAAGTCAATCTAGAATCTCCTCTACAAAATCTAGAAATAAATTATAGAAAACCATAGGATTGTATATTATTAGATCTCTACAAGTACTTGAAATAACAAATTAAACCATATTTATTATATTTTATTTTAAATGAAAATTTAATGATCATTTAGATTTGTCTCATCTACTATTAGGATTGACAGATTTTTGTATAGCTAAAGTTACTCAACCTATATGCTACCCCTTTCACCTAAATGTCATGACCTCCAATGAGGATTGATAGAGCTTTGTAGAGTTGAAGTCACTCAACTTGTTTCCTACCCCTTTTGATACATCCTTCCTTATTTCTTTATGATTGTATCGAAATTGAAGTCATACCATACCCTATGTTTCCGTTGATGCAAGTTATTATGTGTACTATATACAAAATTACTAATTTATAAAACTAAACTTATAAATATTTTCTTAGAATTATGATGCCTTCAGATCAATCATTAGGGATGAAGATATTTGCTTTTGATGAATTTTACTTTTCTAACAAGGATTTCTATCTATAATAAAATAACAAAAAGAATCAGAAGGGTGATAAATGATAAAATCTCATTTCTATCTTTATCCACCTTTTTTACAAATGAATTTCGTGATTTTGGTTTTCTTAATCTTCCTACACCGAATAAAATAAGGTTTGAAGATGAAAATGATTTCAGCACGAACTAGAAGAAGATAGATGAGAAAATAAGATGGAGAAAGATGAGAATGGTGATTTTCAATTATTTTTTATATTTTCATAATATTTAAGATTAAACTATCATAAAAAATTGAAATTAATGAAATTAAAATTTATTTTAGTTTTCAATCAGGGTTATCCTAAAAGAAATAAAAAAATTCGGAATAAAATAAAATTAAAAAAATGAAAATAGGACTTAGTTGTTTGTCAAGTAGAAAAGCCCTTAGAAAATTTTTAAATTAAAATATCACAATTTAAATTTGACGCAAGACAAAGAGGGATGTAAGGGAAGGATCAACTCCTAGATAGAGAAAACAAGAGTCAATGACAAGATCAACTTGGATTGAATTCAACGGGGCTTAATGTGGAGGCCAAATCTTGTTATTTAATAAAGAATAAGGTTCATTTTAATACCTTGATTAGGGTTCAAAGTAACAACCATATAGGGACTCTAGTCATGGGCTTGGATCACCAAGTGATGAGGGTGTGATGTCTACTACTTAGGTGCTCAAAACTAAGAACAAGGATTCAGATATCGACTGACCACACTTAGAGGCAAGTCAATGTATCTTGCCACAAATGGTGATTTCAAATTGCTCCAATATTCAGACTTCTCATTTCATGAGTCCTTGTGGGAAGTCACCAATTTTGAGAGGGAGGAAAGACAAGAATAAGGCCAAAGAATGATGGGAGCAGAGGGAGATTGAAAGAGGACTCTTAATCTAATGAGAGAGGATAAATGAGAGAAGATCAAGAAGGATATAGGGGCATCAAAGACCTAGATAATACCAACTATCCATACATAATCAAGTCCTAGAATTTATAGAGACAAGGAGGGAGTCAAGAAGGGGCAGTTATTTGGGGGTAGTTAAAAAAGTGCTATTATTTTGTGGGGTTGTTAGATTACCCCCTATAATAGGTTGAAGTCGCACCTCTTGAGAGGAGGGTTGGATGTGCCTTTAGGAAGGCCCACCATTTGGAGACACCTCTTCTTCCATGGGATTTTCTTCTTTAAGATCTTGGGCTCATTTTATGTGTTGTATCCATTTATTAGACCAAAAGGCTCTAATAGAGCTTGACCTAGTACTCCACATAGGGTCCACTAGAGGGGGAAAGTGTTGATGGACTTAGTTGGATTCCCACATTTGGTTTGACCCAATATGAGTAGTCTTCATTAGATGAATTGGCTTAATATTGTTGATTGGTAAACAAGGGGAATGGGTTGGCTCATTGACCTTGCCAAAATTAAATGATAAAAACTTAAATCAATGTTTTTCCCTTCCTTGTCTATTACCCAAGGTTGAGACAAGAGAATCTAGACATCTTTAAATAAAAAATTTAACTAATTTCTTACTCGAGAACATAACATGAAGAACAGTGCTTTAATTATATAAAATTCAGAAATAAATATTTTTATGTTCAAAGTCTATCACTCACTGAACAAATGAGATGTTACATTAAAATAAAAGATCATTCAAGACATAAATTTAATGTCAAAAATAAGAAAATAATGTTTCTCCCTATTTTCCATGCTCTTCCTCCATCTTGGCGCCTTCTTTCTCCCTCTAGCCAAGCCCCCTCTTTTTCTCTCTCCTCTTCTCATTTTCATCCTCTAGATCCAAAAACTGAGGTTTCAATTAGCTCCCCATCTACTCTTTCTGATGTTGAATTTTTCTTTGCTCTTATTTTCCTCAAAAATTATTTTTCCTGGAAATAAGGGAAATAATGTTTTTTTATGTTTTTACGCATGGTGATAATCTGTAATATATATTATACTATATGAAAATTGATTATTATATATATACCATGCACTCCCCACCAATAATCGATAATATTTACTTTACCAAATAGTCAATAATTTTTATGTATGTATTCTTCTTGTGTGGTGGGCTTAGAGCCATCCAATTTATCAAATGTCACTGCAACCAGGGCTCGAGACCAGGAATAATCCAATTCTAATGCGTATACACATGGACTCCAGATCTTGGAGAGAAAAAAAACCACTTTATATTTGCCAAGAAAATGGCTATTTGTGAGCATTTAGAAAAAAACTGAAGCTCCTGATCTAATTCAGCCACAAAAAGTCCACACATAGTCAAGGATATGAATAAACAATCCCTTATTCGCTCAAAAGGAATGACTAGTCTGATAAGATCTCATCACATCTGCAAGATTCGAGAGGGACAGGGGGGGAAGCTCCACTTCTTTAATCTCAAAATTCAAAATTTACCCTCCAAAAATTTAGTATTAATCATTGGTAAAAGTCAGGGCTTGAAGAAAAATCACTTTTCTGCCCCTTAAATAGCAGTCTGAGAAGATCATAGGACAACACAGATCACCCATGCTGGTGGGCACTTCCAAAGTTTTCATCACATACTAGAGCTTTCTAACCCAAATGGGAAGGAAGGAATCACAGGGTCTCGAGCATAGTACACAAGCTAAATGATCCCAGAAGTACCCCAACGAATTTCTGGGATAGCCCTTCCTTTGCTGACAGATCAATGGCCCTTGTTGAGTGTTCAAGCTGCCAAAGCTGCTTCAATGCTCTCAATGGAGAGATCACTTCTATCTAAAGCTTTCTCAATCCTCTTCAGGAAGCTCATCACCGTCTCCAAGCTCTTCTCCTCCACTGCCCAAGATCACATGAAATTAAGGGCAAGTTAAATAATCCCATGATATCAAGGTTCTGGTTAATTATTTCAGAAGAACCAGCGTGAGGGGAGTGTTTACAGAGCTTGGGTACTGTGTGGCCCTTGGGAGGTGGATCACCACAGGCTCCTCGTATGACTCCAGCAGGACCTCCCCATGGGGCCTCAGGAAGTCCATCTTGCCTGCAGAGCGGAGGAGAAGAAGAGAGGGAGACAAGACTCTCAGTGGTTATCGCTAATTGGGCACTAAGAAAGATAATAACCATAAGAAGTAAAAATTTTGATCCCAGCAGAACACAACTATGAAACAACTTCAAGTTGATCACTGAAAATTACAAACATGAAAGAGAAAATACAAGCTGCTTCATATTATTAGCCTGAACTTCGAGAGATTTTTCTAGCCATAGAAGATTCAACTATTAGCACCAAGACAACACATTTGTGCTTTAATTTCTGTAAAGATGGTCGCCCATTACATTAATTGGACTAAAATTTTAAAAATAATGTTGAAACATAAATGCCAACCTAGGAAATGGAGGGAAGGGCAGCTGATCTTTTCAGAGTAGGCCATCTCTGCCACCACCGGAGAGGCAAACTTGGCACCTCCGATGATCATAACGAACTTCAACTTCGGAACCCTTGTTAGCGCCACCCCCTGCAGATCCATCACACCCTCGTTAAGTTCCTCTTCTGTCCCCATTTCTTAATCTACCTGGCGTAACCTAGAGAGCTCAACATCTCACCTTGGCTTGCAACCCCGGAAGTGCTGCCAACAAGATTGCACCCTGCAAAGTCCAATTAATTTCAGAATTACTCAGGGAGAGAACTGGGGCCATTTTCTGGTCCAGAAAGCTGAATCATGTCGATAGTTGATCATAAAAAAATCAAGTTGGAACTGAGAGGATGGAGAGGATGAAGCTCACCAGTGAGAACCCCATCAGCCTGTCAAAAGGGCCGTGCTGGATCATTAACTCCTCAATGTAATTGAGGCACTCGTCGAAATTCTTGTACTCCTTGAACTCCTAAGTCCATCATCATCCACAGAAAATTTTTTAAGTACATAATTCCAAAAATTAGATGGGCTAAAATTTGGGTTTACCCTTCGGTGGAGCATGTACCCAAACTCCACCGATGAAGGCAACGACGTCAAAGGATGCCATGTCACCTGAAGCTATCCCATGTCGTCACTGTCAGACCCAATTGAGGGATCTGAATTTCCTTTATTATTAGGTCTTACTTTCACTTACTTTATTTGATTTTTGTTGTAATCCTTTTTTCCCTCCCATGGCCTATAAATAGGCTTAAGATTTCTATGAACTAGTGACTGTTTTTGGGATTAAGAAATGTATCTTTCCTAATAACGTGCCCTAGAGGATCCGTGCGACCGCCGCCACTTGTAGCCGCTGCCGTTGCATGGGTCCCACCCTGCTCCAAGGTCAACCTTCCCTCTCTACCATTCGGACGATCCCTCCCCAGCTCTTGCACGCTCATCGACATGCTGACGGCCTCTTGTCAAATCATTGATCGCGCATGGCGGACTTCCTTCTATGCACGTCCATGCGACCTAACCATCTCGTCACATGACGGAACATCCCACAGTTGCAGACGTCCTCCACATCGGTGTCAAGCGTCCGCCGTCAAGGAATGGTTTCGCTGGATCACTGTCCAAATGCAACGAGTTCCTCTCCGTAGTGTCCACATGATTCCTTGCCCCCCAGCCACGGACGTCCTCTGCCACAACGTCAAGCGTCTGCCATCGAGGAATAGTTCCACTAGATCGCCGTCTGCACGTGACAAACTCCTCTCCGTAGGCGTCTACGTGATTCCTCGACCTGCAGCTGCAGACGTCCTCTGCGTCAGTGTCAAGCATTCGTTGTCATGGAACGGTTCTCCACAGGCGTCCGCATGATACCTACCATCCTATCGTAGTCAGAGCATTCCACACGTAGCAGATGTGCTTGGCCCTTCGCCATCCATGACAGCCACTGACGCTTGATGGCTACCGCATGTGCACTACACACCTTGCTCCTGTCGTCCGCCGGATTTGGTTTCAGGGCACTGCCCCGAACCCCGCAAGAGGGTGGCTTCCCCCTTGACCCCTCGCCAACTGATAGTGTAGTTGGATCTACGTCGAGCTCACTCTTCTCCAAATTATCCTCGACATTGACTCCTCGACATTTAAATGCCCAAGGTCTACTCTTAACCCTTTTAGTGAATGTGTGCATTGATTTCATCCTATTTTTCCTCGTTTGTATTTCCACCACCATCAGGTTTAACCATGTGGGCTCGTGACTAGCTGTGTGGGCTCGTGATTTGCCGTGTGGGCTCGTGATCAGTCGTGTGGGTTGTGTTTTTTGGAGGCTGACTAAGATTTTGAAACATAGAACTTTGATTTATCACGACAATTTGAGACGATCCTCCAGCCCTCGACTAAGGAACAGTCTTTTCACCGTCACGCAACTGACTTTTAAAGTTCAAATCTAAATGTGTGTGAGTTTTGTGACTTGCTAGTTATTCATTATATTTTCAACATAGCACATTTGAGTCAATCATATTCATCCTACATCACCCTTAGATTAATTACCTTGTCAAATTAGAACCACTCAGAGTAAGGACTGGGGAAGATGCCCTCCATCTCCGACTTGCCCTCTGCCGGGAAGGGCGTCGGCAAAGAACAAGTCCAGCCGTGAAGTGACGGCCTCCGGCCACTTCCCCACCACCTGCATCCTCATTATCTCCTTGCTGGTCCGGAAGCCGTGGAGGCAGAGAACCCTCAGCTTCACTGCTGCCATCGCCGCTGCCAGATCATCCTCCACCACTAGGTTACCCATCGTGCCGACAAAAGACCACCCTGCCGGCGCCATTGAGGACTCACCGACCAATACCCTTCTCTTTCTCTAGTGAAGGACGATGGATTTTGGGAATCTAGACAGAGCGGAGAAGAAGAGGAAGAAGAGACTACCAGATTCTCCAAGGCACTATCTTTTATAGAGAGACCCCCCATGCTACGTCTCCTCTCTCTCTTTTGTGAATTTGTGGGGTCTGGAACTTCCACGTGTTCAATGTGCAATATGAGACCAAATAATTTCCACGCATCTTGCACAATCAATTTGCAAATATACTCTAATAAAAGTTTATATAGAGCACAATTCATCCCATCCATGTTTATATTTGTATGCATACCTTGTTAGTTGACCAACAAATTACCTCTATCCTTTTGTAGAGAAAACATCCTCAGTTGTTTCACCAAAGCTTTGGCAATTTTTTTGTCAAGTAACTTTGCCAAAGCTTTGGAACCATATTCCAAAATATCTATCATTAGGAGAACAGTCATTAAAAGCACAATATGTTTGAGAATATGTTTATCATATGATCTGACCTCCTCTAAGTAGTTCAAGCAAAGGATCTAATAATAATATGAACCCTATTTTACATGCAACTTGTCTCCTCCTCCTAGGGTATACTTTATAAAAAAGAGATTTTAGAATAAATTTTCACTCTCTACATACTAAAAAACCAAATTATTTATTTAAAATCTTCCACATACCTAGTAAAGATTTAGATAGTGAAAGATCTAAAGGCTAGGAAAAGTACTAAGAGGGGGGGGTGAATTAATATTTTAAAATCTCATATTTTCTTCCTAGATACTATATATGTCAACACACGTGTTAACACAATTCTATATGATTATCTACGTGTAGAATGACTTTCTCTCTCTTTTGGCGAGATCTAACTATGAAACAAGAGCTTTTTATATTAATTCACCCCTCATTTGGTTACTTATAATCCTAAAGAATTCTTCCTACTAGTATTGCACTATTTTCCTTGTAAATACACACTAAAAATAATAGGATCAGCAACCTTAATACCTCTAATTCGACCTCCATAAAGATTCAGTCCTTTCTAGGCCAAATAGAGTTTAGAGTACCTCATGCCTTTGCCCAAAATCACTCTCCACTCACTATCCAATTACCTTAGGGCTTGATGAAGAGCTTCCTTGAAAGATTTAAGCTTTATTTTGATCATCAATCGTTGATAAAAAAGGATGATGTAGTCTGCTCACGGTTGAAGCTCGACGGTGATGATTATTGATTGTGAGAGAGATAACTCGTTATAGGTTAGAGAAGAATCATTGTTGATGATTTTTCTAACTTCCTTTACTTGTAGGGCTTTGTCTTCCAATGAATTTTCACATTTTTCTCAAGAGATAAAATCAAAAAGTTAATTTGAATACTTACCATTTTCTAGAACGCACGACAACAACCTCTAACTATTGCGAATACAATATCTTACTATTTTCTAGTCCGTTTGATTTAAAATTTGAACTAAAGATTTATTTCTCATAGAAGAATAACTTTTTTGTTGACTTCATCTTCAGATTCAAATGTTAAGCTGGTCATTTTCTCCATGTAAGTAACTAACATACCATCGTCCAAATTTTTAGTTTGAGACTTACAAGAGCTCATTTAATATTTTAAACCTTTTTTTTTTCTTTTAATGATGTATGTGACTAATAAGTAATAGCTTCACTTAAATGGTTAAATAATCATAGATAAATTAATTAAAAACATAACCATCATTTACTTATTAAATATTTATTTTCTAGCAAATAGTTATTCATATGTGGCGCTTCACCTATTCATCATTTCACTTAATCTCAAAATTATGCATAATGTTAAAAAATAAATAATAGATTTATTTGTATGAAATCTATGAAGCATTTATGATAATCTTATCAATCATGAATTATATATTTTCTCATATAATTATAATATCAAAATCCATGCCCAAAGGCATCAACAAAGAGGTCATAATTCTTACCTTGCCCTACTCTTACTTCTATAGTAATGAAAAGAAAATTGGTGTTATAGAAACTTAGGGCCCTCCTATTAAAGGATTAAAAAGATTTATTAATTGTTTACTCCCCTCTTATTAGAGTATTATAGACAGCTCTTAATTGTTCACTATGCATTTAATTCCATGTGTTATATATTAAATTGGGGTCGTGAAAATAAAATCAAGTATTTTTGAGAAAAAAGTACAATTTCAATGAAATTTAGCACAACTCCAAGGCCTAGAGGAATGTTCAATTTCCTCATCAAAGTAATCTAAAGATTCAAGATTTACAATCCATAAATATCTAGATTTGTAATCTTCTATTCATAATTGAGTTTTGTCATGCACATGTAAGTAATCAATTTTAATGATGTTGCTTGAAAATAAATTGATATGATAAACCAATACAGCTTTATATGAACCAATACTTGTACATAAAGAAGGAAAACTAAATCATCAATATCATCTTGTGATGGTATCTCTTATTATTTTTTATGAGATAATCTTGATATCATACTATTATTTATCACAAGTAAGAGTTTTTCATGTTAATGATAGTTCGATTTCTTAGTTGTCAAACTAGAGGAAAATTTATGGAAGAAATTATAAGTGTTGTCCTCATTAAATAGCAATCTGGCCTCATATAACCATAAATATAGAAGAGAATTTTCAGGTAGAACTTTAAATGAAGTGAGCTTCATATTGAGACCTAAGAACAAAGATTATCTTCTGAGAGTGGACATAAGGAAAAGGTAGAACCATTATAAAAACATATTGTATTCTAAGTAAACTAGGAAACACACCTATCTATTGTCCTAAGGGAAGATCAATAATATAAGAGAGTTTAACTAAGGAATGAAATAAAAAAATAGATCAATTCAATGACCTATTTTAATAATATTTAATTAAAAATTATTATTATTATATTTCCTTATATATGAAAGAGTGTAATAGACTATTCATTATATTTTATTAATTATTTTTTTCTCATGGAGCACAATACACAATAGAAAAACTCTAAAATTAGGGAGCCAATTACTATACCAATGGGCTAAGGAGATGACAACATCAAATAGGGTCCAAACTAAGATTAGGGCCAAATAAAGTGTTCGAATGATGAGTCATAGTCAAGTTTTAGCAATTAACATGTTTTTTAGACTACTAATTTTTTTAGACCCAAGTAAATTATATGTCATAGTCCATTTTAGTAATTACAATGCTTATTAAGTTGTCTTAGTTTTGTTTTAAAATATATCCTGATTTCTAAAGGGAGTCCTAACTGAATTTATCCTTTTTCAAGGCCACAATATTACAACCCTACATCTATCTTGAATAATATGAATTTTCTCTCTTGAAGTGTCTCTCCACTTGTGGATGGAATTTTTTACTCTTATAAATTCAAGGGACTAGATTTTATCTTCGTAAATTCAATGATTAACCTTATGCAATTTTTATAGACTCAAGGGTCAAAGATTCTATGTCTTGTAGACTCAAGGTGAAGTTTCCAAGGTCTAAGGACCAGATTCGTACCTTGTGGATTTAAGGTTTAAGTGTTTATTCTACAATTCTAGCTTTGTCAAGTGGACAAATCTTTATCTTTTGTCATTCCAACTATGTCACTTTCCTACCTTAATTATGATTCATAGGTTAGTCAATTAAAGGGGAAGGAAGGAGAAATGTGCTTGGCTATTGAGGAATTTGATCTTTTAGTAGAGACGTTTTTAAAGTTTATCTTTTAATATGATGCAGATCACCTTCTAGCCATTTCAAAATTCCTCATAAACTAATACAAGATAGAATATTTGATGCAGTATTTAGTCATTTTTATACACTTAGTCTTAAAGCTAAAACATAATAAATTAAAGTAACTTTTTCAGTGCAAGAATATTTTCTTATGGTAACTCTCACATGTATTTCACACATCTAGTCTTCCTCCATTCTCCTGATCTTTTGGATATTAAATGAATATGAAAATATGTATCAACAATGCAAGCCCAACAATTCAGAAATTCCACCCACATGAGCCTTCAAGTCGAAAATAAATATTTTTCAATGATATCTTAGAGAAATAACCTATTATTACCTCATATTCAGATTTGAATACAATTTAAACTATGCCCATCATCAGGTTGACATGGCACATGACAACCATAAGGCACATTTTAATTACTAAACTAGGGAACACTTTCTCTGCACAATGTGGTTGAATATGCATATTGCATGTTATTAGCTTCATATCATTAGTTCTCTTTGTTCTATACTTGAATTTATTCAATGATTGGTCAAAGTGAAGTAAGGAAGTAGACTAAATTTCTTTGACATATTTGTTTTTTTAGGCTGGTTATGTTAGTATATGCTCAAGCAAGGAGTCTTTTAGGATCATCTTTCTTCAAAGTGCCTCCCATCTCCTCTTTGGACTAGTCACTTCATGTTGTAGAGATAGCTGAAGTAAATTTCACTAATAAATTCCTTTCATACTCAAATTATTCCTCATAGATATTTGGAGGTTCACAAGAAATCTCTAAATTCATCTCCATGTTCTCACTTTCATGGCAAACTAAGACTTTGCATTTTTCATGACTATAGGCTCTCTTAATATGATACTAGGTAGGGAGATTAATCTTCCTCATTAGACAATTTGAAGCTTTCAATATGACTGCAAGTAAGGTTGTAGATTTCCCTCTTATATGAATAATCTAATTCCAATTCAATACATATGAACTCGAGAACAAGAAGAGAAAAGACAAACACCTTCTATTTTCCAACAAAAAAGTTATTTGAAAAAATTTATAAAAAGACATTGAAGCCTATATGGGGGGGATGCTTAACATCCTTATCTAATTCAGCAGCATAAAGTGCAAAAATAATCAAGAAAATGAATACATAATGCCTTATTTACTCAAATTAAATGATTAGTCTAATTAGATTTGAGTAGACTTGCAAGATTTGATAGGGGTAGGGGGGAGCTCCACTTCCTTATCATATCATCTCAAATTTCCAAATTTACCATCCACAAATTTATCATAAATTATTGATAAAATTCAAGGCTAGAAACAAAAAGTGTTTATCTACCTCTTAAATGGCAATCTGAGAACATTCATAATAAATCATGCAAATTTAAAATTTATAAAACTAGAAAATACCAATTTTTAGAATTTTAAAAGTAAACTAGAATGAATAAATTAATTATAAATCAATAAAAGGTTCTAAAAATAGTGAGAAATTTCCAAATTGATCATAGAGATGTAATATAATATCAAATAATATTTCAGAATTTTTATAAAAGAATATAATTTTTTATGATTTTTCAATTGAATGATAAATATAATATATTTAAGAATTCACGAAAAGGGAAATAAGTTGATGATGTCAAAGTGACATCAAAGGTCGATGAACATGAATCAAGTAAAAATGGAGTTTCGCTCTATGATTCTTACGTAAATGATTATCGTCGAATTAATGGGTCAAATTAAGTTTTGTAAAAGCTCAAAGAATCATAACTCAATGACGAAGGATATCAAAATTTGAAATCATGTCAAATGTCACTAATTTAAATGAAAATAAAGTTTAAAGTAGAAAAAATAGAGTTCCAAGTTTGTGACAATGATCGTTGAAATTCTACATGTTCAAGAAGAAATTCGTGTAATGTCTATGGCCTCGAAGGCTCTTCTTGGACAAAAATAAAGTGGGCAATCTCTAGATCTTCTTGCGAAGTCTAGAAATTAGTGGAATGTGTCACTGAATCATCTTTGGTGGCTATCACCTAGTGAAGTAGAAAAATAGTGGCTTACGACTCTCCAATAGGTGTCACCCGATGGAGATAAGCTAGATGGAGGTGGGGCACATCTCAGGGGCTTTGTTCTCAAGTCAACGCAGTAAGAGGAGGCCCTTTATCACATCTAGTATACTCTCAAGAGGTGGCGACTCGTCTCCTAGTAGATTGTCCTCTTCTCAGCAATGGCTTGTTTGTCAATCAATTGGAGATGACTTTTTCGTTGAGTTCGTGATGTTCCATCCAAAATCATTCACCAATTTTGGTAATGATCCTCCACAAATCACATTGACTAAGTTTTTGCTGAGATTTTGATGATTCTTACAACTTAATTACTCAGTGAAAATCGCAATTTCCTCGCTAGTTGCTTGCTTGTGAGAGAGAGAAATAAAATAAGTATGATAATGCCCTTATAATGTAACGTCACAATGATAGTTTATTCATGGTAATGAAGGGATATTTTGGGTATTATAATCCTATGGGGGAAAGTTGTGAGCAATTATTTAGTCCTACATCAGTTTTTTGTCCACTTTTGAGGTGAATAAAAGATGGTGTCTTCTCCTCAATCAATAGGTATATCTCACGTGTGTGTACGACCACTCCTTACATCATGCCTAGCTGGCCACCACTAACATGGAAAGGGAGTGACACACATGTTAGTTGCTTGAGCCTCAAGCTTGTGGTCCACACTTTGTTACTTGAGCCTCAAGCTCGTGGTCCTCAATCGCCCTGCAACTTCGCCCAACTGAGCCTCCGACCCACTTGTGGGCTTGGTGTAGGTTAACAGACTTTTTATTTTTTATTTTTTTTTACTCTTTTTCTATTTATCTTAAAAATAGAATTATAAAACTATATAAATTTGCATAGTATCATGTAATTAACTAAAAATTCATATTAATCAATTAGAAATCATTTTTCACAACTTCGCACAAATATAAGTTTATTTATCATGAGTTAAGGCTAAAAGTATCATATCACTAAATTATTAACTCATGATAATGAAGACTTATCAATAAGCCACCCATCCTTGTGGCCATTTACAATTTTTTCATCATATGTTGGGGCTTTCTAACCCAAATGGGAAGGAATTATTCACAAGAATCTCAAACATAGTAAACAAACTATATAATCTCATAGGCACCCCAATGAGTTTTTGGGATAGACCTTTCTTTATTAAAGACACTTGTTGGGTGTCCAAGCTGCTACAATTACTTCTGCGCCCTCAATGGAGAGGTCACTTCTAACTACAAATTTGCTCAATCCTCTTCAGGAAACTCATCACTGTTGCCAAGCTCTTCTTGTCCACTGCCCATAATCAAATGAAATTAATGGCAAGTTAAATAATACCATGATATCAAGGTTCTTGTAAATTATTTTAAAAGAACTAGTGTAAGGGGAATATTTACAGATCTTGGGCACTATGTGGCCCTTGGGATGATAGATCACCATAGGTTCCTCATATGACTCCAGTAGGGCCTCCCCACGAGACCTCAAGAAGTCCATCTCACCTATAAAGTGGAGGAAAAGAAGAGAGGGAGACTAGAGTTTATGTAGTTATCTTTAATTGGGTATTAAAAAGGATAATAACCATAAAAAGTAAAGATTTTGATCCTAGAAGAACACTTCCATGAAAAAATTGTTGAACTATAGACTAACTCAGGAGAGAAATTATGATTATGATGATTTTTAGACATTAATCTGATTATTGTGAAACTAATAATATGTGATGTAAGTTAAATAGGAGATTAATCTACTAAATGATACTAAAAATTTTAAATTATTTTAGTAAATAATTAAGGTATAAATCAGTAAAAATATCTTATTCTATTTAAAATTATAGTTAATAGTATATTAGTCAGACTAGATGGATATGAAGAAAATAAAAATTTTTAGTGAATATATTATTATTGAGTAATTCTCAATATCTAGGTTTTCTATATCAAATGGTTTCAATAATATAGCCATATGGTAACCAATGCAAAGGTTTTTGAATAAGGAGTCAACTGAAGTAAATTGATTAAGACATTGATTTCATACTGATTCTACAAGATTATTAGGTTAATATACTCATGTAGGGGCAAAATAGTCCAAATGTATAACGTTTTATACTAAAATATTTTTTTATCCCAGAAAATACACAACAGATATAAGCATCATTAAATGTAGAGCTGAATCAAAGAGAAATTAGAGCTGAAAAACATTCCTAAAAATTTGAAAGATCTTCAAAAAGAGATGTAAGCCAAGGAATTTTGGCTGAACCACTTTAAAATCTAGTGCATCATCTTCTCTTGGTTTAATTTATATTTATATAATTTATAATTAATATATTAATTTATAGCACAAAATTAATGAAAATTATTATACCTTATTAAAAAGGTTAAATCAGTGCTCTCTTCCCCTCTTGATTTATAAGTCATATAGGGACCAACAACACCATCTTGTTTCATTAAAAATTAAAAACATGATAGATAAAATACCTGGTGTTTCATAATTATTAGCCTAATCCTTAAGAGATTTTTCTAGCCATAGATGATTTCATTATTAGCACGAAGGGTGAAGCCAAGACAACATAATTTTGCTATAATTTATGTAAATACGGTTGTCCATTAAAAAAATTCAGAAAACTTTGTTGAAAAATAAATGGTAACCTAGGAAATGGAGGGAAGGGCAGGTGATCTTTTCAATGTAGGCCATCTCTGTCACAATTGGAGAAGCAGACTTGGCACCTCCAATGATCATAACGAACTTCAACTTTGGAACCCTTGTTAGTGCCAATCCCTACAGATCCATCAACTCCCATATTTAAGTTCTTCTTTCGTCCCTATTTCTTAACCTGCTTAGTGTAAACTAGAAAGGTCCACATCTCACCTTGGCCTGCAATCCTGGAAGTGTTGCTGACAAGATCGCCCCCTACAAGGAAAGTACAATTAATTTCAAGATTACTCGTGGAAAGAATTGGGGCATTTTCTGTCCAGAAAGTTGAATCATATCAATAGTGAAGCATAAAAAAATCAAGTTGGAATTGAGAGGATGGAGAGGTTGAAGAGGATGAAGATCACCTGTGAGAACCCCATCACCCCGTCAAAAGGACCATGTTGGATCATTAATTCCTCAATGTAATTGAGGCACTGGTCGAAATTATTGTACTCTTGGAATGTCTGATTCCATTGATATCAATAGGAAATGTTTAATTAATCTTGTAGATTAGACAGGTTGAAATTAGGGTTTACCTATTGATTAATTACCTCATCAAACTGGAACCACTCATAATAGGGGCCAGGGAAGACCCCCTCCACCTCTGACTTGCCCTCTGCTGGGAAGGGTGCATCAACAAAGACCAGATCTAGTCGTGAAGTGACAGCCTCTGGCCACTTCCCCAACACCTGCTTTCTCATTATCTCCCCACTAGTTCGGAAGCCATGGAGGCAAAGAACCCTTGGCTTCACCATTGCCATTGACATTGCCATTGCCACTGCCAGATCATCCTCCACCACCAAGTTCTCCATTATGCTGATAAAGGACCACCTTGCCGGCAATTGTAAGGACTCACTAGTAAATACCCTCCCCTTTATCCAATGAAGGATAATTGATTCTCAAAATCTCAACAGATCAAAGACAAGGAAGAAGAAGAAGAAGATGAAGAAGATGAGGAAGAAGTGACTACCAAATTCTCCAAGACATGGCCTTTTATAGAGGCAATCCTCAACTACCCTCTCCCCTCTCCCTCTACTCAATTACTTGGGTTCTGCACATGTCTATTGGCACTATCCAACTAAATAATTCCCTTGTCTTATACTAATCAATTTGCAGATACATTTTCATAAAACTTTATATAGAGTGGTCCCTCTCATCCATATTTTAATCAATTTGTAGATTCTCTATTCACTGCCAGATTATCTTTCCTTTTGTAAGAGAAAACATCCTTAGTTAATCCATCACTACATGTGCATCCAAGGCATGATCCTAAATAAAGCTGCAAAATTTTCTGTCAAGTAATTTTACCAAAGCTTTTGGTCCATATTCCAAAATATCTGTCATTAGAAGAACATTTAGTAAAAGCACACTATGTTTGAGGTTATTTTTATGATATGATGTGACTTCCTCTAAGTAGTTCAAGCATGGATCTCATAATAGTATTACCCTTCTTTTAAGTGCCACCCATATCCTCCTCTTAGGATATACCTTACAAAAAAGAGATTTTAGAATAGATTTTCACTGTCTACACACTAGAGAGTTGCATTATTAACTCAAAACATTTCACATACCTAGTAAGGATCTGAAGAGAACCTATTTCTTGCCTTGGCCTACTTTTGTTTCAACAATGATGAAGAGAAAATTGGTTTTATAGAAACTTAGGGCCCCCCTATTAGAGGAATAAAAAGAGTTATTAATCGTTTACCCCCTCCCATGTTGATGGCTATCATTTGTAAATTGAACCAATTTGAAACTAAAATGGCACAATGTTGTAATACTTTGGGCAAATATGGCTGCCCAATACTTTAGCTAGAATTTAAAAAATGAAAAAAAAATGTCAAAATTCTAGTGTGAATCTAAGAAATGAAGGGAGAACCAAATTTGCCTTCTCTAGAATGCAAAGCTTATTGCCTCTGATGATCATTCTGAGCTGCACCTTGAGAAATCTTGGAATAGCAACAATCCTAGATCCATCACCTCATTAGCTTTCTTTTTTCTTCTTTTTTTGTTCTTCTAATGATCTTGTTGATGTCCTAGTTTACAAAAGGGGAATTCAAACTCAAAATCCTTTGAAATTTCACTTCCAAGAATAGTAGATTGAGCTCCATTTTTCACCTTGGCTCGTAATCTTAACAAATAGACTTAAGGTGTTCGTTGACGTGTACTTCTTGTCGCTTGATGATCTTTTATTTTTTACATTATTTATGCTTATAAATTTTTTTTCCCCGAGGATTATCCAAAGTGCAGTGCTTACAACCTATCAAATGAAAAGCGGCTGCCTGATAGTGGGACTGGGAGGAGGCCCTACAAGGAAGTCAACGCTAGAATAGACATGTGTTTCAATGCTAGAAGAGATAATTGATTAGAGGGCACGCAGACTTTTCAGCAGAGAGAGAAAATCCACGTGGCAAATTCTCAACATAGTTGTCGGCATGCTTTCCCACATCACAAGAAAAATAATTAATGCAGAAGCAAGCAAGTTTAGGTGGAAGATGGGAGGATGCTGGGATCAGGGGGATGAACTGCCGACCGACTTGAATTTTTTATGCATTTTAATATTCCATGTATTTTAATTTTACCCTATTAAATAAATTATTTAACCCCTCATAATAATATTAAAATAAGTTACCTTGGTAGTATCTAGCTTCTAGTTCCTGAGATGCCATAATTATTTAAATCTGGGGTGGAAAATATTTAATTATGAGAATATTTATATAAGTTGATTTTGGGAATTGTTCTCCGCACAGGAAAATAAGGATTTCGGTCAGACTGATTATTTACCGGTAAGTATCCTTTTGAGGAAACAGCGGCTGATCTTCTTTGATTGGCTTGGACAGGGGAAGAGGGAAGTTGGGGGGAAGATGGAGGTTGTCGTCGCCGGAGGAGAGGGCCGGCGATCCAGAGGGCCGATTGCCCGTATGTAGTCGGAGAGGACGGCGCCGGCACCCTTCCTCACCGTCGACCATGGCTCTTTCTTGTCCGTTTGGCAGGGTAGAAGTTTCCGTCACCTCCTGCTCCTCTCTGGAGACCTCACCTGCCCCTTCCCCTGAGCTGGCTGAAATCATTTTTGGATAGACAACACATTTGCGCTGTAATTTCTGTAAATATGGTCGCCCATTACATTAATTGGACTAAAATTTTAAAAATAATGTTGAAACATAAATGCCAACCTAGGAAATGGAGGGAAGGGCAGCTGATCTTTTCAGAGTAGGCCATCTCTGCCACCACCGGAGAGGCAAACTTGGCACCTCCGATGATCATAACGAACTTCAACTTCGGAACCCTTGTTAGCGCCACCCCCTGCAGATCCATCACCACCCTTGTTAAGTTCCTCTTCTGTCCCCATTTCTTAATCTACCTGGCGTAACCTGGAGAGCTCCACATCTCACCTTGGCTTGCAACCCCGGAAGCGCCGCCGACAGGATCGCCCCCTGCAAAGTCCAATTAATTTCAGAATTACTCAGGGAGAGAACTGGGGCCATTTTCTGGTCCAGAAAGCTGAATCATATCGACAGTCGATCATAAAAAAATCAAGTTGGAACTGAGAGGATGGAGAGGATGAAGCTCACCTGCGAGAACCCCATCAGCCCGTCAAAAGGGCCGTGCTGGATCATTAAGAACTCTTTTCAAATCATTAAGAACTAAATTGTAATATTAAATGTTTTTAAGGGACATAAAATATATATGTATTTATTAATGAGCTCAAAAAAAATCTATATGAATTCCAAATTGATACACTAGTATTATGATTCAAAAATAAACTTTTTCATTGCTTCCTAAATTTAAAAAAGATTATTTACTCTTTAAGAGTATAATTTGCATCAACATACTTTATGTGAGATCAAGAACAATTTTCCAAATGTGGAACCTTGTGCATTTTATTTTAACTTCTAGCAAAAGTCCCAAAAATCTGAAATCTAAGGATTTTGTTCAAGGATTATATTGAATCAAATATAAAAATTAAATTCCTGAAAATGTGAAATTAAATAATCTATTTAGATGAATTTGCAACAAATGTGAAGATCTTGATGTAGACTAGTGCCGACTTTATGAATCAGTAGCAACTAGAAATATTTCTCCTAGTCTTATGAATCATTGACAACCAGAAATATTTCATCTCTTCTCATTTCACCCTTATGAATTAGTGACAACTAAGTTTCTAGCTGCCAATCAAAATTATTGTGGGTATGACATATGAATAATTTCCACTTTTACTATATTTGATACCCTATTAGATGGTTGATTTTAGTACCAATTTTTTCATGTTTATTAATTACAAGGTCTCAATGCATGATAACTAGCTTTTACGAGAGGATGAGTTGTTGACATGAACTTTTACATCCCCTTTGTTCTAAAAATTTCATGTAGTGTTTTACATTGTTAAAATGTTCCTTTCTATATTTCTTATATGTCTAAGCTTATTTAAATGGCCGAAAGTTGCACTGTCACCCTTGGGGCATTTCTCCAATCTTTCATGTTTGTTGAGTACCTCTCAAAATACTCTCTAAGATTTGGTGGTTCCTATTAACAAGGTATTTATTTAGAATCAATATTTCATTGAGTTTCAATGCCTTAGCATTTTTTTTCTAATATTAACCCCTTCCAAAATAGTTTTTCAGATTTTGAAATATTGGTTGTGGACACTTTTAAAAGTTAATGATGTTAGCGTGTAGACTAGGTTGTGTTAAATATATGCTAGACTTGATATTTTTTGCCAATTAGGCTTCAATTACTAACTTTGTAAGCTCTCATCTAAATACTCACCATTTTTTAAACATTTAACTCATAAAATGACTTTGAAGGCTTTGATATTCGTTCGAGAATAAATAAAAGTTAATCAAAATTGACTTCATGTCAATTTGAAAGTTAGTATTGCCATTCATTCATCGAGAATTATTAATCTACTAATTTCTAATAAAGTGGGGAAGTTATTGTGATTTATAGTTTTTAATTGCATCACTATTTTTTAGTTTATTTTTATAAAAATAATGATTTTAAATGACAGAACTTCAAAGTTGAGGTGTTATTTCAAGTATCACCATGGCACATATTTCCCAAATATAAATAAAAGATTCAGAAAAATTTTATTGGGTAAAAGAATATCACTTTGCTTGGTCAAAAAAATTGAAAGGGGCATTTCCCCAAAGGTGGGGGCTACCTAGTTACATCCTAAACAAACCTTTATTTTGCAATCGTGGGATAAATATTTCTTTTCAATTATCATAATCTAAGCAAATTCTTAATGGGTATTAGACCATTTTATCTTGAAGTAAAAAAAGAAAAATATAAATGTTGTATGCACCATGTGAGAGATTTGACATATGATCTAGATTCCAGGTTTTTCCTAGTTCTAGTCCTAGTATAGACCTTAGGGTTGGTTCTTTATAACAAGGTTAATGTATTAGTAGCAAAATACTCTAATTGATTCTTTAGTGTGCAAAGAAGATCTTGATGCTCAACATCAATTGACTTTATTAGATTAGCTATCCTCACTCTGAATCTAGTGCGAGATTGAATTGAACTTGTCAATCCAGCCCTTTCTTCCATCATATATAAAAAGCAAAGTCTTCTTTAGATACCACTATGAACCTTCTAGCATAGCAGGTTATCTACTAAATGCCTACTATCAAGGTTAGAGAGAGTATGCCATACAAAGAATACCATGCAAAACAAGTTACACTCAAGC
Organism: Spirodela polyrhiza; assembly: GCA_024713555.1. Taxonomy (NCBI): domain Eukaryota; kingdom Viridiplantae; phylum Streptophyta; class Magnoliopsida; order Alismatales; family Araceae; genus Spirodela; species Spirodela polyrhiza. The sequence continues at coordinate 6,973,816 of CM046535.1, forward strand.
AAGTGAACCACCAAATTTTATTGGAGATTCATTAGGTAAACATAGTACATAGAGGATAAAGGAAGAAAAAGACTAGAATACAAACTAAAATATTTAAGATGCTGCATACCAAACTACCTTAATATGAAAATAACAAAACACTAATAACTTCAAAAAAAACTAAGATGATACTCATCACATTATGTCATGAAAGAAATACATAATAGGTTTTGAATACTACAACAAATGAGTCATGAGCCTCCAAAGTCTAGGGTATAAGGCTTTCAAGCAGACCATAAGTCAATCTAGAATCTCCTCTACAAACTATAGAAATAAATTATAGAAAACCATAGGATTTTATATTATTAGATCTCTGCAAGTACTTGAAATGACAAATTAACCCATATTTATTATATTTTATTTTAAATGAAAATTTAATGCTCATTTAGATTTGTCTCATCTACCATTAGGATTGACAGATTTTTGTATAGCTAAAGTTACTCAACCTATATGGTACCCCTTTCACCTAAATGTCACTACCTCCAATGAGGATTGATTGATTTTTGTAGAGTTGAAGTCACTCAACTTGTTTCCTACCCCTTTTGATACATCCTTCCTTATTTCTTTATGATTGTATCGAAATTGAAGTCATACCATACCCTATGTTTCTGTTGATGCAAGTTATTATGTGTACTATATACAAAATTACTAATTTAGAAAACTAAACTTATAAATATTTTCTTAGAATTATGATGCTTTCAGGTCAATCATTAGGGATGAAGATATTTGCTTTTGATGAATTTTACTTTTCTAACAAGGATTTCTATCTATAATAAAATAACAAAAAGAATCAGAAGGGTGATAAATGATAAAATCTCATTTCTATCTTTATCCACCTTTTTTATAAATGAATTTCGTGATTTTGGTTTTCTTAATCTTCCTAGACTGAATAAAATAAGGTTTGAAGATGAAAATGATTTCAGCACGAACTAGAAGAAGATAGATGAGAAAATAAGATGGAGAAAGATGAGAATGGTGATTTTCAATTATTTTTTATATTTTCATAATATTTAAGATTAAACTATCATAAAAAATTGAAATTAATGAAATTAAAATTTATTTTAGTTTTCAATCAGGGTTATCCTAAAAGAAATAAAAAAATTCGGAATAAACTAAAATTAAAAAAATGAAAATAGGACTTGGTTGTTTGTCAAGTAGAAAAGCCCTTAGAAAATTTGTAAATTAAAATATCACAATTTAAATTTGACGCAAGACAAAGAGGGATGTAAGGGAAGGATCAACTCCTAGATAGAGAAAACAAGAGTCAATGACAAGATCAACTTGGATTGAATTCAACGGGGCTTAATATGGAGGCCAAATTTTGTTATTTAAAAAAGAATAAGGTTCATTTTAATACCTTGATTAGGGTTCAAAGTAACAACCATATAGGGACTCTAGTCATGGGCTTGGATCACCAAGTGATGAGGGTGTGATGTCTACTACTTAGGTGCTCAAAACTTAGAGCAAGGATTCAGATATTGACTGACCACACTTAGAGGCAAGTCAATGTATCTTGTCACAAATGGTGATTTCAAATTGCTCCAATATTTAGACTTATGATTTCATGAGTCCTTGTGGAAAGTCACCAATTTTGAGAGAGAGGAAAGACAAGAATAAGGCCAAAGAATGATGGGAGCAGAGGGAGATTGAAAGAGGACTCTTAATCTAATGAGAGAAGATCAAGAAGGATATAGGGGCATCAAAGACCTAGATAATACCAACTATCCATACATAATCAAGTCCTAGAATTTATAGAGACAAGGAGGGAGTTAAGAAAGGGCAGTTATTTGGGGGTAGTTAAAAAAGTGCTATTATTTTGTGGGGTTGTTAGATTACCCCCTATAATAGGTTGAAGTCGCACCTCTTGAGAGGAGGGTTGGATGTGCCTTTAGGAAGGCCCACCATTTGGAGACACCTCTTCTTCCATGGGATTTTCTTCTTTAAGATCTTGGGCTCATTTTATGTGTTGTATCCATTTATTAGACCAAAAGGCTCTAATAGAGCTTGACCTAGTACTCCACATAGGGTCCACTAGAGGGGGAAAGTGTTGATGGACTTAGTTGGATTCCAACATTTGGTTTGACCCAATATGAGTAGTCTTCCTTAGATGAATTGGCTTAATATTGTTGATTAGTAAACAAGGGGAATGGGTTGGCTCATTGACCTTGCCAAAATTAAATGATAAAAACTTAAATCAATGTTTTTCCCTTCCTTGTCTATTACCCAAGGTTGAGACAAGAGAATCTAGACATCTTTAAATAAAAAATTTAACTAATTTCTTACTCGAGAACATAACATGAAGAACAGCGCTTTAATTATATAAAATTCAGTAATAAATATTTTTATGTTCAAAGTCTATCACTCACTGAACAAATGAGATGTTACATTAAAATAAAAGATCATTCAAGACATAAATTTAATGTCAAAAATAAGAAAATAATGTTTCTCCCTATTTTCCATGCTCTTCCTCCATCTTGGCACCTTCTTTCTCCCTCTAGCCAAGCCCCTTCTTTTTCTCTCTCCTCTTCTCATTTTCATCCTCTAGATCCAAAAACTGAGGTTTCAATTAGCTCTCCATCTACTCATTCTGATGTTGAATTTTTCTTTGCTCATATTTTCCTCAAAAATTATTTTTCCTGGAAATAAGGGAAATAATGTTTTTTTATGTTTTTACGCATGGTGATAATCTGTAATATATATTATACTATATGATAATTGATTATTATATATATACCATGCACTCCCCACCAATAATCGATAATATTCACTTTACCAAATAGTCAATAATTTTTATGTATGTATTCTTCTTGTGTGGTGGGCTTAGAACCATCCAATTTATCAAATGTCACTGCAACCAGGGCTCGAGATCAGGAATAATCCAATTCTAATGCATATACACATGGACTCGAGATCTTGGAGAGAAAAAAACCACTTTCTATTTGCCAAGAAAATGGCTATTTGTGAGCATTTAGAAAAAAAAACTGAAGCTCCTGATCTAATTCAGCAACAAAAAGTCCACAAATAGTCAAGGATATGAATAAACAATCCCTTATTCGCTCAAAAGGAATGACTAGTCTGATAAGATCTCATCACATCTGCAAGATTCGAGAGGGAAAGGGGGGGAAGCTCCACTTCTTTAATCTCAAAATTCAAAATTTACCCTCCAAAAATTTAGTATTAATCATTGGTAAAAAAATCAGGGCTTGAAGAAAAATCACTTTTCTGCCCCTTAAATAGCAGTCTGAGAAGATCATAGGACAACACAGATCACCCATGCTGGTGGGCACTTCCAAAGTTTTCATCACATACTGGAGCTTTCTAACCCAAATGGGAAGGAAGGAATCACAGGGTCTCGAGCATAGTACACAAGCTAAATGATCCCAGAAGTACCCCAACGAATTTCTAGGATAGCCTTTCCTTTGCTGACAGATCAATGGCCCTTGTTGAGTGTTCAAGCTGCCGAAGCTGCTTCAATGCTCTCAATGGAGAGATCACTTCTATCTACAGCTTTCTCAATCCTCTTCAGGAAGCTCATCACCGTCTCCAAGCTCTTCTCCTCCACTGCCCAAGATCACATGAAATTAAGGGCAAGTTAAATAATCCCATGATATCAAGGTTCTGGTAAATAATTTCAGAAGAAACAGCGTGAGGGGAGTATTTACAGAGCCTGGGTACTGTGTGGCCCTTGGGATGGTGGATCACCACAGGCTCCTCGTATGACTCCAGCAGGACCTCCCCATGGGGCCTCAGGAAGTCCATCTCGCCTGCAGAGCGGAGGAGAAGAAGAGAGGGAGACAAGACTCTCAGCGGTTATCTCTAATTGGGCATTAAGAAAGATAATAACCATAAGAAGTAAAAATTTTGATCCCAGCAGAACACAACTATGAAACAACTTCAAGTTGATCACTGAAAATTACAAACATGAAAGAGAAAATACAAGTTGCTTCATATTATTAGCCCGAACTTCGAGAGATTTTTCTAGCCATAGAAGATTCAACTATTAGCACCAAGACAACACATTTGTGCTTTAATTTCTGTAAATATGGTCGCCCATTACATTAATTGGACTAAAAATTTAAAAATAATGTTGAAACATAAATGCCAACCTAGGAAATGGAGGGAAGGGCAGCTGATCTTTTCAGAGTAGGCCATCTCTGCCACCACCGGAGAGGCAAACTTGGCACCTCCGATGATCATAACGAACTTCAACTTCGGAACCCTTGTTAGCGCCACCCCCTGCAGATCCATCACCACCCTTGTTAAGTTCCTCTTCTGTCCCCATTTCTTAATCTACCTGGCGTAACCTGGAGAGCTCCACATCTCACCTTGGCTTGCAACCCCGGAAGCGCCGCCGACAGGATCGCCCCCTGCAAAGTCCAATTAATTTCAGAATTACTCAGGGAGAGAACTGGGGCCATTTTCTGGTCCAGAAAGCTGAATCATATCGACAGTCGATCATAAAAAAATCAAGTTGGAACTGAGAGGATGGAGAGGATGAAGCTCACCTGCGAGAACCCCATCAGCCCGTCAAAAGGGCCGTGCTGGATCATTAACTCCTCAATGTAATTGAGGCACTCGTCGAAATTCCTGTACTCCTTGAACTCCTAAATCCATCGTCATCCACAGAAAACTTTTTAAGTACGTAGTCCCAAAAATCGGACGGGCTGAAATTAGGGTTTACCCTTAGATTAATTACCTTGTCAAACTGGAACCACTCGTAGTAGGGGCCGGGGAAGATGCCCTCCACCTCCGACTTGCCCTCCGCCGGGAAGGGCGCATCGGCGAAGAACAGGTCCAGCCGTGAAGTGACGGCCTCCGGCCACTTCCCCACCACCTGCGTCCTCATTATCTCCCCGCTGGTCCGGAAGCCGTGGAGGCAGAGAACCCTCGGCTTCCCCGTCGCCATGGCCGCCGCCAGATCATCCTCCGCCGCCAGGTTCCCCATCGCGCCCACGAAAGACCACCCCGCCGGCGCCGGTGACGACTCGCCGGCCAATACCCTTCTCTTTCTCCGGCAAAGGACGATGGATTCTGGGAATCTAGACAGCGGAGAAGAAGAGGAAGAAGAGAGACTACCAGATTCTCCAAGGCATCGTCTTTTATAGAGAGAACCCCGCACGCTACCTCCCGCTTCTCCTGCCCAGTCAGTTGTGCGGTCCAGCATGCCACGTGTTCAATGTGCAACATGTGGTCAAAGAGCGTCCACTAATCAATTTTGCAATGTTACCCTAATAAAAGCCTATTTATAGCGATCCCTCCCGTGAATATTTTTATTTGTATGTATACCTTCACCGTTGGCCAGCGAATCCTTTCCCTTTGCAGAGAAGGCGTCCGTTCAATCCATCAATGCATGAGCGTTGAGGGCATAATCATAAATGAAAGTGCGGAATTTTCTCGTGGAGTAAGTTTACCAAACCTTTGGGACCATATTCCAAAACATCTATTGTTAGGAGAAAATTTAAGAAAAACACACTATGTTTTAGACAATTTTTATCACATGATGTGACCTCCTCAAAGTAGCTCAACCAATGATCTAATAATAGTAATACCCATCTTCCATGGGCAAACCCAAAAAAAGGATTGTGGAGTAAATTTTCCCTCTCTACAAACAAAAAAAAATTGCTCTACTTACTCAGACTTGACTGCTACCTTGGCCTACATCTGCTTTTACAATGATGGAAATAAACCTGGTGTTCTAGAAAGTTCCTGAATTGGCTATTAAGCATTTAATTACATATTTTATATATTTAATTGAGGTTGTAAAGAGAAAATAGAATATTTTTTGAGAAAAAACGAATTTTATTAGATTTTCCCACATCCTCAAGGCCTAGGGAGGATGTTTAATTTCTTCTTCTATTCATAGTTGAGTTAGCCATGCTATATTATTTTTTAATTAAATAAAATCACATATTTTCTCTATAAAATAGAAATTAAATGAAAAGACATTTGCAGGTGTGCAAGACCTCCATTTAAATAATGTCCTTGTTATTGAAGATGATCATTATGCTAGATGATGATGATAATGACAACTCTTGGTGTTGATGGCTTCGTTCATAAAGTCAACTAGTATGAGATCAAACTTGCACAATCTTTTACTAATTTTGGTAAATATGGCTACCCAATAAATTAGTTAGAGTTAAAAAATTTGGAAGAAAACTATTAAATTTTATTGTGAATCTAGGAAATCGGGGGAAAGCCAAATTTGCATCCACCAAAGTAGGAAAATTATAACATGTCATGATCATTGTGACCTTTCAACTTGAGAAATTTTGTAACAAAAATAATTCTAGATCCATCACCTTATTAGCCTTCTTTTTTTTTCTTTTTCCTTTTATTTTCTTGTGATGATCTTTTGTTTGTTCTACTTTGTAAAAAAGGGGAAGTCAAAGCCCTTAAAATCCTTTGAAATCTCCTTTCAAAAACAACCCAATGTGGGCTCCTTTTTTCACCTTGGCTCATAATCCCTGCAAGTCAACTTCTCTTCGCTTTTTTTAGCATTATTTATGCTTACAAATTCTTTTACTTCCCATGATTATCCGAAGAGTAGGGTGGGGGGCCCACATAAAACTCAGCCGCCCTTGAGAACGCTCTCTCTTGCATCCTTTGTCACAGATTCCAGTTTGCGGCGGTGGAGCGTTCGGAGGTGCCGCCGCCATGATTGATGGGCCCAGCTGGAGTCTTCTAGAGCAAGTCCACGTGGCAAGCCGAGAAGCCTCATAGTTGTCGGCGCGCTTCGTTCCCTCGACGTCAGCAGGAAATTAATTAATGCAGAGGCGCCGGGAGGGTAGGTGGACGGTGGGACTGGGGAGATGAATTGCCGACTGACTTGAATTTTTTATGCATTTTAATATTCAAGTATTAAACGGACAAAGATAAGGATATTCCTGTATTTTAATTTTCCATGATTAAATAAATCGCTTAATCACTCAATAATAGTCATATAAGTTACATTATTATTTAATATTTAAATTTGGGGGTGGAAAATATTATTTACTAAAATATTTTATTATTAGTGAATTTCTTGGGAATTATTCTTCGCACAGAAAAATAGGTATGGGGTCAGACCGGTAAGCTTACCGGTCTGTGTCCCTTGAGGAAACCACGGCTAGGAGTAGAAAAAGCATTGGCTGGCTCGCCGGACAGGGGAATTCGAACGTTGGGGGGAAGAGGAGGTCGCCGTCGCCGGAGGAGAAAGCCGGCGATCCAGAGGGCCGATTGCCCATATGTAGTCGGAGAGGACGGCGCCGGCGCCCTTCTTCACCGTCGACCATGGTTCTGTGTCATCGGTTCGGTGATGGAGACGTTTCCGTCAGCATCTTCTGCTCCTCTACGTTGACCTCGCCGGCCCCTTCCCCTGAGGTGGCGGGGTACTTATCGCCGCCGAGCTCCAGCGGCGAGTCGACGGTGGTCAAGATGACCGACGAGAGACACACGCTGCGGCCGCTCGTCACTATCCTGGTTGGGGCCGTTCTGGCCGCCTGCTTTCTCCTGATCGCGCTGCACATCCTCGTTCGCCGCTACTCTCGACGACGGCGAAGCGGCGGCCGCGGCGGCGTCGGTGCTACGGCGCCGCCGCCGCCCCAGGCTCCTGCTCCCGCCGAGGGCGGCGACGGGCTCCGGCAGGACCTGTTGGTGGGGATCGGTGGGGAGGAACCCTACCATGTCTGGTACATCAAGACGGTGGGGCTGGACGAGACGACGATCGAGGCGATCTCCGTGTGTCCGTACAAGAAAGGGGATGGTCTCGTGGACGGCTCCGACTGCGCGGTTTGTTTGGGGGAGTTTCAGGAAGGGGAGATGCTGCGGTTGCTTCCCAAGTGCAGCCACGCCTTCCACATCCCCTGCATAGACACCTGGCTCCGATCTCATGTCAACTGCCCCCTCTGCCGAGCCCCGATTGTCGCCCCTCCCCAAAACCCTACGCCTCCGAGCGTCGACCCCAGCGCCGGCAGCGGACTCTCGGCGGCGGCAGCGGCGGCGGCGGCGGCGGCGGATCAACGGGGCTTGGAGGGCGGCAGAGGGGCAGATTCCAGAGGATCTGGGATGGGGCTTCTGCAGACGGCGTCCGATGAAGGACCTTCGGAAGTTCAACCATCAGCTATGCTGCCTCCTCTTTCCCGTCAATCTTCCTTTTCCTACGAGCAATCTGAGGAGTCGGAGATATGGGTGGCGATCGATTTGGGGAACGGAGGAATGAACGATGAAGCTCCGCCCTGCGCAGCGTCCAAGGAAGGAAGTGGAGATCTGGAGCTACAGCCGGTGAGTCGCTCCGTTTCCATGGACTCGGCGCTCGCCAGCCTTCTGCTCAGGATGCGTCTGGCCGGCAGCCGCAGAAGAGGTTAGGAGGAGAACCAGTTGAGGAGGTGGTCGCATCGGCATCAGAGAACCGTAAGGAGATGCAGAATAAGTTCGCGGTTGACTCTTCTTCCCCAGATTAACAATCTGGAAGACCCTGAAGAACAGTCCTGGTATGGAAGATTTAGGGTTTTGCTCTCCGCAAACTCTGGTAGCTGCCCGTGGCTGTACATTTCGAGTCTTAGTTAACTGCAGAGGCAACAGATAAGTTATAATCATTTCCCTTATACGGATTTTGAATGGTCCATATGCCTTTCTATTGAGATCTTGAATGAAAACAGATATTTTTAGTCCTTGTTCTTGGAGATTACCTGTTTACTGCCCTGATGGTCCTGCTTTCTATTTTATGGCATGAGAAAATAGTACCTGCGTGAAGGTACTTGGGCAAGGATCACCAAAATTTCTCCAAGCTTGAAGATGAACAGATTCCCAAGTAGCATCTGATTCTCCCCTAAGAAACAGTTTAGAAAGTTTCTCATTTCATTCCCTACAGCATTCATCTCTCGTTTTTGCATTCAAACGAAGTTGATTTGATAGGATGATCATAGCTGATTCATGGTAGAACTATGTACGTGGTCGGATATTGGTCCCTATGCAGTTGAATTTTTCTAGGCTTATGAGAGAGACTCACGAGATTTTTTTTCCTTTTTTTTGGCATATATTTTGTTGGGATTTAAATGATGGCTGACTGAAATGATGTCAAAACTTCGACACCAGATTACATTAGAGATTTTTCCGTTCATTTTCGGTAGAACTTGTAGCCCGTTGCCCTCTTGTGGGATCTTGAAGATGAGTTCTTCATAGATGAGGATGAGAAGGTCCGGAGGAGCAAGTCATCAGCAATGGCCGTCAGTTTTCGTGTCATGAATGTGCTGGTCATTTCTTTTCAAAGGCCTCCCCCCAATGCAATGATTCAAATTAAAAATACCTGTGATGAACAGAAACCGCGGAGTCCATCAAGATTGCCTTATTGGGTATCATTGGATTGCTTTAAAACAAAACCAGCCTACAAAAGCAGCGCATGAAGTTTTTTTTATTTATATGGTATTAACCATAATCTTTCATTTTCTGCGTTCAGACGTCGTAAGATTGAGGGAGGATCAATAGCTTTTTTTCTTTCTCACATCCAATGGGAAGCTTGTCCCATATTTTGCATTGATTAATTCAACAAAATATCTTATTTTCTTGTGATTCCACAGCCATTGGATTCACTTTGGCTGTGTGTTTTGAGCAGACCTTAGAGTGTTTGAATAAGACACTAGGACACACCACCTTGACCTCACTTTACTTTTCTAGCATCCTGTATTGGTGTTTTGACTTTCAAAGGTGCAAATTTGGTACTATTAGAAGTCAGTTTTCTCAAGACACCAACTGAATCTTCAAGCCCAGCTCAGTATTAAGCTTATTCAACTCAACCAAACAAACTTATGAGCCCTCAAAGATAATTTGGGGATCACTGGTACAATTTTGGAGATGAACTAGTTTGAATGCCTTTCCTTTAGAGCTTGGGAGAAAAGTTGTTATGGTCTCTAATATTGGATTCATTCATTGCCGCTTTTTTCCTCTTCAGACTCCCTTACCCTTGAGGGCATGACAAGTTTTATCTTTCTTGGGTTTCTATTTTGAGCAAAGTACTCATTGTAGAACTATGTGTGTTGATCCTAAGGTGCTATGGTCATGATTGATCAGAATGATTGACAATCCAATCATCCAAAATTGCTGATCATGATTGTCAATTGTCTATCATGATGATTCAATCGATAATGATTAGTAGTCATTTAATATTATTATACTAAACTATAATATATAATAAACTATGATTTAATCGATCATGATCACGTGATTGAGAGGAGTCCTAATGCCAGCTAGAACTATGTGGCTGTTACATTGTCATGGGTGGCCAATATGGCATGCTGAATGTAGGGCATGAGAAAGTGGTGGCATTTGACGGCAACAATCCTCACCCACAAAGTGTTTGTCCTGCTCATTTAGCACCCTGACCTCACCATGCCCTCCTTGGCTGTCCACGTGACTCTAGTGGTGTGTGGAATTGCTAAGAGTCCATGCAGTGACACATCGATTCGGAATGTCTACTTGAGGGCATGCCCACTGGAGATGACAGTGTAGCTGGCAGATGAGCTGGAAGAGGAGCTGGGGCCCCAGCTGAATGCTAGGTTGCCAGAGGTAGTGTGGGTGAGGTTCAATCACCTGTGGGCTACTGGATGGCACGTGTAGAACCTCTAGGATGATGTGGCAGCCCACATTGAGCACCTACAAGTGCTGGTGACATAGCAAGATCTCCCCACCACAAGGATCTTCATGGCAGTATGTTTAGCCATGATGACCCTCCTAGCATTCCCCATGAAGGTGGTAGTGAGAAAGGAGAGTTAAGTGTGAGATGAGATTGAGTCTATCTCATTGATTTTTAATCCTAATTGTTGGATGATGGAAAGTAATCATTCAATGGATAAGGCTTTTGATCCGCCAAGCAATCTATGACTTTGATCGTGATTGTCGATTGATCAATTATGATCGTTGATTTGATAGTCAAGCGATCATGATCGATGTACCCTAGTTGACCCTCTAAAAGCCAAATACCAATATTTCACTGTATGGTTGACTTTCACTACTTTTTTTTGCTCTTCTTCTCATACTCCATCTAGTTGTAAAAGATTAGATGTCAGCACTTTTTTCCTCTTAAAAATCATGCTATTCTTTATGTGTTGACTCGTGTAAAAAAGGGTATACATATACTTTTTTTAGTTTTTAATTTTTTTGCACATGTTAACCCATAATGTGTCGAGTTGAGCCCCCTAAGGTTAACACGTTCCTTCATAGGATCAACCGATTCCTCAGGCGTTGACCCATGATGCCCAAGCGTTGACCTTATGCAGACAGGATTTTCTTACATTGACCAACGTCTAAATGGGACCCATAGTTTTTCTTTGCATCGCTTTTCGTGTCATTTGTAATTATAAATATTTTTTTAGCTAATGGGCATAAATAAAGCTTCATTAAATCCGGCGCGATGCCAAACCCGACGAAGCACTGAACCCTCCGTGAATACTAATTGCGGCATTTTAACGTAAAATATTTTCGTCAGAAGGATTGATTTCTCATTGATTAGGCTAATTAAGCTATATTGAAGCTTCTCTGCCACTGGTGGGATCTTCCGATTAGGGAGGAAGGGTGTGACCAAGCTGCAGCATCTCTCTCTCTCTCTCTCTCTCTCTCTCTCTCTCGATGATGATGATGATACTTCTGAGTGATCTTCAAACCCATACGTTGCATCTCTCTCGTTCTCTCTCTCCCTCTCCCTCTCCTTCTTTCCCTCTCTCTCTCTCTCTCTCTCTCTCTCTCTCTCTCTCTCTCTCTCTCTCTCTCTCTCTCTCTACCGTAGCCCCCAGCCCGCGACGCGATGTTGACTGACGTCGAATCTCTCCGGCGCTCGTCAATGGAACAGTCAACGAACTTGAAAGTTCAACTGCGAGGGGGCTGTTCTTCAGAGGACACCCGAAGTGGCCTTCCGAAGAACAAACAAAGTTTCGGTCGGAGGACGAAGCGAGAGGAACCAAGACAAAGAGATGCAGTGGGATCACGATAATGGCGTGAAGAATCACGACAGGGAGTATCACTGTTACAACAGATGGAGAACAATGGAGGAGAGAGAAGTAGAGAGAGAGAGAGAGAGAGAGAGAGAGAAACCTAGAAAGAGTATCGTCCATGGCGATAAGTGGGCGGAGATTAGCGACGTCTAGAGAGGGTAGGCGATAACGACGGCGCCGAGTAGAGCAGCTCCGGCGACATGGGCCCAGGAGACGGTGGAGACGGAGGCGGCGTTGTTGCTGGGTGGCGGCGGAGGCGAGGGCTCGGCGGGTCCCGGCGGAGGGGGGCTGGGTGGCGGCGCCGGAGGGGAGGGGCTGGGTGGCGGAGCCGGAGGGGACGGCGCCGACGGAGTCGCAGGCGGCGGCGGAGGCGAGGAAGGCGGTGGCGGCGGAGGAGAGGACGGCGGCGGGGGAGGAGGAGAGGACGGCGGCAGAGGAGGAGGAGAGGACGGCGGCGGCGAAGGAGGAGGAGAGAGCGGCGGCGGAGGTGGAGAGGAGGGCGGTGGCGGAGGAGGAGAGGAGGGTGGAGGTGAAGGAGGAGGAGAGCTGGGGGTCACAGGAGGCGGTGGAGGAGGAGAGGTAGGGGCTACGGAAGGAGGAAGAGAGAGAGGCTGGGCTGAGGGGGTGGTGGGGAGAACAGCGATGGAGAGGAACAGAAAGAGAAGACGGAGACCTGACGAGGCCATCTTCTTCTTCTTCTGCTTAGGCTACCGTTGGCCGAGTTCAGAACTCTCCTCAGCACAGAAGGAGAGGAAGAGGGAGGCGAGGTGCAGGATGAGGAGAGGGAGAGGGAGAGGGAGAGGAAGAAGAAGAAGAACCTCTCAGGAGTCCCAAGTCCTCTCTCAGTCTCTGCTCCTCTCTGAGGGAGAACCCTGCAAAACCCCAGGTGGCGAAGCATCAGCTATTTAAAGGGCCCCGCAGGCAGCAGGGAGGTAGCGTCCGGAAGAAAGTTGAACGCTCTCTCTCTCCCCTCTCTCTCCTCTCGCTCTCTCTCTATTGCTCTCGCCCCCCCTCTCTCTCTCTCTCTCTCTCTCTCTCTCTCTCTCTCTCTCTCTCTCTCTCTCTCTCTCTCTCTCGCTCCCTCCTCTAAAGCATCAACATCATCATAAATAATAACTATAAAAACCCCGCTAATCCAAGGAATTTCAACGAACCTGCCCCTCTCTTCAAAGCGCCTACGACTCAGATTAGCCTTGAAGTTTCTTCACATCCTCCCAAAGCACATAGTTACCTTTTCTAGGAACAGATTCCCCGAACTCTGGTCAACGGGTCAATGTAACTTCCATTTTAAGAAAAAAGTCATCGTTCGTACTGAAAGCTGAAACAATCCTTCTGGGTCAACGGTCATGTCTGTTCCCTCTCCCCTAACCCAGAATAAATCAAGACTTACAATCTGACCCTCTCTGGTCATCGTCTGATGGTGTTACAAAAGATGACCACATACATGGGACATAACCACAAGATAATAATGATGCGAGTGTCTATAATTGCAAATAGAAATCTCACGTCGGTAAAAAAAAGTTAAAATCCTCGATGCCCATGGCCGGGTGCAACGTGGCAGCACCTCATGAAGTTATCCTCGGTGGGGCCCGCAAATCGCACAAAATCATACGCCTCTCAGCGACCGGGTCGGCCGGATTTTGGGCCGCAGCTCTCATATTTATTATTTGGAGAATTTTCTCTAGGGGAATTAAAAGGCGGGCCCCACTGAAAACCCCACCCAGGACGCAACCTCACCGCGTGGGAGGTCCACGTGGAACGGACGGACGGATCATGCGGGCGTTCCGCTGATCTTCATTCCGAGGATGCCACGTGGGTGGTGCATGTTGACCGAGCCTACGTGATCTCACTCCCCACCAATGCGTCCTAGTCAGCGGTCCAGCTGGAGCCCGATGTGTACACAGGCGACTGGGGACATGACTGGGTCAAACGAAATTACGCGGCTTGAAGGAGACCGAGGCGACAGCAGTCCTCGCGGATTTAATTATGAGATAACATAACGTCATTAAGCTCGTTTAAGGGCGGTCAGCTTGGAAATTTCCACCTTCTTGGGCAGCTGCCACGTCCGTGCCGGGCAGCACTGGCAGCTAGGGGTGGAGATAAATTAGGGTGGGCCCCATGGTTGGTTCTCATTCACGCCGTTGACCCAGTCGTGGGATTCTTATTTTAGATATTCCGTTGGGCTGTATAACACCCAGAGAGATGACCCCTCACCTCACCTCAAAAATTTAGTGCCCAAAGAAAATCAATTGCTTATACTACTGTAAAATTGGTACAGAAAGACCCATCTTTTCTAAGTCAACATTAGCTCCCTCCCTTCCTTCCTCCCTCTCTCTCTCTCTCTCTCTCTCTCTCTTACTCACTTTCTCTCTCTAGAAGAAGGGTACCTAACCTTGGTGTCTTTGTGAGGGACCGTTTCCAAAAGGGCCCCTAAACAGATCTTACGTGGATAGATGGAAGCTTAAAAGTTAAAACGGTCACAAACAGTCAATATTTAATGGGATCCTATTAAGCGCGGACCCAGTTCCCCTTTGACAATAATCATATCCCCTCAATAATATCATATATGATGCCGTATTTTTTTTAAAAAAAATTCGGAATTATATTCCGATAGAAAGCTTACATTCATTCATTCCATTACGAAGGGACAGACCCAGTGAGTTGTAGACCCCCGAAAGGAGAAAGAGAGGAGGAAGCCGACAAAAATCCAACCTAGAGAGAGAGAGAGAGAGAGAGAGAGAGGCCATAATGATCTAGGTTGACATCATGACGTTGTCACAGGCGAGGAGCGCCTGGCTGGCGAAGTACCTGACGTCCACGTCGGGATCCTCGCTCAGCTCCACCAGGGCTGGCCTCACAGTCTGCTCCACAACCTTCCAACACCCATTCGGAAAACGAAATTAGAAAAATACCAGGAGACTGCCTACGCATTCTGTCTATATAGATAATCAGAGAGAGAGAGAGAGAGAGAGAGAGAGAGAGAGAGAGAGAGAGAGGGGTAGAGAGAGTGAGAGAGTTGGAGAGTAAAAAAATGAGAGAGAGAGAGAGAGAGAGAGAGAGGGGTAGAGAGAGTGAGAGAGTTGGAGAGTAAAAAAAAGAGAGAGAGAGAGAGAGAGAGAGAGAGAGAGAGAGGGGTAGAGAGAGTGAGAGAGTTGGAGAGTAAAAAAATGAGAGAGAGAGAGAGAGAGAGAGAGAGAGAGTGAGAGAGTGAGAGAGTGATAGAGAGTGAAAGAGTGGGAGAGAGAGAGAGAGAGAGAGAGAGAGATGGAGAGAGAGAGGGAGAGAGAGAGAGAGAGAGAGAGAGAGATGGAGAGAGAGAGGGGGAGATAGAGAGAGAGAGTGAGAGAGGAAGAGAGTGAGAGATGAGAGAGAAAGATAGGGAGAGTGAGAGAGAGAGTGAAAGAGAGAGATAGAGAGAGTGAGGAGGATAGAGAGAGAGAAAGAGATATATATATATATATATCGAGAAAGAGAGAGAGAGAGGGAGAGAGAGAGAGGGAGAAAGAGAGAGAGAGAGGGAGAGAGAGAGAGGGAGAAAAGAGAGAGAGAGAGAGAGAGAGAGAGAGAGAGAGATTTTACTTACAGGTTGTTGAAGAATGGGAATAAGGGATTGCAAGACCTTCGCCACGTTAAACTTAATGTTGGGTACCCTGCAAGAAAGAGAGAGCGCGAACAAAACCTCATTCCTCAGACGCGCAGAGAGAACCAAGAACAAGAAGAACAAGAAGAACAAGAAGAAGAAATTGTGATCTTCTCCTCCGAGGAGTTACCTATCTTTGGAAGCGGTGACGATCACTGGCAAGAGCTTCTGGCAGGTGATTTCGGAGCCCATGACGGGAGCAAGCAAGGAAATGGCGTGCAGGATGGTCATCCGATAGAGGTAGTGCGGGCTGTTGATCTTCTCCATAATCTGCACAATTTTTTAATCGGAAGATCCGCCCAAAAACAAGAATCAAAAATAATCATTCCCCCATCAAAATGGGGCAGCAGGCTGTAAAAGCAAGCAGGCTACTGGTTCATGAAGTATGCAAAATCTCTCTCTCTCTCTCTCTCTCTCTCTCTTCCTGGGTCATGATGCTCTTTTTGCTTCCCAGATCAATGAAATCCATGAATGAGAGAGAGAGAGAGAGTGCCACAATTAAGCACTTGGTAAAATAAATATCATAGGCAGCCCCCGGGGAAAAACTTTGATTCTTTAAGGGAGGATTGGATTGGATCTAAATATTCATGGATTCTTGTGTTCCTTGATCAATAACGAACAGCCTGAGGAAATTACCACGTGGCATCCTACGGAACTGAGCTGTTTATAATCGTCAAAGTCTTAGCTCGTCCCAGGAAATGGGAAAAGCCCTGCCAGCTCGGAACTCAACCAGCTCAAAAAATTAAAAAAAAAAAAAAATCTGGTGACCCACAAGAGAACCTGTTATGGTTGGTTTAGTTCCATCCTAGTCTTTGTTGCATCAGAGAGATATTGCATTTGTACAAACAATAATAAATCATTTCAATAAGTAGAAAGTTAAAAAAAAAAGATCACCTGAGGAATAATGTGTTGCAGAGCCCAGTCTGGGCCAAATTCCTCAGCGAGGCGCTTCAAGTTATTAGCAGCCGCATCACGAATTGAATAGACCTGCAGTTTTCCAAGAACAGCTAAATTGGTGCTACGGATGATTTCACACAAGAGTTGAAAAAAAAAAAGTCACAGGTTCATGAGGGGGAAAAAATTGCGCCAATAAGAATTTTCTCAAAAACAAAAAAAAAGATGAAGGAATAAAAGATGAAACAATTCCAATAAAACGAGTATGGAAAATTAGTTCACCCAGAATACCAACTCAATTACGGGCATTAACTAGGAAAAAATAAATTGACCACAGCTTTTTACAGTAAGTAAGAGACAAAATCTTCAAAGAAAAAAAATAATGGTATGATGGAGCTCGTGCATCCAAAGGAAGATATATAATAATGGTTTTAGAGAAGCACAGGTGGTGTAGCTGATTTCAATACCAGTGTCTCTTGAAGTTGCATACAGAGAGATCAGCACGTACCTTATCTTCCAACCACTGCATGCAGAGTGTCCCAAGCTCCTCATTAAAAAAGCCTACGCCCAGCTGGCTTGCCAACAGTGGGATGTACTCAATTATAGCAAGGCGAACACGCCAATGTCTGTCCTCGGCAAGCTCCACAATGGCCGGCAACAATGACTGGGACAACAGGTCAACACCGATCACCTACAAAAAAGATATCACGTTTTCGTTATAATACTTCAGAAACTAATTAATTCAAACTGCTCAAGAGTAGAAAAAAATTTCGGCGCCAGAAATATAGGCTATACTTGGTTTTAAAAAAAAATAAATTTATTTAATAGCAAAGATCACACTGGAAAAGGAAATATCCCAGATAGGCTCGGTCCACATCTTTATTCCTCATCTGGTCTGGCAACAGATTGGAAAATAAAAAATTAGATGCATTTTGGGCATGTTATAAAAACTTATCACAAAAATGGATGAATTTCCAGAATAAAGCCCCCCCTTCAAAAACCTCCCTTGATTTTTTTTCTCCCCTCCCAAAATAAGTAAATGACCCTTCTTGGCTTCTTGGCTTCTTCTATAGATGAATATAGGTAGAAACCTCCTGCTCTTCTCCTTGAGCCCTCCCAACCTCGAATAAGCCAATCCAAGAGGGAAAAAACTAGCAGGCCAGTGCAATTTTTTAGCCTTCCTCCATTCTAAAGGAAGATCAAGATCAAGAACACCACCACTGCTCTTGCTTGTGCAAACGTCAGTCATAAGAAACCAAAGTGCTCCTACTAGGAAACCTCTCATTATAAGCGCATTGAAAAAAAATCCATGGGTTCGTGTGAAATAATGAATCCATTTCATTAGAAGAAAAGGGTGTCCACGATTCGCCAAGAATTGCAGGCTAATCCCAATACTCCACTACACATCGCGGTGCAACTGATCCAAACGTCAATGCAGACTGTAATTGTAGAAATAGTATAGTCCGCAATAAATTCAGGTAAAACGTCTACGTTTATCTTCAAACTACGCATTTTTCTGTTGTTGTTCATAGAAAATTACTTCTGCCCCCTTTGTTTATGAGTATAGGATTGCCACTTGGATCTATTGGGATAAATGAAGCAAAGGAAGCATTGCCGATTTGCATCCCCATAATTTTGACCACAAAGGGCAAAATCAGTCAACTTCTGAAAAACACAGAACAACCTAACATCTAGTGCACGTTTGAACGATTTCTTGGTCATTCCTGGGAAGAATCTTGAAAAAAGATAGATATAATGCACATTATCTCAGTAGTTTATAGATGGTGCTTGATATTGAAACCCCATGAGAGAAGTGCAGATCCAATGAGATATATCTGAATGCCACCTACATGATCTACAAAATACATTTAAGATACCACAACATCCAATTCACTTCCCTCAAGAATGTGATACTTGATTAAAAAAAGAACAACACCAAGAGAAATGTACTTTATTAAATCAATTCCTTTTACTATGTGACCACAATTAAATTGTGAATAAAACGAAAGCAAGGATAAAAATGCACCAAGCAGAAGGCTCCAATTAAACAGTCAAGAAAAGTAAAAATATTCTGTTCATGGGCAAAGACAATAAACTGTTTAAAACCACAAAGCAGAACAAAAAAAAAAAAACAAACCTGATTCACTTGGTCGAGCTTGCTAATTATATTCAATCGAACATCAGGAAATTCATCCTTCAAAAGAGAGAGAAATATTGGCAGAAGCTGCTCGATTGTGGCATCCTACAATATGAAAACCATTAATTTCGCTAGTAAATAAATTTTCTGCGATAGGTAAATGTATTAAACATGGTCAGACGATAGAACGGTTTGACTGAGACCAATTTCGTACATACAAAATTTTTGGTGGCTTGTTAAACAATTGAAGACATAAAACTTTGTAAAGATAATAAAAAATCAAAACAACAACAATATCCATTCCGGTAACTTGTAACTATATGCCTTACAGATGAAGAGATACTCGAGATAAGAATCAAATCGACAAGAAAAATCAATAAAGAGGAATGCACGAGAAAGTAGTAGCAGTATTTAGAACAGATTGAAAAAAAAGGAGAAGAAATACAAAAAACAATGGGGAAGTACATTCATATCAGTCAGTATCAATGGCCAAAAGACACATGACTCAGCTCACATATTTCCATAATGGATTTAGATTTTTTTTGACTCTGCTATATACCAGTGGTGATTTCTAGCACCCAATAAAAAAATCCATCCCCAAATTGGTATACAGAATCTGACTCTTTTCATTCATAAGTCGACATAACTCAGTCTGAATCATTTTAGGGAGATTGGCTTGATAGTTCCAATTCCAAGTATAAACTGAGATCAGGCAACTCAAGGAAATATGCTAACAGAATTCTAAGGAAGTTAATGCAAGTGGCAGCCGATCACTACAATCAAATTTAGTTTTCCCACTTTCCAGATTGCCATACAACACTGAGAAATGTGTTTTCATATCATTATGAGGACAGTTGGTCGCTTTAAGCTTATGCACTGGATCCGAAGCCCTTATGCCCCAAATATCATATCAAATAGTTTTAGATCAGTGACTACGAGAAGCCTAAAGTGGTAATCAAGGCTGACCAGCATCAGTTTTATGTTATATGCGATTTTTTGGCCCTCTTTATAGCCGAACTTCATGAAATTATAACCCGGTGCACATTAGGAACAAGTGAGTTGTGGTTGTTCTTAATGTAGAATCTCACTTATCGAACGCTCGTTAATTTAATCTAAAGAAAAATCTGCAGAAGAAGACTGCTCAAAAGATGAGTTCCCGCGTGAGAAAGCACTCTTTTCCGCATTAAGCTGTATCAAAGCAACAAATATGTCCTACATTCACCAAAACCGCCAGATAAAATGGATGTTATCCCAGAGTGCTTCGCTTTAAAGGGTACAGTAACAAATGTTGCTTCCCTTAAACAGAAAACCATATCAGAAGATTCAGCAAGAAAACTACAAAAAGAAATCAGAAAGATTACATTCCCCAATATAAAGCATACAGGACACCAAGAGGAAGTACATTAGTTTATTCTCTTAATAGTGTACAAAAAAAATCTTCACCAAAGTCCACAAAAGTGGAACATGATAAAAAAAAAAGCCAGCCGAATTAAAATAAAGGGAACAAATCAACTTACGATGCATGACTAATGCAGAAAAGAGAAAAGAACTCCACATTCACTTCAGATGTAAATCATGAAAACACCTTACAAACTACAAGGTACAAGGTTCAAAAGGACTTCTTTTTTCCGAAGCAATTTCATATCACAAAGTAAACATATGCATATACCTTTCCCAGAACTGGCGCCATTCCCATGATAACTGATGCCAAGGCTGAGCGAACATGTTGCGAAGAGTCTGATGACAATTCCTGCAACCAAAAGTCCCATATAAACGAGATCGAAAGGGAACATGTAAAACAACATGAAATACAAATCATGAGTGGAAGCAGATCATATTGGACATTTAAAAGGATACGAAGCAGCTTCACAGTTTCACAGTACAAAACTAAGCCATGGAAGGGCCAGGTGTGACGGAATAACACTCAGAAAAATTTAAAAAGGCCTTTAGAATCTGAACCAAAAAAGTCCTAGACAACATCAGGTTTATAAGATATACTTCTAAATTTACAATGCATATGACAAAAATATCAACTTTTAGGGAGAAAATCACTTCCGAGATACAGCACATGAATCTTAGATTTCACGAAATGGCACAGATTTCTTCAATTACTTTTGAATAGAACTATCTTGATTCATCATATACAGAATGTGTAGCCCCTGAATAAATATAGCATATGATGATAGGCATGTAATTTGAAACCCGCAACTCGATGAATTAAAGCATCATTAACTTTGAATGAAAAAATCAATGTTTAACCAATGAAATGCAATTACAGATTCCATAAGTAGTTCATGGGACTAGTCTCAAATAATGGCCACAAAATAAGCCATGGTAAGAAAACACACAAGGAAACACGCATAAATGAGGGGACTACCCATACAATTCATCATTTACATGCTGTAAGATGGGTAATAAACAAAATGCCATAAAAATGGATAGTCACTCATCTATAAATATATCACTGGTCTTGCATTTTCAAAACACAATTCATCTCGCAATAGACAGTATCTGTACCTTAACACATGGAAGAATGTGCTGAATAGCAAGCTGAGGTTCCAAGATACGACAGAACTTTGTCACTTTTCCAGCAGCTGCTATACGCACTTCTGCCTCATTATCTCGGAGAAGCCGAACATATGCAGGCATCAAGTCCGTCCTTCAACACAAAAACACTAATTAATCATTGACAAGAAATTTACCCTAATTATGGCCATTTGGATGAGGATATGCAATACATTACTGAACCAAAAATATTCTGTGAAGTGGCCTATCAATAGGTCACATTGATGAATCAGGTGTATATCGTGCACAAGTTTTCAATACAACAGTAAGTGTTATAATATTTCTCACAGGTATGAGTGTCTCTCCCTCCTTTTTCAAGCAGTATCAGGGAGAAAAAAGGCATGCATGTCGGTTCTCTAATTTATGCCCTTATTCCCCAGTTTTTCAACTAAAACTAAATAAATGTACCGTTAGAATGTGGATTTTATCTTTATGTTCGACATTGTTACTCAAATAGGTAGCTTACAGCAGGACAAGTAAAGTCAAATCAAACTTTTGTGAGATTATACCCTGGCATATAAGATGTATCATTATGTCTGTTTTAAAATTATTTGATTAGTCTATTTTACTATCGTAATATGAATAGACCAACAAACTTCAAGAAAGATAAAAGAAATCAATAAATATGTAAGAAAAAAATCTATCAAAAAATCTAATTATTGGTTTATTGTATTAAATCAAAAACGCAGAAATAGATATCAAAAACTAATAAAAAATTATCCAAAAATTAACATTGACGTTTAAATATATAGACCCGTTGAGATTAGTAGAGTACCACATGAATTGTTTAGTTTGTAATTGTGACAAAAATGTAATGAAAGTTAACAAAAATGGGAACTTTGAATTAGAGATTTAATCATAATAATATCAGAAAATGAAAAAAAAAAGTTATGTGATACCTAGTAGACTCAGGCCCAACAGCTTCACAAAGCTCATACAACTGATTAGCGACCATGTAGCGCACCCGCCATGATTTGTCCTATTCAATAAGAAAAGAAAATGTAAGTAAAACTGGACCTAGACTACATGATGACAGTCATAAACCATGATTTTGCGTTTCAGGGTAGACATGGTATCATTGATCAGAGTAGAAACAGAATCTTCTAAAGAGAACATGATTCTCATTTTTTTTTTCCTTGTTGAAACTAGAAGACGAACACATGCCAATGAGAAGAAAAACTAGAAACATAATGCACACCTGTGAGAAACTAATGATAACAGGAAGAATATGAGCGATACAGTCCTGGGATTCCAACAACTTTCCCAGTGCTGCACATCCTTCAACAGCCAGCAACCGCACAGAATCTTGATCTAGAACAAAGAAATGGAAGTCCATGGCAGATGAAAATCAGTTGCGTTGAAAACACATTCAAGGTATTTGGAATAAAATGTGAAATAAAAGAAAGAACATAATGCACAGATCTTCCCAATAGGAACATAATTGAGAATATGTTGTAAGAACAAAGCTATCTTCATTCCAAACGTTAAACAGAATATAGTTTCCAAAAACAGATAATTAATGTAAACTGGTTGAAATGGAAGTACATCAAAGCCAAACAACAAATTAATGCATACCGTCTTTGGTCAAATCCTCAAACATGGGAATGATATCTGCCTTTAGGTGACCTTGTTCAACAGTGGATGCAAACTTTCCTAAATTGGAAGCAGCAGATCTTCTAACCATTGGCATATCATCTTGGCATAGTTGGCCATATATGGACCTCAATTCAGTCTTCACAAGATCAGGAGCACTTGCATAAGCTATATGAAACAGTCCACATGAAGAAACTCGAGCAGTAAACCACTCGCCAGCCGCAAGTCTCTACATAAGTAGCATAGAGTAAGGAAAAAAAACGCCGAAATACAGATATGCGACACCAAATATCATACATTTAGAAATAAAGAGCAGTGCAATGAATATATGAAAGCAACAAAGTAAATCCTGCTTGTAGGACGAATATAATGTGTTACAAAAATAAATCCTAAAACATGGGACGAATACTTTCCATAAACAAAGATTAGAAAATTTCCAGGGTTTCAACAGAAAAATTCAAGACCCTTTGTGTTTCAAGCTAATTAAACAAAAAAAAAATTCAATCCCAACGTAAAAATGACTCATGAACCTAAAACTAGCAATCCCTCAGATTGCATGGGCCAAAAATTTATTATCACAGCACATGAACGCAATGTTTTTCATTTCTTACCTTGACGAGTGGAACAAACCAGTCCACTAAATCGCTCTCCTTCATTTGGGTCCCAATTCTGCACAACGATTCCACAGCCTTCTCTCTAACACAGGTTTCCTCCACAGTGCATAGTGTCTCCAATGGAGGAAGCAGAACATGAGCATATTCAACACCACCAATGTAGGGAATAAATACCCCTAATTCTTCGGCCATCACAAGAAGCACCTCATCATCATCATCATTGTTTTCACTAAGAAAAGGGATCAATTCTTTTCTAGTTCTTTCCTCGCCCAGAGCTCTTGCAATCGTAGAAAGTCTCCGAATGGAGTTCAACCGCAACTGAATATCTTCATTTTTCAGCTCATCTATCAAAATAGCGATAGGATACAGTGGCTCGTCGATCATAGCCATCAGACTCCCAAGTTTATTCAATCTGAAAGAAAGAAGTAGTCACATCAGTTTGCAGGCATACAGCAGACAACCCGAAAAAAATCAAATAGCAAACAGAAGAAGTAGAGAAAAACACGCAGCATTTCTTCAGAAGATCTCAATCTAAGAGGCCAACCATGAAAAAAAATGTTCCTCGAGAATTTCATGTGTAATATAAAGCTTATCGCAGTAAAAGTGCTGAAATTCTCTCTGACTAGATCGATTTTCTTCGAGGAACTCAACATAACATGAATCTATCGGCCTCTCCATATCAAAGAGATGATTCACTGTAACCTGCCCCCACCCCCTTCACGTCCATTGGACCCTCAATTTTTTGCCTCATCCATCCCTGCTTCTCACGATGCCGAACTGGTTGGCCTTTTAAGGGATTTTGAACCTGGGATTTTTTTCCTCCAATTGCCCTCCTATTTTCCCCTTTACAACGAGAGAAAACGTGTGATTTCCACGTAGAGAAAACAAGACGACGATGATCTTCAGGTCTCGCACTCTGTGTTTCTGAAGTTCTCGCCTCCAATAGTTGACTATAATCTTCAAACGATGTCTGCTGCCCAAGAAAACAAAGTACAGTAGAGATTTGTACACGTCCAATGTTTAAAAGCAACACGAGAAGGCGAAAGCTGGTTCCTAGGTTGCGTGAGAACTGGTTCCCAAGAACATAGCCAAAAATGGAGACGTCCGTCGCCAGATCTGCCCTAATAAACCCCTCAGAACGCAATAATTTGACCGATTACGCACCCCCGCCCACCCTGCACTTCGCGGACGAACAAGGGAAAGAAATCTGACCGGCCAAGCGCATGGATCGGGCTCCCGCAGCTGCAGGACGTCGCGAGGATGACCGGCCACTGTGCCCGCCTCGCCCTGCCGAGAAGGAAGACGGAAGCGGAAGAGGGAGACTGGAGACGTGATAGGGCTCCTGAGGCCCCGGGACCCCACGAGGATGCCCGCCCACTGCTCCCCCTTACCCTACCGAGAGGCGCGACGGGGCACCTGCCGCTGCGGGAACTCGCGAGGATGGCCGCCCACAGCCCCCGCCCTACCGAGAGGGAAGACGATGGATGAGAGAGAGAGAGAGTCGCAGCGCGTTCCAGTAAGGGCAGTTCTGTCCAACATATAAAAAAGCCCCTCGTTGACGGGGACGCGTAGACCGAGCCCCAGACTGCAACAGGAGACGAGAGCTCGAGGGGGACCTGGAAGAGGAGAAATGGCGGCGCCGGGGCTTACTCCGCCAGTCTGAGGAAGCACTAGGAGTGGAGATCTTGCTGAGCTTGGAGCAGTGAGAGAGAGAGAGAGAGAGAGAGAGAGAGAGAGAGAGAGAGGAGAGCCCTCGTTCTCGAGGGCGAGGCCGAGGAGGAGGACGACGCCCTCGACCACCCAAGGCTCTCCTCCTTGAACCCTGGAGGAGACCAGGAAGAAGAAGAAGAAGAAAATGCTGGTCCAGGAACACAGGATCAAGAAGAGCAGACGGAGGGGAGAGCTGCCGACTGTCCCCAGGAAGTTCAACAAAGACAGATCTTTCCACGCCAAGAGGACCGGGAAGCTCTCCACTCTGGGGCTGGGCCCTCCGCCGCCGTCAGCCGGGCTTGGAGCAAATCCCCGGCCGGCCCGAGGGGAAGATGAAGCAGCAGATACTCTGGGCGTTGACCAGTCTGTCGAGAAGAAGCTGAGGCTGAGATCGCGGCCCAGGTCGCTGCCTCCGGGCGGGGAAGTCAATGATCCAAGCTACCCATTTGATCGTATTTCTTTTTCTGGCTCTCTGTTGGAGCCCAAGGTGATATCTCTTGTGCTACAGAAGCTTTTACCGATTACTACAAGAAGAAACAGACGTTAGGAAAGAGACAGGCTATCATACCATGTCCTTGATCTAATCAGGAAGCAATACAGCAAACTATTATGAACAGTTTTTAGTCCACCTGCTTCCGTTTCTAGCCATCATTTTCCAAATGGTTGGTAAAAAAAAAAGTCTTTCTCAATGGAGAATCAAATAAAGAACGTTTCATCTATGGCGTCAACTGGTCCCGGAAATCAAGGTTTTGCCTAAACTAGGAAAGGTAATTTGCACGTCTATTTTCGGTAAAGAACATATGATTCGTCTCTTTTTTATGAAATAATCATACAGATAGCTAGAGACATGTTGGGGCTGCGCATAGCATATGTAGAGTGGTAGCTCACATGAAAGCATGCATAGTCAGGCGAATGGGATTGTTGAGTTAGATGATGCTCATTAGGAGTGGTTGTGAACCTCAACCTATGTGGACATATGCCATGTGCATTGAGATGCATGAAAACATATGTGTGGAGTCATGATAACATGATATTTTTAAAGTAAAAATAAGATATTTTTATCCTCTCATACATTCTCATCATAACTTTATCCATAAATAATATGAAAATAAGAATTTTATATTTATATCTATTTATGTAAAAAAATTATAATTATATTTTCATTTATAATAATGATTTGGAATTTAATTCTATATTTGAAGATGCAAAAGAGATTTTGGCTACAAGATAAGGGTATGTTAGACTTTATAAACCCATTATCCTATCTTAATCAATGACTTTTCATTTGTCCTCTCATGTTGACAAACTTCCTTCTTTCAAATACATGTTCTCTCTTTCTCCCTCTCTTCTTCCCTTATTTTAATTTTTTCACTCTACATTATTTTTTTATTTGTTTTTAATCATTATTTGCTATTTTTATTAACTACGGACCATTTCTCTAAGTGATTTATTTCACTGTTAAAGTGTCATCCTTGTATTTTAATCAAGGTATTAGGTAAAATGATGAAAAATGTCAGATTAACCAATGTCAAATGTAATAAAGCGAAACTTAAATCTACATATTCTTTTTGATAAAATTCTATGTGATCTTCTAATTTATATTCCAACATGATCATCTAAGGTATATAACCTTGAGATGTTTTCTTTCATGAGTGAAGAATATGCTATTAAAAGTGATAATTCAATATAATACAAGGACATTATTTTTTTGTAAATTCTGTGAAATTTTAAAACAAAGGATGACACCAATCATAGAAAGCTGTGTCATCCAAGGTATGTTTTATGGGCCACATCAGCACACAAGTAGTAAGAAATTTGCTAGATGCCACCTCAACTTTTTTTTGACAATGCTGAAAATTAGCAATAACGATTAGAAAACATAGGAGGTATGAAGAGGTGTCTCTACCCTCTGTCCAATAGCTCTTTTCTCTCTCCTATTTCTCCTATCATTTTCTCCCTTCTCTCTTAGCTGGGGCATTCTGTAGGTCATAGATAAATGAAGTCAAGGCCTGTAACTCTCTTCTCTCTCTTCTCTCTTGGCTCGCTTTGGGTGACACATGAAGTCATAGTGTACATATCTCATTTCATTCCTACAACAACTTATGTTCTCTATGGAGAGTTTTCCTCATATATTCAACTCTCTCCTTTTGGTGACAAACATACAAGGGGATTGAACCTTCTTTCCTACCATTTTGTTGCTTTAATTCCAATCTTCAATCTATGTGCCTTTGCCCACCTTCTCAAACTTTTTCGGGTGATAGATGATAGTAAGAGAGAGATTAGTTTTCTTTAATCTTACTAAGATTTACGATTTTTCTTGTTTGATTTTGTCTTATATTCAATTCCTTGTGTGAGTGATAGGCACATGACATGATTGAACTTTTCTCTCCCTTTTTTCCCTCTTTTACTCTTTTTTCTTGTTTATTTCAATTTAATTTTCCTTCTGCATACATACTCTCATTGCATCTCTACATGATGGGTAGAGATAGCTCACATTTATTTCATTTCAATGTTTTTTTATTGTGAAGCATTCTTCTTTGCATATTTCAATAGTCTATCCAATCAAATCTTATGTGAAGTAGGTTATGCAATAGAATATATTTTGGCTATTGAAAGAACCTATAGAACATTGAAGCTCAATTGAAGGATTTTACATGACAACATAAGACACATGAGGCATGGACAATTGCTAGAGATAGGTAATAATTATTTCTACTTCTATTTCTATTTCTTTGACTATCATCTTTGAGATTGACAAGGTTTACTGAATTGTATATTTGGTTTCCTTTTTTTAATCTAATTATAAATTTTGAAATTTGACATGTTTTGCAAGCAACAATCAAAGAACACCACTCATGTTAGTGAGTTCTTCCTCTCTTTAGCATAAGTTTTTCCTTTTTTCAGCAAATCTTCTCCTTTTATGATGTATTTTCCCTCAATCTATCATCTAATCTCTTTCTTAATTCTTTCCTTTTGTTTTTAATGGATTTTTTTATTATGTTCCTATCTCCTTCACCCAAGACTAAGTTTTGCTAATAATTTTCCTCTTGTCGAAAAACACTCTTGCACTAGTGAGTTCCTCTCTCTTCTAGTGCTTGTTATGCTTTTCTTTCTTATCTTATCTTTTTAATTAGTTTTCATTTTTATCATCAATCTTATCCTCCCCTTTTGTTAACAATAACTCATGTCTGTGAAACCTCTCTTCCACAATGAGGAACTTATGATTTATTTATTTTTTATTTAATTGATCTCACTCTCACATGTTGCCTTTGATGTGATAAACTTTTTAAGTACTTGTCTCTCCTTCCCTTTGTGTAGCACACCTAGAACATCCTTTCACCATCTTTAAATCTGCTTATTTAACCAAGGTCTCTTCACATTGTTATGTTGCTTGACATCTTTAATGTGTTTGAGAATTATCGGTTCAATTGTTATCTTCTCTCTTTATTCTATTTATAATTTTATTTATTTATTTTAAAATAAGTGGTTAATTTTAAATACTTTTGTTTGATTATTTTAAGTGAACTATTTACTTGTTCAAAATATGATATTTTTACTAAAAATAAATTAAATCATGCTTGTAAGTTTGACATGGAGTCATCTAAATTGTGTAATTATACTTTAAGATTTAGTTTTACATTTAAGATTGAGAGTGTACTTTAACATGCGATGATTCTCGCACATCAAACCATGTAGTGACATAAGCATATGAACACATTACATGTGGAACCATGAGGCTTATGTATTACACCAACTCATCTAGTCAAGGCTGTTAAGTTAGAACTAGGTTTATATATGTAACTTCAGCATCCAAGGATGTGTATCACATGCATTCAGACATGGGGCAACACTAGTAGATACATGAATGTCCATTGCTTGCATTATGCCATGTGATGACACTATTTAATGTATATAACACGTATCAAAGCCACACTAAAGGCATGAGGTATAGAGGTTTATACATAGATTTACATGACTCATGTAGGAATGGCGTTGAGACAAACCAAGGTTTACAACAAGTGGTCATGAACCTCAACATAAATGTATGTCAAATATGATGCTGTGACACTAGTGGGGATGTGAGGCAAGTAATGAAACATGTGGTGGCATAGGCATAACACATGTAAAGTAAAAAAATTCACATGAATGTGTGCAACTCAAGAAAATGACACTACTAAGTCAAAATAATGTTCAAAAACAGTGCCTATGAATATGGGCATGCAAAATGTGTGTTGAGTATCTTAATGCATGTAGTGGCAAAAATACACATGTGGCAGTTGTAGAGGCATGCAATGACATGGGCACCACATGCAAACCACCAACCTTATGCATATATGAACACAACTTGCATAAAAAAATATTTTAGAATTTGAATGAAATTCATATAGAGTAATTGTCAACTTTGGTGATGCATCTAACGTGTAGATGGCATACAATATAATGGCATATCATACATGAACCATCTAAGCATATGTGCATGTATGATAAGGATGGGGGTAAGGCTTTGTAAGTACACTATGAGTTTAATGGGAAGCTTATAGGCATAACAAGGGGTGCCACATGATTAACATGAGGATGGCTCAACATGGCATGCATTGATATGGGTGCTTGCAAATAGGCACAATGTGGTGCACATGGATTCACATGATGTTGGTGTGTCTTTTGTATATGTTTTAAGTGAAATTGTATATTTACCTATGATGGGCCCCTAATGGGCCTAAAATAATCTAAAGAGAGTAAAAGTTGAGTGAACACTCAGAGGCCAAGGGAAGAGAAATCTATTATTCTCCAAGAGGGACCATGAGAGCATTGTGAATGGGAAAGGAAGGGAAGAGAAATCTATTATTCTACAAGAGGGACCATGAGAGCACTGTGAATGGGAAAGGAAGGGAAGATTGGTTGTTTCATGTTAGAGAGAGAGAATCTTCTCAAAACATTATCATTTGACTCTTAGGTTTTTATTCTAAGGTTCTTTCCAAAACACTAATAATTATATTCTTTCAATTTTCTAATATTTGAATTACTTGCCTTGCTATTCTAGGTCAGGTTTTCATCATTGGTATCAAAGATGTCATTTATGGGGACAATGATAAGCCCTTTGGGGCCTAATATAGTCCAGTAGGAGTAAAACATAGCCCAATCAATTAAAGGCTAAAAGAAAAAAGGGCTTTTAAATGAATTTTATGAGAAGATTTGAAGATTATGAGAGCATTGTAAACAAGAAAAGAGTTGGAGATTGGCTGTTTGGTATCAAGGAAAAATATAGTTTAATTCTCAAGTTCTTTTCTAGGGTTCTTGTTATATTCATAATATTTTTGCTATTTTCATTGTTTGCCTTGGTTTCTAAGTTCTCATATTGCAACCCATGATAAATTTTAATGATAATTATTATCTATTTTAATCTCATGGTTGAAATATTATCTGAAATATGTCACTTTAAAATGTTATTTGGATCTTATTATTGAATTGTAACCAAGGGTTCTATAGAAAAATTATTCTTAGAAGATGGATGGGAGCATAAGAAGTGTTTATGGGTTTAAAAAACTGATGCATTGAGTGTAATAAAATAGGGAGTAACTAGTTTAGAGATTAAAAAATGTTTATGGGTTTAGAAAATAAAGTAATCAAATTTATAGCATTTTGGAAGCTAACTAGGGTAAAGAAAAATCTCAAAATGCATGCAAATATGTAATTTTGCTTTTCTCAAATTTCAAGGGAGTAGGTTATGAAGTAATGAGCATTGATGGTGAATCTAATGTAACCCAAAAAATCTTATCAAATGAAGGGCGAAACTTTTTTGATGCAAGGGGTCAAAATTAGCAGACAACATCAAAGTGTGCTTAAAAGAGATTATCTTCACACTCAACAAGAGTAGAAGCTTAGTTCCAACCCAATTCAAGTAAACTAGAGACCTAAGATGTGTGAAGACACAATTCAGCCCATGCTCAATATGAGACCACCTAATAACAGATTTTGACATGGTAAATCTGTAACAAAAATGAATTCTTATTTTTATTTTTCATTTCTTACGTTTTTTATTTCAAATAATCTCCATAATCTATTAAGGGATTCTAACATAATCCTCGTTTTTCAAAGATATTTTAAACAAAACCCTCATTTTTCTTGGGAAAGTTTTAACAAATTTTCCTCTTCTTAGGTTTATTATAACTAAAATTCAGTTTATATAAAAGTCCCTCTCATGGGCCCAAAGACATTCACATTTTCATCAATCCATTTTTGAGTTATCTTCCCTTCTAGATGTTGCATATCTCTACTAGTGGGTTCTACCATCCTTGTGGATCTAGGGATGAAGTTTCTTCATTATGTGGATTAAGGGTGAAGAATCTTCACAAAAAAAAAAAATTCTCAGGGATTCAAGTATGAATCCACATTAGAACTTAGGCTACATTAGAACGTGATCAAATCAGAGTTCTTCTAATTTATGTTGTGCATCAAATTCTTTTTCTCTTTTAGTTGGGGATTAGATGATCTTAGCCTGGACTTGTCCAAGGAACAATGTCCTCTTGAAGCTTGAAAAGGTCATACCTTGATATGTTGGCAAGAATATTTTTATTCAATGGGAAATAGGAGAAACTATATTTTTCCAAAGGTCTCACCTAATAAAAATCACGGAATACTTTTTTATTAAAGTTGATTCGTCACTGCCTTTTTTGTCTTTGTAGGAAATTTTCTTGAAATTAAAAAATAGACATCATAAATTTTAAATACACCAATTAATTTACCTTCGTAGTTCATAAGATATTGAAGATCTCCATAAGTTATATTACAAATAGACAGGTTGAATAATAATTAGAATCATATTACTGAAGCATAATAAATAAAACACAACTATTTAGTCATCTCCTAAAGGAAGATTCTTAAATATAAAGTCTTCTATGTAATTTGTAGCTCATAAGATATATTAGCTTTGTATTAGATATTGGGTACTATAATTAGACTCATTGAAGAATAATAAGGGTCATACTGAATCACCTTGTCAAAGCTTACTTAAAACACATATTTAAACCTCTATTATTTAGTCATTTTCTAAGATGAAAAATTTTAATTCTCCATATCCACTTTGATAACAACCTAGGATACTTGAAGCTGCTCACTGCCCCCCCCCTTTTTTAACCTCACATGCATGTTACTAAGGAATCAGCAGGGCTTAATCTAGTTTTTTTGGTGGGATTCTAATCTGCCAGTGGAAAAAAGTGGATTTCAATTTACTAGTGAGTATAATACCTTTCCCCAGGATTTTCCAAGCCAATTCAGATTGATTAGTCACTAATTGACCTTGTCTGGCTGGCCCAAATTCCTGGCTAGACAGGGTTAGATGCTTGGATAGGCCTTTACCTCAAATCACTAGCTCCTCACACAAAATAACTTTTGATATGAAAAATTAGTTACATAACATTCTTATTTGATTATTGATTATTGGTAACCTATAATTGTGAGAAAAATAGTAATAAATAGATATATGCATTATTGCATGTTCCTAAAAAAAATGTCAACAATGCTGTCAACACAGACTTGGAGCAAAAGTTGAAGTGAACAAAGTTCACCTCGTTGTCAGTGACTCATAGGTATCTAGTTATCATCACATGAAAAATCACCATCAGTTCTAAATCTCGAGACAAACCCAGTTTTGAAGCCAACAAAACCGTTTTCTATTATCTGATTAAAAATCTCATAAAAAATGCACCAATCATTTTCTGTGAACATTCCAATCTCTTTAAAAGTGATCGTTCATACTTAACACTTGTTTCAACATGATCAAACTACAACCAAAACTTTTCTACTCAAATCAATTTATTAACATTATCATGAGTTGTTATTCTGCTTCATTCAAAGGTATCTTAATGCCACTTATCTTCTTGTGTTGCTTAAGTTCTTGAGGAAAGGTGAATCATGGGTTACATCAACTTAGAAAAAAAAATCCAAGGATAGACTTGGAGAATGGAGTAACTTTTCGGTTGAAAGAGTGGCAACTAACAAATATGAGTCATTTTTCTGTTGACCATTATCAATATCATGACGCCAGGTAATTTACATAAATTTGTAACTGATCCAAGCCTTAAGAAACAAAAATAATCAAAGCGTGTCTGTTGTTTATTTAATCACTCTTTCTTTCCATCAAAAGTAACAAAATGAGCTGCCCGTACTAATCTTGAGTCAGGAACCGCAGTGATGTTCAACAAAAAGGGACAGGAACTTACAGGTATCAATCCGCAAGCAGTTGATGGCGATCTCACTTGTTGACCTGATGACGACTTCTCATTGTGGTTTTGCCTGGAGAATTATTGAGGAGAATGGGGCCACATTGTACACGGTTTCACAGAAGGGGATCCCTTCAGCCATGAAATCCTCTGGGGACACGAGGTTTGTGTCAGCCTGCAATGAACCTTGGTCAATTACCCATTGTACGCCATGTAGATTCCCCATTCCGATGAACTAATGCACGAATCTGTCCTAGGATTATACTTTTTTTTGCCGAAAATGATAATAAATTATAACAAAAAGTACCAACCAAATCTAGGAGGGTGCCGATTGCTGATTGCCAAGGTTGAGACATACCATCGTAAAATGATAGCATTCTTATGGTACAGGACATTGGGGAGAACTTTCCAGGTTACAACCCTTCTGAGATTCGCCCGGGTCTACCTCCCTAAGGTCAAAGGTCAAATCTGGCCAATGACGCCCAGGTCAACAATAGTTTGACCCGCTTGCGTCTCTTGCTGGATGGGAGGAGGGTCCCCAAGCAAGGTCAGCTGGTATTGAACAGCCTCCTATTGTGTCTCAAACAAGGTAGGAGTCTCAATGATCCGTGTAAAAATGCATCCAATAGCATACTTCCAGGATCGGCTAAAAACTCCAACTTAGCTTATTAAGAAATCTACCTTGTAAAAACTTTTTGAATGTGTCACATTATCCCAAGCTTGAGGTTTGAAGGTTCTCTCAGAAAAAAAATAAATTAAATGTATGGTACCAGGAATAAAAAATTTCGATTTGGTGAAGCTTCACTGATTCAGCGGAATTCAACATATTGTGGGGCGAACCGTGGGATAACTTATCATTTTTTTAGTTCATTGTAGTGATGTTACTCATTGCATCAATAATTACCAGGACTTCCGACCATTCATGAAAATATTTGTGGTATTCTCAATGGAGAGCAGTTCATGGAAGATAAAAGAATGAACAAATAAATGATTCAAAAATAGCCATAAGGGTCTAGTCCTCATAATCCTCTTTAAAAAAAAAGCATCCAGCGTCCAAACGGAAGATACACCCTAAAAACCAGGAAAATCTGATAACTAATCCTATACAAGTCAGACGTCAATGAGTTCGAGCCCAGTTCATTTCTTGGGTTTCCTCTCTCTCTCTCTCTCTCTCTCTCTCTCTCTCTCTCTCTCTCTCTCTCTCTCTCTCTCTCTCTCTCTCTCTCTCTCGCTAGTGATTCATAGCTTGTTCACCTGCTGCCAACTACTTATGAAAGTAAATGAAAAAAACTTGCTGCTAAGTTTTTTTTCTCCCCACTATCTATCTTTACCTTCCTCCATAAGTTATTGTGAGATTTCCTTCGTTTCATTTTCCATATTTTTATACCAATCTATTTTACATGACAACAGCAGTGAAATGTGAACTCATACTAAAAGGAGAGAGCGTAAAAACAAAAAAGGAAAAGAAAAAGGAGCCCTTACCACTCGATGCCAGCCTTTATTACGAGGTGGTGAAGGTACTGTAGCTTTCACAACATAATCATGTGCATTGAATGCCAAATAGATGTCTTGTCCAAGTTCTTCGTCATGAAGCCTAGGGAAAAGAACATGAGTTTATAATTTTTTTTTATTTAAAGAATATATAGCATTCCCATCTAACAAGACCAGAACATCAGGAGAAGTGAATTCGAAACAATCAATATCGAAGCATCAAGTTCAAGCAGAAACACAGGCCCTCTTACGTGAATGCCAGGAACTTGCTCTCATGGTTATCCCAATTGTCTTCGTGCCAAGTGACATCCTTCTGCAGTGACAGTCAAAGGCGAACAGTTACAGACTAAAGTCAAACTTGATTATTCTGATACAGTGTCCGGCTGAAAGAAAATGGTTGATAGAAAATATTTTCAGAAAGACATATAATCATCTTTTTGCATGCGTACTCCAAATGGGTACCAGCAAAAGACCAAACGAAAAATAAGTCTGGAGAGAACAGAGGCCCTCGAAGTGGTAAAAGAATTGGAATGTAAGCTTTACTCAACTTTCCATGCATGCTAAGATAATTAACGTGAGAAAGGAGCGCAGTGTTATTCCACAAATTAAGCACGTGCGACTGTAGAAGCAGGACAATCCGTACGCATTGTTTTGACATATCAGTGTTTCAAAGTTTTCCATAAAAAGGATCCATGCGTCTTTATATGGTCTGTCACACTGATTTCGATGGATCAAAGGTCCCTGACATGAACTACTAAAACCCACAACGCTATAAATTTTTTCTTCCATACAAATAAAGACTATCTCCCAATCTTGAAGTTTATCGAGCATAGGAAAATAAGTATAAACCATAGACCGTTTAAATAGTTAATTCGTTCTTTCGTTATCAACATTATCATAACCACTCTTTGGAAACAGGTTAAATATAAATTATTTCAAGAAAAAATTCAATGAAGTTGGTTAAACACAATGAAGAAGTACTACTCTCCTATAAGTATGAATTACATGTGTTATTCTTGCATTGCTCATCCGATCACGAAAATGGCCGATTTATTTATTTTTTAGAAAAGAGACTTGACCAAACAAATTAATAATTTTATCTGCGTCAGTCAAGCCTCTGTAAGCATAGCAGAGGGAAATAATTACCTTTTCCAGGAACCTATCACGACCCAGTATAGGATACTTCTGCCGAAACTTTATCATCTCTGAAAAGAATCTGAAGTGGGTGCTTCTTCTCTCTTCCATCTATTCCCAAGAACAGTTATTAGCCTGAACTGAATAGTTCACCAAACACGGTAAAATGAAATCATTACCTGATCCCAAAGGAAGTGATTTATTGCAGTATCATGTCCATAGCTATTGTTGTTTCCATAGCGTGTATGACCA
Organism: Spirodela polyrhiza; assembly: GCA_024713555.1. Taxonomy (NCBI): domain Eukaryota; kingdom Viridiplantae; phylum Streptophyta; class Magnoliopsida; order Alismatales; family Araceae; genus Spirodela; species Spirodela polyrhiza. The sequence continues at coordinate 7,010,064 of CM046535.1, forward strand.
TATTCATCTCCCATAAGCATCATTGGTGTTCCCTATTTCATTTTAGGCAAGAGAAGTTATTTAATAGATGCCACAGGAATCAAATCCACTCATAGAAATTATAAAACGCCAAATGGTTATAGACTGAAAGCTGAACAGATTATAATAATCGACTATGATATGCAATCAAATGTGGGTCTAGTCCCATCATTAACTATTTGCCTTACAAGGATGATCCAATTCCACTAATATTACATCAAAGCTAATGTCTGTGATCTTGGATTTTGCATAATTCTCTATACACCCGTTTGCCACACAATATGATGGGGATTTATCTCTTCTTAAATAACCAAGCAACACAAGTAAAGCAAATAAGAACAAGAAAAATAGAAATAATCAGCACAAGAGGATTCATGTAGTTCGGAGGAAAATTCTTATATCCACGGACATGAAAATATCAATGGAGCAAAAGTTCAAGGTAAAAAAAAAACATCTTCTCTCCACTTTAACTTTGAATTCCTTAAAATGTTTCCTAGCAAAACCAGAACTTGACACATGATGAACTGTAAAAATCTTTGATAGTTTCAAATAGAAATCAAAGACAATTTCAAATTCAAAACAATCTTTACCAGGGGTGTGATTCTCAAAAGCAATGAGTTTTGAACGAATCAACTTGTATCTTAAATGTGGGTCCGCTATCAGGCTGGATCTTGATGGGGGTTTGCAAGACTTGAGGCATAAAAAAAAAAAGTCCATGGAGGAGCATGTTGAAATAATTCCGCAGTAAAAAGACATAAATTAGGCAAAGTGATTAAATATAGGAGCCTGCTGTATTCATTGGCAATTGAGTTCTGAATTGGAGAGCCGAATGAATAGATTTGACTCAAGTTTCAGCCAGTCTGGTTTAGGCGGTCAGAAAAATGGAAAACAGCATTAAAGTTTACACCGGGCTTTGGAATGGCAGGCGAACGGGGTGCAGTATCAACACTCTCAAAAGAGTCTACCTTTTCACAACGCTAGAACTGAGAGGCAATGGCAATGACAGTGCTCAATGTATGAATAATTACTTTGGTGGTAGATGTCATAAAAATTATTCACTTAAATAAATTGGCAGTCTGGCTTCAATACCTGACAACAAGATACTACTACTAACCAACCAAGATCATGCAGAAGCTTTGACCCTAATTCTTCCACCACCTTTTTTCTATACTCCTTTCCATCCTCTCTGCTCCACTATCTAAGGAATGAGAAAGCATGGAGATGATGGTAATGGAGATTGTTTTCAGAATAGTGGTCGTCTATCCGATGGACTAGAATACAATCGTAAATATCTGACACTCATCACATTGTGCCATGAACAACAAACGTTGGCCTCACAGAACAGTGTAAAGCCAGACTGATAGAGTGTTTCAGGGTTTATAAATTGACCTTCATTGACTCCATCAGAAAATTACTAATGAAAAAGATAAAAAATCGTTAAATGAAACTTCAAACCAGTAGAATCTTGAATCAAGCTCTGTGCGATATATGGTAACCCACGCACAGAGAAAGAAAGAAAAAGTACTTCAGTTATTTTATACAAAATCAATCATACAAAGGGAGAGCGGGGTCTGGTCAGCCCCCTCAGAAGGTTCTAGACACACACATATGAGGTGATAAAAGAAGACACGTGAGGTACATAGAGGAAGACACGTGATGTGTACTAGACACATCCCGACAGCAAAACCCAATTGCGTCCAATGTCTGAAATACGAGCAAAGACCATAATAATAGTAGAAAATTACTCCTCACAACAAAATAAGACACGACTTGGTCAATACTCCAGAGAAAATATCAAGAATGAACTATTGGACGCATTGGAGGAATCGAAATACTTTGGTTGACATGCTGCAGACTCAAGGGGCAGAACTAGATAAGAAAATGTACAGAATTGTATATACATCATTTTTTGCGGAAGTATCTTCTCAAGCCCCATTATAATGCCAGAACATATTCTGTGTGCTAATACAAATAAAATTCCCCGACTAATGTTACAAACAGACTCTAATCTCCAGTCGAATCTACTCATGGTCTGTATACACGAAAATAGTTTTAGAAAAGAGAATCAATGCACACCAATGATTATGAAAAATAATTAGGGTTTATTTTTAATTTAACACAAGGAATACACATTTCACACAACTGATGATATGAATACGAGTCTACAAAAATACACACAAAGATCACCAATTTGAATATTTCGAAAAAGATGTCTATTGTTTGTACGAGTATCTATCGTACATAGAGCTATACAACAGCCGATTCGTTTAGAGAGCATTTCATTTAAGTATACACTAATTGCATGAATGTCAGATTTTTACACATAAGCTCTTAAAGAAAATTAAATCAAATTAAGAAAATATTTACCTGAGAGATTAATAAAGCTAAATGGAAGTTCTTCATTTGTCTTGAACGTAAGCCTCGAATGTCGATGTCATCTGTTTCTCCTGAAAAAGGAATAAAGAACCATTAGATCAATAAAATGATATTAAAGAAAATTGTTTAAAGGATAAGAACCTGTGATTTCTTGTATGCATGTTCGGCTAAAGTAAATTTGACCAGTTCAACCGATTTAAAGCTTGTAACCATCTAAGAACTTTGAACTAACCACTATAGCATCCAACCTTATATCACCCATAACACAATATTTCATTCTACAGTTTTCAGTACGAGCAAATTATGCAACAGTTGTAGATATCAGCGTCTTTAAAGGGTTTTTCTTGTCGTATAGTGAAAGTTAATAAACACTTATGGAAAGCAACTGAGATCAAACCATGAAAACAAATTCATGTATGAATCATAGCTTGTAACGTTTTGTTGAAGGAAAAGATTTAAAGAGTAGAAATAAGGAAGAACAGATGACCTTCATGACCGCAGTTCCAACTGAAGTTGTCATTGGATCCATCTCTTCCATCTTCTCCATTATCATCATTATGCTGAGAGACCAAAAAAAGGTAAGCAAAATGTATCAATAAAACATCCGCATGTACCATAATTTATCAGAGGACCATAGGTTTTTATCATAATACCTTGAGATTGTAGGAAACTAGGTCGTATAATGTAAATCCGTCATGCGCAATAACAAAGTTGATGCTGTGGAATGGCTTTCTATTGTTTACCTATTAATAGGTGTCAGAATATTAGTAGAATAGAAAAGTAGTACCATGATCGCATACTGACAACAAAATAGCATGGATGTGAACTGTAACGGTGGGGAGATTTTGAAGGATGATTCCAGAGACAAAATCAAAGTATATTGCTCTCCCAACGTAAAGTGCGGACAAAAAACATATGTTGACTGTTCAGCGGCTTCCTTCACAGATAAACTTTAGTACATCATGGAGATAGCATGGTTTAAGTCCATGCTAAAAATGGTGAGATTTCGCCTTCCTAATACAGAAAAGGAGGAGCCCCTAAACTTTGAAGAATCAAGTTGGTTAGGTTGTGATGAGTTGTGAAGAGTTGATGGAAATATATTTCATAAATATGCTACAGAGCGATATTTCCAACATATGGTCCAGGCTAGCGTGCACTTAGCACTGGTTTGCATTTCGCACCACAGACTAGCTAGAAGTTGGCAGAAGCTCTGGGCATGTATAAACTAAGAGGGAATCAGGTGATGGATCTTAGTATATTTTTCCTTTGTGACCACTCAAATTGTCATACAGTGAGAATATGAGAGGGGACGGCCTCAGTGAAGATGACAGTTTTGTGAACAGCTTATGATCTTGCCAAAAAACCTGTGGCAAGCATTGAGGAGGGTTCGTAGCATGGGATACCGGAAGTTGTACCTTACTGTTTGCGTATACCTAAATAAATATAATGATTCTACACTGGGGTGCTCAAGTTCAGATAGCTTTTATACGAGAAAAGGGGACCACCCTTTAACCCTAATTATTCCTAAATGAACGATAGAGCACAAGTACCGTGAGGGAAAGGTGAAAATAACCCCAATAGGTTTAAAATCGGAAATGAATGTAAAATCCATGCTTAGGTTTTCTCAGGTTCACTGTCCTTCTAAATTAATTTTAAGAAAGTTGCCATGATAGCGAAACTATAGATCCTGGAATTCATTTGATATCCTATGATGATCTTTTCATCCAGATGCAATTAACAACACTCCCTGTCAGAAAATCGAATATAACCTGAATTAAATAAAATGTAAAAACGAAAACGAGTACTGAAGAAGATCAAGACCCAAAGAACAGACTCCCTGGAGTTCTTCAAATTTGAAGGAAATAAAATATGCACACACATCAGTTCCTCAACAATTGCAGCAATGTTGTGATAAACATAAATGAGTCCGATGTCAACAATTTCGGTTGTTACAGAAGTTAATTAGAGGTTTTTACAGGAAGAAGGGATCTTTCTGTGTGTAATTATATTCAGTGTACAGGGATCTGACGAAGGAAATATATGTAGGAGCAACAAAGTGATGTTTGTACAGGTGTTTTAGTGTATACGAACTAAATCTCAACTATTTATACTATTTTAATCGATTTATATCATCCTCCACATCATAACTGATACATCTGACGACACAAATCATATTTCTCATTTTAGCCCATATTCATATCCATATTCAGTGCAGAGCTTCCACATTTTTCTTCGGTAATTACGTTCAAGCCATTTTTCATTACCTTCTTTCCGGTAGACCCTCACTAGAATGAAAATAGGAACTAAAACCTACAAGAGAAAGACATGGCAAAATGACTAAAGCCTATTGCCGACGTTAATCCTGTTTTAGACCACCATAGCTCAGTTTTGTAGGGAGGAACTGAAAAAAATGCTCCTAAGATGATCCATATATGATGAAAACGAATTTCTCAGTGGTTCACATATAGGTCCTCTTAGAAAATGTTCTCCCTGCATTCATTCTAACGTTTAACATTATTAACTATTCTGAGAAAATTTGGGACGCTTGAAAAAATATATATTTTTTATAATTTAATAATTTGGATTCCATTACATCTGTTAGACATGTAATTATGAGTCTGGATCAGGTCGGCTCATCAAGCAGTCTAGGACAAACCAGCTAATTTAAGGCCATCTGGACTCTACTATAATCACCAGAGTCCATTGATTTGGGTTGGTTAGAGTCTTCTTTCCCAATTCCAGAGAGGTTGTAATATCATCCATTACGAAAAATTTGATGGTTGTCTAATGAGCTACATTAGAAACTTTTCTTTTCGTATCTCATTCCAGTGACATCATTCAAAACAAGATTTCAAGGTAAAAATAATTTTACAATGAAACTTGACTATCTCTAGTCATTATAAAGCTCAGGTATCAATTTCTATTATTGGCAAAATATATATAAAACCGAACATGTATATAGAGAAACGTTTTTACCATGTATAAGTCAGATGATCCAGATACACGACTAGCAAAACTGCCCTTTGTGCCAAGGTCACCCTGTAAAACGGAACATTGTTTCTGGATCATTGTAGGAAAACCCCTAAAAATAAAATATAACAAGAGAAAACTGAGATTCATTTGTATATGTTCTTTTTAAGAATATCAAACATCAAATATCTAGAGAAACAAACTAATATGAATGTATGGACTGACATGTTCAATTTTTAAGGGGACTTATATACTATTTTTAGCAAAAAAATAGAATAAAATAATAAAATAAGGGAATTAACCAGAAATAATTAATGATGGTATTAAGCACAATCAAAATTCAGAATTTAGCAAGGAAACACACCTTGAAAACGAAGACTCAGAAATACAGTCAAATACAGAGCATTTGATGGGAGTGTAAGATGGCTATCAAATGGTCAGCTTGAGACTCTCATGAATGCGTGCTTTTTTTAATAGGGATGGGCCAATATTTATCAATTTTCACATCCATTGCTGCTTGTAATCAACTCCAGTCGCTACAGGGGAAAACGCTCTGGTACAAGGATTTTGCTAGTACATTGGATTTTATGAATAATACTTCAGAAAATTTAACCATTTCTCATCAATCTTTGCTTCTACCAACCATACGTGATCAATGGTATCATCGACTATATGAGACGGGGAAAAAAATGTAAAGCTAGAACTTTCCTCAGTCCGAGGACCACATGTAAACCATAGAACACCATTCATTGGAGTTATGATATGTTCTCATATACGATCTGCATTTGATTTTCTAACCAATGAAGCCATGAAATTTAGACATGTGACAATTTTCGAAGATACTTAATTGTATTATTTTCACTTTATTTCCATGCTAATACTACTCTTAATGGACATTAAAAAAACAAGTCAATAAATAAAATATCAGAATCAATGATTTCACCTTTATGAATCTTCTCACATCATCACGGTACTTCCCATTCCATTCAGCCCACCTGCATATGTAAGATTTACTGTCACAGGTGGAGAATAATTTGCAGAAAGAGGAAACGATTATCATGGCCAATCTCTATGTTCATCTGGCCATGGTCAATCCCAGTGTTTGACACAGAAAAGAATAATTTGAATAAATATCCGCATTAGTGCGCTAAGTTTTGTAGTTGATGTTTGTAGATGTTTTAAATTTCGTCATCAAGTAATTTTCAATGAGATAAAATCTGAAAGTTTACAAGAAAGGAAAAAGAAACTCTAGATAATCTCATTGGGGCGAATTACATCAATAAAGATGGTAAGCATTATGGAACTTGAAATTTCAGAGGAATGAGGTGATACCAAGGCTCTGAAGAAGGCTCCCAAAAATCAATCAGGTTTGAAGACTGCAGAGGAATTTCAATAAATAATTCTTAAACTACAAAGAGGCCGGACTGACCACAAAGGAAAATGGTTTTTTGTCTCAAAATTAAAATGTTTTCAAGAATAATTTGTGGGAGCCTTAAAAGTCATTTAGAAAAGAACCATTTGAAGCGTCAGTGTTAGACAATTTAAGTAAAAAAATATAGAAAAAAAGGATGCCATACATATATACGAAATCTTTTGTTGTAAATTGCAATTTACGTTCTCAAGACCCTATGGATTGAGAACAAATTTTCAAGAAACACGAAAAGCCTAAAATGGATAGCTAAGAAGTCTTAAAAGTTTGAAATGGCTTAGAAGATCTAGCTAATAAAAGCACGAAAGGTTAAAATGAAGATGCCTCTACAAGATTTGTTTCGTAAATCTAAAAATGCGTTCTCGTTAACTAGGCATGATAAATGCTTCCCTTCATCTATAAAGTCTTTTCCTTTTGGATGATCATATTACTAGACTCTTTTTTGAATATTCGAGGCATGAACTGTAGATCCTTAAATTTTTTGGATACTATAATCTTTTTTCCTAATCTCTGTTGAGTCAAACTGACTCATGCTATTTTTTTAGTGAATTCAAGGATTTTACATCTCGTTCCTCATATTTTCACGATACAGCATTAAATTTTTCTAGTTTCTACAATGTCAAGTAATATTAAAGTAATATTGTGACTCCAAGAGTCACGCCTGTTAGGATGCCTTTCGTACATGTTGGAGTCAAGTTTGCTAACAACGTCATTCATGAAGTTAACCATTATACTTTTCAAGAATTGCTGCCAATGATGACTGACTTTGAGCTTGACTGCGATTCTAACGTTGATTATGGGTTTCATGTTGATGATCAAAACCCACATTCATCATATCGGAAGCTAGCCTATTCCGCCAAACAAGATAACTTATTATCAAAAAGAAATACAGACTGCACATTAGATTAGCGGTAATAAATCTACAGCTGAAATATAAAAAAAGGAAATTGGATGCAATAAAGAAATTTCTGAAACAAGGTTACCATCCACGTCAAAAAGATACTGAGTACCAAAATTTTCATATCACTGAACTTCTCCACCAAAGTATTTCCACTTTTTGTCGATTTCCCCAAAAAGTCACAAGGATTCCCGATGGAGTAAATTTCTAGATCCAGTACCGTGTTTTCAAAAGAATAGAGCTTTACAATGCTATGATGTAATTCATTACATTTTTTGTTAGTTCCTATTCCACTTGTTTTAATCATTTATAAGACCCTGATTTACAATTGGACCGACTTCCCAGAATTAAACAATCTAGTCCAACAAAAGTAAGATGGTGGATTCATTCGAAAACCAATTTTACAGTTTTGGTAATTATACACATTTCCAAATTCCTTTCTTCGACATGTGCCAACTTTGGAGGGGTACCAAGACATGAATTTGGGTAAGAAAAGTCTGGACAAATCCCAAAATTAAGCAGAGGAATCCCTTTAGAATGATTTCATCACTAAAATAAAACAAAAAATTATCAAAAACATGAAATCAGAAACCTTCTCCATGAGAAAAAAAAAAAGTGTAACTAAAATAATAGAAACATAAGAATAAAAAAATGATATCCGAAGAATAGCACACTCAATGCAGATTTTACCTATCCCAATTTGGAAATTTTCCGACGAGATAAAGCCCTCCACAGTCCCATGGTTCTGCAATTATTTTGCATCGTGATAAAACAGGATCCTTTGCAATTGCCTGTAGAGTTATACAAAGAAATGTTTAATGTCAATTGTTGAGAAATTCAGATTGAAATGAACAATTAATAGGAAACATCAAATTCTCTAAAACGTTTGGGAGAGGATAGAAGTTTATTAATGACATCACTACAACCATACACTTGAAGGTAAACTCTTTTTGAATAAAAATCAAAAGAAGGCAGGAAGCAGGCATCGCCATTCACAAAATCACTATATTAAAGAAATATAGTCTGCCATGTGAGGGTTGGTTTTGTGGGGATAGAAGCATGTAAATAATTTTTTTTTCTGAAAAATGGTTCCACAGATATGCAGAAGACACTCAAACACTTATCAAGAGACGCTTAACATTATTTCTGTTTTTCCCTGTTCCTAGTCACGATATCAAATGCCATTCTTGGCATCCCTATTTAAATTCCTGATTTATGTTAGGCTATAAAGTTCTTATTTAATGGGGAGACAAACGAAAATATTCAAGAGACAAGTAAACGTTTAACATTATGTTTGATTCAATGTAAGATCGATCACACGGATAAAACACCAGGGAAAAATAAGCATGGATAAGTACCTTCACAAGTGGAGGTGAATTGAGTGGAGCACCATCAGTTCCACGACAAAGAACACTTGCAAGGTCAAAACGAAATCCATCCACATGGTATTCCGTAACCCTTTCAGAGCAGGAGATGGAACTTAATAAGTATCAAGCGAATGAGATTAAGATGGGAGTTGTGAATAAAGATATAAGCAGATAACGTTAAATGACGAGAGGTATCCATGCATTCAGCCTACACAGTCCAAAAGATGTATACATTTGATCAACATACCAACGATATAACAGAAAATAAGAATGGACCTGTGACTATTCTCATTAATTACAACTTTCGTTGGCCTATTTCATTTCATATACTAAAAGTGGCGGGGTAAACTCCAAATCGTTATGCCATCTAAAACATCCCAAAAAACAGACATACCAACTTGAGCTGATTAACCTAGGCTTTGTGCTCCAACAAAAAAGAGGTATTAGACACAATGAGAAAAAGAAAAAAATGTAGGTTTGTTAAACTATAGCAAAACTTTTCAGGAATTCATTAATTAGTCTAAAAGATATGATTTAATAAGTGCAACTTAACAGGACTTGTAGCCATACAAGATGGCCCAGCTGATCAAGCTGAAACCTTTGCTCACCTTGATGCCATTTTAAAACAAAGCAAACAGAAAATCCACCCATGAGAAAATGTACTTCATGGAAATAATAAATAAAGTATTATTTTTTCATTCGCTTTGGAAAAATTACAGAGAGTAACCACTAGGTGAATTTGAATAAAAGTGTAATAATACTGCGGTAAAAAAAATGCACCGTTGATGTGTTTTGGACTCATCAATGAATTCAAACCTTAAACTAAACCAAAATGTTCACAAAGTTCACATACACCACGCAAGGTTTTTCTGCCAAGAACGGCACAACCATTAGCCTAATTTTATATAATTTATCACGACAAGGATTTGAGCTCCATATATCATCGATTTTTCTGTCTTTTCTTCTTCATTCAGTTAAAAAGAAAACTTTGGGAATAACTAGTCTATACAGGACTTTCATCCAACAACATTCCACCATCCTTTGAATAACACAAAACGGAATTATCAAATGAATATTTAATACACATGAAGGACACTTCAGAAATATGATACCAATGCCTAAGGCTGTCAAGTATAAGCTCCATAACCACGGGATGATTGCAATTTAATGTGTTTCCTGTGCCACATTACGGAGAAGAGATCAGTAAAAATAGACATGAAAATAATAATACGTAAAAAGTTCGAAAATTTAATGAAGTGTCAGTTCAACAGTCAAGAAAATAAAGTATTAGGCATATCATGAACTTTTAAATGATGAAGGTTTCTAAACCTAATCGGATCTGGGTGAATTCAACATGGAAAAGGTACGGCATTCAAAAGAAAATATGGACTAGCAGTAAGAAAGCGCCACTTTTATCCATGCCCAGTCACAGAGGGGACCATATGATGAGAACATTGAAGTCAATCATGAAACAGTTAAAGTTTATACTCGAAGTATATGGCCGAACTTGGTGAATAACTTAATTAGGATTTCTTTTTCTGGTTCTCGTGGGCCATTAATTCCAGGTTGATCTTTGACTATTCTGGCAATTTCTGGATGTGCTAAGGTCTATTAAACACCCTAAGGGATCTCAACCGTTTTCAGTACCTTTACAAGCAACTATGGCCAAAATTTTGCAGCCCATTACTTGTAGGAGCTGTTAGGATTTGCTGTTAGGATTTCTAGGCCCGATCTAAGAGCACCCTTCAAAGCCCCTATATTGCTCCTATAAATAGGAGGATGAACTTGATGTCAAAAAAGAAAAAAAATTCTTTTGAATAAAAATTTTGTTCCATACTTTCTCCAAGGGGATCTTGAATTCCTTTCTCTGCCGTGATATTGCGGTCCCAAAGCATACTATGAGGGGTTGTTCGTCCTTGTTCGATCCCCAGCATCTTTTAAGCTATGTGGGATCTCTATATTTCCGAGAGGAGCATAGTTGGTGGGTTATTTACTCCAGGATTTCTGGCGACACGTCCAAATCTATGAATCCAAATTAGTTTTTCCACAACATGAAACTTTTGTTCTTTCGCAACTCCAGCCCTGTCTTCTTACGCCTAATCTTCTTGTGCTATTTTATAATTTATCTTAGGTTCTTGATCTAGCACAATCTTAAATTCATATTCCTTTCTTATAGTCCTATCTTTCTCATCTTTATCCTTCTTTGCCCTAATAAGAGTTTTTCTTCATCAAGAATAGCGATGTTGCCCCAGATGTCATCTGCTATACACCAGAAGCCTGGACCTCTGCATGCAACGACAATGCAGCAAAACAAGTTTGTATCATTGCATAAGACAAGAATCAAAGCTAAGCTTTTATAGCGAGATAGTGATGTCGCGACTATAAAAACAACAGGAAGCCTCAGAACTTGCAACTCAGATGGCCTGAAAACGTGAAAGTGTTTGAAGGCCCATAAGATGTCCATAAGATGTCCAAGACACAAATCTAACCTAGCAGGCCAAAAACGCGTCGGTAGGAAGACTATCAACTGTTTTCATTTTAATAATGTTCTCTATTTTTTTGTTTTCTAATCCTCCTTAAAGAAAACAAGAAATAATTCTGGCCAATTTAACCGCTCATGCACTGTAGCGTCATATTTTCTCTAACAATAATAGAATTTCTGTTCTCTCTTGAGATTTCTCTCTACGTGTAGATTCAAGAAATCTTTGTAGATTTAATAGGCAATGTTTTCATTCTTGTGAATTCAAGAATCATTCAAAACAATCTTTGTAAACTCAAAGATTAACAATCATATGCCTGATGGATTCGAGGTATGATTCCGTTCTTCCCATCTTATGCCGTGCTAATAAAGGCAAATACATTTCTTCTTTACTGTCTCCTTGCTAAGATAGTCCAGTGTAGTGGCATCTCATGCATCTAAGACTTAGTGTTCCGACACTAACTTCAGAGAACAGATAATTCCAAATTGTACTCATTGGGAATTATTCCGGTCAGAACCATAAATGATGTTATTGTCCTAGGAAACTTGAATGTTCACAATCAAGCGTGGCAAATCCAGCTGCACATGGAAGGGGATCAATCTCTAGATATGAGGAACAACATGTATGAAAACTGGAATTTGGAACACATCAGACACAATTAATTAGGTGGTTGATCATGCAGAAGCATATAGAAAGGGAACTATGGCTTCTGCTCAAGCCCATGTAATGTCAAAATAAAAATGTATGACACGTCTACCAACCCACATTTGAAGTGAATGAAAGGAAAAAGGTGAGAAGAACTATACTAATGCTTATTTCTCAAGTGGATGTGTAGATAACTTCATTAAGAATGCCCAGGTGAAGATCTTCCAGTTTCTTGCAAGGTTTACCCTAGTCTTTTAGAATCTCGAATGGGTAAATATTAGGACTAAACCGATATCATATCCACAAGACGCACAACATAAAGTTGCTACAGAGGGAAGGCCTGAAAAAGTTGATGAGAAGTCGTGATTCTGTGAGCAGTGTGGAGTTTCCAGTACTTTCAAGCGTTGCTTCTGACATAGGACGGAAAGGTACTGCACCTAATACAATACTTGGCATATAGTACACCAAGAATGAAGGCCTCTAGATATAGGTGAACCCCTGCAGCACCAAGTATACTGAAGTTGATCGACCTTTCATTTGAGAGAAACTAAATGCAAGATAACCATTTCTAGTCTAGTTTGAGCAAAAGATCAAGCAGTATATATCTTCAGTAAATATCTGAAGATCAACTGATATTGGCATTAAACAACATTAAAACGAAGAGCATAAATCATCAGCTTGAGGGGGCTGAGAAAAAGACCATTGTATGAATTTCTCTTTACTTTTCTTATTATACCTTTGTATAATCTTTGTAAAGGGGATACCTGATCCACGTATTTCTGTCTCAGACGAATATAGCAAGAGTGATGCTGTCATCATTGAAGGCTGTCAATCTCAACTGATCAAGATCCTAATATTTGTTTCCTATACTAAACCTCCTTCTAGTTCAAGATTTTCCAATCAATTTATGAAACAAAGCAGCATCAACAATTTTTTTTCATAAACACACATCTTGGACCTACAAGGACTCGTTTTGTCTCTCCTTTTCCCTTTCCTTCCACAATTCTGCTGCAACAGGCATAACATCTTGAGACTCATGATAAATATACATATATATATATATATACATACATAGCACGAAGACGTTAGTATCAAGAGAAACATCATGGGAATTACTAGCATTGAAGAAGAAAAAATGAGCAGGCGTTGAGTCGTAGACTATTCAATCAGACAGATACACCATTGTGATCGAAACAAAGTTAGATCTTCCATTTTATCCCTTTCCCCATAATTTTCGGGTATCCCACTTTTCACACTTTTCTTCCCTTATTTCATTGAACCAGATTTTTCATGGCCATCAGCATATCAATCCTCCATGTTGAAGAACTAATCAATCAAAATGGCCCTGTCGAGTCTCATGTTGATTGTATAAAGCTTTATCAGTTGGATGGGCTTCCAGGTCAGTCAGTTATCTTCATCCCATCTGGCATTTCAAAACTCATGAAAAATCTAATATCTAGAGTTTTGACTTGAATCCCTCATGCATAATGTAGACTACATTGTTTACCAATAGCAACACTAACAAATGAAATTTCACTAAACACAATTACTCAAACTGGAGTCCACTGAATCAGTGAAAAGGGCTAATCACAGAAATCTCAAGATTTAGATTGTCTCAAGGATCAAACAGTACGAGATTAATAGAAAATGTTTCGAAGCATGATTCTTTAGATTGCTTTTATGTAAGACTACTCGTTTGAATCACATATAAGAATACAATATAGTTGGAATGAAAAACTGTAATAGCCAATCCTATCCTTTCCAGAAACTAAGCTGAGATCCTACAGGGTACAGCAATGGAGACACACCAGATGGGTATGGATGCACGGATAAACAATTTAAGGTTACAAATGCCTGAAGAGATCGAAAAGAAGAGGAAATGTTTCCAACTAGCACCATGTCAGATGATAAAGACAACATTTGGTACAGTTAAAGATATTTGATCTAAATCAGACGTAAAAATGAATAAAATAACAAAAAATAAGAGAGAAAAGTTAGACCAAATATAAGAAAACAAAGGAAAACTACCGCAGCCCGAGAAATTTAATAACTGAGCATTCTTCTTGAAGTCCAACATATAGTACACCTACAACATGCCAAAATCTTTGTTATTATACCTAATATGATATTAATTGAAAAAAAAATGAAAGTTACTATTATATATTATCAAAAATGCTCAAAAGACTAACTTCTAAAGACCATAGCTACCTAATTCAAAATGCATAACAATAAAAGGGCCCAAACTATAATCAGATTCTTCAGATCACAATTATTAATAACTGCTCCAAAAAATTAATAAACACTCACAAATGTTTTCAAATTCACTACATCATTCTTTACTATCACCTGTCCTACGTTTCATGATAAAAAGTGAAAAAAAAAAAAAAAAGGTCTCACTGTGTTAAACAGTAATCAAAGTAAAATCCATAACATTAAATAGGTAATTGCTCGGTCCAACAGCTAGAGTCAGAAGCACTTATTTGTTCAGCATATCTCTTTACCTTATTATCAATTCCACGAAACGAAGTGACAAATCCACCAGCTTCATTCGTATGGTTGTACACAACATCCAAAATGACCTGCTCGAATTTCATACATTGTGATAAAGTTGGAAAAAATATATTATATTCTGGAAAAGAAAATAATTCAACACAATCAGATGACATTGCAGTATCACTTTTCCGTGATTTTCACAAAAATTTAGCAAACCTCGATTCCAGCATGATGTAAGGCTTTCACCATTTCTTTAAACTCATAAGAAGCAGCCTGTGGTCCACCACCATTACTTGCATACCGGCTCATAGGAGCGAAAAAATTTATTGTAGAATACCCCCATGTATTAATCTAGTAAAAAAGGGTCAGTTTCTGACATCAGTGAAAAATAACAGCAATACACAAGTAAAAAAATTTCCCCATGAATTTAACTTGAAGAAATTAGAAACTGATATTAACAAGCATTATAAATAATGCTAATGGAAAATGCATTCCCTGTTGCATAAATTTGCCGGACATACTCCCCACATGAAGATGAAAAAGTTTTCTGTGATAGAATTTAATTGTACTTCCTGGTGTCTTTACAAGGCACATCGCATAATTAAAAGCCAAAGTCAAAGAGAAAGGCAGACTTTTTATGTCACCTTTCATTTGTGAGAAAATACCCTCCCTCTGGCTTTGGCAAAATTCATGCATGTCTTATATTACCCAACAGATGAAGTCCTCTAAAAAATATTTCCTCAGAGAACTTTGGTGATGAGACCAATCTAGGTACAACTTTGATGTGAACTAAAATAGACTCATTTGACCCTATGAATGTTTTTCGAAGACACTGGATTCTGTTCAGAGTACAGAAGTGATGTGACTGGACCAATATAAGGTGTAACTAGGGCAATGTTCTCATCAAAAATAATCCACTTCATATAAGTTGAACCATGCATAAATAGACCGTCACTCCCTCCCTCAATATTGAAACTCCTTTCTCCCATTTGGAGAACCATAAAAATGTGATCACACAAATATTTATGTCTCCCATTAAATAACTGGATCCAATCATACATTTAAAGACGATAATGATGAGGACAATAAGAAGATACCCACGCAATGGCTATATATGTTCATTAAAATAATATAAATAATTTATTTTTCGAGCAAGAATTTATATAAATATAAATGATAATAAACATAAAATTAAATATTCATAAATGATACCAATTTAGAATACAAAAGGGAACAATTTGCATCATTATTCTTTGAAAGTGGGTACATAGTTGTGTCACAAAGCATTATATAGCTAACTATTTGTCATACCATTGATTATCCTCATTGTTTAAAAGCTTCTTAGTGAAACTAGAAGAAAGCACAATTCTAAGGACACCTGATGAAGCCTTAGTTTCAAAAGAGCGGAAAGAGGCCATGCATCTAGAAATGGATGCATTATAGAAGAATAATATATGGGAAATCAATATAATGCCAAGAGGAAAGAAATCAGTCGGATACAAATGAGTTTTCACCATAAAGTACAAGCCAGATGACTCAATTGAGAGGTATAAAACTCAATTGATTACAAATGGGTATACACAAACTTATGGCATTGACTATTGTGAAACTTTTGCACCAATTACTAAGATAAGCATTGTTCGTGTTATTATTAATATTGTAGTGGCCCTTGGGTAGCCTCTACATCAATTAGATACAAAAAATACCTTCTTCCGTGAGGATCTTGAAGAGATATGACATTCCTTAAGGTTTTATGAAAACCATTAACCCCCATTTAGTGTGTAGGCTGAAGAAGGTACACAATGGGTTGAAGCAACCCCTAAGAATATAGTTTGGGGAGACACACACAAACAATGTGAAGGATGAGTTATAAACAAACCAACGAAGATCACTTGTTATTCTTTAGGTACACTACTTGAGGTATAATCATACTCCTAGTTTATGTTGATGATATGATTATATTAGGAAATGATGTAATATGAATACACTTACTTATGAACGAGTTGGCTACTGCATTTGAAATAAAACTGATTGGACAATTATGGTATTTCTTGGGAATCAAAGTTGCATACTCAGAGAGAGACATTCATTTATCTCAACACATGTATTACAGGTTTACTTGATCAAACATATATGTTGGATGCAAACTGCTAGCTACACCTATTGAGTCTGAGATAAAGTATGACACATGAAAATAGTGCATCAATTGACAAAGGTAGATATTAGACGTTAGTAGGTTGACTCATATATTTATCACATACTCAACCAAATATTGCACTTGTAGTAGGCACACTTAGTCAATATCTACATGACCCTTAAGATTCATATGAATCTTGCTTATAGAGTGTTGCAATACCTCAAAGAAATCATTGGATTGGGACTTCTATTTCAAAAGAGTGAAACCTTGACCCTTACTAAATATATTGATGCTGACTATGTTCGATATACCTTAGATAGACATTTCATCTCAAGATACTACTCATTTTTGGGAGACAATATAATCACTTGGTGCAGCAAAAAGCAATCAGTGTTGCCTGTTCAAGTGCTGAGGTAGAATTCAGGGCTATGGCTCAAGGTATTTATGAAGCCCTATGAATCAAAGGTATCATGTCGCATCTTCAGATTAATTTGTCAAACCTATCAAATTACATTGTGATAATAAATTTGTTATAGAGATAGCAAGGAATCTAATACAATTCCAATGAGGAAGTATTATAGAAAGGGTAAGAATACTTGAATAAATAGAAGATAAGTGAGTTATAGAAGGTTGCGCATTGTAATAAAGAGGAAAAAGGGGGTTAGATATCAAGAACCAGAAGAGAGAGAAGAGGGGGAGAGGGCAAGGAGGAGAGGAGGCTGACTGCCTACAAGAGGCCCAAGGCTACATTTGACAAGGCAGAGCGTGGAGTGGTCTACTTATTTTTCTACCATTATCTTATTGTTTTTCCCTATTCTTGTTCTCTTTCTATCACCTAATCAATTGATATATATTTGTAGTTGTTCTAGATACAGTTGAATCTTATTTCTCTTTCATATACATATATATAGCAGTGGGACCGTATTATAATCTTCTACAGCATGATCGTACAAAACACATTGAGGTAGACAAATATTTCATCGAGGAGAAAATAAACAATGACATAATTATTACTCCATATGTGTCCTTCCAAAAACAATAAGCTGACATATTCACTAAGGAACTCCACTGACCAACACTGATGAAGATGATTAGCATCCTGAGAATGGAGAATATTCATTCACCAACTTGAGGGGAAGTGTTAAGACTTATAATTCATGTATTATTTAATTTCCCCTTTATATTTCCATAGTTTTAAGTCGTAGTTGTATTTTGTCCCTTTGTTTTAAGTATAGGATCCATCATATCACATATGAGAGACCCAATACGACCAGATTGCAACCCTATATAATATACAAGGGCTTTTGTGGCCTAACTCAAATACAAGTCTCATTTTATCCTTCTCAGAAACCCTAGCTTTCACCATTCACGACTGAGAGCAACCACAGAAAGGGAGATTTTAAAGAAATTAAGTATGATTTAACAGATTTAATTTTTGTTGCTTAGTTTCTTGTATTGGTTGGTTAGGTTGTCGGTCAGTTTCTTAGGTTGGTTGGGCTGTTGGTCAGTTTCCTAGGTTGGTTGAGCTGTTTGTCAGTTTCCTAGGTTGGTTGAGTTGTTTGTCAGTTTCCTAGCTTTGGTTGAGTATCCCATAAATCATGGGATACAACTTAGGTACTCTAGAGTCAGGGTAATGGTATATAACTAGCAATTGTATTATGAATTGATAAGATAAAATTTTCCCAACTGTTTATGCTTTCTTGGTTTGCGTCACAAAATCAATTCTAATCTGCCTGACTTGGCTGTCTCTCCAGCTGACTCTCAAGTTTTGTCTACAGCTCTTCAGTAACAAGGAACTTATGCACAATATAAAATCCCATATATCCCATTGGAAACAACTATTAAATTCAATGACACCCAGTTGGCCCATTTGGTTCTAATTTCTCTGGGTTTTTGTGGAAGTTAAAGATAAGATCCCTCATGTTACAATAGCTTTTACTGCTAAATAAAATAGGCACCAAAGGTTAGCAAAGAGATGACTACCGTGCCATGTCCTAGATCTAATGATGATGCAGTCCGAAATACAGCCCATAATTATGAAAAAAATTTACTTTATCTGCCTTTCATTACTTGCCATCATTTTCCAAATGGCTGGTAAAAAAGGCTTTCTCAATGGAGAACTAGATACAGAACTGTTCATATATGGCCTCAACTAGTCCCAGAAATCGAGGTCAAGTCACCTAAAGTAGGACAAATAATTTTCACATTAATTTTCAGCAAGGAACATATAATTCTTGCCTTTTTCTGAAATAATCCTCTAATGGTATTGTCCTAGAGTTTTCTGGACGTAAATGACATTTAACTTACAGAAAACAACCTTTTCATCATGCCAGAAAAATTCAACAAAGTTCCTTTAATTAAAAGGTCTTAGGCGTTTCAATTACTTGGTGTGGAGGCACAAAGTACCTTGATTAATTCAGCTTAATCAAACGCATACTCACAGGATTCGGTTACCACTGCAAAATTGTTGATCATGTAAAAACAACAGTATTGTTGACGGTGTCAATGATCATAATGATGCGGGTGATACTAGTAATGATTTTGATGGTTGGAATAGCAGTTTAATCAGATAAGAGATTTCCTGAACACATACACTCAGTGGCACCACTTTATACTTCGCCTTGGAAAACTAATCCAGCCTATATTTCCAAAATATAACTCCCAACACTGAACTGATTTGCCTATTGCATGGAATATTGGGAGTTGAATATCATCAAAATGTCACATCATAATAAAGTTCCTATAACCTGCGTTAGAATAGAATTCAAACAAAACTTTGAGTTGTAGACCAATTTTTCTTCTCTTGACAGTTTGATGATCTTGAACACATGCATCACTCCCTCTCATAATCTTCTTGTGTAAACGTAGACGTCTACATAATTACACTATAGATTATGTATCTCTATTTCAGTCCCTATTCATTACAGGATTAGACCCATGTAGAACTCTGACTTCAATCTTATCAACTGAATATGATTTAAGCAATTGTTCACCTACTGAAGATATCATCTACTTATAAAATGATAAAGCTTGCCACAACATGGAAATTTTTAGACTCGAACAGAATCGAGCAGGCTAGGTTCTGTAGTAGTAAAAAGACGGAAAAAAGGAGAAATCCAATATAATGAAGATGAGTACCATGTGATCCCTTGGATTCGGGCGCCTCTGAAATTCCATTTCATCAAACTCAAAAACTGGCAGTAGTTCAACAGCATTGATACCAAGCTCTATTAAGTGTGGTATCTGAAAAGATATCAATCAGAATAAAACATCCGACATTGGGAAATATTCACAACTATAACGACCTTGTCAGAGTAGGCTGCATTTCAAACATGGGGAGAAAAAGATAATAATTGAAGAATTAATGAGAAAATCAGATCAACATTGTTTCCAAAGCCTGCTACAACATAATTAATGTACATGCATGCTATCAAAAGACGTGAAGCAATGCTTAACCACCAAAAACATACATAGATCAGCCATTTTACAATAATCCCGTTTTAATCCAGGTAATAAATTAATAGTAGGATGGGCACAAAAAATTCTATTTATCAAACAACATGCCATGAACCTATTCAGGCATAAGATGTTATTCTACAAATTAGAAAATTAAATGTGAACTCCCAGTGTTCATATCCGAGACTAGATCAAAATAAGTAGCAGAATAATTAGAAACAGATTAGAGAATACAGTACGATTCACACCCAGAATATCAGAATGGAAGGTCACCTACCATTCTATCTAGCAATCCAAGAAAAAAATGTTCTGGCTACTTCCCATGTCCACGTCATAGACTTTTAAATTCAGTGCCCTTCACTGCACTGAATGTTTTCACGTCTTGGAGAAAAATACCAATTAGCATACTCAAAATACATATATGTTCAAGAATAGTGACTTTCTTTAAGTTTCCATACAATAATATAAAAATTATCATATTTTCGTAACTTTTAGCCTGACCAAACTTCCAAAGGCTACCATAACAGACTTACTACTATTTTATGAATTTATATAAACTATAGAGCATTATCATAACTGGATTCCTAAACAACATTTTCTACTTTCAAAATTTCTATCGACGAAAAACATTTCAGTTGACTATATAGTTAAGGGTTAAATGCTAACCTTTTCAATTACACCAAGATAGCTTCCTCGAATACTTGCATCCAACCCACTTGATTCATGAGCAGTGAATGCACGGACATTCATTTCATATATAATCAAGTCCTTCTGCAGGGGGAATATCAATTTAAATCCTCAAAGAGAATTTGAAATTAGATGATTACAAAGTAATTTATCCATCATACCTCTGCTATGTTTGGAAGCTTGTAGTCAGGTCCCCAATCAAAGGCATCAGTACTAAAATCATAAGTTCCAAGAAATTTTGATATCTTATTTGTGGAATCTCCAAAATATCTCCGACCTTCGACCAATTTAGCATAAGGGTCCAAAAGGATATTACTGTTGTCAAATCGATGCCCTTCCTCCCGAGCATTAGGACCATCAATACGATAACCATAATGAATCCCACTACGACCTAGACCCTGCATACAAAAGAGAGAAATTTTGTAAGTTATCAACATTTATCAAGTTGGTGAGATGTAATTTCCCTGAGTTCTAGATCCATTAATGATGGATATCTTCCATACATCTTCATGACATTTGCATTAGACAAATTTATCAAACTCGAGTATATGTAAAAGAATGCGTTCTATTTAGTTTTTGTCAATCGATTCCTCCTTACCAAAAACTCCTGGTCCTCAATAATAGAAGCAAGTCCAAAAAGATTTTTTCACAATGGACAAGGAATAGATCCTTTCTCAACTCGGATATGATAAAAACCTCAAATTGGAATAAAATATAAAAACAGTATACATCTTGTGTCCAATAGCTAAACTCAAATGACCTACTATAGACCTGGTGTATAACCCGTCATTCTCTTAATATAACCTTTTATACAACGGTCAAACTCATTTTTGATAAATAAAATAAACAAATGTGGTCCTTACCTCATGTATAAACTGAATATGAACTACCCACATGGCCTAACATGTACTAAATATTTAGTAACTCTTTTCCTATTGTTAATAATCCTTGTATTCGATGATCAAACTTATTTCTCATAACCCTAGTAATAAGAGGGTTAGTTTATAATGAACAAAAAAAAATTATTGAGCATAAGATCTAATATACACCTTGTATAGAATCATCATGACTATAGATAAAAGGCCTAAGGATCTTATGCAGGTATTGTGCCCAGTAGTTCAATTCTAGTGTAGCCTGTTAATTCCCTTACGTCTACTAGCCTAACATAATGCACCGGAATGCAATAAGATCATCTATGAGACGTATGCCATTTGTTTAGCTTCAATAAGACTTAATCTAAGCCTTGTTAGACTAGTAGGCAGAGGTCAAAATAATTTCTTTTCTTAAGGGGTGGTTTCATGTTTTCCAAACTTAACTTGGGATAATTTTAGGGATGAACTCTAATAGCTTCAAATACAGCTGGTACTAGCCATTCTCTGGATTCTATACATTCACCCTACAATATAAATGTATAACTTATTTGGGCATTTGCCCAATGGTCAAGATCTAATAATATATTTTAGGTCTAAAGTCCAAAAGTCTAAATGAGTATCATCACATGATTTTATCAAATAAATGACATTCCATTGATATTTCAAAATGGATCCCATGAAGATTCAATTGGTCCATGTCATAAACTTTCTAAATAGAAAATATACCATAAATTCGTGGGCCATATCTGACAATCCTCTAGTTAGTCTTTATCCAAGGACTCCATTCTATGAACTTGCAAATAAATGCCTCTTGAATTCATAAAGAAAAGCTCTGCCGACATTCAACTTTGTACATGACCGTTTATACAAAGAGATATGAACTATCCATGGCATCATTGTACAACAAGTATCAAAGATGCTCTTTCATCAAAAGGATCTAGGTATCACTAAAGATGGTCAATGGAGGGATCAAAATTTAAACTGACATTGATGGATCATCCCATTTGCAGGCCCAACAAGAATTTTGATAATTCAAGTGACCACAAAGACTATTCTTATTGTCTTTGACATTACATGGGCATTACGTTCTCCTTATCATGCTCTTCTTGACATCATATAATTGAATGGAAAATTACGATAGTTGAAGGCCATGATGAGTGTGAGAATTCTTCTTAAAAAGACAAATCAAAACATTATTATTTACCAACATGTCATACATTCAGGATTAAATTTCTTCATCATCAAACTGTGTGGCACTTTAAAATAAGGGCGATTGATTTTTTTTATTATCAAAAAATTTAATTTGTCTTTGGATTTCATTTAATTTTAATATTTTGATAACTATTTCTTATGCTATCATTATTGTATATATATTTTAAATTCAGTAATAATTTTTAATATATATTATAACTTAGACGCTTAAACGTTTTTGAGCACCTAGATAGTTTTTCTAATTACAAAATGCATGAATGTAATTAAGATTTTTTTATGTTTTTAGTCAGACTTTGAATACCTTTTTCTTAGTTTTTGTTTGTCCTCATCATTCCTATTCCTTCCTTTTTATAAGTTTTATTATAAGCAGCGTTTATTCTCAATTTTTATTACTCAAACATCTGTCATAATTTTCAATTTTTAATAGTTTCCGTTTTTCATTATTTTAAACAATTAAGGACCCTCAATAATTTTATAATGTTGAAACAGAGAAAAAAACTTCATATCATTTCATTTCAATTAAGATAAATAAAACAATGATTATAATCAAATGGGAGATAGATTGAAATCCACATATAAACCATTTTAACCCAAAAGCAGTTGGAACCCATTGCCATAGATTACTTTGGAATCCACAAGTGATACCCGATAGATCAAATCTCTCATATGAATAGGCAACGTAAGCATATTTGTTGTTTGTCAAAGGCCCATCAACAGGCAAGCCTTGACCTCAAATGCCCACAAGATACTGCAACTCTTGCCCTTTTCTTGCCTGAGAAAGAACCCTTTGTTTGCATCTTAAAGCTCAGACTCTCCACAGAATACTTAAAAAGGAACAAAACATTGCCCATTGGCTGGTCTCTCTCTCTCTCTCTCTCTCTCTCCCCTTCCTCCATCTCTCTCTCTGTCTCCATTTTTCTCTCACTTTAGAACTTTTTATTATGATCAAGTCTCTTTTCAATAGAGTTGTGGACATTTTATTTAGACGTAGCTTGACTATTACAAACACCAAAATGTCCTATTCACTGGTCAACTAGAAGACCTGTCTTTTGTCCCCTATTTGGATCAAACAATGCTGGGAGTTTGTATTCCGCCCTCTATTACATCATTTTTCAAGGACTAATTGCCCAGTTAATACGTGTAACTTGATCCAGGTGCCTAGGACATTGTAATTTTCAAAACATAGCAAGAGATAATCTATGCTTTAAACACCTCAGTAATGAAATTCTTCTTTTAACCACAAGAAAACAATAGCACTGTGGGAGAGAAAGGACAGAAACACTGTGAAGTTCTATGTTGAAATAAACAAATAAGGGATAATATGATGCTACCTCCACACAAATATGCCATATATCTCCTGTCTTGTTCTTAGAACGATCCAAAACAATCTCAACCATATTAGTACCCAGGGCTTCACCTTTTTCCCTACGTAACCAACAGCAGATGAGAAAGAAAAAAATTAATTTACTATGAACAAGAAAAAAGTAATTACACATTCATCCAACTTAAAGCCAGAAAATACCATTCACTCAAAAAAATATGCCACTCAGCTAAACTAGACGATATTCCACGACTGGATTCAACAGAAAAAGGACAATATGCATTTCTTTCCAGTCGGAATTGTCACAGGACAAAAAAATTCAATTAAGATCATGTACTCTCTCATGTGATTTCAATCTACAACGTGTTGAACGTAATATCTAAATTAATAGAACAAGAAAAAGGAAAATTACCCGATTTGTAATAAGTTATTTTTAACCTCGAGATTTAGTAAGATGTACTGGCGAATGTTAAACAGAAAAATAAAAATAAAGTGGAAAAAAGATATAATTCGTTCACGAAGGAAATGAACATCTCATCGTATTTATGAGAACGCAGAAAAAGACTATATCATAAGATATTTACAGAGAAAAGGTCAAAAGCAGTTTGTTATCATTAAAGTATAAGCATGCATGACGTAGGAAATCACTGCTGTGGAACCCGAAAATCAAGGGGTAAACTCCGAGAAAAGACGATTATATAATGCTACTCATGTAGACTTTTACAGGGAAAGACTTAGTTATTATTCTTTCTACCATCACCTATTGGACTCTTGAGCATAGCAGTGGACAGAATGATCTGAACATTTTCCTATCTTTACAGGTGTAGGTTGAAGCAAACTCACTTTCTTTCAAGAACTTTATGGTGAAGCCTCAAAGCGTAAATCAAATTAAAAATCAATCATCCTTTTTGACATGCCCATATATTGCATTTTGCATGCCATGCTGAAATTGTCTCTAGTTGAGGTTGGCTATGGCATCACGTACTCAGAGTCAGTTTAGGCAATTCATTTCAGAAAACTCTATCCCATCAATTGTGCTGTTTTGATTGAACAATTTACTGGTAATCTCATTATCCTCGTGGTATCTCAAGAAACCATGCTTTACAGTTAAATAAAATAACGTAAAAATTAATTTTTTGAACAATAATGAACATCAATAACTTATTCTGATGTGTGCACGAACAAAATCAAGAGTTGGTGGTGTAGCTTAATACCTTTCAGTATTTGACAAACAAAGTATGACAGAGGATGCATGCTTTGAGAAAATAGCAAAGTTTATTCCACTCTCCGCTTCTGACACTCCAAGCGGAGAAGCCTTTCCAGGAGAGACTTTCAGGGAACCCTTTAACTCAGATGTTGTGGTGGCCTCTTCCTAAAATACATAAGAAAAAATTAGAGCATAAAAAAAATTGTGATGATTTATATTATCTGCTAAATGACATTATACCCCACACAACGTGATAAAAAAAACTACATTTGCAGCAGTTGAGCTTCTGATCCATCCCTAAGTTCGCAAATTGGTTATCATAAAGCCCAAATGATGGATAAAGTAAGACTACACAAATTGGATTCCAAAGCCATTCTAATGTTGAGGAATGGTTGCCCATTTTACTCATGGGAAAAGGGGAGAGGGGGAGATGGTATCCTAAGGCAACAAGTGAACGAATGAACAAATTAGGAGATAGAACATTCTCTCATATTAAAGATAAAAAAATACTTCTGAAAAGTATAATTATTTTCTTTGGATCATAAAGAAGATCTGAAAGTGTTAACAGTGAGATGAAACTCAAATATTGAAAAATATCATGAAAAGGAAAAAAAAGACATGAAATGGCATTAATGGTATGTTCTTCATCTCATGCACAAGACAGCATGAAAATCACGTTTCTGGTTGTTGGCTAGTATTAAGGTTCATTTGAAAAGAAAGAAGGCCTGATTTAAGTCTATCAGCATATCAGGAAGCTAGTTCTTCAAGTTATCACAATTAAGTACTTTTTAATGAAAATAATGCGTAAACAACTTATTACTCTTCTACATTTAATGATATTATTTTAATAAAAATTATTTAAAATGGCTCGCATTATTCCATTTTCTTTCCAGTGCATTCCTAATTTATATACTTTCTAGTTTTAAATCTTAGAGAAATGTACTTGTAATTTTTTTATCTTTTCTTAAATATTCAGTAATTTTTTACAAATATCTACTAGAGCATACGTCAATTTTTTCATGGCCTAGTTACCTAGTTGTAGAGTACTGGCACTTCCTTGGGCACCTAAAAAACCCTGGATCATAGCAGCAACCAGTTGAACTTTTTCCAACAACTTGAAGAGACTTCTTAAAAGACAAAGAGTGACCAATTGTTGCACCTAACTCCATTAAAATGTAGCTGAAAAAAATATGCTTACTAGAGTAGAATTTTCAACATAGTAACTGTGTCAAGAGAAGCCTAAAAAGTAAAAGAAAAGACCGACAAAATGAATGAAAGCAGTGAGAAAGAATATGATACTTCCAATTCGCGCAAGATCAAAAGAATTTGCAGTAAACAGCTGTATGAGACCGTACTGACATATCCAACATCCAAATAGTTGAGATAAGATCAAGGCATGAGATAAACTATAAAGCATTAGGGAAGTTTTATCAACAATAAAAGAAATACTTGAAACCACGAAAGACTTACAAAAAAAAGAAGAGGATGAAAAATACCTCCAGTACAGTATCTTTTGCAAAGTTGTTATAAATACTTGTCTTATAGCGCCCAGTAGAGTTTTGCCTTTTAACCTACATTGAAAACAGAATTTTTACCCAAGGTTCTAGACATTCTCACAGAAAAAAAAAGGCAATGTAAAGGAATTAGCGTAAAATGGTACATGCCTCGCTATATGATTTTTGCCTTATACAAGGAATATAAGTTCTGCTCAGTTTCAGCCTGTAAAGTGAGATCTGAGGATAAGAAACTGTAGCATCGGTAATAAAGATGAAGCAGAAATACGATAAGATTTACATGACACAAGAGATGGAATCACGACAATTAGCATGATTCTGATTTGTTTGCAATGAAAAATCATTATAAGCAAACTGAAGGCCATAAAACAATGGGCTGCATCAAGATTTAAACATAACATGGATCTATAGACTATATTTTCCAACAAAGTGAATGACGTCTGGCCTGCATTCTATGTCAAACAAGCTCTCTGGCTTTTAAGATCTAAGTTACACTCATCATATAAATCACAACAGAAATCATCAACTATCCAAAGAACCTCATCAGCTAGGAACCTGGATAGTGACTGAGCGGCAAGTATTAGTCTTCATTATAACAAGTGGTTGTTCTTTGGTGATAATAGCATGCGCTAAAAGAACAGAGCGTCTTAATGGTTCACCTATGATTTTCGGTGCATTCTTTCCCCATATCTCATCATCGACATTGGTTCTCGTCTGCAGTTGTATTGATTCAGCGATAAAACAGAAAATGGCAACACTCAAGCCAATTTTCAGCAAAACTAAATGCTTATGATCTCTATGCCAGGTTTCCGTGTTTTCACACGTCAATTATGATGATTAGGGAATTACTCATTATCCTCTAGATCGAGAAACATTCAAAAGTCATAATACTAGTTTACGATTTGAAACTCCCTAGCATCACATTCTGTAACTACCTGCTTGTCGAGAACATTTAAATATTGATCTTGTTTTCAGTGAAAAACTAAATACTATAGATCGGTCGTTTCTCTAATTTCCGAAGACTTCTCTTAGCTCACAATCAAAAACTAAACAATTTGACGAAATCCAAGAACAAAAATGAAATGAAGAAAGATCATATGTAAGATAACAGATTCGATTCGTCTTCGTGCCACTGCCTGAATCACGATCATTTCAGGAAACATGGAAAGCAATCACGTTCAAAAGCAGATTACCCGATGCGAGAGCGAGGGCCGCCGCCCGAGGAGGGAGAGCAGAGACAGTTAGACAAGCCACGGATCGCCCCCTCCTTGCCACCGCGGTGACGACGTCTGACCCCGCTGGAATCCAGCCAATGAGGGTGCACCCGACGACCCCTCACCCCCTGGCTTAGACAAAGAGCAGACTCCATGCCGGAGGAAGACGCGACGGAAATGGCAGCAAATCGGAGATCGTGGAGCGATGCGATCGGCCACAACCGACTGGCCTCTACGACGCTCCCTTCACGTCTCCCATTCCTCCTCCTCCTCTTCCCGTCGCCGCCCCTCCCTCCCTCCCTCTACCAGCCCAGGATGGCGGGACGGAGCTCCTCGCCGGAAATACCCGTGCCCATGCGTGGGAAAGATTCTCCTCGAGGAGGTGGTGGGCCCGGCCCGTTTGAAATATCTGTTATAACGAGACGTGCCGCCCCATCTCCCTCGGATCGCGACCGACGGCCCGGCCGTTGCCGTTGGTTCCCGCCACGTGTCAATCATATTATTCAGACATCCACGTTTATCCGTTTTATTACAGGCGACACTACTTACATTACTTAATCATTACAAAACTACCCCTCGACAATGCACTAAATAAGCCCCACTAGCATAATAGGGTATTATTGGCCAGCAGCTCACACTATGCACCTAGTACAGTGTGAGTTGGGTCTATGGGTCTATTTTTTTCTGTAAAAAGAAAAGGTTGCTCTCAATTAGTGATCATTTGGTATCAGCCTTTAATAATTCCCCATATTTCAATAGAAATAATGTAGAAATGAATAATTTATCTTCTTCTATTGTTTGACAACTACCATGTAATCTCTTTCATACAAACCAAGCTGAGGTCAACTCCTCTTCTACAATCATCTGAAATTGTGTCATTTCTTAACACTTTGCATTTCATCTTTCTTTCCTTGATATTTGGTGTTTCACCTTCTTAATAGCTTGTCTTTCATCATGTGCATGTCCATGTCCATCTATGCCATTGTGTGGCACTAATGTTATACCATCCATGCTTGTGCAACACTTGCCTATGATGAGATTTGCATTTGTGCCATATTACCCTATGCCATGACATACAAACCATCATGTTCAAGCCTACATGCTTTGCAAGTTCCATGACATGCCACACATGCCACAAGTGCACACTAATGAGTTCCAATGCACATATCATGTATGTTTACATGTGCTATTATGTGCATCTTTTCATGTCTCTTGTGTCATCTTGTGGTGCTACATTGTATCAACCATCATAGAGTGTTGACACAAACATTCATCCATTCATGGCATAAATGTTCAATCCTAAATGTTTTGCAGGTTCCATGACATGCCCCCAAATGCCACAAGTGCACACTAATGCATGCCAATGCACATATCATGTATGCTTACATATGCCATTATGTGCATCTTTTCATGTCTCTTGCATTGTCTTGTGGTGCTACCATTGTATCACCCATCATAGAGTGTTGACATAAACATTCACCCATTCCTAGCGCACATGTTGAAGCCTACATGCTTCACAAGTTCCATAACACACCCCCACATGTCATGCACTGATGTGTGCTGATGTACATATCATGTATGGTTACATATGCCACTATGAGTGCCTTTGCATGTCCCTCATGATGTTTATGGTGTTATCAATTCTATCATCCATCGTAGTGTATTGACATAAATATTCGCCCATCCTTAACACACATGTTCAATCCTACATACCTCACAAGTCCCATGATGTAACCCCAATGCCATAAGTATGTATTAATGTGTGCCCATGTGCATGTCTTATATGCCTACATGCTTCACAAGTTCCATGATGTGCCCCCACATGTCCTACATGTGCCCTCGTATGTGTCTCATGTGCCGTCTTGTGGTGCTACCATTGCATAGCCCACGTGTGCATTGACACTGCACACCTGCTGAGTGCCTCTGGCCTGTCCCTTGTGCCGCCGCGCGCCGTTGTGTGCCGCCGCGCGCCGTTGTGTCCCGCCGCGCGCCGTTATGTGCCGCCGCGCGCCATTGTGCGCAGCGCACGCCCGTGCCATATAGACATAACCTGCCCTTGACTCTCTCTCTCTCTCTCTCTCTCGCTCTCTCGCTTGCTCGTTAGGAAGTGAACTCCCCTGGTTTGGCGTTGCTTCCTTGCCGGGATCTGCTGTTCCGAGGGATTCGGAACTCTATTTTAAAAGCAGTTGTAAGAGATTTCAGAATCGACCCGAAGACCGCTTTGTACCGGGGGGGCCACCATTTAGCTTATGGGTTCCTAGGGACCAACTGCATCGCGTCTTCTTGCAGACAGTACACGCCCACCCCTCTTTCGAAGTTGCTAAGCCGCCGCCTCGTGCATGTATTCGAACCCGTCCCCCTCCTCCCGCCGCTTCCTGAGGGCCCTGTGCGCCGCCCTTCCGCCGCCTTCGCACCTCCTCTCTCGGGCGCAGTGCGGTCCAATTTGTTCGACGCAGTACACGCAGGCTCGTCCTGTTTATACCTCGTGAGTGCAGTTGCATCTTTTGTTTCTGGGCTGCCTGCGTATCGTTTGAAATGGAACAGTTCCATGTTGGATGTCTGCGGCCAAATTTTCTCATCCGGGGTGAAAATATGTGCATTTTTTAAGAAGAAAAATCTGATCGTCAGTGTGAACTTGTGTTGTCCAGCTGTGAACCTGCGGGGATTGGGCTGTGTGCGAGGAGTGTTTCCTCAATGGCTCTCCGATTTGAGGTACGGAGAATTCATTTTCATCGATGCTCCTTTTTCACGTCGTGGTGCATTCAAATTCAGTGATGTTGCTACCGTTCTGAAAGCTTGGATTGGTTATTATGACAACTTCTCTCTCCGGTATGAAGCGCCAGTAGCCAGTTGTTGAACAATTAAAAGGGTAGGGTACAATGTACAATGGTAGTGGAGCACTGCGAAAAATCGAAAGTGATGACGATGTTAAACAATCTCCATAATAAGTAGGAAGATTAATAAGTTCTTTTTCACTTTGCATGGTTGAAAATATCAGAACAGTAAGAAAACTGTCTTGGATGGCGATGTAATTTGTGAAGTTTAGGATTATCAAATACACACCACAATTTGGATTTTCCTAGGCTTTCAAAAGGCCCCGGTGAAGAAATGTCCACCTCTTTATGTCTCCATGGTGGAATACATTTATTGCGAGTTGGGGATCCTCTCACTAGAGTGATTATTTTTTTAATTTTATTAAGAAATTTAAATTTCTATGCATGCTTGCTTTTATTCTGCATCTTTTCTTCCTATATTCACTGTAAAATTCAGCTATATGTAAAGATGGTGAGCTTAGTTGAGCATTTTGTCTCATAAGCTATTTGAAGATGAAAAGGGGGAATTGGTCAGACTTTCATGAATGAATGTTCTTTTTTCTTCAACGCATTTTTTTACTCAAAAAGGGCTATTTTTAATTTATTTTTAAAAAACTCAATATATTTTTCATCTTAAATAGTTACTTTTTGATGACTGTTTGAAGATATTCTGATTCTGGGGTACAGGATCTTTCCAACTCCGAGGTTAGAAAATCCCTTTCAAGATGGCCTAGGCTCGCTAAAATTTATCATTGATCAGTTATCATTTAGCGTTTCTGTCACAGATAAGCACTAACCATGGTTTCATAAGTTTTATGCAGTATCATGTGAATTGGAACAATTATCTTGATCTGAAAAGTAGGCCTTTTTTCATTTTCTCTTTTATGTTGTCTTAATATGATTTTTTTTCACATGAAAACCAGATAGGTTTCTTATTTACGGATTCCTAAATGGATTAATGTTCTTCCTGGCAGGTAATAGGGAGGTTTAATCGTGCTCGAGCTGCTCAATTGACACTTCCACACTACATATGTCAAACACCATTGTTTATGCCCGTTGGTACACAAGGTCTACAATTATCTTTTGTTACTCTTCTAATGTTTATGCATGTTTATGAACAAGGTTCTTGTACTTTTTCTTTTATCCTCTCACCGTCATTTTGACATGTTAGGCACGAAAAGTAAAGCTTCTGCTTCTGCTTGTACTCTATAAGATATATTTACGAGTATTTTTTTTCAATTTGTTGTAGTTTCTGTCATTTTAAATCCTGAGGTTTTTCAAAGACTATTTAGGCCATATAAATCGTGATCTTTCCTCATAGTTTTGTCAACAAGTTCATGATTCATCTAGGTATCCATTTTCTTAATTTAGTAGGGATTTAGTCAATATAATTTCTATTTGTGAATATTATGCTGTAGAAGAAGATGCTCTGGCTCCCTTTTTCATTGCCACAGAAGAAGAATCAATGGGGTGGTGAAACACCACTTATAATGCAGTGCACCATGGAAGCCAAACGGTTAGAAAAAGGAAGGGGAATCGTTTAAGGTCCCACTTCTCAAACATAAACCACGTTAGTGTTAGGCATCTAAGCTATTGAAGTGCATAATTGCCACCAAATGACAAGTACTGCTTGAGGCATTATTATCATTTAAACAATTCTAATCATTCATCGATCTTAATCAAGAGAAGAAAGATATAATTATTAAAATATTCCCACATAATTGTAATGTCTAGGGCAATTTGAATTCTTCCTCAGGATAATGGGTCAAAAGAGGGAGGGATGGATGGAGGACCAACTCGAAAAAAAAATTGAGACTCAGTCTGTCCCAAAAATGCTTAGGCACAGCCGTTTCCAAAATGCCATGTTTGATCCACTTAAAAGATGCCTCAATCCAACACAAATTCGTCCAGTTCAAGTAACGCTAAGTTTAGTTTCCATATCCAGCAGCCGATGAAGGAATGATAAAACTCAAAATCATGAGGACCTTTTGTCCCATGGCTTACCCATTTATTCCCTATGTGGATTTTATGCAGACCTTATGATTGCTAGTATACTTGGCATCATGCATGCTTTGTCCCAAGTGGTAAAAGTATTAATTGCCGTTTGTACACTATTTTCAAACATATTTTGGTCTTTTACTGGCATGTAATATGCCTATAACATTTGGTATAGCAGACGTTCCCCTGGGAGGCCCGCACAATGGGCTATTAGCTCAGTGATAGAGCGTGACCCTGTGCCTGGGCAGTGAGGGTTCCCAATCGTATGGATAGTGTAGTGTGCTCTTCAGCGCCTGACCTGGAGGTGTGAATGCTGTTCAGGAATGTAAAAATGGTTATTTAAATATGCTTTTTGTGATAGTATCAAGCCGATGATCTATCCTATGGATTCTTATCATCTTCGTCTTTCTTGATTGGTTATCAACTCTATATCTTGGCTTAATATTAAATATGGCTTGTTATTTACTTGCTCTGCTTATGGCACAGTCTTCTTGAGTCTAATTGCAGTAGGTTTTCCTTTTCAGGTACAATAAAAGGTTTAACTTATAGCCAGCTTGAGGATATTGGCTGTCAAATTATACTTGGCAACACGTACCATCTAGCACTCCGTCCCACTGCAGAGTTGATTGATGACATGGGTGGTCTCCACAAATTTATGAATTGGGATCGGGGTTTGCTGACAGACTCTGGTGGATTCCAAATGGTGATGAAGATGTTCCTTTCTCTTCTATGTTTTTCTATGTATACTCTATTATTCGCATTCACTAGTTCTTCACCATTCACACTTGCAATTCACAGGCAATACTAATAGAATGATTTGCTTTTCTTAGGATGGGTTTGATCTAATAATTTCGCAATAACAGTGCCTTTGGTGCTCAGGTGGGTTATATTTGTTCCTGTGCTGTGTTGATATTCACATGGTGGCTTGGACATTCCATAAGAACTGGGTGATACATCCTCAAACTATTAGGAAACAAAGTTCTCTTGGTGGGCAGGAACTGACCCAGTTTAAATTGGGTTGGGTGGTTTAATCTGGCAATATTCCTTGATATATCATAAAATTTGTTAATTTTCTTATCTAAAGATTCCCAGAATAAAAGGAGCAGCGACTGTGTCTGCACCAAATTTTGTATATTGTTGATGTTGTCTGAAGCCTCATATTACCCAAAAAATGGATCCCGTTTTAATAGCTCCAAATAAATCAAATACATGCATTAAGTTATGAAGGCTTCTCATGTGCAACAATGAAAGCACTTTTTCATTCTTTCATATACTACGGGATCTCACTTGGAAAAGAAAATGTGGGCGTCGAAACCTCAACGAACTCGTGTGGACACTCCTCATCCCTTTACGTATTGAACTTATTATATGAGCATTATCTTTCTCTGTATGCTTATGGATAAGATAAATATCATATCAGAGTACTTTTCACTTTGCATTGCTGTCATGGATGGGCTGTAATTTCCTTGTATTCTTCTAAGATAGCTGTTGACCAATTATTCACGTTCATCTTTTTGATGCAACAGGTTTCTTTATTGCATTTAGCTGATATCACTGAGAAGGGTGTGACATTCCAGGTGACGTTTTGTGTTTATTGTGATGAATCATTATCTACATCTTGAAACATCTACGAAAGGCTATCAAGGTCCAGGAAAATAGATTAGATTTTCACTAAAATTGATTTTTTTTCTATGGCTGCTATTATTTATACAATCGCGTCCATGTATTCTTCAAATTTGATGTGCTATTTATCAATATATTTGAGTGGTAGAAATTTATGAACTAAGGACATAATCTTTTGTAAATTTAAGAGCCAAGAAATCTCTACTGATATCAGAAGAAAAAAAAGTTCTTCATTTGAGAGAAGCTCAATTTTGGACAGTGATATTGGCTGTGCGTCTGTTCATATGATTAGTTTGCATATATTATCACTGAGTTCCTTACATGAAACTGGTTCAACGCAGCTTTGTTGAATCTGAGCATAATGGGTATCTTTGCCCAGCAAGAGGGTAAATGTTAAGAAGATGAGAACATTAGTCTTTTCTTCTATCGTTAATCCATTTTTATGTTGTATCCCCAGTGCCCTTGTAATGGGAGTATTTTTTACATGAGATCTTTACTGGGTCTGTCTTATTTAAACTAGACTGTTGGGAGTTGATGCACAAATCCTTTTGGCCTGACTGATCATCGCTCCTTGGTATCTTTTGTCTTCTCCTATAAAGAGTTTTAATTGCCAAATAGTTTATCCTTTTTGTGCCTTGTCCCATTCCTTCACCTTCATTTCCTGGAAAAAGGTGTTGCGATCCATTTCTTTGTTACTTATAGGAGAACTATTATTTTACTGCCGTCTGCATTTTATTTGTAAAGCAACATATGAATCTCAAATAATTGAAGCATTCTACATGCATTTAAAACAGTGCAAATGCGTCTGTTTTATGCATGTACATTCTACGCATAGGTGTCTAATCATCATTAGTACGTTTTTAAGTGTTAAAATGGTATCATGATTGCTTTAAGATTCTTACATTCCGTAGATTAATGGGTCCAAATTTCATTGGTATGTTTTCAGTCACCGGCTGATGGCCAGCCAATGCTTCTGACGCCTGAAGAATCAATTCAAATCCAGGTAGTGATATCCTTTTTACTGTAGTAGCTTCGTTTGGAGTCCTTGAATTGCTTAAGTTATTTTTCAAACTGAATGTGTCATTCTGTACATTCTCTTCTCCACCGAAAGATGCAATTGTGATCATTTTTTCTGAACCTTGTTAAATTATGTTATGTGGATGTCATTTTTTCGTAGAGCATTTGACATAATTTGGGAATGGTGCAATTTTAATAGTGTTATTTAAATTATATTGTCTATGGAGATCCGTCATATGTTTTGTGTCTTGATGAATTTTGACTAAAATATTTACAGAATAAAATCGGTGCTGATATAATTATGGCCCTAGATGATGTCGTGAAAACCACCATAACGGGTCCACGAGTAGAGGAGGCAATGTACCGTACGCTTCGCTGGATTGACAGGTGTATAGCTGGTGAGAGATCTTGCCTTTCTTCTGTCAGATCGTACTATTACGAATTATCTTTCTCTTATTTCATCCTATGCTCTAGGTTATGGGTGTTTTTTCTGGTCGTATGTAATCATCAAACAAGTTGAGACTCACTATAACCTCTCCTACCAGTATCTTTGTGCCTAATGATGATGGAAACTCATGAGATTGCTGGTCTTTCTGAATTTGTTTGCCAAACGTCCTAAATAAATTGAAGATGGTCGCCCCGCAGGTAGTTTAACCGTCTGATAGCAGTGTTGGGTCAACTTCTGGCCCTTAAATGCATTAGTCGTGAACACCTCATCACACCCAATAGTCTTTGGAAATTTTCAGATATGGTTGGATCAATGTTTTACATATTGGTGTTCTTGGTCCATTAGACATCGGAGATTGCTAGGGCTTTTCGCTTGCAAAATCCTGTCCCAGTTGAGAAGACCATATTCCTGATTATTTAGCTGGCAAATATATAGCTTATCTTCTGTGAGCTCTATCAAATTATAAAATCATCTTTAGTAAAAATATACGGCCTAATCCATTTTCTGATTCCACAATGTTCTTGTAGACTACACAAAAGCCAATTTATGCTTGGGAATCTCCCAGGGACTGTTAGTCAATCTTACAAGATGAATGATAGGACAAGGCTGACATACAACCCTTCAGTATTAGGACCTCTGTAGATCCAAATTGGAAAAGATGGAAAATGAAAAAATGTCATAGACTAACCAAAGCATCCTTCGTTAGATAAGAAAATTTGGGTCACTAAACTCCCGAGATATGAAGAGTGTTGACGTCGTCTCCTGTCTCATCTAGAAGAAGAACAGGCTGCATGGGATGACCGTATCATGTATGTCACACGCTTGACAAAAGAGTGCAAAGAAAATTAACTTTAAAAGGAATAGTCAGTATTGGGTTAACCTGTAAGAGTTCAATATCTCAACTCTTAGTTCTCTTTCAAGTCCTTGTTAGTCTTGATCTGTCAAATGTGTTAGTTGAGTCAAAATTCATCAATCCACCCCCGTCTACTAGGCTTCAATGATTTGGTTGTGCAATTGATTGTCCCTTCCTGGCGCCCTGGCATCATATCTATTGCCATTTGATGACTTGGTTTGTCAAATGCTGTCAGAGGATAACGTTGTTATCTCAACAATTACCAGATAAATGCCATTACATCGACTTAATACGTTTCTAAGTTTTTTCAGGCATCTAGATAGAAGGCATCCAGTTGTCATGTAGGCTATGATTTTTATGCTTTTTGTCAGGATTTTCTAAACACGTTAAGGATTAAGTGAATTTAAAAATAATAATTATAATGTGAAGGCAGCAATAGCGCATATTTGGTCAGCATGCTACCACTGTTGACATTCACTTATTCAAACTATTGTCTGATGTCCTCTTAAAGGATTTATGGTTTTTCGACCGTTTATTACATACTTACTCTGGTAAGGTTGTCTGTTCTCCTCCCTGAATTTAGCTCAATCCTTGCTGAAATCTCCTTTACCTGAAAAATATTTAGATTATTTTATTCATGCTTCTTTCTTTTTGCACTTGTGCACAGGGATAGGGACTTAGTAGATATTTCTATTTGTTAAACAATAAATTCACATGTTATTTTTTACTCCAATTTACTCCACCCAGAGTCAAGGTACTAGAAGGTCCCATACTATCTGCATTATGAAGTACCAATAGAGAGGAAAAATGTGCTCATTCTTGGGAACTGATAATCATTATTGGTCTCAGTTTTAGGGTTGGGAGTGGATGAGTAGCAAACGAGATTTCTTTGAATATTGGAGTTTTTTTTTTCTGACGTCCCTGTCTCTCATTTTCTGATCACCGACATT
Organism: Spirodela polyrhiza; assembly: GCA_024713555.1. Lineage (NCBI taxonomy): Eukaryota > Viridiplantae > Streptophyta > Magnoliopsida > Alismatales > Araceae > Spirodela > Spirodela polyrhiza. Next base: position 7,048,062 of record CM046535.1, read on the forward strand.
TTTCATTTCATATTCGTATTATTTCAGGAATATCGATTACTTTGCATAATGTGTCCTCTAAGCTTCTCCTTGCAAATTACCTATGCTTGCTTATTCTTTTAAATGGGCATCTTTATTTAAGTGACATATTTATTTTCTATTTTAAGGGCAGCTCATCAGAGACCGCATGAGCAAAACTTATTTGGAATAGTGCAAGGAGGATTAGATCCCGTTCTCAGGTGAATATACTTTTGTGATTCATACTGAATAGTTATTCTTTTTTTATGGTTGAATATAAATGTGCTTTTATGTCTACACATGTTGGCATCTGCACCAAGATACAATTACCATGGAACTATTTTTAATGTTCGTCTGGTTTGTCTTGCTTCCAGAGATATATGCGTCAAAGGCTTGGTTGAGCGTGATTTACCTGGGTATGCTAATCCATCACAAATATCTGAGTTAATACAGTGACATTCATTTATTTATAATTATAGCAGTTTTGATTGTGAAAGAAACTGATGCTGGTTACTTCTATAAAACAATTTTAATTCTAAGGAAAGGACTTGAGTCGAAAAATTGTTTCAATACAAATTTTATAGTGAATGAATGGCTAAGGTGTTGGTCCAGGGTCTACACGCTAGTTTTCAGATACTGTCAGCTTTCCTTTAGTTTCCGTGCACTGAGAAACCTCGCCTCTGATTTCATGGAACTTAGGCAACCAATTTGGAATTTGAATCCCGAGGGCAGTAGATTAGAACAGCTGTCTAACTTTACACGGTTTTACCCTACTGAAGAAAGAACTTATGATAATTTCTGCTTAACAGAATGCAACTTTTACAATATATAGGTCCTTTAGAGTTTCTCTCCTACTATGTTTAGATGTCCTAAAATTAAGCACGTCCAAATAAGACCCTAACAGAAAACAGAACTTCCTAAAGATCTCTAACAGCCCTAAGTTGTAGGAAGAATTCATTTCAAGGAAAGGAGATATATTTATGAATATATCTCTGAAAATATCTCACAAAATTCGTCACCTATATAATATATTAAAAAATACAAATAACTTAAGCAACCAATGAAGCTTGAGTCCTTTAGATGTTAAGAATACGTGATGAATGTGGCTTAAACATAGTCAGGACCTTCGCGTTTTCCCCTGCAAATTCAAGGAAAATGCCTTGTACTGAATGCTCTGAAACTTCCTCTTATCTTGAGAGAAGTTTGAATGGTTGTTGGGAGCTTTCTGGGTTTCCAATTACCGAATTTTGCATGCCTGAGAACTATTTTTTGCCTTTTGTGCGTTCACCTCTACTATTTCAACCATGATACACTGGAACGAATCTCCAATAAAACCTGTTCGACATTTGCTCATGTTTGATCCTTCTGATTTTTTCAAATGTGATCTTATTTCTATCAGGTATGTTAGACATTTAGAAAATATGTAAAATGTATTCCCTCATTTACAGAAAATAGCATTTAACGTCTGAAGTACAGTTAAGAAACTTCTTAGGAATCCAAGTTCCAATTTACTTTTAAAGGTTTCTGTGGAAATGCTTGTCCCTGAGATGCTAATTGCTTGCTTTTATGATGTTTTAGATTTGTGGATAGTTCTATGTCTTCGAATAGAAACCTCTCCCCTTACGGTTGGAACATTTCAACTAATACAGAAGAAAAGTTGCACCATTCACAGTTTTTCAGTTTTTATGCCATAGGGATGAACATATTTCTATCAGAGGTTTAGTGAGCACATTTTAAGTGAGTGGCTGCGTTACCTGGGGAGGCTGCTTTATCGTTTACCCTGGTTTTGCACATTTTCCAAAGGGTGTACCAAACACGGCTGAGAAGAAGGCCAGACGATTTTACTTACGCCACTAAATGGTAAACGTAACAAAGAAATAAGCCTGAATATTTTTTCATCGCTCAAGAGGGGGATAGAGGTTAATTAGAATGTCGTAGTTAATTAATTTATAATCTCGCAGACAGCAGATATTTAGTTTGTTGATCTTGGGGAAAGATGTTGGGGCATGTGGTGAAAATGTTTTCTATGCTTTGATTAACCAAGACACCAGTAGCTGGCTATTACCTTTAGGAGTCATTAATTTTAGCTGGGTATGTGCCTAAGGACTGTTTAAACTTGATATACATACGATTATTTATTCCAAGTGGTTTGTTCATGCCCAATAGATGACGGCTATCATACACTTTCTGTGTGAACAGGTCAGCTCTAACCCTATTTAGAAAAATGATCAGAGCCCTTTTCTTTACTATAATTACTAACAAGGTTTCTATCTATTTGATTCACATATGTGGCAGCTATGCTATCGGTGGTCTTTCGGGGGGTGAAGACAAAGATTCATTTTGGCGCGTTGTTGCACAGTGCACTGCTGCCTTACCTGAGGATAAGCCACGATACGTAATGGTGATGGTCCTTTCATCCCATCATATGTTCATCTATACGTGAAAAAGAGACCAACCGAGCTTGTATCTTATCAGAAACTGGCTTCTCTTGGTTGTCGCATTGCTTGTTTTCTCTAATTCTGTGTGGCTCCTATTCTGCAGGGTGTTGGTTATCCTCTTGATATTGTAGTTTGCAGCGCTCTGGGTGCTGACATGTATGACTGTGTGTACCCAACACGAACCGCTCGCTTTGGCACAGCACTTGTACCAGAGGTAGTCTCTTAATTCTCTTTCAAGTTAATTAATCAGGCCTTTCAGATTTGCTACATTGTGCTCCATACCTGAAAGTATCAGCATGGATTAAATTGAAGCATACAAACACTCGCAAGATGCAACCGAAAGTCTGTGAGCACCATGCATAATAATGCATGGTAAGAAACATTTCCAAGTGCGAAAGAGTGAAAGTTGAGATTTACTTGAACAAGTAGTGAAAAAAAAAGCCCTTTCGTCGACTACCACATTGATTTTGGGTCCTTGTGAGACTCTCCAATCACTAAAAAGTCCCTTAGATTGCCTAGTGGTTTCGTTCAGACCTCTAGTTAAATCTCCATTACAAGAAGACAGATATTCGTGGAAAATCCACAGCTCCCCCTTCGTGATGGGTAGCCCCAATTTTTTCCATCTTACCTTGATGTTATATGAAATCTTGTAAGCTGCATCATGTCGCATCTTTGTATTCTTCACTTGTCCACTTTCTATGCTGAAGTTTTAATTTCTACCGGGCATTTGTTACAGAGGTTGTAATTTCCATATGCTTTAAAGTAAGAGTGGGGCTTGAGTTTTTGTTGTGGGTGCCTGGTTTGTTCCTTGATCTTGAGGGGTTTGGGGTCATAGCATGGTCATAGCTCCCCAATCATATACTAGCAAATATATGTCCCTCTGTTTTTATATTCTGTTCCTTTGTGATGCTGTCTACTTTTAAAAATTCGGTGGCAGGGTAAGTGCAAAATTAAGATGCTTATCCTGTTTTATTTCTTATCCAGGGGGTGTTGAAACTTAAACACAAGGTAATGGCCAATGATGAACGGCCTATTGACCCTACTTGCTCATGCATGGTAAGTTGACTTCAATGTAAATTCTCGAATGTCAACGCTCCTTCATTCTCTCTTACATGATAGGATTCTGTTTACCTTCTGCTTCATAGGTGTGCAAAACTTACACGAGGGCTTACATACATTGTCTTGTAACCAAAGATGCCATGGGTTCTCAACTCCTTTCATACCATAATCTGGCATATATGATGAGGGTACGGTGGAATCTCCTCATTTATAGCTCCCTCAAGTTTATTCCTAATTAGGTACTTGATCACTCTCTTCCTGCAGCTTAGCAAGGATCTGCATCTGTCCATAGTTGAAGGGCGATTCCCAGAGTATGTGTTCTTTTTCCCCCTTGGCTAACAATGAGATGGAGTTCACATATAACTGGCTGAATGATGCCTTTCTCTCTGGTTGTCTTTTTATCAGTTTTGTGCGGGAGTTCCTGAAGGCACAGGTACTCCAAGACCCACTCTTTTCTCACACGACAATCAAGCCCTCAAACAATGCCAGTTTCTTACCTATGTTGAGAGGGAGGGGGAGAGAGAGAGAGAGAGAGAGAGAGAGAGAGATCCCAAGTTAGCAAATATTGCATGCTCTACAGATAGATAGATAGATAGAGAGAGAGGGAGAGGGAGAGAGAGAGAGAGAGAGAGAGGTCCCAGGTTAGCAAATATTGCATACTTTTGGGAGTGGGTGAGTGACTAGATTTCGTCATTGACAAACCACCTCGCCATCTTCACAACCTTCTCACCATGATCGTTACTTTATTCTTCCTATGCCGGTGGTATCCCTAAACATAATTTTTTTTTTCTTAATTCCTCTTGTAGTTCCCCAGGGGCGACGTCCCAGAATGGGTCTGCAACGCCATGGAGGTTGCTGGGATCGACATATCATCCTGCTGTGCTCCCTTGCCCACACCCGTCTACACGGCATCGGCCATCCCCAATCGCTGATGCTGAAGCTCCTACTTTCGGCAGCGAAATAGGAACAAGCACTTCAGGGGCAGTTCCCCTTTTGGTGATTATTTCCACTGAACATTTCCTCCAAGCCATTAAATTTTTTGTAGCCCAACTCTGCATCCACAGAGAACTGAAACCTGGGGACATCCAGAATCTCATACCCCATCCATGGAGGGGCCGCCCTGGTTTCTCCCATAACTTCGCTTGAAGCTTGTCTGGCCAACAGAGTAGTGCCCATTAAAATAGCAATGTGCTCGGCCAGAACTGGAATGAAGTGATCTCCTGGTCGGATACTCTTCTCTGCCTTCATCTTACCAGGTAATATATAGTAAGTTATGTGTTAATCTAACAATTCTGGCTATTAATCTGCCTAAGTTACCCAAATTAGCCCTTCCTGCAGCAAACACCCCCTTCCACAATGGAGTCCATTTCTAATGCTCTTTTCTTGTTGATATAATGAGCCCCATAATGTGGAATGGGCGTGCCACGGCAGCATAATGTGGAACGCTTAATAATGTCTCTAATGTGACGTATGAATTATCTGCCACTGCGACGAACCTTCCTTACCATTGAGAGGAACCTCTCTCTCTCTCTCTCTCTCTCTCTCTCTCTCTCTCGTTGAGCACATTATAGATAGTTACAAATATATGGACCTATTCAGCAGACAAATACCTGAGCAAGAGGATCCAATAATTTTTATATTTTCTCGTTTTGCCTGAAATGGATTGTAGAAATAAGTTATAGAGGATTCCTAATCATGTCTATAATTTGGCACATCCTTTAGCTACCATTAAGAGGAGCCTTCTTCTAGGTAGTAAGTTTTTACCCACCCAAGCTCCCTATTCATCTCCATAAATAATTTTTATATATGATGAAAATTAGATGATTTTTTATCCTTTTTTAGCTATCATTAATATTTTTTTCTATGATTTAAAATTAGGAATCCTCTGTAATTTTTTTTCTATGTGGATATCTTAATTTTAATCTCTTTTTGCCTGAAATGGCTGTAGAGTTAAATGATAGAGAATTCATAATCATGTTAATAATTCAGCATCTATTTTAGCTACTATTGAGAGGAACCTTCCTCTAAGTAGTATATAAAACATTTACCCATCCAAGCTCCCTATCCACGTGATTTTTTATCCTCTATTTTTTCTCCATCAATATTTTTATTTTTTTCTCCTTTTACCTGAAATAGGTTCTAGAATTAAATTATGGAGGACTCCTAATCATGCCAATAATTCAGCATCTATTTTAGCAACCATTTAGAGGAGCCTTCCTCTAAGTAGTAAATAAAGCATTTACCCACCCAACCTCCCTTTCCCCATCCATGAATATTTTCTATATATGATGAATGTTATGTGAAGTAGTTCAACTAGAGTGGAACTTTTCTTTATGATTCATTTTTGTTCACATTTATATGCTAAAAGTGATTATATAATAATTTTTACATGATTTTCATTGACCCGGGTCAGCAAATTAAATTAAAATTTATTATCTTTTTGTAGAAAATTACTTGCCAAAAATGGTTACAAAAATGTGATATTTGCGCTCTAAAATAAGTAAAAAAAGGGTCTTGGTATGTAGATGTTGACCCACCCTTATAGTTCATCTTATAGATCTTCAATAGCTGTAAGTGGGTATTCCCACATTAAACGAGTATTTAATTTATCAAAATTTCTAATTTAATAAATATTAGAGTGCGGATTTACTGAGAAGAATTAAGTAGCTTGTATTTTTGGGAAAGAAACACGTGGAAGCACGGAGTGGAAAGAGACAAAAATTATGATAAACTCCCCTAAAGTGGAAATAATTACTTATAACCCGGTTCCACATTAGCCGCACAGTTGTTTTGCCAGCTTTGGTGACGATCTCCCTCCTCACGTCCCTCGCCTTGTCTCTGTGGACGGGCTCAAGTGAACTTCGTCGGCGGCGGCGGCGGGGCCGGAGCAGATCACAACGGAGCAGAGAGAGGGAGCAGGAAAATGGAGAGCGTCGTCCTCTGCCGCCCTTCCTTCTCATCGCCTCCATGGCCGCGAACCAGGCCTATCTCTTCTCAGCCTGCATCTGCTCTCCCCCTCAGATGGCGTACCCCTGCCGCTTGCGGGCTCCTCCGCTCCGAATTGAAGCTCCGGAAATCTCTTTCTGTCACTCCGAGATTCTCGTCCCACTCCTCCCGCGTCCGTCCGCATCCGATCCGGGCTTCCTCCGATGCGCCGGTGGCTGCTCCGCCGGCGGCGCCGGCGGCGGGGGCAAAGCTGATTCCCCTTGCTCTCTCCGTGGCGATCGGGCTCGCAGTCCGGTTCCTCGTCCCGAAGCCCGTCGGGATCACATCGCAGGCGTGGCAGCTTCTCGCCATTTTTCTGTCCACGATTGCGGGGCTCGTCCTCAACCCGCTCCCCGTCGGCGCGTGGGCATTTCTCGGTCTGACGACCGCTGTGCTCTCCAAGACTCTCAGCTTCACCGCTGCCTTCGGGGCGTTCACCAACGAGGTGATCTGGCTCATCGTGATCTCCTTCTTCTTCGCCCGAGGGTTCGTCAAGACCGGTCTCGGTGATCGTGTTGCTACCTACTTTGTCAAGTGGCTTGGGAAGAGCACGCTGGGGCTGTCGTACGGCCTGACCATCAGCGAGGCCCTCATTGCGCCTGCCATGCCCAGCACCACGGCCAGGGCCGGTGGGGTCTTCCTTCCCATCATCAAGTCACTCTCGCTCTCTTCTGGGAGCAAGCCGGGTGACCCATCCTCCAAGAAGCTGGGCTCCTATCTGGTCCAATCTCAGTTCCAGGTGAGGTAGATGGTTCCTTCTCCCTCTCCATTTCATCTTTTTTCAGTCTCTCAATTATCTGTGGCTCTCAGTTTAATCACACCACAATTAGTTTCGAATTGAATATCAGATGATGATGATCAGAGATCGGATATAGATGGCTCCTGAGGTTCTGATAGCTGGAAAACAATCTGTAGTTTATCTGGGGATGAAGGCGATTTCTCAGAGTACTCATTCTCATTGGCGGATTGACAGAAACAGTACCTCATCATACCAATGAAATGACGCCTCCTCAGAGGCGATGGAGGAACTATGGCCAGGTTGGAACTCAATATTCCCAGAAGGATCTGCAAGGTGTGGTCGCTCATCTTCCACAGAGCTCTCTGAGCCATGTGGGAGGAGAAAATTTTCTGCAGACAGGATGCTCAATGGGTTTGCAAGGAGGAAGGAGATGACTGTTTCATTTCAGTTGCTGTGATGTATTTTGGTGTGGGATACCGACGGATGAGGGCTCCTGAAAAATACTAAAAATATGAATGTGCATCCGATTCTTGCCTTTTTGATATTTGATGAATGTGCTGCACGATCCATTTTAAGGAAAATCATCGGCCTGGCAATATGCGGAAGGAATCATTTTGAGGCATTAAAACGTGATCGATGGTAGACGATATCTCCCCTCCAGATGGCATAGAATTCAGTGGACTTACGATCCAGAGAGGGAAGGAGTTCGTTCATCAGCTTGCCCCTCTTTAATCTGCCATATTATCTTGTACTGACCGAGCTAAGAACTTGCTGGATCAGAAAGGGGGGATTGATGTTCTGGTGGACCAGACAATGACCAGAGTATGCCTGTTGTTCTTCAGTTTTTATTGATGTTGGAAATTCACCACCTTAAAAGAAAAAACAGTGATGGGCCCGCTTGATTTCCTGAACAAAACGAATATCTGAGGATCATCCTATCCTGAATCAAATGAAGCCATTACTGAACATGATTTCAAACGGTATAATCCGTCAGAATTGCTGTCATCTAACGACATGAACCCTTCAAATGATGTTGATTTTCCATTTGAATCCACCCTCACAGAATTGATGCTCCTACATTTACTGTCTTGCTGCTTGTGGAAAGTAATTCCTCCTCCTCTGTTATAGCTTCCCAGATGCCCCTGATTGATCCTCATTTTTCTATGCCTCTTTCTCTTAAAATCTATTCTACAATGACTATTTTGTGAAGAAAATAATTTTTTTCACCGACTTACCATTAACTTCGCCGTTGATGGGGCAGTCTGCAGGAAACTCGAGTGCTTTGTACCTAACAGCTGCAGCTCAGAATCTACTGTGCCTCAAGCTAGCTGAGGAGGTTGGGGTTAAAATATCCAGCCCATGGGTGTTGTGGTTCAAGGCTGCTAGTCTACCTGCGATTATCTGTCTTTTGGCAACGCCTTATATTCTGTACAAGATCTTTCCGCCGGAGATCAAGGATACACCAGACGCCCCTCCCATAGCCTCGAAAAGGCTGGAGCAGATGGGGCCTGTCAAAAAAAATGAATGGGTAATGATTGGAACAATGCTGCTCGCCGTTTCACTATGGATCTTTGGGTGAGTTGCTCTCTCTCTCTCTCTCTCTCTCTCTCTCTCTCTCTCTCTCTCTGGTTTAACGGTGAATATTTTGAAGATTCTATTATTTACGATGGAAAAATTGGGAATTTTTTTTATCAAAGCAGAAATTTTTTGTGCCACTGAAACAGTTGTGGCGTTAATTATCTTAAATTTTTTTTGCCCTCCCTGTTTTTAGCATGCGGAGGCTTTGACTTTTCCCAGTTCATCCCCGTTCATCTTGTTCTGTGTACGCTCGATGATCAGACCGGAGAATTGACACCACCAGCTCCCATGCAGAGAATCCATTGGGGTGTCCAGCGTCGTTGCGGCGATGCTCGGCCTCTCCGTGCTCTTGCTCCTGGGTGTGCTCGACTGGGACGACTGCCTGACCGAGAAGTCAGCGTGGGACACGCTCTCCTGGTTCGCGGTCCTCGTGGGCATGGCCGGCCAGCTGACGAACCTGGGCATCGTCTCGTGGATGTCGGGCTGCGTAGCGAAGCTCCTCCAGTCCTTCTCCCTGAGCTGGCCCGCCGCCTTCGGAGTCCTCCAGGCCTCCTACTTCTTCATCCACTACCTGTTCGCCAGCCAGACCGGCCATGTCGGAGCTCTCTACTCTGCGTTCCTCGCCATGCATCTGGCGTCTGGGGTCCCCGGCATCTTGGCGGCGCTTGCTCTGGCGTACAACACAAATCTTTTCGGCGCCCTCTCGCATTACAGCAGCGGCCAGGCTGCCGTTTACTACGGAGGTATCAACTCGATCCCAGTCTTCCCTGTTGTTCATTTCTAAATTAGGAAGGCCATCTGAAGAACCCATGAGATGCTAACCGCAGGGAATGGACTTGGGTTCGGCCTGATGCTGAACCTAGAGAGAGAAAAAAATCTTTTTTAACCCCATCGCCCGTTGGATATCGGTTTATTGCAGCTGTGTCGCATTCTAGTTCTACCCAGTTGATTGCCTCTGAACTTGGTGGGCCATCAGATCTCAGGAGGAAAAAAAAGAAAAAAAAGAAAAAAAGTGAGGAAAATACCGGGGATTCATGCCTCTCTCTCTCTCTCTCTCTCTCTGCCCGAGTCCTTCCATTTTATAACTCAGGAGAAGATGAGGGGTTGCGGGGCCAAATTACTTACGGTCTGTCTGATGCCAAACCTAGAGAGAGAAACAAGTCTTTTTTACCACATCACCCATTGAAAATCGGTTTATTGCAGCTGTGGTGCATTCTACTTGTACCCAGTTGAATACCAGAGATTCATGCTCTCTCTCTCTCTCTCTCTCTCTCTCTCTCTCTCTCTCTCTCCGTGTCCTTCCATTGTAGAGAAGCCCTTCGGATTTTATGCGTTTTTATTTTTTGTATTTTTCTAGCCCATAAATTCAGCTAAATACCAGGCTCGGAATTGATAAAATCTGTTTCCTTTCTTCGATGGTTGACGAATTTTAATGGTAATCTTTAAAAAGTGCGTCAGATTCTGACCACTCCATGACGACGCACTTTCTTTCCTCTTTTGTCGGTCTTCATCGTTTAATTGAGCCATTTTTCTTTCTTCTTCCTGCTCAGCTGGGTACGTGGAGCTCCCAGATGTCTTCAGACTGGGCTTCACTATGGCCGTGGTCAACGCCCTCATCTGGGGGGTCGTCGGAGCCGTCTGGTGGAAATTCTTGGGCCTCTACTGAGGGGCCTCAGCTCCCTCCCTATAAGTTAATTTTTATTTCCCCTCCGGTAACTTTGCCATTGGATGGCTTTCTCGGGACTTTTCCCAAAATTTTCCATCATCAATCGAAACTCCGAGTCATTTAATTCTTCTTCCCCATTCCTCATCGACGATCCGCGGTAGGATTGTCATTATGTATTTTTAAAGGGGCATATGCGAAAAAAGAAACTATCCTTACTTCCTTGCCCTCCAGATAAGGAAAATGGCGTTCATGTCCTCGCCGGAGCTAGTAGTGACCAGAAGCCTCCTCCCCTCCCCTCGTTGACCAGACGCCTTCTCTAATCAGCACGTGGTTCATGCCCCTTAATAATATTAACTAAATTATGATAAAAAGGAATTTCTGAAATATTCCCATGAAAGGAATTTCTGACGCCCCGGCACGTGGGAGACGTACGCTTTAAGAAAGGAATCTTCCCCGACGACAAAATGCACGTGTCTATCATCCCTGCAACTCTCTCTCTCTCTCTCTCTCTCTCTCTCTCTCTCTCTCTCTCTCCTGATAGCGTTGAGAAGCGGACCGTGCCCGGTCTCCCGGCGGCGCTTCGGGTCTTCCCCGTTGACTAATCCCCATTAGCACGGGCGGAAGGGAGGTTGAAATGGGCCTAATTGGGCCATACGGGCCAAATGAGCCGTGATTCGGCCCATTAAGTGGGCCCCGATGAAGGCGGCAAGGTGACGGCGGGCCGCTGACCGGGTTGACCGGATTGGATCCGCGAATTTCTTCCTGATCGGATCGCCGGCGGCAGATCCGCTGGCGAAACACCCCATCCGATTTCACGTCACGTCCTTAAAATGCTGATAAGCTAGAAATGCTTTTTCAAGGAAGAGGATGCGGATGCAGCCACTCGCGGTGAGGATAAGCGACCGTCAACCGAATGTTGGGAGCTTGTCGGTGGGTGCACCGAGGGCGTTGACTCTGTAATCACTACTCAACACCCTGCCGAGTTGCGGCGTCAACGGGCCCGTCCAAGAAAAGCCCGACAAGGGCCCGGAGGGACGCCCCACAAACAGACATCCGGCCCACTTCCAATTATGGTCGGAGTGGGCCGGGCCCGTTTAGGGAATACGACCCAGGCCTGTTTGTTCCAATGGGAGCCGAGGCCGTTGACTCTGATCATCAGCTCCCTGCCGGCCGGATTGTGGCGTCAATGGGCCGGGCCTAGAAAAGCCCGACAGGGTCCGGAAATTATAACAAGAAGGGTTTGAATTTAATTATAGTTTTTGTAAGAGGTATTCTGTATTAAGGAAACTGGAAGGGTCTATTCTAAAAATTTGCATCTTTCACGTCTCCCCACCTTCACCGTCTCTTCGGCGTATATAAAATACGAAAAGGTATATTTATAATATCAGAGCCCATGATAGTAAGAATATAAAATGAATAAATATTGGGGGTGTGAATTTAATGGAGACCCCCGCGCATTAGAGAGGAATTTGGCCTGGCATTTCATTTCTGGGAACCCACCCCGGTGACTAGGATCACGTCACCTCCCTCGCCGCCAAGGGTTAGCCTTATCGCCGCGCTGGTACCTCCACTGTTCCGAATCGAGACACCTTCCGGTGATTTTAACCGTGGAAAGAGCCAGCTCCCATCTATATATCCCTTGGTGAGCGCCGGCCGCCAGTTGGAGGCAGGGGAGAGAGAGAGAGAGAGAGACGCAGTCTAGTGCAGCTTCCCGTCTCCGCTTGCTTTCTCTGGTGGCTGTCTGTCAGCTTCCGGTCCCTCGCTTGGGTTTCTCTCTCTTATCCTCTCTCTACGCAGAGCTAGTGGCCAAAGGGCGCCGGCCGGCGGCGGAGGGGAGATGAGGAGGAAGATGTTGGAGAAAGGGCGGCGGCGCCACCGTGTCCTTGCCGTGGGGATCCATTCTTCTTCTTCTTCTACATCTCCGGCGTCGTCTTCTCCACCGATCCTCTCATCTTCCCTCTCCTGGACGAGATAACCGGGGAAGCTCAGTGGCCATGAAGAGGACGAGAAGCAGCAGCAGCTCCGAGCTCATGGGCCTGTCTGCAACTGGTAACTCCTCCTCCTCCTCCTCCTCCTTCCTGCTCCATCAATGGCCTGAAAGAGAGAGAGATTCTCTGGGTGGGTGGGTGCAGGAGAGGAAGGGGTCTACGAGGACGAGGACGGCGGCGGCGGAGCGGCGGCGACGGGGGGGGAGAGGAAGAGGCGGTTGAGCGGGGAGCAGGTGAGGGCGCTGGAGAGGAGCTTTGAGGAGGAGAACAAGCTGGAGCCGGAGAGGAAGGTGAGGCTGGCTGAGGAGCTCGGCCTGCGGCCACGGCAGGTGGCGGTGTGGTTTCAGAACCGGCGAGCGAGGTGGAAGGCGAAGCAGCTGGAGAGGGACTACGCCGCCCTCAAGTCCGACTACGACGCCCTCCGCCTCTCCCTCGACGCCCTCGCCGCCGATCGCAAAGCTCTCCTCGCACAGGCAAGCAGCCCCTCCTCCTCCTCCTCTGAACTCTCCTTCAAGCTCCCACCTTCAAGCTCCTCCAAACCCCCTCCTTCAAGCTCATCCCCCTCCGAGTTCCCTCCTCCAAGCCCTTTATCCTCCTCCTCCAAGGTCCTTTTCTTCCTCCTGGAGGCTCATCCATAGTTGTGCTGCTGGGGTGCTGGTGTTCTGGTTATCTGACGGTGGGGATGGGAGCTGGGCAGGTGGAGGAGCTGCGGGCGAGGGCCGGCGAAAAGGAGGAGGAGGAGGAGGAGGAGGAGGAGGAGGTGGTGGTGGCGGGGGAGGATTACGACAGCAAGGTCGGGCTCTCGGAGGAGGAGCCGCTGCTACCGGCGGAGAGCGACGATTCCGCCGCCGTCGTCACCGGCGCCGGCGACGAGTGCAGCCCCGCTCCTCGCGGGCAGCCGCAGCTGGCGGGGCCTCCGCCGCTCATCCCGGCCCTGGACGGCGGGGCCGCCGCCGACGGCTACTACTACTGCGACGACCCTCCGTCTTTCTACCACCGCCACCTCTCTGGGTCTCCGCCGCCGGTGGTGGTGAGGATGGTGGAGGAGCACAACTTCCTGAGCAGCGATGAGCCCTTCGGCGGCGGCGGCAGTCTCTTCGCCGACGACCAGCCGCCCACTCTCTCCTGGTACTACTCCGATCAGTGGAGTTGACCGCCGCCGTCCACGGCGGCGCCGCCCACTCGAGCAGAGCAATTCTATGTGACTAGTAGTCTGAAATCATAATTAAATAAATAAAAATGAAAACTGAATAAGAACCAACGCACACTCACCCCCTCTTGATTTTTGTAAAATGCCTCGATATTTCATCTATTTATATATATGTCCAAAACCTAGGAAGGGCATCCTGTAGTTTTTGTACGATAGTCCCTGCTCATCGCAGCTATCTGATAAGGACGCTGGGTTTTCGAATATTTCTTCTGTTTCGTCGTCATAGACCACCCTTAATGATGATTCTCTTCGACGAATCAGCTGCTCCCGTGACGTCATCATGGCTGCTAGCTACTATGTGAGCCGCCGCCTCTGACAATGCGAACATGGACAGTCAGCTTCAACAGTAGCTAATTTTGGTCAGGCTAGAGATTAGACCAACCAAAGCCCATTTCCCTTTGACGCTTCTCCCCTTCTAGAAACCCTCCCTTGGACGGTTGACCCAGCATGGGTAGGTCACAAATTGCATTGGTTACTTTAGAAGGGTGAGGTCAGCGCTGGAGCTTCCATCATGATGATGATGCATGCTTCTTAATCGGTGCATCAAGCAATCTAAGTCCACCGATTTGGACCAATATTTTTTGGAACATATTGAATCTTCCTCAAATAGCAAGTACTTAAAAAGCCAATTATCATGACGGAGGTCAAACATCAAATGATATTCCACTAATAAAAACTAAATTTTGTAAGCTTTTTGATAAATAGATTTATGCGTAGGATTGTATTTCCTCACATGGAACATACTTCCAAAACTCTTTAAAGATGTAGGGGTGAAATTGGCAAAGGACTTGGAACTGTAGGGCCAAAGAGATAAATATAAATAGAGGTCAAAGATATTTTTAAAGGATGTGGGTCACACAATAATTAAAGTATGTCTAACGTTACCCTTTCGCCATACTTTTATAAGTATTTAATTAAGGCTTTTACCAAAGTCTAGGCCTATGTATTTGGTATTAAAAAAAGGATGATTGGATATCTATGCATGTAATCCTACATGAAGCAGGTTTTTGGGTATGTATAAACTAGTATGCTCCTAATGGGTGTCAATATTATTTTCCTTGGACCTTCCATCCTCGTTCACTTTTAAGTAGTAAGTTGGTGAGGTGTTCACTCATCCTTTTCCAATGGACATCTAACATTCTAGGCCAGTTGTGTTATTCAAGTCACTCCATGTAACAATCTTATTATCAATGTGACATTAATAAATTAATAACTCAAAGTCTTGCTTCACATAGTAGATAAAAGATGACCAACCTGCAATAGACTAGAGCCATATAGATAGCTTGACATGTTATAGTGTTATTTTCTGATAAGACTGTATCTTTTATTGTGAGTTGTCAACTTCACAAAGTCTAGTTTACCTTGTAAAATCACATTTTCCACAAGGGTTGACTCATGTGAGTGCATATGCTACTCATTTGAACATTTTCTTCATTTCCTGCTCTCTAAGCTTTTACATCCACCAATTAGTAAATCAATTTAATTAGAGTGAAATGGAGTTCACATTTATATCTCCATATGAAATAATGTAGTATAGAAGATGAAGAAATCTCAATTTATAAAGTACAAAGAGTAGAAGATAGAGGGGGTAGAAAAAAAATTCACAGCATATAATCAAGCAATTATCTTAGACCAACATATGTTGTCATTGCATCATAATATGTAGATGCCTCAGTTGTATATGATATATTTTTTTAAATGATATATTATTTTTTTAATTTATTTGTAAAGAAGATGAGTTAGTAGTCATCATTCATTATTTACTCAAAATACTCATTAGTATTCATAACCTCAAGATTATTAGTCTTTTTTGGTTTAATTTTTTTTAAAGCAAAGGCTCCCCAAAGAAATTGATTTGCTCATCCATATAGGATTACCCCTCTTGCTTCATATTTACAAATGTCTTGTCACCTTCCCTCTATCTCTACAACCTTATACATCTCCATTGTTATAAGACCAAGTTGAAATTTTTAAATCTATTTTTAAGCTCAACCTTTACATTTGTTTGTCTCCATTTGAGTCTCAAATCTCTAGTTGAAAAATGTGATGTTCAAGAGTTCAAATAGATATATATAGATATATCCATGTACATAAAATATGGAAAACACATTTTTAACCATTAACATCCATCTACTCAGCTCTCAACAGGAATTTCATAGTCATTGTGCTTATTATATTAATTTTTTCTTATTTTCATTTTAGAAAGATAAAGACATGATGATGATACTTTATGTTATTCATTCTTGGGTCTTTTGCATACTAGAATTCACCATCAATGTGCCCTTGGTAACAAAATTCATTAGGGCCAAAATTAACTATGATTGGGCCCACTTCTAGTCTTCTCATAGGGTCACCATCGAGAAAGGACAAGTGGGTTCTGGCATTATGTCATGAATGGGGCCTGAAGAAGAAGTGACAAGGTTAAAGAAATGAGCCATGTGGGCAGGCCCACCCAATTGTCTTATCTATACAAAAAAAATTAAATTTATATTTATTATATTTTACAACTATGACAATTTTTATCAATTGCGATGCATATAAAGCTTGTCCTTGTTGTCATCTCATTTTATGCTCTTCTAGTTAACCGCATGGAAAACAAGGAGGTCACTAGGTCATGGCATTCAAACGTAGATTTGATTGACACTTCTTGAAGTATATTTTACTCAAATTTGACTCTTAGCTAGTTTGACTTGGTTCATTCATACTATTTGTATTGTTTGAATCATTTGATTTAGTCTTATCAGATACAATCAAGATTCAAACAAGAAGCAATGTTGTTGGATGCAATTTTATAGATGAATTTGGATTAAATACACATTGTTTTCTTTCTATGAATGAAAAGAATTTGATACTTCTAACCCTCATAAATAAAATACCCTACTTCTAGAACTTGGATAAGAATTTCAACAAAGTGGGAATCTTCCTTGGTCATCATAGTTGACTAATAAATGAAATGAGAGTAAATAAAAAACAAGAAGCAATGTTGTTTGATGCAATTTTCTAAATGAGTTTCAATTATAATACACATTAGTTTCTTTCCATGAATTAGAAAAAAACATATGGTTTTAATTCTTGTAAAAAGTACCATACTTTTAGGACTTGGACACAAATCTGAATATAGTGAGAATCTATCTTGGTACATCATAGCTGACCATGAAATGAAAATGTCCATAACATTCAAAGATACACTTTTACGCTATTTTTGTAGGATCAACTGGTTATAATTGATAGTGACCTAGCTGATTTTGTGCATATCAATTTAAAAATCAATCAAATGATATATTTGGTCTTCGTGCCTCAGTAACATGTGATCCAATGAGTTGAATTTGTCAATCAGTCGAAAATGCATCATTCCGAGTTTCCAATTTGAAACAAGATCAACAATATGAATGGATGTGATCACACTTACCCTAGCCTCAAATTGGATCACGCACTTGGGTCAAGGGTTTGGGATCTATCACATTGACCTATCCCACCCTATTCCATCCTATGTGCCTTTGAGTTCGAGTTGGGCTTGCCAATACCTCTTTTAGCCACTCTGCCTATTAACCCTAGATACCATGTCACATTGTGAAGATCAGCTTTTGCCAACTGACTTTAAATGGGACTCCTTTGACCAAACACCCATCAAAGAAACTAAAAGGGCACTGAGAAACAGAGAGAGAGAGAGAGAGAGACTCCCATCGTTAGTGCCCCAAGTTTTCCAGTTGATCTAAATAAACTAGGGTTAGATGTAGGCACAGTTGTGGGCCACGTCACCGGTTGATAGACAAGTGCAGAAGCCATGGTGCGTGTGCCCTCTTGTTCAGTGCAAGTGTGGAAGCAAGAAGCACGCTCCCAAGAGAGACCCAGATGGGGAGACGACGACAACCCGACGGACAGGTGAGGTGGGCCCCGCCGGTGGAGCCCCAAAGTTTCCAGTAATGGAAAGCTACAGTTCCCTTCCTTTCCCTAGACCCCCAAGACTAGTCCGCCCCCACCTTTTAAAGCGCTCCCTTTCCTTGTTTGGCGCCCACCGCCGCCTTCTCCTGCTCCTCCAAACGGGGGGCCCAGTGGCCGTGGGACTATAATATTTTTTTGCGGCCGTCTCTCTTCCCATTGACAACGAGGCTAAACCCATGGGCTCGAGGCACTCGTATGAACGGGAGCTGGAGAGTGGGCCATGGGGGGCGTTGCGTTGTCGATACGCCATTGGAGGGAGGGAATGGGGATGGGGATGGCGATGGGCAACCACCCTCTTTTGGCTGACGTGGACCTTGCGCTACGTCGTCAGTGCTGAGATGTACGGCTGCGATCCCACCGAAGTACACGTGTGAATGCGGCTGAAGACCCGAGTTGTGGGCCCTCCTTCCCAAAACGAGTAGAGAGAGAGAGAGATAGAGAGGAAAGATGAGAGAGAAGTGGGTCTGTCTGATCGGAGGCTGAGGAGAGGGAGTTTGGACTAAAAATGCTGAAGGGGCCTACCTACTCAAAAAATGGTAATTTTGGGAAATCAAAAAGTAATAGAGTGGGGGTGGGGGATGTGGACGGGGCCCACCCCCGGGGGGCCCCCCGAGTCGTCACGTCGGAGATGACAGGTGGATTGGAGTGACACGTCACCTGGTCCCCGCGTGTCCCAGCCGGAAAGCCGCTCCTGACGCCACCTGTCCCTCTCAGCTCGTTCTAGCCCCGTCGACGTAGGCCCGAACCACGTGGCCAGAGAACAAGAGGATTTCCCAGGAATGGGCCCCACCACATCCGCAAGGTGACCTCAGCCGCCTCCTCTCAGAGTCGGAGGGTAGCCGCCAACGCCGGTGCGGGGCCCCCAACACTTTTGCATCGAAACCCAAAAAAAGCCCCAGCATTCACAAATCCCTAGGAACATAGTAATTACATTTATTACGTGAAACAGGAAAACGCTCTCTCTCTCTCTCTCTCTCTCCCCCCAACTACTTTGTAATAACGAGTCGGAGGACAGAAATCCGCAGGACTAGCAGACCGCACGCAGCTTCTCGAGGATCAGCGCTTCCTGCTTGGCGTCTGGTGAGAAGTCAAGGAGCTCCAAAAGGATCTTGGAAGCCAAAATCAGACCACAAATCACATCCAATCACGCCCGAATTGGATGGGCCCAAACGACCCATAAAAAGCAAAATTGATATTTACTGTGTAGGACGGGCCAAGTCAGCCAATCCCGAGCCCCAAAAATGGCTCAGAATAGGACCCAATCGGCATGAATCCATGGCCCATTGGTCCAACCATCTTGCTCAAGAAGCCCAAATCTTGTGAAGAACATGGCTAAGATTGGGGTGGCTCATCATCATCATCATCATCATCATCCCAAATCTGCCAATCTTGGGCCGCAATCTGGTTCAGGATTGGACCCAATTGGCTTGAATTGGACTACCCATGAAGCATATAATCATGATCCCGGCAGTCAATCCCAACCCAGATCAGTCAATCCTGATGTGTGCTGCATCTGGGTCAGGATTGGGCCAAAACCTGCTAGAAAAACCCAAATCTTGTGAAGAACGTGGCTAGATTGGTGTGGATCATCATCACCATCATCCCAAATCTGCTAATCTTGGACCCCAATCTGGTTCAGGATTGGACCAAATCGGCTTGAGTTGGACTACCCATGAAGCATATAATCATGATCCCGGCGGTCAATCCCAACCCAGACCAGTCAATCTTGATGTGCTAAACCTGCTAAAAAAAACCCCAAATCTTATGAAGAACCTGGCTAGATTGGGGTGGATCACCGCGACAATCTGGTTCAGGACTGGACCAGCTCGGCTCAAATTGGGCCGAACTGGGTCGAAATAGGAAGGCCCACGAAGGGCAGATACTATAAAAGGACTGGCTGGCCACCCGGTGTGGGCTTTGAAAAGGATACATTCCTCATCTGGGTTGGGGGCGAAGTTGGAGTGGAGAGCGTTTCCGAGGTTGTCCACAATGGCGGAGATGGTCATGGATGACTCAATGCAGAGGATGGCTGTGATCGCGTCCAGCCGGCTCACCTCATTCCTGAACATGACCCTGGCGTGTGCTGCCCCCCCCACCGAAGTTCAAAATTAACAAACGGAATTCAACTCCAAGGGGGAAAAAAATATCACTTCAGTGTTAATCAGGAATAGATATATAGATAGATATATAGATAGACAGATAGATGGAGAGAGACAGAGACAGATAAAGTTAGATATATATATATATATATATATATATAGAGAGAGAGAGAGAGAGATAAAGATGTATCTATATATATATATAGATTGATTGATAGATAGATAGAGAGAGAGAGAGAGAGAGAGAGATAGAGAGAGAGAGAGAGAGAGGATACCTTGAGCCAGGCGGATCAGGCTCTCCAGCATGCGGACAGTGGTCCTAGCTGAGAAAAAGGAATCAATCGTCCGGGTCATGGGAAACATCTGGGAGACTGCGAGGAGGGAGAGGAAGAATTCGAGGATTTCACCTGCATTGTGGACTGCCGACCTCCGCTGGAGTTGGTAGTAATTCGAAATAATTCTTTCTGACTCCTCGGTCAGGACGGGCTTAAACCGGCCTTTGACATAGTGGATGTACCTGGCGGTGATGCCCCAAGTCAACAAGACCGCGCGCGGGGGGGGGGGGAGAGAAGATTAGCAATCAACAATTATACAACAAAGTCAACGGGGGGTCAACTGGGAGTGAGTGGAGTAGGGCCATTTTTATACAATCACAAGACCAGTAATGAGACGATTCTGAACAGGGTGTGTAGCTGAGGCTGACCGCAAGAGGTCTGAGAACTTGATGAGGTAAACACGCATCATCACCAGGATGATCATCAGCATCATGACAACGGCAGAGGAATTTCCCAATCAATCAGGGGCAGCCAGATCAAAGGAAAGAGTCCAAGAATGATTCCACTGGTTTTTCTGGCCGAAGAAAATAAAGGGGCAGATTTAAGCGGAAATAAAGAGAGGGTTGGATGAGGAGAGAAGCAAATCCATGTGATAGAGCTGGAACCATCACTGGAAAAATTCAGATGCGCCATGGCAAACCCCAATCGCAGTTGATAATATTCAATGGATGGTGCAGATGGAATCTAAAGGTAACCACTTATGATAAAAATAAGCGACGGGTTCTAATCTGAATTAAGAGCTTTAGCAGCGAGGAAAAGGCTCACCTTCTCAGCATTGAAAGGGACCAGACGCTTCCCAAGTCCTCCTCATCTTTCCCACATCCCTGTTCTTCTTTCTACGCGTTGGGCAGAATGCAGGACAGGTGTGTAAGCCGCATGTTTCCTCTTCTGGGGGAATTTGAGGCGTAAAATCTGCATCATGATGAGATGAAGTCGACTGTGTTTACCTCAGATAGAATGTGAGAAGAGACCACAGAATCCCACTCGGGGTTCCTTGTGTCCAGGAGAACAAGGACTATGTCAAATCTGCTCAGCAGTGGTCCAGAGAGCGTGGTGTTGACCGATAGAGCTGAGAAGAATTGAGGTGATGCAGAAGAAGATCAGTATAACGATGTGGTGGGAGACTGAATTTATCACCCATTTCAAGAAAGGAGATCAGATATAATGAAGATCAGTATGCTGTTCTAGCATGGTTATGACGCTCTCCATGAGAAACAGTCTTGAACAGAATTATTAAGTGCAAAGTGAAAGATAAAAGTTTTTCCTGAAATGCTAACGTGGGAGAAGAAAAAGAGTGTAATACGTTGACTAGGATCATACTGCCCCTTTGGATTTGTGGCACCAAATACAATCGTTCTCGTACTGAGGGTTGTAACCAGGCCAGCCTGCGAGTACAGTGGCATCAGTCCAAAATCAAGACATATTGGGGGAATTAGAACAGTATTTGGAAATAATAGGAGATAATCTCAACCTGCGAAGAAAGAATGGAAAGCATAAGTAACATTTTTCCCTTTACAGACACTGAATTAGATATTTCAGTAAAAATTGAAAGACAACAGGATGCTATAAGGAGTCATCACACTTGTCTGCGACCTGTAGCAGACAAATTATGTACGGACACAATTTCTTGCACTATGTTTCGTTGACAAATGTGCCCTCGGTATTTTGCTGATTGACAGTCAGTTTGAGTTGGATAAGAAAAAAAAAATCTCTCTCACAATCTTAGAATGATGTTCTTTGGGGACATGGACTGAAAGAGTCCTCAGCCTGAGTACATGACGCAACTGGCAGCGGAATTAAAATTGATATTTATGATTTCTCCAAGATTATGCACACAATAAACTATTCGGATGGTGAAAGCTATTTCCTAGGATTATATTTGCTGCTGGAAATGAAATTAGATATTAAATTACAAGTATCATCTGTTAGAGCATTAACCACGCCATTCCTTCCGTAATAGTCCTGATAACAGTAGCTCATAGGTGAACATCATATAAAAATTAAAAATCACACAATTTAGTCCAAGGGTGAACATGGATGTCTGGGATCAACTACCAAGAAACAATTGCACTAGCGGCAAAGCTAAAGTCAGTCTGAATAATGTACCAGCTTTATGTGAAGAATGCCTTCTTAAATGGAGATTTTCCAAAGGATTGTATGTGCATGCCTATTCCACTGGGGCTTATTGTGGAGAGGCAGGTATGCCAATTAAATGAGACTCCTCTATGGGCTTAAACAGTCCCCACAGGCCTGGTTTGATAGATTGAAGCTCTTATAATAGGGGTACTTTTCTCCTTTATTCATTTTTTGGATCCGCCATGGTTATAAATAGATTAGTTGGAGATGGCATAACCATATTACCCTTCTCTTTCCAATCAACAACAATATCACCTCCCACAATCATGTACCTGACGAATTTTAAGTGCCGCCGAAACGTTTACCGATAATTGCTTAGTTCCATAAGTGGAATCTGACAACTGGAAAATATTATTGCAAGTCCAGCCTGTGGGATGATATCAAAGTATTTACACATCATAATTCTTAATGAAATGTTTAAGTTAAGTATTCATATATAGTTAAATTCCTGGGAGAGAATATTTCTAATTGAACAATGGTACGCAGCTATCTGTTGGCCTGCTCGTAAAGGATTAAATACTGAAATTCAGATTAGAACCGTAGGGATAAAAGTAATAACGGAATGC
Organism: Spirodela polyrhiza; assembly: GCA_024713555.1. Lineage (NCBI taxonomy): Eukaryota > Viridiplantae > Streptophyta > Magnoliopsida > Alismatales > Araceae > Spirodela > Spirodela polyrhiza. The sequence continues at coordinate 7,070,800 of CM046535.1, forward strand.
AACTAAAATAGTATAGCAAGTATACAACAACAAAAAGAAGAGCATACAAATTTTTTAATGTATGTTTTAAAAAGGGAACCAGATATAATTACCTTAGCAATGCTGATGGTTTGTTGTTCCATAGCTTCGTGTATTGTTGCCCTGTCATGCTCCCTCATGCTGTACGTAAGAAGTAAATATCAGTTAAGATAAATAGAGTCCAGTATTGGCCTGAACGCAAGCATCATCACATTTTTGCGATATCTTAAAAATAATTTTCTTAAAAATAATTTAGATGAAAAAGGAAACATAGACCAGTAGCAAGTGCACTTGCAGAACTGACTGCAGACACCAAGAAAAGCAGAAGTGTTGTCAAAAAATAGACTAGAGATCAATATCAATGAGAATGATACATTTCCATAAATTATACTAATTTCATAAATAAAATCCAATTAAATAAATTTATGTTGCCTAAAGTCGGCCAACTTATTACTTTACTTCAATACTGTAAGTTTCTGGACAATTTAAAGATCATAATTTATTGATAGAAAATTTAAAGTGATGTTGTTCTGATTTCTCTCCAATAACTACGTTGCCAACAATTAGTAGATCTGGATCCCATCTTAGAACAGCCACAAAGTTTTTCTGAGTCAAACCAAGTCACAAGGTACTAAGAATTATATTTCAGGCAAAAGAAGTGCACAATGGACTGCACCAATTCACCAGAAAGACGTTCTGCTCATTACGACCATGTTCCCTAATCAGGTCATCATTAACTTGGCAATTTTTTTGTGATAGATGGAAATGATAAATCCATTGGATAAAGACAATCATCAGAAATTGTAGCATAAACTTCAGGATACCTTTAATGCCATTTTTCTGTTCATTAAATACAAATGTCATCTTAAATCATGGAATGTGTAAATGAGTTCCCGCTTACCCTACTATTTAATCAAATACATAGAACCTGTATTTACAATTAACAGTTGGCCATCCTCATAGTCAGCCATGTAAGAAAAAAACTGGGCGTGACGACATTGTACTTTGTACCTGTCAAATTCATCAATGCAACAGAGCCCTCCATCCGCCAGAACCAGGGCCCCAGCCTCCAACATCCACTCCCCTGTGACGATGAGGAGAATTATCATTACCACTGTACTCATCATCAAATCTTTGTATCCCACAAACAAGATCACAGACAATCAATTTCATGGCCCCAAAGATATTTGAGAAACATTTAGGTCAATATCTAAGTAAACTTCTCCAGCACAATTTGAGATGCAATATAAAACCCCAATGCAATCTTAAAAAAAAACCATTTGATTCAGATAAGGTAGGCACATTAATAAGCTATCAGAGAGACAAAATGTTACAAAGTATGCAGCCCAAATTTTCAAAACACTTATGAGGAAATATTTAAAAGAAAAATGGCTCCTAGAATGCCTTACTACAGATATAATACGTTACAGGTAGGATTAAAAATTTACATTCGTACCATCTAAAATCATTACCATCTGGGCATGGGAGCAGTTTACCAGATAATGGGAACTCGGAACAAGAAAAGAGAATATCTGGCATTCTCAAAGATTTCTAAGTTTGAAGAGAGCATTTAAAATTCTCCTGCCCATAGACTCCCCAATATAAAAGATTGTTACGAGCAAACAAATAAGACAGGTCACAGATTAATTTACTGAAAGCTTCATCTTCCAATAAGATATTTAATACTTGATGAGTGAGATGTCGTTAGGCTTGCCATCAGACCCAAATTATATTAGGTAATTGAACTCAACTATGATAAAAATGTTTTTATCAAGCGTTTTAGGTTTTTAAACTTACCCTTTTTCCAGTAGACGAAAGTATCAAGTAGAAAAAGGTAGTCAAATGGTGGCAATTTCTAACATTCTCTGAAGAAATTTTTCTCTCTTTTTAGACTATGGAGGTGGGAGCTGGAAACTCCAGGATTTCTTCAACCTGATCGTTTATTTTGATCATAAATAAGGAGTCATAAATAATCGTAGATACATAAGAGAAGCAAATCTTATTGAGAGAATCTTAGATTAAAGTTTCCAATTCTCTAATCTAGGATCTCTGATTTACTAGGGAGTGGTCTATAAATGTCCAATCAAATCTCTTAATATAAAGCTGTAATTTTCTATTAGACTTCCTGCCATGTATTCACTTGAGATGCATACGAGTTATGATGTCTGAAAGTAGGCTGCGCGATTTAGCCACCACGTTTATCACATTTTTCCATTCAACTTGTGAGGAAAAAGAAATAAAAAAAACGCATTTTCCGAAGAAACTACTTTCAAACCATTGTTTTCTATGTCTTGAAGAAGAAAGTAAAAAGGAAAAAAAAAAGGATCCCCGATAACTGGATAGCTTCCAAATAAGTCAATTATATGACTGAAACATGAACTTAAGGTGATACAGCAAACTGAGCTACCTCCATCTTTCACAGCAGTAACAGTCAGTCCCGCACTAGTGCTTCCCAATCCCGTAGTAATGACTGATCTATTGCTTAACTTAGCGGCAAATTTCAAAAACTGCGATTTCCCAGTACCTGAAATTTATGCATGCTAGTCAGAAAAAGTCAGTCATGCACTGATACTTCCAATCCATCAGTAACAACAGATCTCTTGGTTAAGTATCGAATTTCACAAACAGAAATCTTCTTGTACATGAATTTATGCCAAAACCAGCGGGAAATATCTCACTTGAATCAAGCAGAAATAAAGGCAAGTTGCATGGGGTATTACAAAAGTCTACAAGTATATATCTGTCCAAGTGTATGAAATATATTATACAGAGACAAAATAGTTGATCCTGCCATGTGTATTTTTGGCCAGAGATTTAGAAAACTAGTGTGCCATTCGATGAACATTTTTTTCCTCTACTTATTATGTTTAGCCAGAAAAATGCCGTCAAAATTTTCAACTGCCATCAAATCCTTTTAGCATTAACTACTTGATAAATGACAAAAACACGGCATGCCTGTGCATTTCACTATGAACACCATCCACATTATGTTTCTAATACCCATCATTATATTTATGCCAATCAATGTACTCAAGAAGTATCCAAAGATGGACAAGTTTTAGAATAAGCTTTTGGGTTAAGTTCAATGCTTGACGAGAAACTGGCAGGTGCTTGACCAACACAAACTCCGATGAGATGCTGCATAAAATTCTGAGTTTTGCAAATTATCAGGCAACTTTTTTGGACCATGAATAAGAGAATAAATCTCATTAAAAAATACACGTATATTCATCCAGGTATTAACCATTATGATAGGTTGTCTCAAGAGACCATACCTGGGTCACCCACTAAAAGCAGGTGAGACTCTCCACGAACTTTGGTTCCCGAAGCCTCAACATGCTGTACACCTCCGACAAGTGTTAACATAACTAGAAAAGACAATAAGCAATGATCATAGTCAGAAAGAAAGGAAAACGACAAAGGAACATCTGAAAGACTGTAAATCAGCTCACACAACAGATCTGTCAGGACATACTCGAAAACCCAATGAGAGGTGATACCTGCAAGTTTGACAGTGAAGAGCCCAAAAACCTGAGGGCAAATTCCTTGCAAAATAATATTTCTTCCTGAAAATAATTTTAGCTATATAATTATAAAATTTCAGCTTGATTTATCAGGAAATCAACTATGGCAAATGAAAACCATGAAAGAAACCTTTCAGCGGCTTGTCACTGAAATCAGACCAAAATTGCTCAAACTTTTTGACCATATCATCAGGGGTATCCATATCTGACTTTAGTTCATTGGTTCTCCTGTAAAAATAAAAAATGTCTATAAATTAATAAATTGAAATGCAACCAGGTTCACCCGCCAGCCCCAAGGAGTAAAGAACTACATAAAAAACTGGAAAGCGTACAGGATGTAACCTATCCAATAAGATCCTTCTGATGTGTTAAGTTTGATTTCGAACCCTAAATCAATAGAATTATTTTTCCACTACCTTGAGCAGTTCTTCCTACAGCAATGCCACGAACTTACTGGATTACGGTTTGAGATTCCGATATGGTATCAAAGCCCCAAGTGCACACATTCTAACCCTAAACCCTTCCTATCTGAGATTCCAAAAGGGGGAGAGTCCCTTTGGGGACATCCGATAAAATTGGAACGATACAGAGAAGATTAGCATGGCCCCTGCGCAAGGATGACACGCACAAATTGAGAAATGGTCCAAAAGGGGGAGACTCGAAACCTAGCTGAAGGAAAACTAATAGATAGAGGCAAATGTAACATTGAAGGTTCGTGTTTATTGAGACCACGAACACCAAGAGATGGATAATACCTCTAATACCTCTAGCCTTTCCTCTGTGCCACTGAGTGCAGCAGAGGAGTATCCTGGGTAGTTTGAGCTTCCAAAAATCTATGAGAAGTACAGGTTCAATGGCTTGAACCTATTTCAGTGGGCGAAGGATGTGGATATAATCCCTCTAGGTAGAAGGAAGTTGAAACACTTGACGAGTGTGAATTGACACCAGTCTACAAACCCTATATATAACCTATGACAGGAGGCAGACGCAATAATTTAGGCCTGGCTTTTAGAAAATATGGATCAATGAATTAGCAATCATTTCTTCAGAATCCTTCAGTGAAAAAAATATGAGACAGTCTATCATTGTACAGGAAAAGGAATGATGAATCTGAAATATCACACCTTATCACCAAATCTATGACATTAGTCCAAGAAAATCGGAGTATACTTGAGTATGTAGGGGAGTTGTAGGGTACCTACATGGAAATTGATCATTATAGGCTTATGTGAGACCCTTGATTCAGAAGTGAGAACATATATTTTGGAGGATTGCCTATACAAATTTTTCTTTGGCCGGAAGTTTCAATTTGACCAATAATCAAGTCAACTACTCAAGTAGGAGTGAGTTCCAAATTTCAAGGAAGTAGTAATTATAATGAGGGAAGAAAGTAGACTGTTCATCCTTAGTGAGAATCAGAGATGAAAAAACTCAGCACTAGCAGCAAAAATTTTACACAAAATTCTCGTCTTGGTCGGGATTCTAAAAACATAGTTAATTCTCCATTCTTTTCAAAGACAAATCATGTCAAAACCCAGAATTGGAAATTGATTCTAAGACAAATCTGTGGTGCACATATTGTCAGAAGAGATGACATATGAGATAGACTTGTTAGAAGTTGAATGGAAAGCCTCTTAAGACAGGTCAAGGATATCTAAGCGTAACATCTCTACCTACTCAATGGAAGAACATATAGGAAAACAGTGCTGCGAGCTCTTCTAATGGGGAGGTACAATTGACACTACTAAATCAACCAGTTTCAACTTCCTCACAAGATATCTATTTGCCTACTTGAGTGGGAGTGGTAAAAGATAGATAGTTCATATGTCTATATCTAACACTCAATATTTTGTATTTGGTCTTATGTCCTTACACTTATGCACCTATAACACCTCTAGTAAGATCCCTCTATTGTATTAAGGCTAGTTTTGAACACTAAATAAATAGAATTATTTTTTTGCTACCTTGAGTAGTTCTTCCCATAGAGCGCCACGAGCCCAATAGATTAGGGTTTGGGATTCCAACATCATCAATCAAATAGCCTATCACATTTCATTTTTTTCATCCGTTCTTCCCTGCCTCTGTTATATCCATTTGTATCATTGGTATCCAATAAAATACAATTGAAAATCTTAGATTCCGTATCTTTAAATATTACAGTATTTTTTACTTACAATAACCCAACGTCCTCGGCACATATTGAAAACAAAGTGAACTCTCCTTAATACATTTGCATCAATACATTACAAATCAGAGGAAGACCCCGCTTAGAGAAGAGGGAGTGAGCTACGTTTACCACTTTATGGGAATGAGCAGAGGTACATCCAAGCATATATTATTATTCATATGTTTGCATAGCCTCGCTGATAACTAATTCAATGGTGCTAGCTCTACACCCAAAGATTCTACTGGCAAAAGTACTAGTAATCAAAATAGACATCTCGATTCCCCATCTCGCAATGAACCTAATCAAAATCGTATAACAGAAAGGTCCAACAAACATCAAGTCCAGTATTCTCAGTGACTATCGAGCTCTCATCAAACATCCGAAAGCTCTCAGAAGGAGATGGAACCAACTGAAGTAAACATCTGAGGATCCTCCCACAAGGTGGATGCACTGGACAGATCACTAAAAACTCAGAAATATAAAAAAATATCCTCCACCGGATAAAACTATTAGACGAGGAAGATACCTTCGATTTGGTAAGTAATACATTTTATCATTTCAGTTGATATCAGATATCATTGTATGTATTCAAAACTAATTAATTTGAAATCGCTACAATACTGGATGTTATGTCTCATAAACACCGAAGTTTCTAATAATGTGAGTCTAAATCATGATTTGAAGACATTATATTAAGACATGAGATTTGAAGACATGACATTATATTAACAAAAAACGAATTTTATTGACACTAGGAGAGGTAAAGTACAGCAAGTGATTTCTCCTCTAGTCCGTACGACCTTTTTCAAAAATTTTCTTTTTCACTGTAACGTCCTCTTCTTCTGTCTTTCTGTGTTCTTCCTAAATAATAATCTCTCAACAACTATCTTCACATAGCATCAGTTTGCCAGTCTTGATTTGGAATTTGCATGAATCAGGAAAAAGAAAACGCTCTCATGATCCTGTTCTATTCTTCTGTACTTCCCGTTGTATATGTTTTCTTGGTCAGTTTATGACCCTAAAGCCTCTCCTCATGTGTTCCTCACTTGATATGACCCAAAACTAGATTCGACTGCTTTTTCTCCCGCCAATAACAACCCAAAAGAAGGGACTAAAGGCTGGCACAACTCACTTCCGTATTGCCCAAATATTAGCAGCATCAGATGAAAGTATATAAGACTCAGAAATGATAGGATCGAAAGGCCACTCTTTCACTATGATATTTGTGAAATAAAATGGAGGAAATTAAATTATGTACTCAACTGCCACAAAATTTAAGATAAGATAATGATGTGCGGAGATTGTGTGATGATAAACATCATGACTTCGTGAGAGGGCAAGCCTAGTACAAATCGCTTGACCTTGGAGAAAATCACACGTGAAGCTTGCCCAATTTTTACAAGTTGTGGGACAGTTACGTGGAAATGATGTAAGAAAATGTGTATAAGGGAGTGATTCTCACAGGGCAAAGGAGGATGGTGCAAGGGTGTCATCTCCTGGTATATTGTAGCCTTTGTTCAACACGAATATATCCTCCGGTTAAACGGCTTCAACATTATATTTTAAAGGGTACATGACATTAGATTATTGAACATCAAGGCCATAGAAGACTAAACCTCAAGTAAGAGATTTAACGGCATGATAGAGACCCGTTGATGACAACAGAAAATCGGTATAATCTTAAACCTGTTCTTTCCATCTCCTTACACAATAAATGTCGTCAATATGAAAGAGACAATACATCAATATAAGAACCAACGACTACAATTTTGCGAAAATTTTGGATAATTGAAATATCAAGTTATGACTGACAAAACCTCAAGCAGAAACCTTAGCCACATGATAGAGCTTCCCTGATAAGATCGAAAATCGTGCTAACGTCGAATTAACACTTTCCATGATTTTGGCAAAAAAGAATCTTTCACGAACAGATCATGGCAATCGAGTAACAAGAAAGACCAACTAATAATCTTCGAAACCAGCTGTCATGTACAGATAATGATGTCAAACCACAGCAAAAGACAATTTTGAAGTAATGATCCAGTAATATGATGTGATAAAGGAAAACAAGCTCTTACACTAGTTCACCATCTTTAAGTAATCACACAATGAGAATGGTTGGAGAACGGTAAGCAAAAGAGCCTCATCTAGAGATTCAGTTGAATAGGAAGAACATAAACATTTCAGTAGACCTTACTACCACCATTACAGATCAATCCATTCAAATCATAATAACTATTGTGTACCTTACGTGATTTGCAAATAAAATAGGATCAAGATCACAACGAACATCCTTCAGGTCCGAGGACCACTTAGCTGATAAGACACCTGTAATGATAACATCATCTGGAGAAAGAAAGCACAATAATTAAATACATAAAAACTGCAAAAGGAAAAGGACAACAAATTAATGATTACTATTTAGCAGATAGAATAAAGAAATGATCACCTAACTTCCAAAACTATTAAAGAGCGTCAGGTACAAAGAAGATCAGTTCGAAGGAGAAAATGGGCGCTTCAAGCTAATATCTATTTTGGAAATTTCAAGGGAAATCAGCTGCTATTTGAAAACTTTATTAGGATCGGATTTAGATTTTATGCATAGTACAAACAAAGTAAATTTCACGCAATGAAGAAAAACTACTACTCAATAGGGTATATTACCCATGGTTATAGAAGAACAAGAATTTCGAAAGCCTACCCAGCACTACAGTTGTCATATTTATACCAACAATGAGTAACAACATACAAAAATAAAATCCAAATCTATGGCTATGTAAATTTATAAGAAAATAGTTTACCAATATCCTGTGTTTCTTCGATTTTTTTCCCCCTTGAATTTTCTCGCCTCGTGTAGTAATTGTGTAGGCCATGAGCCTCTTTTCTACTTCTCTTTCCTCTTCTAATTAGCATATTTTTTCCTTTCCCTCTCCTCACTTGATCTGGAGCCAGAGCTAACTGTTTCACGAACAAACATTGATGACTCCATGAAAAAGTTAAACTGGCCACAGATTTCCTTAAATTCCTCCACTTTATTCAATTTATAATAAATTTGAAACAATTTCTGCTGATCAAGAAGCGCACTTCAAATCTATATCCTGGGCTCATGATTCTAATCCTAGTCGGCAAATTCCAGGAAAGATGTTCATGCCATCTCATTACATGCATCTAACAGCACACAGAATTTGATGTATAATCAACATTTTATTTCATAGTATATTTTACCCTTTCTTTAGGACAATTTATGGCTGTAATATGTGCCAAAGATCCAACGACCCTATATGGTCTATATGGTAACCTTGCCACTCTAATCTAATACACATCAAATGGTAGCTCCTTTGTTTCCTTGAATGAGCTCTCCGTTGATCTCCTGTGATAGGACATCCATAGTCTGTCATGACATTCCAATAAATCCTAAGCCAGGGGCAGCTCTAAAGAGCCCCATCGGACACCCCATGAATATCCATCTCAGACACTTGATGTCTCCAAAAATGCTGGAGCTTTCAAAAGGCTGACCCCTGAAAATCGATTCATAACTAAGTCAAAATACATTGGTGCAGAACTGGTCGCTAGCATTGAACCTCAAGTTCGTTTTACGACCAACTCTAGTTAAATATGACGAGTCACTTGAGGTTACATCCCATAAATCCTTTCACTAGTCAACTAAATACGTTACATCTATGACTTTAGGAGCAAAGGCAAGAGAAGTGTTACATCCTATGGGAAAGAAAAAATATAGGCCATTGAACAAAATATGGATGGTAAACACGTGAAAATTTTTTATTATTGTGGTACCTCCAGCTTTAACAGTGTCGACAAGATCATCCATCAGGATAATTGGTATTGAACGGGGTATAGAACCAACACCCATGACCTGTGCGCTTTCTTGAATCTTAATTTCCTGATAGTCATGGCACACGATGCTACTTTCAACAAACTGGAAATTTGTGCCATCACATGATTTAGCACCCTAAAAATGAGAGAAGAAAAAAAAAATTTGTTAAACACCAAAATGATAGAAGCCAAAAAAGGGAAGTCATGAATTAATAAAATGAGTGAGAGAGCATGGAAATGCATAAACAAATGGGTTTGGGCTGACGGAATTCTAAACAGAATCCAGGTTAGAAGCGGGAAAGTGAAGCAACAAGGGATCTCAAAAATACAGCCATTACTTTTGTCCATTAGATGATACATCATATCTGAATACGTTTCCGATAGAGGAGAACTTTTTCACAGTTGGTAAAAATCATAGCACATTGATTTATTGGTTAAATTTTCAACAACAAGTTGAAAGCTTCTTCAAAAACAACTTACGAAGACAATAAAAGGTTTCCATTTTATCTACAATCTGTTTCCCTAAACTGAGGAACTAAATTTTAGAATTAATATAGTCAAAAGCGTTCCCACATAACATGATTTCTCCTTAGGATAACTTTTGGTTAATAAACAAACATGGTAACTATTTCTAAGCTTTTACATCGATTATTTGTTCCAGGATTGTATTCTGGACAACAAAACACGAATTAAAGTCCAAAAGAATTAAATAATATTCGTCAGTATTGCCAAGCAACAAAGGACACATACGCAAAGATATAGTTTTAAAATGTACTTTCATCTACAACTTCAACAACTACCAATATCAAAAACATGATAAGCTTATGTATCTCATATCTTTCAGGCATAGAAATCATTGACTAAATATGCATGTCACAGAAGTCAAGTGCAAGACAATTTGCCACTATTTCAGCCTGTTAACATCTCTTAAAGGCTTCCCCGCCAGCCAAGATGACAGGTACAGTCCTTATTATTCTCCTTATTTTTCTTGCTCAGTTTTATGCGCCACTTGTTATAATCACATTACTTCTGCCAAATTACAAACTAATGTTCATGAGAAAACTATCATATTCTTATCAAAATCAGTAATGGACATATTTGAACTTTTCGTTATTTCTCCTCCAAATCTGTCACACGTGTGCAGCTATCTTGGTATAAATGCAAACTAGTCACCGGTAATTCAGTGCACAATAACCGTTCTTCAACTAGCTTCCCCACAATTTGATGGGACTTTGATGACTTAACCTCTTTTCAGTAAAAAGCACGCATTGAAGCACACGTAGAGAGTAATAGTTTTTTTTTAAAAGAAAAGAGTAATTTAGTTTTATGTACTGTATATAACTACTGCTAAGAATGCCTAACAATACGTTTTCAACAATCAGGAGCGTGCCTGGTTTTGTAAATTAGATAGGATGATAAAAGATCTCATGATGATGAAAAACCTTGATAAGAAGCACTGGTAACAATACATTTGTGTTCATCATCATTTTAAAGTCTTCAGTTCTATGTCAGGACGCAATAATTTATTTTGCAGCTGGACTTGAGGATTGAAATTTATGAGTTAAACATAATGCTACATTGTTGAATCACACATCTTATACAATAAAATTAAATGAACATAAATGCAGTAAAAAATGGCAAACACAAATAACTTTATTTACCGCGAATTTGTAGAAATAAATGTAATAATTAAGATATTATGAGGATGAGAACATAAAAAAAGAATTTAAACCTTGGACGGGCAAGATGTAGGAAGTCTAATCATATTTCCACTTTCCAGCTCTGGTTGCACCTTGAACCTACCCAGATGATATTAAACCATACATCAGAAAGAAGAATCAGCAAACATTTCACTTCAAAGGGCTTAATTTTGTGAAGCCAACATCTTTATTATTGATGGAGCGATAATGGATTCATAAATTTTCAGTCGAAGCCATCCAGACCCAACCCAAATTATCATCTTAATTCAAGCATTGCATTTAGCTGCTGATTCTTGCTATATTTTTATACTGTTTCCTGTTCTTCTGTTACAAAGAGATAGCTCACGTGAACTCCTCTCCAGAAAGAGAATCAGGCATACACCAGAAACCACACACCAGGATTGACCTTGATTGTGGCCATAGGGTAGAAATGTATATTTACATTTGTAGAAAGTTTGAATTCGACCTACTATTGGCAAAATAACCAGAGGTGTGGAGAGAAAGATATTCTCTTATTCATGGTAAAGACTCACTTTACAAATGACATGAGGTCTGATATTTATACCAGGCCCTCAGAAAGCTCTAGATATACAACTCAAGTATTGCAAAAGACTAAATAACAGAAGTTAGACACATCCTGACAACACTCCCCCCTCAAGCTGATGTCATAAATTCTCAGATTAAGAATAATCTTCTGCAGCTGTGTACTTGGAACACCTTTAGTAAATACATCTGCCAGTTGATTGCGTCAAAATATAAGTAATGCAAATCAAATTTGCCTCTAGCTTTTCTTTGATGAAACGACAGTCAACCTCCACATGTTTGGTACAATCACACTGTACTGGATTATGCACAAGATTGCTGGCTTATTATCCTAATAAATATTCATGGGACCAGATAGAGAGATCTTTAACTCAAGCATATTTTTCATCCAAAATAATTCACATACACCTTGGGCAAGTCTCTTAAACTCAGGTTCAACACTTGAACGAGGAAATATATTCTGTTTTTTACTTCTCCATGTCACAAGATTACCTCCAATAAATGTGAGATAACTAGAAGTCGACCTTCTGTGAATCATTGATACTACATAGTCACCATCTATAAACATTTCAACATTTACCTTTGAACTTCGTCTGAAGAGAATCCCTCAACCTTGTGTGACTTTCAGGTGGTGTAAGATCCAATAAGTTGCATGGAGATTAGATTCTCTTAGCTGATGCATAAATTGGCTTAATATACCAACTGCATAAGAGATAACTGGTCTAGCATGCATTAGGTAAAGGAGTTGACCAATAAGACATTGATACATCTCACGATCAGTGGAAAGTTTGCATAATTGGTGATTTAGATTGATTGGTGTATTGACTGGTTTACAGGCAGATTTTCCCATCTCTGCTAATAGATATGTGAGATACTTATGTTGGGAAGTGAACATACCTCTAGAAGAATGAGCCACATCAAATCCCAAGAAATACTTGAGTCATCCCAAAGTCTTGATATTAAATTCTCTAGCCAAATAATTGCTTAGTTGATGCATTTTCACTTCATCATTTATGTGATAATAATATTATCTACATAGACAAAGAGAATCGTAACTCACCCTGATGGAGAGTGTTTGAAGAATAAGGTATGATAATCACTACTTTGACTATAGTTCAATTTTTTCATTGTTTCTGTAAATTGTCCAAACCAGGCTTGGGGTGATTGTTTAAGTCCATATGAGACTTTTTTAATTTACAGGTAATAATCAATGAATGTTGACCCTTATATCTTGGTGGAAGAGTCATACATACTTCTTCAAGGAGATCTCCATGCAAAAGGCATTCTAGACATCATATTGTTGAATATCCTAGCTGAAAATTGCTGCCAAAGATAATAAAACTTTAACTGTGTTCATCTATGCAGGTATTATCCAAACATCACAAAGCGCCTATGCTAGTCCAGGAATTTTAGTGAAAAAGAAGGACGGGGGATGGTGCTTTTGCATAGACTACCGTGCACTAAACAAGATGACAGTACCTAATCGTTACCTTATCCCTATAATTGATGAACTACTAGATGAATTACATGGTATGACGATATTTTCAAAGCTTGATTTGAAATCAGGTTACTACCAAGTCCGAATGAAGGAGAAGGATGTACCCAAAACAACATTCAAGACCCATGAAGGTCATTATGAGTTTGTGGTAATATCATTTAGTTTAATGAATACTCCAGCCACATTTCAATCTTTGGTGAACCAAATATTTTAACCATATCTTCATTGGTTTGTTTGAATGTTTTTTTATGACATTTTAGTGTATAGCCAAGATTAGACTCAACATAAAAACCATCTCTCATAAGTCCTTCAATTATTAGCTGACAATCAATTACATGTGAATGCAAAGAAATGTCAAATCGGCCAAGAAAAATTAACGTACTTGAGACATTGGATTTCTGTTTAAGGGGTGATAGTGGATCAAGGAAAAATCATGATTGTGGTAAATTAGCCAACTCCAAAGAATATTTGAGAACTAAGGTCATTCCTTGGACTCACTGTTTATTACCACTGATTTGTAGTAGGGTATTTTACCATTGTAGTGCCTATGATTAAATTGTTAAAGAAGGATTCATTTCAATGGGGTCCAAAGGCTCAACATACTTTTAAAAGACTGGGAAGCGATGTCAACCACTCCGGTATTATCACTACCTAATTACACCAAAACATTTGTCATAGAAACAGATGCCTCAGATTTTGGGATTGGAGCTGTTTTAATGCAAGGTAAACCTATAGCTTACTTTAGTCAATTTTTATCAAGCCAAATGCAAGCAAAATCAGCATACAAACGAGAATTATTTGTTATAGTAAAATCTGTACATAAATGGAGACATTACCTATTACATTAGAAATTTATTATTTGTACTGATCATTAACCATTGAAGTTTTTGCTCGAACATAAACTAGTTCAAGAACCTTATCATAGGTGGCTGGTCAAATTAATGGGCATGGATTTTGAGATCAAATTCAAAAAAGGGAAAACTAATAAAGTGGCTGATGATCTATCTCGTTTTCCTGCCATAGTAGAATTAAAAGAAATGTCTATATCTTATTTTCAATTGATTGATATCATTAAAATCAAGGAAGAGATATCACAAGACCCAAGATTATCCACAATTGCAACAGAGCTCTCCCAGGATCCCCAATCACATCCAAATTTCTCACTACAATAGGGAGTGTTACTATACAAACAACGATTGGTAATTTCATCTATGTCTAACTTTATTCTCATTATTTTAAAACAGTTTCATGACAGTCTAAATGGAGGACATGCTGGGTTTCTACGGACTTATCAAAGAATTGTCAAGAATGTCTACTGGTCTAGCATGAAAAAGACCATCAAAGAATCTATTGATGAATGTGCAATATGTCAAAGACACAAAGCTTCTTCCTTGGCCCCGTTAGGTCTTCTTCAACCACTATCAATTCCTACGCGCATTTGGGAAGACCTAACTATGGATTTTCTAGAGGGGTTGCCATAGTCTAAGGGGTTCAATTCCATACTAGTCGTGGTGGACAAGTTAAGTACAACCACTTTATCCTATTAAAACATTCATTTTCAGCTCCGGAAGTTGTAATTATCTTTTCAAAGGAGGTAGTCTGACTTCATGGGATACCAAAGTCAATCATCTCAGATCATGATAAACTTTTTACTAGTAATTTTTGGAGGGAGTTGTTCAAATTACAAGGGGTGGAATTACAAATGAATATCTCTTATCACCCCAAACAGATGGACAATCAGTGGTCGTAAATAGGTACTTAAGAGCATACCTAAGATGTTTTGCATCAGATAAATCAAATTCTTGGAGTGATTGGCTACATTGGGCAGAACATTATTATAATGCTTCCTTTCATTCTTCTATCAAGACAACCCCTTTTAATGTGGTCTATGGTTGTGACCCTCTTACAATTATTCAGTATGGCATACCACCTCCCCTTATATCGATAGTGGATCAGCAACTACAAGACAGGGATCAAATGTTAAGCCTCATCAAGGATCATTTGAGAGAAGCTCAAACAAATTATGAAACAAAGGCCTGATGAGCATAGAAGAGATATTCAATTCAATGTGAGAGATTTTGTCTATCTTCGCCTTTGTCCCTTCAAGATGAAGTCACTAGCAAAAAAGTACAATGAAAAGCTAACACCACATTATTTTGTTCCTTATAAAATCCTTCATCACATGTGACCAGCAGCCTATCGATTGGATCTACCATCTCAATCTCACGTCCATCTTGTGTTCCATGTATCACAGCTGCGTAGAGCACAGGGACGTCAAAATCAGGTGCAACCACTACCTCTCAATTTGACACAGGAGCTTGAATGGAGACTGAAACCAAAAGTATGTCAAGCAGTTCAACATAATAGTGCAAGATCAAAAGTTCTCATCAAATGGGTAGGCCTACCAGATTTTGAAGCTACATGAGGAGACGCCTCAAATATCTTGTAGTGGTTCCCTGATTTCCAACTTGAGGACAAGGTGGATCTGAATGGGGGGAGTACTAATATGGTACCCCTCAAGACATATGTTCGTCGTAAGCGAACATTCTAGAAGGTTCTATTGGAACCCTAGGTAAAAGGGCAATAGTATAAATACCCCCTTTCTTAGGGAGTGGGGGATATCCTTGTAGGGAGAACCATAGAGGGGAGTGTGGGGAGTTCTCTTGAACTAACTCCCTAGGTTACTGTTCTGTTTCTATTCTATTCTATTCTTGAATACATTTTCCCTTCGTTTTCCTTCATTCCTGTGAGCGGAGAGGGGAGGTTCATATCATATATACATATGAAGATTCATGTATAATACCCTCTAATTCTAAATATGAATTCAAACAGTGGATAAAGTATTCTTTAACATTGTCAGTTCTGAATTTTTTCATATTGGTCCTAAATAGGTTTTTAATCATGACATAAAATTTTCAAAGTCTCATTTATATGAGATTTTTTTTTTAAAGAAAGACCTAGAAAGACCCACATACATCATGTACAGTCATCTATAAATGTGACAAACCACTTATTTCCAAGAGACAGGGCATGGTCCCCAAATGTCACTATGAATTCAGAAAAGGGAACATCACTTATTTCTCCTTGAGAAAGAAAAGAAGTCCAAGTGTGTTTAGAAAATTCACACATCACATTTAAGAGTGTCTAAAGAGACCTTTCGAAATAGAATAGGGACAAGAATTTTCAAAGTACCGAAAGAAGGATGATCCATTCGTTGGTGAAATTGTCGAATTTTCAAGAGACCTTCTAAAGGTTCTAGATGCCGATCCACTTCCACTAAGTATATTTGGCTCAATCCTTCCAGAAGACAGAGTTCTCCTTGTTCTCTAGCAACTCCAATCCTTTGACGTTGTAACTTATCAAATATCACACAAATATCCCTATCAAAATAGGCTCTACAAGGTGAGCTTGTCACAACTTTCTCGATAGAGATAAAGTTTGTAAGTAGCTTCGCAACATGAAAAACATTAGTGAGGATTCTAAAGGGATCAACCTTAATGTCTCCTATACCAACGACAGTTAAAAAACATCCATCTGCAATAGATACTAAGAGATCACCAGGACAAAGGTTACACTTGATAAACAAAGAGTCCATAAAACCATGTATGCCTTACAATAAGAGAGCTATGCAACTCTTTCAATAAGCATATCACCTTCAACAATTTAAATCTGAGAATTCTTCGTTCTAATAAGTTAAGGAATTCCGATGAGATATGTAGCTGCATCAAGAAGCCTTCGAACCATTTTGAGACCTTGATTTGTACCTCTTAATCTAGAAGGTATTTCTTCTTAAGGTCCCTTGATTAAAGTGACATTACGTAAGACATTTAAACTAGATTACATGCTTCTCGATAAGGAACCAGTTGGTTCACCAGTAGCCCCAGATTTCTATTGATAGGTAGTCTCCATCCCCTATCTCAATACAATGGATGACTGAATTTTTCTCAACCTATTGAAGTATCTATGGTCGGGGGAACTTGGACAACGTGTTATGCATGGTCAGTGCGGCATTCTCTTTTCTCTTCTTATAGAAAGTTGGGAAGAACAGGTCCTACGATGGGTGCAACAAGCTGCGTGATGATTCCATAACTGGCCTGGAGAAACAAATGCATTCAACTAGATTCGACCATTGAAGGAGTCAATCTGTTAACCGTTTCACAGTAGATGAGGCCATTGCCAGGTCTTGCCAGGCCCTTGATTCAAACATTTAAGGCTTCTCTAATGCGACAAATGGGAATCCCACCACGTAAGATATCTTTCGAGGTGTCAAGATGGCAGGGCAGGATACATCTATCTTTCCCCAAAAAAGAGGGAGATAGAAATAACGTTAGAATAGGATAGCCAGTGGTCTCTCTTTTTGTGTCACCATTATCCCCAGCCAAGACTTAAAGAATCCCACTACGATTTTAAATCGAAATGGAAAATGAGGAAGAGCCAACACAAGAGATTCAATCATTATACACTCCATACAAACCCATTCATACATATATCAACACTAATGGTTTAAGCATTGACCCATGTACGACTTGCCCTATGATTTGCTTTAGGCGTCCACTCTTGAACATCGTGTCAGCATTTATACCCTTTATTCTGAAATTTGTGCTAGCTCTCACATAGCATACATTGATAAATATACATGACTTATCAAACTATCGTATTTTAAACTCAATACACTAGTCAACGCAAACAGAAAAGAGAAGCAGACCCAAGGAGCTTGATTATCTGAGCTGCAAAAGGAGCTCTCACACTGGTTTAGGAAGTTCAAGGGTGGGAGGATTTTGCTCGAAGCAGTTTGTGTTCCAAGGCCTTAATTAATATTCCTACTCTCCAGGAAGTTTCATCACCAGAATTTTCATGATTTATTTAGAGTCATGATCACCTGCTCATCAATTGTATCTTACATGCTCTGAAGACATGGAGACATCTTCGGAGGAAAGCAATGCAGTGGACTACAAGAAAAATAAATCCCTGAAGTTCACAAGCTAGTCTTCCAGTCAAATCTTTTTTGAGAGTAAAAAGAGACCAATGAAGATAGAGAAAATGTGATCACAACTCGGTAAAATGAAATTTCCAGTAACATGGGAAACCCGGTCATTATTGTTGGCCGATAGCAGTTCAAAATGTAAAAGAGGAAAATTGATCGTAGACAGATAATTGATAAGAGGACTTACTCACCGATGTTTGCATCTCCAGCACATGTATTCACGCTCCCCTTCAATCATTTTGACGGCACCGGACCTAATGACAGTCCCTTTAACAGTAAGGAGGATTCCACGGTGCTTGACTCTTAGTCTTCCAATGCGGGGGGATGTCTCTGCAAATAAACAAAGACGTCCGTACACCGAGGAATTCAATACCACACAAAAATCATGTAACGTTCGAGAACACAGAGACAGAGTTGAAACCTGGGCATTCCAAAGGGGAGCCACTGACGTTAATCCGAACGTGCACGAAGTCCTTCGGGAATGCGCCACCAGCCAGTTCCTTGGACCCATCCAGAACCACACCCTAGAACACGTCACGCAGGGTCCAGATCGAGCAGGTATCACATTTCGTATGATCTAAACGAAGAAAGAAAAGGCACAAAAAATGAGAGAGTAAAGCCCTTTGCCTGGGACAGGCGAGCAGCCTGATCAAAGAGAGGAAGAAGACTGGTCGGATGCGAGAAGAGGAGGTGCGCCAGGGGAGGGTCAGCCTCGAGCAACTCTGAAAAACTGAGAGCAGGAGCAGAAACACAATTACATCCAGAGAAGAAGAAATAAATAGCCCGAGGGAGGTCCCCAAGATGTGCAGATTCTTCACACTCACTCGACCACGAGGGGGTAGTGGAGGATCGGATCCTGGGAGAGGAGGATCGAACGGAGCTCCTGCGAGTGGCAGCGGATGAGGAAACGAGCGAAGGACTGGACGAGCTCCGCCGGAGATTGCCGACGAGCTTCGCCGGCGACAGGAAACCCCTTCATCTCCTTGCTCCGAGCAAGAAATGGCGGTGCAGTGGAGGCCACGTCGAAGAGGAGGTAGGCTTTTGTATCTTGGCGGGAAAAAACCCAAGTGGGCCCCACTCTCAGAGAGAACGTGCCAAAATGGCCTCAACACCCAAAATTGATAAAATAACCAATTAAGCAATTTCGTCTTTTAAAACATAAAAAAGTAAATTAATAAATATTTTTAAAATATCTAACGTAATTATGTAACCTGGCATTATGCAGACCCCACCCGCTTGATCTCGAAGGAGCCTCAGCGTGCACTTCTGGGCTTTCGCCAACATGTAAATGGGCCGGCCCGGTGTCCATACGTGTGCCCTATTTGAGGCCCATATAGTTTTATTATTTTATTATAATTATTAATGGACTGTGGCCGACCTGGCGCGTCTCCGAGGCCGGCGGGAAGCGGCGGCGCCGACATTCCCGCGGGAAATCTGCTGCATGCGAGCGCCGCCTGTCCGCCGCCGGACCAGCAGACCGCGGAACTCCGCCGCCTTTCCGGCCTCCGGTCAGCTCCACTACCGCCGCATCGGGAATCGAGTATTGGACGAATAAAGTCGCCGCCTCAGCGCACTTAGCGGCTGGTCTCCTCCCATAAAAAGCCAATTTTTCCTGAAAGTGCCCGCACATGGTTGACGCTTTCTTCCATTATAGCCCGTATTTAATTCTTTATGTAGTTTTAAAAAAAAAAAATTTACGAAAGTTGGGTAACAAGGAATGGCTCATTTGGTTGACTTGGTTGACCCATTTTTCCACCCGGATTGAAGGACCTGGTCCAATGCTCCTGCGGGTTCATCACGTCGTGGCTATTAAAAGTCGTCATTTATCAATTCATCCTCTTTAGACCATAATTTTAGCCATAAATTCATCATATATTATGTTTATTTTTTAAAAATATTTCACTAAATTCTTGGGTTTTTGTCGTCAAGATCCCATGTTTTATAGACAAAAAATATGAAGAATTTAATGATATTCAATAAAAATTAACAGGATGAAAATATGAAAGCTTCTTATGTCAAATTAACTCATTTTTAAGAACTAAATAATAAATTAAAATATAAATTTAATGTGTTTTAAAACTTTTATAAAACTTTATTTTGCTATATTTTGTATTTTGAATTCAGTTATAAAAATTCCCAGAGCGTTTTATTTTTGGCGTCATTATACCTCATAATTCGTATGTCCGAAATTTTATTTTATTCTATTCTATTTTTATGTGATGCACGTGTCATCGGTCAGCGACCGTTTCTTGAAGTTCCGTCTTGACGGGGACAGGAGATGAGTGCCGGGTGTCCTGGGCGCAGCACACGTGCGGTGGAACATCATGCACGTGGGACCATCGCGAACGTCCATTTTCCGCAATTCTCCACTTGGCACGCATTCTTTGGCCGCTCTCCCATCTTTGACCTGGTCCGTCCGTAATTCCTGACCGCGGGACGGATCAGCAATACAAGGGAGGACTTCGCGTGTCAAGTGGGCCCCACCTCGTTCCCATGACTTTAATAAGCATACTGAAAATAACATAAAAATTTTTTATTCCAGGATATTGCTTCCGATTTATTTATTGGTTAAATTTTTATTTTTTAAATTATAAAATATTTTTAAATTAAAATTTTATTGAAAAAATAGGTGATTTTTTTAGTAAGAAGAAGAAAGAATGATCCTACCCCATTGTGTCGGGCTTTCTCGTGTCGGCCCGGCCTGTTCTTATTAATGGATCCCAAATTCCGTGGTGTTCGAGCCTCGTGACGGGCTTTTGGGTCGGGCATTTTTACAGGGCCGGCCCGGGCGGGCCCGTTGCTGAAAGAGACGGGCATCTACCGCGTCTTCACACGATCCCACGTGCATCGTAAATAAAATTACTGCTCGTATTTGCAAAATAAATGTCCACCGTTAGATCGGTGGACCACTGTCGACTGGCAGACAAAAGTTTGTCGGAGCATGACGTGGCGATCCTTACACGTGGGGGCACTTCTAAAGAAGAGTTCTGACCGAATAAGAACAGAGCGATGCAGCTTCCGGGCACGTGCCACGTGTTTTCGCTTTTTCCCACGTGCGGGTGTCGCCCACGTCCCCGGTGTAGGAGCATTGAGTTTTTCGTCGTAACCAGCGGTCAAATCACCGCGGGTGACTCTACCCCCAACGCGACTAATTCTCCACTCGCGCCACACGAGTCACAGTAGACGCGTCGATCAGATCGGGGAACGCGGCGGAGATCGGACGGCTCAGAGAAGCCCGTGATCGCGCTCCTCGACCGAGACCCACAAAAAAACCGGCGACTTCTCCATCGTGGTCTTCTATCCGACGGCGTCCGGGTACGGTCACCAATTTAGACTTCCACATAGAGAGAGAGAAGAGAGAGAGGAGAGAGAAAGAAGGATCCCGGAAACTCGGTGGCCTGATCTATATAACACAGCGCCGGGGGGTTGGGCTTTAGGACAAGGTTAGAGAGAGGGAGACACAGAGGGGAGAGAGAGAGAGAGAGGAAACCCTGTTGGCTTCAGCCGGACATCGAGTATCCTAGAGAGAGAGAGAGAGAGAGAGAGAGATGGGTTGGTCGGAGATAGAGGGGAGGTGCAAGAGGCACCCGAGTCACCGGCAGTCGAAGGGGGTGTGCCCAACGTGCTTGAGAGAGAAGCTCTCGCAGATCTCCGCTTCCTCTTCTGGGTTCTCCTCGCCGGGGACTTCCTACGACTCCGTCAGCTCCGCCGCCTCCTCCTCCTCCTCCCCCGCCGCCGCCATCCCCGGCGGCGCCGTCGCCGCCAAGATGGCGATCATGGCGGGTAAGCCGGAACCCCTCACAAAGAGCCGCTCTCTGGCCTTCGTGGTCACCGGCGGCAAGAGGGAAAAGAAGGGGAAGAGCAAGGAGGAGGACGACCACGAAGAGAAGAGCAAGAAGGCCATCGTTGCGGCAGCGGCGGCGGCGGTGGCGGTGGCGGAGGAGGAGAGAGGAGAAGTGGAAGCACAGAAAGAAGCGGCGGCGGCGGCGGCGGAGGAGGAGGAGAAGAAGAAGAAGAAGAGAGGGTTCTGGTCAAGGCTGGCCATCTCCGTGAAGAAGAAGAGGGAGAAGGACGTCCTCTTCCACTCCAAGACAGTGCGGGAGACGTCTTCCACCAGATGGGCATTCCTCTCTTGATCACCATACCCGTCTCTCTCTCTCTCTCTCTCCCTCTATCTCCTCTCTTCGAGATGTCTGATAAGAGTTTCTTACTGTCAATAGAAGATCAATCCTCCTCTTCTCCGTGCCTCTCTTTTGGTCGGGAGATAATCAAACCCTAACTCCGCAGCTGCCACGCCGAGCAGAGAAAACCCTAATCCGATTCCGGCAAGAAAGCTCCGATCTTTCTCCATTAAATTAAGCCCGGGGGGCTCCGACCTGACCTCAACCTCGCCGGCGAAGAAGGGTCCGCCTTCTGGAAGCCCACCGCCGGCGAACTTTCCGACCCACCAAGAAGCTCAACGCCGCACGCCTCCGCCGCCGCCCACCATACAAAAAGAAAAGAAAAAATCTAATCTCTCTTCGCACGGAGAGCTCGCCTCAACAAGGTACTTGCGGGCCACTCGACCCAGCAAGACGTCGTCTTCCTCCTTTTGACCAAGGTGGAGAAAAAGTAGGTGAAAAAAGGTAAAATCGTGACGAAGAACGAACTTACCAGATGTGGCCAATGAGCCCTCTCCAGTCCAAAGTTGGTAATGATCATAGAATCATAGATTCGTGGGCCATCTCAGGATTCTCTGGGCACCCTGAATTTCTCCATAAACAGGAAGGAAAGCCTCAAGATTAATGAGCGATTGGGCTGTCTCGATTCAGATATCCCATTTTTCTATTTGAAGAATCCGAAGGAAATCTAGGGTTCCGCCGGCGACGGCGCCCAGATGCTTCCGCAAGCATGGAATTAGGGTTTCCTGAGCAAGAAAGGGGAGCCCCAGCACGGAGGATACCAGATTACCGAAAAGGAAAAGCCCAGAGGAATCCGCAGAAGGATCTAAGCCCTAACGCGTTGGACCTCCCTCTCTTCGGGGACGATGGCGATAAACCCTAATCGGTGCCTGGAGCCAGGAAGACACTGAGGCGAGTACTCGGAGGAATCGCAGAGGAGCATGACGAAAGCGCATAAACCCTAATTAAAAGCGGGGTTGACATCTGGAAGATCTCCTCTGATCCTCCAATCCGGTGATTACCAGAGATTTTGAGGATCGTCTTCGAGGGTGTGGCCGAAATCGCTCTACCGATTCCTCCCCGCCGGTCGTCCGCCGGCGATGTGACCTCCGGCTGGCCGGCTGAGCCCCACACAGGATGCCGGTTGACCACGGGAGGTGGGAGTCAACCGTCTGATTCGACCCTCAGGCGGCGGACTGGGGAGGTCAACAGGGGAGAATATGGCGGCGCCGGGAGCAGCAGCCCCAATTTGGGATCCGTGTGATGAATAATCAACCAATCGGAAGCGAGGAGGCCAACGATGAATCTCATCCGTCCAAAATTCCAGGTGGTACGCCGGACCGTTCGATGCTGCGCGCGGCGTGGGCTTCCTATAAGTACGGGGCCATGAACGACGAACTGTTTCCTGGTCTCGAGGAGCTCCTTGAAGAGGAAGAGGAAGAAGTCGTGGAGGAGGAAGGGCGGCCGGCGGGGCGAGCATTCGGAGAAGATAGTGAGAGGTACGTCGGTGGGATTCATCCGCAGATGCTGATCGCTTCTACTCCTTTCTATTTGCTGATCTTCTCTCGGAAGGTTTCGTTTCATTTTTGGTTTTAGATCGTTTCCTGCAATGTGGATCCATCGGTGCCTTCTTTGGTAACATTTCTCGGGGGATTTCGTGAGGATTGGGGTTCTGATCTTGGCCTGCATGCCGTCCCGGGATGATTTTTCTGGAGCAGTTTGATGGAGGCGGTTTTTCCCCTCGGCTCCCTCGGCGAAGCCTTCCGTGCGTGAATCAAAACCCTAGGGTTCCTTTCTGCGAGTGGATATTTGTGTCAGTTGCGATGCGATGATGAATCCGGTGCGGTTGCGTTACGATGATAGCGCGATCGAGTACATCCAGGAGTTCGGAAGAATTTCCGCTCGAAGATTTCGTAGCATGATGTGATTTGGACGGGATTTGGGATCTTCTTCTTGAGGGAAGACTTTACCGGTTATGCTTCCTTATCGGAAAAATATCAAAAATAGGATTCTCTGTTGAAAATGCTAGAATAATTGTGGTTGATCCAGTTCTACTCATCAGAAAATAATGATAATAGCATGAATTCCTCGCTACTGAACTCACGATCGGCGCATTGATCCCCCGCTTTCACGATTTATGCATCCTCTTCTGATCTCTTCTGCGAAAAATTTCTGCGGCAGATGGCTCGTACGAAGCAGACCGCCCGCAAGTCCACCGGAGGGAAGGCTCCCAGGAAGCAGCTCGCCACGAAAGCGGCCCGCAAGTCCGCCCCCACCACGGGGGGAGTGAAGAAGCCCCACCGCTACCGGCCTGGAACAGTCGCCCTCCGGTACTTACATCTAACTCTTCCCCCACCTCTTCCTCGGGCAATCAATCTGCTCCAACAGTTTCTCAACTCCCCCTCTCTTCTTCCTGTTCATCCTCCCGTCGGCAGAGAAATCCGCAAGTTCCAGAAGAGCACGGAGCTGCTGATCAGAAAGCTCCCATTCCAGAGGCTCGTCCGTGAGATCGCTCAGGACTTCAAGGTCAGAATCATTTCCTTTCCGGGCTTTTGCTCTTTCCTTCCGTCGTACCACTGCTCGTTCGTCTGGAAGTCAACGCCTGATGGGTTGCGGTTGTTGTTATTGTTGTCAACGCGCAGACGGATCTGAGGTTCCAGAGCCACGCCGTTCTGGCTCTGCAGGAGGCGGCGGAGGCCTACCTGGTGGGCCTGTTCGAGGACACAAATCTCTGTGCCATCCACGCGAAGAGGGTGACCATCATGCCCAAGGACATCCAGCTGGCCCGGAGGATCAGAGGGGAGAGAGCCTGATGAGCGCTTCCGCCGCTGGCGTTGACCGATTTCTCTAGCCCCGGCCCCTCCTGCCAGGCGAGTAAAGCTTCAGCATTTTTTTTTTTTCTCCTTCGGGTGACTGGCTCTCAGATTGTGGCGCCCCGGCTGATGTGATCGCCTGTGGAAGGCGATCATCCCGAGGGTCGTTGTTTGAGAGCCCTTTTGACTTCAGGATGAAGACAAGCAGACTATCATCAACCTGCAAGAATAAAAGAAGAAATTTCTTCCCATTGCCATTGACTTATCTATTTAAATAATCGTCATTTTCACTATTTTCACGTTATTTAAACTCATTAACGATTGAATGGATGCTTCATGTGTGGGCTTTTGATGGGTAAAAAAAGGAAATGATCGATCACCTTGCTGTGTGGCTACCTCTTTTGCACCCACTGTTCTTCAACCCCAATAGGAGTCTCTTGATATCTCAACCTTTATTTGCATCCATGGAGTTACTATTTTAAATAATTAGCATCATGTACTTAAGTGTAATCACTAGTATTTTTTGGTCCTCTGATAATGTTTTTATGAAGTAAATAAAATGGGAGGGGAGGTTAATTTTGCTTTTAGTAATTTTCATTTTTTACGTCAGGCTATGTGTATGATCAATGGACTTGTAAGCTGGAAGAAGAAGGTGACCGAATAGTTTATAAACAACTTTATTGTAGTCAAACAGTTAAAGTTTTCTCTACTCTTTCAGAAGATCCTTCCTTGCGTTTCACTCATCACCACTTGTGATTGTAGTTGACTTTCTAGGGTCAACAGGCTCTTACACTATAAATTCTACTAGTCTATAAAATCTTGACTAAGAAACATTATCCTCTCTTTTACACCCACTTTTCTTCAACCCCATTAGGTAAGTATCAATATGTCAACCTTTATCTGTAACCATAGAGTTGATATTTTTATATTAATAGCATCATGCAATTTAGTGTAATTGCTAGTATTTGTTGGACATGTAGATGCTTGGTGCATGCTGGCTTGCTCCTTTTTGGCCACCAAAAAGCATGGGCACTTCTCTTTTTGGAGAACCCACATTGTGTACATTTTTTAAAGAATTATTTAAATTTAAAATGAGGTGATCAATAAATACTTAATCGTAATTACCATAGATGAGTATTATCCCTCCTTTTTACCATGTTTTCGCATATGATAAATTTTAAAAAAATATTTTTAGCCGGTAATGAACTAATAATAATCTACGACTGGTCAAACATGTCAAAAGTCAATGGTAACTTCAAACATGCTTAATATAGATTAAAATGAACAGATTGGACAATAATACCTGATTTTCGTATTATTTACTCCATATTGGGTTAGGCCCATTTTTTAGTTTGAAAAAAGAATGTTGGGTGCCCCTCATGATTCAATCCAGAGTATTTTAACTAAATGGAAGCCAAAGTCAACTGAATGAAATCGGTTGTGTCAACGCATGCCTCTCTGCGAGTCAACTCGTGATCGTCCACACTGGATTTACCAGATAGGCAGAAGAGGCATGCCTCTGATTATCGGCAGTTAGGGCATCCCCATCTCCCCTTCCCCTTCTTCTTCTTCTCTAAGCTCTTCGTTCCACATGGAAAGGGCGCAGTCGTTCGTGTGGGGCCAGTGGAGCTCGTTATACTCCCGCCATGGGGTCGAGCCCGCGAGGAGGAGAGCGGGGATCGCGGCATTGTTCGCGGGGGGAGGAGGAGCAGAGGGAAGGGAGCACTCCCTCTAGGCGAATGATTCCAAGAGGCCCGATCGAAGATTTCAGCGCAGATGGCGAAGAATTTTCGAAAAAAATTGCAGGAGTTGTGTGTATATGATGCGTTTCTAGAGGGCTGGATGAATGATCTCTGCAAGCGAGGAGGTCGGTGAAGATCGGAGCGGCTACTTGGGGAGGCGGCCTCTTCTCAGCAGCTCGCTGAATCTGTTGAGGATCTGCCTCTTCTTCCTCTGCTTCGCCGGGAGCCCTACGTCGGTCCCTGCTCCGTCGAGGTAGGGCCCCTCCATCTGATCGTACTCGTCTCCGTTGTGCAACCCTAGGCGGGAGGCGCCGGTCAGATCTGAGGCGCAGCTCAGTGAGGAGCGCGTCCGGTCCTTGTTCGCCGACCAGGTGGTCACCCTCGCCGACATGGATCCCGGATCCGCAGCGGCGGATCTCAGCCCGTTCTGGACGTGTGGATGGTCGCTCCTCCATCGCTCCGACGGGAACTTCATCGGGATCGCCTTCTTTTCCGATCCTTGTCTCGACAGCGCCATCGGCTTCGCGATCGTCCCGTTGTCGATCGAGCTCGCCGGCGGCGGCGCTCCGGCGAGATGGCTCTGCAACTCCTTGACGCTGTCCATCGCCGTGGCTTCGTTGAGCTTGGCGCGCTCCAGATCCTGCTTCATCGTCTTCAGGGAGTTCTCCCTGGCGGAGACGAGGTCCTTCAGTTGGGAGTTCTCTCTCCTGGCGATCTCCAGGGCTTCCTTGACGACGGTGGCCTCGTTGACCGCCTGCTTCATGATGTCCCTGAATCTGGTGCTCTCCTCCTTGGCAGATCGCTGGGCTTCCTCCAGCCTCGAATTCTCCTGCTTCAGCTTGGTGATCTCCTCTTCGGAGATCTTCATGCAATCGATGAGACTGGATTCCTTCGCGTTCCAGGCGGTGGCCGATTCATCCGCCTCCATCCTCAGCCTCTCGACTTCTTCCTCGAGGATCTGGAATTTCTCCTCCGTCGTCATCCACATCGATTTGGAATGGTCGGCCTCGGCTCTCACCCGCTCCAGATCCGCCTGCGCCACCGAGAGCTTCTCCCTCAGCCGATTCATCTCCGTGGTGACCTCCTTGAGCGTCATCGCCAGATCATCCATGGCCTTCTTGTTCTTCTCCTCCGCCTCGGTGGCCAGCCGCAGCTCGTTCCTGAGCCTCCCCATCTCGTCCTTGGATTGAGATTCCAGCTTTGTCGGATCCGTTGGTCTCGGCTTTTTTTCCAGGAGATTTCTAATCTCCAGCTTCGATTCCTCGAGCTCGATCTTGGTGCGCTCCAGCTGCTTCGTCTGGGAGATCATGGACTCCAGCATCTTCCTCTCCGACTCCTTCGCCTTCTCCACTTCTCTCTGCAACAATCTGATCCTCGCCGCCGTATCTCCTTCCTTCTCCCTCTTAGCCAAGTACTTCTTCATCTCCTCCACCTCTTTCATCGCCCTTTCTTTCTCCTCCTGGATCTGAACTACCACCGGCTGCATCTCCGAAACCCTCGCCGCCGCGAGTTTCTGCGAAGGAGGAATCGGAAGGAATTCCAGACCAGATCATTCGATCATTCCATGGCAGGGAATCGTCGCAGAGGAGTACCTCCGTGGACGGAGCAGCAGCAGCAGCAGCAGCCGCCGCCGCCTTGGAGGAGAGCCTCCGGTCGAGGAACTTGCCGGGCTCGGCGATGGCGGCGTCCGGCGAGCTGGAGGAGGCTCTGAGGGATGTCGAGGAGGAGCTCTTGCCGATCTACAGCGAGACGGGTCTAGAAGACGGCCGAGAAATCCATGATTCTAGGGTTCCAGAAGAGATCGCCGGCGGCCGAGAAGATCAACTCCGAGGAGGAGGGCGATGGCGAGGAAGACGAAGAAGTACCTGGCCGTGGAAGACTCCGTCGCAGGAAGCCACCCGGATGCTGCCCCTAGGTATTCTTCCTAACCCAGAAACCTCCTCATCCTCATCCTTCCAGAAGCCCCCCCCCCTTCTGGTCAGCGCTAGAGAGAGGAGAGAGAAAGAGAGATGGGGATGAACGCGCAGAGCAGAGAATGAAGAGAGAGAGAGAGAGAGAGAGAGAGAGAGAGAAGACAAGGGCAGAAAGATATGGAGAGAGAGAGAGAGAGAGAAAGGGAGAGGGAGTCACGCGGCTATGGCGATGCTTTCCTTGAAACCAGGGCTCCCCCTTCCCATTCTTTTATACTCCCTCAGATCCTCGTCATTTCCGGTGGAGCCACCCAGCAAGTTAGAGAGAGAATCAGATACATTTAGAGAGAGAGAAAGCTTTGACCCAGTCTGGGTCCACCCCCATCCCCCCCTTCGTCATTAAAGATTTAAAGCGCCTCGTGCCTCCTCGGAAGAACCTTCTTAAATCACATCTCTCTCTCTCTACTCCCTCTCTATTCTCTCCATGAAAAATATTTTCATCATTCCAATCTTCCTACCCAGATCGGCCTGCTCCACTCCCTTTTCCCCTGTCTACTCCCATCCATCCCAGATCACTTAATTATTTGCCCTTTTTTATTCACACGATGCTCCTCATCTCGAGATCTTCGCCTTATTAAGTACGGGGTTGACCCATCACATACTTAATCGGGGACGATCTCTCGCCATCAAAGAGGGCCCCCACAACTGTGATATAAAAAAAAAAACAAAAGAAGATCTGATCTGGGCAGATCACTAGGTCAACCCCCAACCTTGTCGTCTGGCGATGGGCGGCGCTAGCGAGGGCGGAGAAGATGACCGTGAAAGAAGTGTGAATGCATCTCAGGTAAATTTCGGCTTCAGCCTTCCAATCTTTCATTATCTGGGAATGCCAACAAGTTGAGTGTTTTTATGTGCAATTATCTATGATTCTTAATTTTAGTCTCATGAAATTGCATATAAAAATATATTAACTAAGTGATGATTGTAGAATTTCATCTCCATATAATTAAAAAAAACTATGTGAGTTTCAACCTTTGACCTTCCAAGCTTTCATTCACCATTTACCCATAATCTGAGTGTTTTTATACACAAAGACATGTAGTTCTCCATTTTGATCTTATAAACTCATATATATATATATATTATCTATATGATTGTGGAATTTTATTTGCATATAATTCAGAAAAAAATAACCCTTCATTTATTTCCCAGATTTCTATGAGTTCCAATCTTTCATCTCATGCATTTACAATGTTTTTAACCTCACAAGCCTCCATTGTCTAAACATCCAATAACCCAATTGTTTTTAAACACAAGTATCCTGAATTCACAATGTTAATCTTTTAAATTATATATATGAATATTAACTATGTAGTTGTATATTTTTTCTCCACATAATTCAAAAAATATACCCCCTTTATTTTTATTTACATGAGTAAATTTTTATATCCTTCTACTTTTACTCATTAATCTCTACATTCTCAGATTATAAGTATATAAATCTGTTAGCATCCGAGTAACTTTGGATTTTTAACTAGCATATTGATTTTACATTGAAATGCCATCTAGGTTTATATTTTCCTTTTTAGCCTTGTGTTTCTACAGATATCAATGTTCATCCTCATTCATCATGTGCAGATAGATGTGTTGATTCCCTATGGACCTTGTTTTAATAAACCATTATTTCCTTGCATGCTATACCTCTTAAAATCCCAGTGTCCATAGATAAACACCCACATTCATCCTTGTCCATGCAATTGAATCAGGGGGCTGCTGGCTTTGGGTCCATAAAAAATAGCCCAATTATTGATGAAACCCATCTTCTTCATATTATTATTCTTCTCGTCCCTAAAATCGGCTCTTAGTCCACAGAAAATGTCACTATTTCGTGGGAGATGGCAAAGTTACTAGCACTTACTTACTCCCTATTTATGCGAAAGGGAAGGGGTAAACAGTAATCTGCCCATTTTGTAGGGACCTGGAATGGGAGAATCTCCCACGAATTCCGTTTCTAACCCCCCCTCCCCCATCGACAAGCACATGCCCGTATATATTTTATGTGCAAGCATGTCCAGGGCCACATTGAAGAAGACTTATGATTATAAATTCAGTTATAAACCCCCCCTAGTCAAAGGACAGACCACGCGAGCCGGCAGTTAGTGGATCAAAGACGGCATTGAGCATGCTTTTAAAAAAATCCCTGCTTTTTTGAAGAAAATATTAAAAAAAAAAAAGGTCAAGATTAGGCGACGCCGCCCTGGCCCAACTGCGAGTCAAACCAAATGACCTCTCCCGCCCTGTGGAGCGAAATGCCTTTCGTGGAGAAGGGGTGGGTTAATTTCGTTTTAGGTCCCCCTACAAAACAGGTGTACCATAGATAGCCCCTCTGTTTCTCAGATAAAGTTTTGAACCCCTGGATATTGTCATCATACTCTCCCTATTTTCTTAGGCCTTTATGTGAAAAACACTAAAAATACCCTTTACTCTCTCGCCCTCTCCCGTTGACTTCCTCTTCCCTCCGTCTCTCTCCTTGCTGCCCCACAACTTCCATTGAACCCTGTCACTCTCCCTCTCTCTTTCTCTCTCTGTCTATCTCTGGTTCAAGCGGTCCAGGCTGTACAGGCCAGACCATTTTGGCCCTCCCTTTCCTCCGTCTCTCTCCTTGCTGCCCCACAACTTTCATTGAACCTCTCTCTCTCTCTCTCTCTCTCTCGTTCAAGTGGTCCAGGATGCACTGGGCAGACCATTCCCTGCAAGAGAGCTCAGAAAACTCCAAGGTACGATGTTTATGGGGTCCATGTCCATGGAGATGGTCCCAGCGATGACGGACAGCCGACAGGGTGGGGCAGCAAAAAGAGGGCCACGCAAGTCTTCTGGATTTCTCGCAAAAAGTCTACCATCACCACTGAAGAAAGAGAGAGGTGAGAGAAAGCTGGGAGGCGCGTTCAAAAACAGGCCCGTTCTGAGAGAAGGAGATGGAAGAACCCGGCTGCTTACTATGGGCTGAGGAGCCTCGTCTCTTCCGCTATATCATCCTGGGCACCAACGGAAATGGGGGAGAAATCAGCAATCGGTTGCAAGAAACGTGTAAATATTGGCTAATTATCGAGAACATCGAGAAGAAGAAGAAGAAGAAGAAGAAGAAGAAGAAGAAGGAGAAGGTCCTGAACCTTCATGTCTGCATTCCACAGCGTAAGGTTGTCGCGGAGGAGCTGCATTACGAGAGTGCTGTCCTTGTATGATTCCTCGCCCAGTGAGTCCAGGTCCCCAATGGCCTCCTCGAATGCCTGAGAATCAGGAAGATGATTTCCATTTAGAGAATCAAGAGGAGCCCGAGATTCGATCCATCAATTTGAACGAATTGACGAGGTGAATTAATTATCGTTCGAAGAAACGCGAGATCTGAACGTAGGACGCACCTCCTTGGCAAGTGTGCAGGCTCTGTCGTACGAATTGAGGATCTCGAAGTAGAACACTGAGAAATTGAGGGCCACGCCAAGCCTGACGGGGTGCGCGGGCCCCAGCTTTTCCACAGCGATTTCCTGGGGAATGTTTCAAGCCCGGTCGTCAGCAGATGGATACTCAGTCAAGAAACATGGCATATACGAGATAGATACACGAGGATATCGAAGTAGACGGAAAAATGGCAAGAAGACGGTGATCAAATACAGATAGATGGGAGAAAATCGAAGCAATCGGAGGGAGAGGATAGTAAGCGAGAACGCAGCGATTTATTTGCCCGCGGATTAAATCAAATCCGCAAGTGACAGATCCAAGAAATGGAGATTGAATTTTGCGACACCGGATAAAGGCGCACTAGCCAGAGAGATGTGATTACGAAAGAAAATGAAGCAAGAAAGAGGAGGTTCCATCGACCGACCTGAGCAGCCTTGTAGGCGGCGAGCGTGCTGTCGGCGGCCTCCTTACGGGGGTCGCCGATCAAGAATTCGGCGAGGTAGCGGTGGTAGTCGCCCTTCATCTTGAGGAAGAAGACCTTAGAGTCGTCGGTAGTGGCGGAAGGGAAGAGGCGCGTGTCCAGCAGCCGCAAGATCATCTCGCAAATGGAGCTGAGCTCAGACTCGATCCTGGCACGGTAGTCGCGGAT
Organism: Spirodela polyrhiza; assembly: GCA_024713555.1. NCBI lineage: Eukaryota > Viridiplantae > Streptophyta > Magnoliopsida > Alismatales > Araceae > Spirodela > Spirodela polyrhiza. The sequence goes on from CM046535.1 coordinate 7,103,798, forward strand.
GGCGATCAGGCGTTCCCACTCCTCGCCGTGGCTCTCCACCTCCTTCTGCTCGATGGAGGAGACGATCCTCCACGACGACCTGCGGGAGCTGATCACGTTCTTGTAGGCCATGGAGAGCAGATTCCTCTCCTCCACCGTCAGCTCCTCCGCCTCCGGCAGCGCCACCACCAGCTTCTCCATGAACTCCACCATCTCGTCGTACCTCTCCGCCTTCTCCGCCAGCTTCGCCAGGTACACGAGCTCCTCCCTCGCCTCCGCCATCGCCTCTCCTCTCCTCTCTTCTCCCTCCCCAAGAAGACGATCAAACTCAGAAAGAGAGGGAGAGAAGAGAAATATAAAAGAGAGAGGGAGGGAACGGGGGGAGAAAAGCGGGAGTGGGCGGTGACCAGCATCCGAGTCTATGTTCCACCTTCTTTCCTCCGCTGTACTTCCCCGCTTCTGCACCCCGAGGGCGAGGAGAAGAGAGAGGGGGACAAAACAGTGAGCAGAAGCACGGCCGGTGTACGCTAACCTCCAGCCGTCAGTTTTTTCCCAAGACCATCCCCGGCCGTACATCTGGAGATCGGAAATCCTGACCGTCCAAGTGTAACTGAATCTCTGGACCGTCAGTTGGTCGTTCCCGATGTGGGGTCCAGCGTCAGCACCACGCTATGCCGAGGAATTCATCCTGGCCGTTGAAGTTAGGAGCGCACCGGACACGTCTGCAGACGGGCAATCTTTACCGTTGATTATAGATATTGCAAAATATACTGTGAATGAGTAGCGAACACCGCCATTGGGAAAACCTTTGCAGAGAAAAGGGCATTAAAACAATTATATCCCCTCAACGTCTGAAAAGAGAAATCTTTATCTTAACAGGGGGTTTAAGGAAAAAGAGCCATGGCAGGCAGGTATCGAATCGGGCCGGTCCGGGCCCTTTGTAATTGGTCCGGGCCAGGCCCGTTGGACAGATGGGCCCGTGACCCTGTAATCGGGTGCGGATCTGGATTGTATTGAGAGGTTTTTCATTAAGGGGTGATGGGATCCATTCGGTAATGGGCAAGTCAAAATTTGCAATGATGAAAAAGTCCTTAAAAAATACTCTTTAAAGAAAACAAAGAGAAAGGAAGATGAAAATGGCAAGGAATGCATTCCAAATAGTAGATCAACTTATTTAATATCTAATGATAAAGATTATCAATTATATAAAGTACAATTTCATATAGAGCGTCATCAAAACATCCTAAGTGTGTTGAAACCTTGGATCACCTATTAGATCAGATAAACGTAGGTGATAAAATGACAATCCTATTTGATGACATGTGAAGTGACTCAATATTTTCCATGATATTGAACTCGAAGTGTTACTCAGTTCTCCCAGCATAGACATGTTGACTTCTTCCCAAGAGGTGGCACTCCTCAAATCCTTGTGTAGACTGAAGGAGGTTCCAAGAACATTGTCGTCAAGGAAGATACAATATGACCTTATAGCATTGAACATAGTTATTTCTAATTTTGAAAATATTTGCAATGTCAAAATTTAGATAATAATTGAAATTTTAGGTGCCAAAAATGAACATCTTACTATAGCTTGTATGTAGGTTGAGTGAAACAATCATTGATTTGAAAAATTATAGTAAAAATGAAGAAAACTTTGGCTACCCCAAAACATAATGTTGGAAATGTGATGGAAAGTGCTTGGTAAAAGTTGAACTATACATGAAGACTAAATTGTGTTTTCCCCATAAAACCTATTAGTCACTTATGAATTACAATTGTTTTTTACATGTGATTTTGATAGGGATGACTTTTGTGAATTGATTACTCTCCTTGATCAATGATATCATCCATATGTTTGCATCTCAATTTGATTTGATCATGAATGTTGACAATATCTTGTGCTTCCCTAAGAAATATTATGAACAATCCCATACTGGCTATAAAAATATGCTTGTGGTTACAAAATGGTATTTGACTAATCTTATATACTTTATGAGAAATATTGGTACTCATGAAGTTATAATTTGTTTACAGTTGTATTGATATTTCCTTAACAAAGGGCATTGACGTAAGGAAATCATATGACAATAAGCAATATTAATGTGTGGCTGAAATCTAAAATAATGTTCACAAATTGAGATGAAGAATATCACAAATTTAGTTGCCATTTATGAATTTATGACATAAAAATTACTCTTAGAAGAGTAAATGAAGAACACATGACACCATATGACAAAAAAATAGTGTGATATTTATGGGCCTGCTTACTTAATATCGACAAATTACATGAAGAATATTGTAAACATGATACACTATTTCTAGAAAGAAAAGTTTATTACTGAATTTATTTACACCATGCTCATCTCAAGACAATTAACCCCACTACGTAGGGTTTGACCAATTGCATACCAAATTGGGAACGTTCTCTCAACACAGATGTGACTCTAAATCTCTATGACATCCTCCACCATTAGAGATTCTATCTTCTTTTAGTTAAGATGGCCATGGTACTCGTTTGGTTTACAAAATGCCAACAATGGTTGACCTATCATAGATTGCACTATTTAGGGAGGGAAATATGTCTAAGGGTGCATGCATCTCAGTAAGTTTTTATTTCAATGTCTAGATTTTCATTCTATATGTATTTAAAAATTGAGTCTCTCCATATGTATATATTTTTAATTCATAATTTTCATTTAGTAATTTCTATATGGATATCTTAATTGTGTGATTATAGATTTTTATCTCCATATCATTAAAAAAAACTCAAGTTTTTCTAAAATTTCTATGAGTTTCTATCTTTGACCTTGTGCATTCAATTTCAACTTTGCATGCTATCATTCTCTATATATTTTTAAATTAAGTGTTTTTACATAAAATTATATGTAGTATAATCTTGTAAGTTTATACATATATGTACATTAACTATGTGATTGTAGAATTTTTCTACATAGAGTTTATCATTTTTTTCCAATTTTTTTGTAAGTTTCATTATTTGACCTTGTGCATCCAATTTCTCTATACATTTATAAGTGTGTTTTTATACAGAAGTATCTATAAATTTCTATGTATCAAATTTATAACTGAATATTATATCCTACTATAATTAGGAAAACCCTTTTTTTTTCTCAAATTTCTGTGAGTTTCAATCTTTGGACATGTTCATTTAATATCTACCTTCAAAGCTTTCGTTCTCTTAAACTATTCATAAGCTAAATATTTCTATACACAATTATTTATTATTATCAATTTTAATCCATTAAAAAACATAATTTCCCTCATACCTCTTGAAATCCCTATCTCGTCCATACATATCCTCAATCATCCTTTGTACACAATATTTATTGATACGCCCCTTCTTCCACAAAAGGGCTTTACTCCAAGAGGTTACCTCCCCTCAAAATCTTATTTAATCCACACAAAGGGTCACTCAAGCAGACCATTGATCGAACAACACTTAATTTAACCCCCCCCTCCCCCTTTCTGTGGAAATGAAGGGCTAAACAATAATCAACCCATTTTTGGGACCTAGAGCAGGAAAACCCCCCTGAAAACAATAATCAACCTATTTACATGTACATGTATATATATATGTATATGTCACTTATATATATATAAGTGATATATATACAATTCTCTCTCTCTCTCTCTCTCTCTCACCCTGTTTCTCCCTCTTTACCTCCCCGCGCTAGCTCAAGCGGTCCAGGCAGCACTGGGCAGACCCCATTTACATGTACATGTATACATATACATATGTCACTTATATATATAAGTGATATATATATGTACAATTCCCTCTCTCTCTCTCTCTCTCTCTCTCTCTCTCTCCCCCTCCCTCCCCGCGCTAGCTCAAGCGGTCCAGGCAGCACTGGGCAGACCATTCTCGGATCCCAAGAAAGCCCAAAGTCTGTCATCATCTTCATCACCATTCAAGAAAGAGAGAGATGAGAGAAAACAGGCCACTCTGAGAGAAGGAGATGGAACAACTTCACCGCTCTTACTCAGGTCTTGGGATCTTCCTTGATCTCACTTGCTCAATCATCATTCAAGGAAGAGAGAGGTGAGAGAAAGCCAGGAGGCGCCTTAAAAAACAGGCCCACTCTGAGAGAAGGAGATGGAAGAACCTCGATGCTTTTACTCAGGTCTTGGGATCTTCCTTGATCTCATCTGCTCCATCATCATCCTGGGCACCAACAAAAAAAGGGGTGCGAGGAGTCGGCAATCGGTTGCGAAGAGGAGGAGGAGAAGAAGAAGAAGAAGAAGAAAATGCTGAACCTTCATGTCTTCATTCCACAGCGTGAGGTTGACGCGGAGGAGCTGCATAAAGAGAGTGGTCTCCTTGTATGATTCCTCGCTCAATGTGTCCATGGCTGCAATGGCTTGATCGAATGCCTGAAAATCACGAGGATGATACCCATTTAGATGATCAAAAGGAGCCGGAGATTCGATCGATCAATCGGAACGAATTGACGAACAAAGCGAGATCCGGACGGACGAACCTGCTCGGCAAGTGTGCAGGCTATCTTTGGCGAGCTGAGGATCTCGAAGTAGAACTCTGAGAAATTGAGGGCCAGGCCAAGCCTGATGGGGTGCGTGGGCGCCAGCTTTTCCGCCGCGAAATCCTGGGGAAGAGATAGATATCAGAGGAGATCGAGGTTGACCGGAAAATGGCCAGAAGACGGTGATCAAACGAAGAGAGATGAAAGAAGATCGAATCAATCGGAAGGAATGCCTCAGATTCAATTGTTCTCAGATCAAATCAAATCAAATCAAATAGATCCAAGAAAGGGAGATTGAATTTTGCGTCACCGGATGAAGACGCGATTATGATAGGACAATGAAGGAAGAAAGAGGAGGCGATGTCGGCCGACCTGAGCAGCCTTGTAGGCGGAGAGCGCGCTCTCGACGGCCTCCTTACGGGGGTCGCCGGTCTTGAATTCGGCAAGGTAGCGGTGGAAGTCGCCCTTCGTCCTGAGGAAGAAGACCTTGGAGTCGTCGGCGGTGGCGGAGGGGAGGAGGCGCGTGTCCAGGAGCCGCAAGATCCCCTCGGAAATGGAGCTCAGCTCGGACTCGAGCTTGGCGCGGTAGTCGCGGACGGCGGTCACGCTGTCCCCCTCGTCTCTCCCCTCCGTATTTTTCTCGCGGACGGAGGTGATCACCCACGACGACCTGCGGGAGTTGATCGCGCCCTTGTAGGCCGCGTAGAGCAGATTCCTCTCCTCCACCGTCAGCTCCTCCGCCTCCGGCAGCGCCTCCACCAGCTTCTCCATGAACTCCACCATCTCGTCGTACCTCCCCGCCGTCTCCGCCAGCTTCGCCATTTTCACGAGCTCCTCCCTCCCCTCCGCCATCGCCTCAACCAACCCGCATCGCATTCTCAGTCCAATTCGCAAGAACGAAGAAATTTCTCAAACCAGCTACCAACAAGAATCTGCTCTCTCTCTCTCTCTCTCTCTCTCTCTCTCTCTATCTCTCTCTCTCTCTCTCTCTCTCTCTCCCTCTCTCTCTCTCTCTCTCTCTCTCTCTCTCTCTCTCTCTCTCTCTCTCTCTCTCTCTCTCTCTCTCTCTCTCTCTCTCTCTAGCTCTTCAAAATTCCCGCCAAAGCGGCGATTCCAAGAGAGGCAACTCCGAGAAGCCCTTACAGTTAGTTGTTTCTGGGATCCCCTTCTCAATCCGATAGCCGTTCGCGGTGATATTAGTGTTGACTTACAGAGCCGGTGACGACACTCCTCTTCTGCACAGCGCTGCCCTCTGGGACGAGTCACTAACTGGATCTGGAAACCGCCCTCGGGCGAGCCAACGGGATGTTGCCAAGTCGCGCATTTAACACGTGGAGCAATCTTACCTCGTGGGCATGCTCACAAGTAGAAGGTTTAATCTGAGAAAAAATATGTTATAAGGGGTTAATATTTAATTTACCGCCACCAATGTTTTCATCTTTAGTCAATATTTTGTGTTATATATTACATCATTCTTTCCCAAAGCCAATTTTGTACACCTACAATACCACTAATTATGGCTGTTCAATTGGTGGTTCCCCATATGGGAAGTAGCATCTGCATATCGCTGAACCAAGGAATTCATCCTGGCCATTAAAGTTCCACATACTGGTCAAGTCAGGAAATCTCCACTGTTGATTAAATGTTTGCAAAATACACCCTAGATGCATAGTGTAAATTTCTCCATTAGGAAAATTTCCAAGATGAAAAGGTATATAAAAGATTATGATAAATTCAGAGCTTGAAAGGTGTAGTGGATCAAAAGTGTGGAGAAAGAAAATGAGGTTTCTCTTCTCCACCTCCACCCCCCCTCCAACCATTTATTAGGTATGGATATGGATTGAATTGAAAGGTTTTTCATTGAGTGGTAATTGGATCCATTCAATGATAGTCAAATCAAAATTTACAATGATGAAAAATTCTTTATTGAAACGCTTTTTAAGGAGAAACTAGAAAAAAGAAGATGAAAATATCAAATATTTGTTCTAAAGAACCAAATGTGTTTCTAAGTTGGTTTCTCTTCTCTCTTTGAAAGTTGAAAATCAAAAGGTTGAAAAAGATATTAGAGAAAATTATTGATTTTGTAAGATACTATTACTTAGAGGATTACAAAAATTATTGAACATAGAAATTATTATTTGAGAGTTGTATTAAAGGAAAATCATTTAAGACTATTTAAGACTAAGGAATATATTTCTTCAACAAAAATCTCTAAACTTGATCTCTTATATTTTTTTAGTCTAAGTTACATTATCAATTTATTAGAAAAAATATGATCTTGTTATACTTATTGATTTCTTTAGATATGCCTCAATATTTTTCTTAGTTCATAAAAATGAGTCATACAATTAATTTATAAAATTTGTGAAGAAAAAACTTAGTAGATCGATAAAAATCATTAGAAGTGATCATGAAGGTGAAATTGTGAATATTAAACTCTAAAAATTATGTGATGAACTATACATATCACATAACTTTTTTAGCTCCATTAATACTTCAGAAAAATATAGTTATTGAGAGGAATAATATGACATTACTTAATACAACTAGAATGATGTTGATTGATAGTATTATTCCTAAGTATTTATGGGTTGAAGGAAACAATATAAGATGATATATGACTAATATACTTTTGATTAAATCAAAACTAGAAAGAATACATTATGAGTTATTTAAGAATAGAAAAGCAAATTTATACTAATTTAAATCATTTGGTTTTATTCCAAATAATTGAAAGAGAATAACTAATAAAGTTTGATCAGAAGAAAAATGGAATTACACATCGTTTTAGACATTATTCACGTATATCATACTTTGGTGATAATATTTTACAATAATGCTCAGAGGACTTCTTCAAGAATTTTCACATTTGTCAAAGGGATAGAAATTGATCTCACCACTTACCAACTAAATTCTATTTCTCAAATGCCTTCTATCATAGAATTGAAGTCAATAAATTCCTTGACTGAGATGTTAAATGCAATAGTGCATAACATTAAATCTTTTCACCTTTCATTACCATCTAGTCTTATGTATTTCATTATTAGTCATTTATTATTGGAGAAAAGTGGTGCCCCAGATAATATTTCAAAAAATCTGCATCCTTCATTGTATTTTAGAAGGTTTTTCATGTCAACTTTTATATCTTATTCTTAGGTTAAATGAAAAAAACCGTCAACTATGATCTTGTTTTCAAACTAGGTATCATCATGACTTACATTTTCAAACATCTTCAGGTAGACTTAATTCAGAAAGAATTAATTAGTTTCTATCCTAGTGACACTATTTAGTTACTTTCCCAAATCTGTGGTTTCAATCTTTGACCTTGTGCATTCAATTTCAACCTTTCAAGCTTCCATTCTTTAAATATTTATAATGTGTTTTTATACAGAATTATGTATAACTTTAACCTTGCAAGTTTATACATACATCTTAAAATATCAATGTCAACTCCATAAACGTCCACAATCATCATTGTACACATGTTTAATTCGAGGTTTTCTCGTTCTAGGTCCCTAAAAGATAGAAAAATTATTGATACACCCCTTCACTTTCCTCACATAAATATCGCCTTTATTTGACAAAGAGGGTCACTAGTTCGTGGGAGATGGCAAAACTAACTCGCAGTTCCTTTTAATTTACCTCCCTCTCTCCCCTTTTCTTTGGAAATGAAGGGCTAAACAGTAATCAACTGATTTTTTAGGGGCCTAGAACAGGAAACCCCGCTCACAAACTCCATTTCTAACGCCATTGACATGTACATGTATACACAATTTCGTTTCTCTCTCTCCCTCTCTCCCTCTTTCCCTCTCTCTCTCTCTCTCTCGCTCTCTCTCTCTCTCTCTCTTTCCCTCTCTTCTCTCTCTCTCTCTCTCTCTCTCTCTCTCTCTCTCTCTTTCCCTCTCTCCCTCTTTCTCTCTCTCTCTCTCTCTCTCTCTCTCTCTCTCTCTCTCCCTCTCTCCCTCTCTCCCTCTCTCCCTCTCTCCCTCTCTCTCCTCTCTCCCTCTCTCTCTCTCTCTCTCTCTCTCTCTCTCTCTCTCTCTCTCTCTCTCTCTCTCTCTCCCTCTCTCCCTCTCTCCCTCTCTTTCTCTAACTCAAGCGGTCCAGGAAGTACTGGGCAGACCATTCTACGATCTAAAGAAAACGCAAACTCTATCATCATCGGCACCATTGAAGAAAGATACAGCTGAGCGGAAGCCAGGAGGCGCCCTAGAAAACAGGCCCACTCTCAGAGAAGGAGATGGAACAAAGCGGGCTGCATACTCAGGGCTTGGGAGCTTCCTTCATCTCATCTGCTCCATCCTCATCATCCTGGGCAACAAAACGACGTGGTGCAGACGGATCTTCCCACGCTGTGCTCAGGACCAGCCGTGGCGCCGGCCTCACATGCCTCTCCTCCACGACGAAGATCTGTCGTAAAGGAGCAGCATCAAGAAAATGGCCTCCTTCGTGAAGGGCAAGCCCTGGCGCCCTTCCCATCGCTGCGCAAGGGCTTTATCGAACGCCTGAAAATCACAAGGACGATACCCACTTGGTGAATCACAAGGAGCCCCAGGTTCGATCGATCAGTCGGAACGAACTGAAAGAGACGAGTTGACGAGATGAACGATCTGAACGGAGGAGGCACCTGCTCGGCAAGTGCACAGGCCGTCAGGGGCCGTCTGAAGACCCCGAAGTACACCTCTGAAAGATGAAGGGCCAGGCCAAGCCTCGCGGGGTCCGTGGGGGCCAGCATGTCTTCCGCGACAATCTGGGGAATGTTCCAAGCACAGCCGTCGACCAAGTAAGATCGCAAGAAGACGGGGATCAAGAAAAGAAGATCGAATGAAGCAAATCCGCATGCGGTAGATCCAATAAAGGAGGAGGATTGAATTCTGCGGCGCCGGGTGAAGGCGGCGTCGGCCGACCTGAGCAGCCTCGTAGGCGGAGAACGCCCTCCTAATGGCGTCCTTTTGGGTGACGCCGATCTTGAATTCGGCGAGGCAGAGGTTGTACTCGCCCTTCATCGTCAGGAAGAAGACCCTGGATTCCTCGGTGGTGGCGGAGGGGAGGAGGCGCGTGTCCAGGAGGCGCAAGATCCCCTCGCAAATGGAGCTCACCTCGGACAGGAGCTTGGCGCGGTAGTCGCGGACGGCGGTCAAGAGGTCCCCCTCGCCGTGCCTCTCCATAGACTCCAAGATGGAGGAGACGATCCACCATGACATTCCGCGGGAGCCGATCGCGCCCCTGTTGGCTGAGGAGAGCAGAATCCTCTCCTCCGCCGTCAGCTCCTCCGCCTCCGGCAGCCCCGCCACCAGCTTCTCCATGAACTCCACCATCTCGTCGTACCTCCACGCCTTCTCCGCCAGCTTCGCCATGAACACGAGCTCCTCCCTCGCCTCCGCCATCGCCTCTCCCCAGAACTCCCCAGAACGAAGAAAGCATTTGTTTCTTTTCTTCCCCCCTTCTTTAACCCTCTCTCTCTCTCTCTCTCTCTCTCTCTCTCTCGCTCTCTCTCTCTCTCTCTTTCCCTCTCTCCCTCTCTCTCTCTCTCTCTCTCTCTCTCTCTCTCTCTCTCTCTCTCTCTCTCTCTCTCTCTCTCTCTCTCTCTCTCTCTCTCTCTCTTCTCCCTCTCTCCTCTCTCTCTCTCTCTCTCTCTCTCTCTCTCTCTCTCTCTCTCTCTCTCTCTCTCTCTCTCTCTCTCTCTCTCTCTCTCTCTCTCTCTCTCTCTCTCTCTCTCTCTCCCTCTCCTCTCTCTCTCTCTCTCTCTCTCTCTCTCTCTCTCTCTCTCTCTCTCTCTCTTCAAAATTCCCGCTAAAGGGGCGGTTCTACGTCGCGAGGGCTGATTCCGACGAGCAGTCAGATGAATGGAATCATGACCGTTCATTTCATCAGATCAAGAATATCCGACGGTCATTTGACCTGGAAACCGTCCATGGGAGAGGGATCGCCGGTTCCACGCGGACCAACGGGATGCTCCCAAGTGCCATTTAACACGTGGAATGATCACACCTCGTGACCATGCTGAGGATTAAGAAGGTTAAATTTGAGAATAAAATGTTATTAGGGATTCATATTTAATTCACCGCCGCTCAACCATGGGTACTACTAAAAGATAATGAAAGCCCCACTATATGGATGATATAAAAACCTAAAATATGAAAACCCAAAGAAAATAAAATCTACCTATCGCTGTGAAAAAATAACTATTTTCTAAAATATTGGGGAATACTTTATCTTTGATCTTTTTAACAAGTGCACTGATTCATGTCATGTTTTGAACAATTTTTTTTTGGGGTAAATCAAATTTACCATAAATTGAGTATGCATCAAAGAGTGAATTATACATTGATGGCCTTGGTTTTGATATTCAAAAATAAATTTTTTTTATTATACATCCATTAAAATTTAAAAAACAATTCAAATGCTCTATGTTTATTTGATGATTTATCACAAATGGCATTCCTTGATTTCGGGGGATGACAATTGAATCCAAAGTTGTCATACTTGAGATCATATATTTTTATGAAATGTATATGAAAATAGTAGTTATCTTATTTATTGAAGAATTATCTTTAGATAAAATGATATTCACATGATAGATGTTAAGAGGTAAGATGTGCTTATCACTCTTTAGATATGTGTGAACAAACCTCTTAGTGCAACAATCTAGATTAAATTCATGAGAACAAGAAATTTAACTCATGATGAATAGAATGTACTTATTTGGACTTGACATCAACAAAAAAGGTATTGATTTATAAAGGCGGAGCTTCAGTTCAAATTTCAATTCAAACAAAAAAATGAATAAAAAATTTTAATTATAAAAATAAAAGTTATTACTTATTATTCAAAAAGTAGTAAGTTTTCAAATTAAATTTCTAATCTTTAAGGACCAAGTAAAAAAAGAAAACTATTAGAGTATAATGCTAAAATAAAAAGAGAAGATTTATAAATAAGGAAATAACTCTCTTCAACAATCTACAATGAATCTCTCTCATGTTTCATTTAGTGCATCCTTCATTGAAATACATAATGATGCATCTGATTTTCTTGTGACTTTGGTGCTTCAAAAAATATTCATCACAAAGGTTTATACTCTCTACCAAACTCTACGGTAATTGAGTGATGAGGGGAGAGACATTTGAGAAGAGTTAAAAGATGTTGGTAGTTAGTTGTAGCCTTAAATGTATGTGGTATTTGAGGAGGGTAAACTTGAGTATTTGGGTGGCTGAGCCCATGAATGTTAGTATGTATTTCTTGAGGAATTTAGTGAAATCATAAGAAGAAGGATCCTCATAGACTAGAATAATCATGTGGGCAGCCCATTATAAAAATTATAGTGCTTTTAGTAAGAGAGAAGTCATGAGATAGTCACAAAAGAAAAAGATGGGTGCACATAGGAAAAAGAATAGTGCTGAGAGAATATATGTCAACACATCTATTGGTAAGCGTATGATTCGACAAAAATCTAAAAATACCCAACTCACCTCCATCTTAGTGTTTTATCTAACACCTTAGTTCTTACATTATAGTAATGAGATGTTACATCATTTCCCTATAAAGTCTTCACTCAAAAGCCTTTACATATATTTTGTATTCTTAATATCATATGTTTGTAAAAAAGATCAATACAAAAATTAGAAAGAATAATTACAATGATGTCCAATCAAACTTATTGACTTTTTCTCATGAACACGTGTAACTTGATCCATAAAAAATTAAAATGATAAAATTGACGAGGTCAAATATTTATAGGATACAATGTATTCCTATAATACATGATTTTTTTGACCTAAAAAATTGGAAAAATTAAGCCAAACTCTAAGTTGTAATGACTAGGAGTCCAAACTCTATACTAATTTTAAAGTTTATGAGCATTGACTTAGAATTCTGTACCCTCAAAATAGTAAAACATTTGTAGTGAATGGTCAACACAAACTGTATCTTGAAAATGAACATTTGATCAAAATAACATATATTCCTTTGAATGATCTTTGATCAAATTATATGGTATCGATCTGAAGACATTAAACTAAATATTTTTGGAGAGAAATGTAATATTTTCATCACGAATTTTGTATTCTATTTTGTTTTTTTTCTTTTTAGTAGAAATATAACTTTTTTGAAGGTTGCATGCATGATAACAAATAGAATATGAGAGAACGTATCTATGCATCTACACCTCCTTAACACTTGAATTTCATCTTTAGAATATGTATAGAATGGTCAAATATATGTACTAAAGGGGGTCAGTGCCTTGAGTTGTATCCTGAAAATAAACAATTGGCAAAATATAATCTATTAAGTTGACCATCTTTGATTGAACTATATGTTGTCTAGAGGAAAAGTTAAACAAAATGACTTACAATAATCAACAACCCTTTTTCCCATATGTTGCATTCATGTGACAACCCTAGTACTGATGTTCTTGCTACATATTTCATGCAAGAAAATTCAATTGAAGTTTTTTTAATTAGAGCATCTTCTGGTGACCATAGTCATGCTAGAGGGCTGAATTAAGAGCAGTGTTAGTATTCCTTAGATGTATGATGAAGTTATTAGAACTAATTGAGTAAATTAATACTTCAAAAAAGAATAGTAAGAATTAGCTAAGACAATGTTGAGGACTCTTTGATACACTTGGCTAGTTCAGTTTTTGCACTTCCAATTTGAGTAATGTAGAAAACTACATGTCTCTAAAATAAAGGGTGAAATAAAAGCTCCAAAAAGCAAGGATTAGATATGACTAGTTTAAAACCCATTGTTCCATCATTAAGAAAGAATCACATGAAGAAAAGATGAATGTTCTATAATAATGATAAACATACAAGGTAAGACTTCAAAACACAAGGATTAAAATTGAGAGTGTACAAGGATTAATATTTAGTAGGTTGTATTTACTCTTAAGAGTGTACACTCTTAAGTTGAGGGTGCAAAACTGAGAGTGTACACTATTCCCTAATAGGTAGAAAGTGTAATATTTAGTTGGTTGTATTTACTTGAAAAGGAAATTCTTAACTTATAGAAGAATGGATATAAAATTTTAAGTGCAATATTGAAGAGTACCTAGAAATCAACATACGAGTCTTTGAAGTCTACTATGAAAAAATTGATGCATGTTTAGGTCATTTATCTTTTTGGTACTAAAATATGATATTTTGAATCATTTTCAGGCCCAATTAATTATTTGTATGCATTGATAAAGGATTAAAAATGTTTTAAGTTGGAGGCTATAATATCACCATTTTTATATGAAAATCAAGGTCAAATGATAAAAAATATTATATTAATCTCTATGAAATGAAATATATATTTAATTAAGACACTAAAATATAATTTATAATGTATTTTTTGAATTTCTACTTAAGTGTTTATATTAGTCTTGAGAAAATTTCACAAGATCCTTTGACCTATATTATAACATGATTTTAAAATATATAAAACTGATAAGTACTATTTTTATTCCATGATCTTAATTGGCAGAAAGCCTTTGTAAGGCTAGAATTGTCTTCTTGACTTATTGATGAATTTAGAAAACGTGCTGATGTAAGATGTTCATGGTCTAATAACATTAGGCTCATTGTGAAGAATAAAGAGATAGGTCCTTTGGCAGAACAACATGGTGCTTTTTGCTGGAGAGCAAAATAGGAAGGGGGTTACATAATGGCAGCACAAATAGAATTTGATGGTTGTGTGAACAAAGCTCAACTATAGCTATATTAAAATACCATCTTTATATGATAATTAAGTCAAATGATAAAAAATAGTATTCCAACCAATTTCAAATGTAATAAATATTGAATGAAAGTATTAAAATAGAATTTAGAATGTAATTTATGTATTTCTAATTAAATCTTCATGTAAGTGTTAATAAAGTTTTACTTGACACCTCTAACCTATATAATAACACCATTTTCCAAGGCTTAACCTTAATAAATACTTTTTTTAATGCATCATCTTTTTTGACATAGAATTTTATAATTGATGAATTTATAAAAGGCATCAATGAGGGATGTCTACCTACCAAGTCTTTAAATTCAAAAGCTCCTAATTTTCATGTTCCGTTGAAACCAATATTGTTTCCAAAATATTTGAATGTGGATAATGTAGATGTTCAGTAGCAACTTAAGGATATGTTAGATCCCTTCTCCCTAAAATATTTTTTTTTTGCATGACTCCTCAACTCAGTACTAGTAGGAAATTATATATTCCAAGAGATGTAACTATGGCTAATTTTTTTGACTTGTTGTAAGAAACTGGGAAAATAACATGTAAATTAGCTACCTCCCTAGTTGATCCAAATATGAAACTTGGTCTAGGTGAAGTGGATATACCTATGGTCAAAGACATGTACTAGTGTCTAGTAGGTAGACTTATTTACCTATCTCACACATGTCCTAATAGTAACCCTAATCAGCCAATTTATGCATACTCCAAAGTAAGTTCACTTACATGCAACACACTAGGTTATGTAGTTCCTTAAAGGAACACTCATAAGATGAATTCTCTACAAGAAAAATGAGTGTATGACTCTTGAAATCTATACATATGCTGATTATGTAGGGTCAATTGTGGATCAAAGATAAACTTCTGAGTATTGCACTTTCTTTGGTAGAAATCTTATCACTTGGGGAAGTAAAAAATAAGGAGTGGTTGCACGATCAAGCATAGAGACAAAATTTAGGGCCGTGGCCCAAGGTATGTGTGAAACATTATGATTGAATATTATCTCAACCAATCTATGGATTATATGAGCTAGACCAATGCGACTACTTTGTGACAACAAATCTGTAACCAACATAGCCCATAATCTAATTCAACATGATAGAATCAAGCATTTAGAGATTGACTGACATTTTTTCAAGGAAAAATTTAAAAGTTGTTTGATTTGCGCATCCTACATACCTTTTAACAATCAAATTGCAAATATCTTCACTAAAGGATTATTGATAAATACCTTTTGCTATCTCACATCTAAGGTAGGAATAAATGATTTTAATTTCCCAACTTGAGGGGGAGTTGAAAATATTTTATGTTTACTGTCAATTTTTATTTTTTTATTTCATTTAAAAATAGAATAAATGAGAAGTAAGCCTCAAGATATGAAATAAATGTTCATCAATTTTCTTTTTATTTGTAAAGTATCAATCTAAATCAATATTTAGAGAAGTTCATTTAAATGACAAATAAAATAATTAGCATGTTAATTTGTGAAATACTTCTCAAGTATGTATTATTCTCCTTGATTTGATAACATTTTAACATATAATTTTCACAAGTTATCATTGCTTCACTTTCATACTTTACTTTTATATCTTATATACTATTGTAAAATAACCTAGTCTAATATGTCTATCTCGATTCTCTCTCTTTCCTAAACTCGTAGGTCAATATAAATACTGATCCTCATATAAATATCCTTTGTACTATTGTAAACCAACTTGATCTAGTCTGTTTGGCTCAGTTCTTTCTCTTTTTCCCAGACTCATAGGCCAGTATATACACTGACCCTCGTGTAATCATGTATTATCGAACCAAATTAGGGCTTTACTCCCATCTTCTTCCTCCTGTACATATGTGAGAATGAGAGTTATCAAGAAAGAGCCCATAGGATGCAGAGATCAAGATGGGAGGAGGAGTCTGCGCACTCTAATAGTGATATAGGCCCACTCAAGGAAATGTGATAGGAGAACCTCTCTGCTTACTCAAGGCTTGGGAGCTTCCTTGATCTAATCTGCTCCATCATCCTGTGCACCAACAAAAAAAGAGTGCGAGGAATCGGCAATCAAATGTGAAGAAATCGTAAATATTAAATTATCACCGAGAAGAAGAAGAAAAAAAAAATCCCGAACCTTCATGCCCGAATTCCACAGCCCAAGGTTGACGCAGAGGAGCTGCATTAAGAGAGTGCTGTCCTCGAACGGTTCCTCACCCGCTGCCTCCAGGGCCGCCTTGGCCTGATCGAATGTCTGAAAATCACCAGGACGATACCCATTAAGAGATTCGATCGATCAATCGGAACGATCTGACGAAATGAATTTAGTGGTAGAGATTGGAAGGCTGGAGGACGTGAGGATGGAGGACGCACCTTCTCGGCGAGTGTGCAGGCCATGCTAGGCGACTCCAGGATCGCAAAGTGGAACTTTGAAATAGTGAGGGCCAGGCCAAGCCTGAGAGTGTTCTCGGGGGCCAGCTTCTCCGCCGCGAGATCCTGTGGGGCGTTCCAAGCACAAGTAGAGAGAGAGATCAGAAAAGAACGAAGTTGACCGAAAAATCAAATCAAGAGAGACGAAAGACTGATCGAATCAAATCAAATGCAAGAAATGGAGAATGAATTTTGAGTCCAGGGAAAACAGACATGATTACGATACGAGAAGGAAGGAGGAGGAGGCGGTGTCGGCCGACCTGAGCAGCCTTGTAGGCGGAGAGCGCGCTCCTGGCGGCGTCCTTACGGGGGGCGCCGGTCTTGAATTCGGCAAGGTAGCGGTGGTAGTCGCCCTTCATCGTGAGGAAGAAGACCTTGGAGTCGTCGGTGGTGGCGGAGGGGACGAGGCGCGTGTCCAGGAGCCGCAAGATTCCCTCGCAAATGGAGCTCAGCTCGGACTCGAGCTTGGCGCGGCAGTGGCGGATGGCGGTCACCCGGTCCCCATCGCCGCACCTCATCGCATTCTGCTCGCGGATGGAGGTGATCCTCCACGACGCCTTGCGGGAGCTGATCGCGTTCTTGTAGGCCGTGGAGAGCAGAATCCTCTCGTCCACCGTCAGCTCCTGCGCCTCCGGCAACGCCGCCACCAGCTTCTCCATGATCGCCACCATCTCGTCGTTTCTCCCCGCCTTCTCCGCCAGCTTCGCCTTGAACACGAGCTCCTCCCTCGTCTTCGTCATCGCCTCTCCCCTGTTCTCAGCCTTCGGCGACCTTCATCAAGTCCTCAACCAACTCACATCGCATCTTGTCTATCTTTCTCTCTCTTTCTTTACCCTCTCTCTCTCTCTCTCTCTCTCTCTAAACTTCCCGCCAAAGAGGCAATGCTCTGTCGGGAAGGATAATTGAATCCTGAGCGTTCATTCTAGAGGATGAATAATATCCGACGGACATAATCTCAGATATTTTTTGAAACATTTTTTAAATATTTTAATCTTTAAATGTCCTTATTCCTTCATTTTTCTTCATTTCTAGTTTGAACTAAAGTTTCTGAACTTGATGAAAAATAGTTATATGTGAAGATAGAATATAATTCACCCAATTTATTATGATCTTTTATCCACAGAAATGACCGATGTGATATTGTCAAGATGCTCTATTTGAAATTTAAATCTCTTTTATTTTTTCACATTCTTGATGATTTAATTGACACGAGATATATCATCATTTCAAAATATTAAGCATTATATAATATGATTAGATAATATGTAATAGAAGATCAGATAATATGAATAATTTAGTAATATTAATTTAATCATATTACTTATCCAATTCTAAAAGTATTTGCTTCTGAATATCTTCTTTGGAAAAGAGTGATGATTTTTAGGGCATTAATAAATAATATTGATAAAGAATGTAAATATTGCTGGTGGTAAATTATATATAACTCCTTTATAACTATTTTTTCTCAATTAAACCTTCTGATTTGTGAGCATGCACGCGAGGTGTCTTTCTTGCACGTGTTAAATGCGTGGAACCGGCGATCCCCCCTCCCAGCACGGTTTCCAGATCCGTTGACCGTCAGATATTCTTGATCCCATAGAATGAACGGTCAGGATTCTATATTTCCCCTCGGCGGGAATTTTGAAGAGAGAGAGAGAGAGCGAGAGAGAGAGAGAGAGAGAGGGTAGAAGAGTTGGTGATTCGGTGAAGGTTGCCGAGGGCCGAGATCTGGGGACAGGCGATGGCGGAAGCGAGGAAGGAGCTCGCGTTCATGGCGAACCTGGCGGAGAAGGCGGGGAGGTATGACGAGATGGTGGAGTTCATGGAGAAGGTGGTGGCGTTGCTGCCGGAGGCGGAGGAGCCGACGGTGCGGGAGAGGATTCTGCTCTCCTTGGCCTACAAGAACGTGATCAATTCCCGGAGGTCGTCGTGGAAGATCGTCTCCAGCGTCTGCAAACGTATGGAGAGGAGCGGCGAGGGGGACCTTGTGACCGCCGTCCGCGACTACCGCGCCAAGCTCGAGTCCGAGCTCAGCTCCGTTTGCGAGGGGATCTTGCGGCTCCTGGACACGCGCCTCCTCCCCTCCGCCACCGCCGACGAAGCCAGGGTCTTATTCCTCAAGATGAAGGGCGAGTGCCACTTCTTCCTCTCCCAATTGAAGACCGGCGCCCCCCAAGATGACGCCGTTAGGAGGTCGTTCTCCGCCTACGAGGCTGCTCAGGTCGGCCGACGACGCCTCTTCTTTCTTCCTTCATTTTTCTGTCCTAAGCCACCGCAAAGTTCAATCTCCATTTCTTGGATTTGATTTGATTTTGTTTGATCTAATTTGATCTGAGAACAAATGAATCTCCGCCGCCTCGCTTACCGGGCGTTCCTTCCGATGGATTCGATCTTCTCTCATCTCTTTTTCCTTGATCACCGTCTCCTCTGATATCCATCTCTACTTGCTATGTTTCTTGGTGACGGCTGTGCTTGGAACATTCCCCAGGTTGTCGCTGAAGAAAAGCTGGCCCCCACGAACGCCACCAGGCTTGGCCTCGCCCTTCATCTCTCAGAGTTCTACTTCGAGTTCCTCAAATGGCCCCTAACGGCCTGCGCACTTGCCGAGCAGGTGCCTCCTCCGTTCAGATCTCTTCCCATCTCGTCAATTCGTTCCGTCTGATCGATCGAATTCGGAGCTCCTGGTGATCATCCTCGCGATTTTCAGGCATTCGATGAAGCCCTTGCGCTGTTAAGGGGAGGGTGCCGGGGCTTACCACTCGCGAAGGAGGCCGTTTTCCTGATGATGGTCCTTCACGAAAGAGTTTCGTCGTGGAGGAGAGACATGTGAGGCCGGCGCCATAACTGGTCCCAAGCACAGCGTGGGAAGATCCGTCCGTGCCCCTTCGCTTTGTTGCCCAGGATGATGAGGATGGAGCAGATGAGATGAAGGAAGCTCCCAAACCCTGAGTAAGCAGCCCATCGCTTTGCTCCATCTCCTTCTCTGAGAGTGGGCCTCTTTTTCTTTGGCGCCTCGTGGCTTTCTCTCACCATTCTCTTTCTTCACTGGCTCTGATGATGATAGACTTTTGCGTTTTCCTTAAATCGGAGAATGGTCTGCCCAGTACTGCCTGGACCGCTTGAATAGCGAGAGTGAGAGCGCGCGCGCGTGCGCGAGAGAGGGAGGGAGGGAGGGAGAGAGAGAGAGAGAGAGAGAACAAGAGAAAGAAAAAGCGGGAGAGAGAGTGAGAGTGAGGGAGATAGAGAGAGGGAGGGAGGGAGTGAGAGAGAGCGGGAGAGAGTGAGAGTGAGTGAGTGAGACTGAGAGAGAGAGAGAGAGAGAGAGAGAGAGGAGGGCAGGAGAGAGGGAGGGAATCGTGTATATATAATTGCATGTCAATGGAGGTTGGAAACGGAATTTGTGAGGGGGTTTTCCTATTCAAGGTCCCTATAAAATGGGCTGATGATTGTTTATCCCTTCATTCCCACAAAAGGAGATAAGGGTCATCCAATCAATGATGCTAGTTAGTTTTGTTATCTTCTAGGCCTTAGTAACACTTTGTTTTGAGCCAAGATGATTTTGAGGGGAGATAACCTCTTTGAATAAAGCCGCTTTGCAGAGGAAGGGGTGTATCAGTAATTTTCCTAGATTTTTGGGACCTAGAACAAAAAACTTCTGAACAAAAACGTGTAAAAAATTATTTATGGACTTGACGTTGGGACTTTAAGGTGTATTAGGGAAATAATGGTTTTCTTATATGGTTAAAACTTATAATTACAGATACTTGTGTGCAAAAGTAAGCTTATAGATACATAGACATTGAATTATATAGCAACTGTATAAATATTCACAATATTAAATTAAATAATACTTGTGCATGAAAACACAGTTTATAGATGTATAAAGACACTAGTCGACAAGGTAAAATAATGAACTCACAAAACTTAAGAAAAAAAACGAAGAAAAATCTACAATCACATAGTTAATGTACTTATATTTATAAATGTTCTTATAATAATGTATAATTGTTTATAATTGTGGATAATAACCTTTAGAATAAAAATATAATGGAGAGTGAAAGGTTGAAAGCTTGAAATTCAATGCAAAAGGTCAAAGATCGAACTCATAGAAATTTAGAGAAAATAAAATGTTTTTTATTTATACTTATAACATGAAGGTAAAATATAAAATCAAAAACTTGATATATTCATACAGAGATATTAAATTAAAATTGATATTTTTACACAATATTGATGCCCTTGGGCATTTATTTCAATATTACATATATAAGGAAATTATTTATTTTCATGGGCTTATTATAATAGTTGAATATATTTCAATTAATTATTTATTTATTTATCTTGTGAGATTATCACTAATCATCTAAATCCAATAGACTAAACCTTGACATAAAAAGACTTGATGAATAAGTGAAGTGCAATATTAGAATAACTATTTGTTTGAAACTAAATATTGTAATAGGTAAATGAGAAGAGATAAGTTATTCTTATTCATTTATCTATATCAATTGACCATTTAAGTTCAGCCATTTGAGTTTAGTCACATTTAAATAGTCAAAAAATAAAAAAGTTAGAAAAATAAAAGATATTTGTGAGTCTCAAACCTAGAGCCTAGATGGTGACATATTGACTATTTACGTGGAGAAAATGGTTGTCTTAATATTTATATTTGAATTCAACACTAAAAATAAATTTGTTTGTCTATAAGAGACCAATCTCTAATCTAAATTTGAGATTAAATGAATCAAGAAATAGCGAGGTATGACATTGAAAGTAGTCAAAGATTGTTATCATGTGATCTAGAAAATAGTAAGAATTTGAATGACTTTTCTAATTTTATCTAACTTTTTACAGTGGGAAACTACTAGAGATTATCACCCTACAAGTAAGAAAAGCTTAAAAAAAAAAGACAATTGATCTTATAAGCCTTTGTATTGATCTATCACCTTCCATAATTAATGTGAGTCCACCCTGAGCTTCAGCTATATGTATATTACTTCATCCATCTTTGTGAAATCTTAGTGACCAAGAACGACATCCAAATCCTTTAATCATGTTATCCATTAGGTCTAAAAGTAATTGAGTTATAAGGAAAAGTTTTTGGGCAAAGGCACAAAGTGTTTTTTGCCTAATTAGCTTGTGAAAGGTATGATCTTTGGAGTGATCAAACTAGTGTGTTTGAGTTGCTAATCTTGTAAAAATTAGTATGTCTTTCTAAAGAAAATAGTAAAACTTGACAAGAAGGATATTTTTAGACTATAATTAGTCAATTGAGGGACAAATTAGTATAAAAAGATTGTCTTTTTTGTGAGGTAAATAAAAACTAGAGAGAAATTGCGGTAAGTATAAAAAGATAATTCATTTAGGGATATGAAAGAAGAACCTAGCTAAAACATGTGTCAACCTATTCACTCATAGAAAGAAAATCCAAAATTGTAGAAAAACTAACTTACCCCCCTTTTCTTGGTATTTCACCTAGCCCCTTAGATCTTATAAATACTTGTGTATGAAAGTATTCAACCAATTGATCTTATATAAAATGAAAAGAATATTGAAATTGAAATTTACTAAGATGCATGAATCATAAAACATTAAGTCCAAATTTGAAACCCCTTTTGAAAATATAGAGCTATATAAAACTTCAAGATAAAAAGTGAATTAGGGTTTCCAAAATTTCTAGTGATTTTTATATCTAACTTATAATTTTGTATATGTGTTAGTACATATATAATTTGATAATACCTTTTAACTCTCTTTTAAGAAGAACATCATGAGCTTTATATTGATTTTCCTTCACCCAACTATTTCCAGTCCAAAAGGTACTATCCTCTAAGAGTCACATATGACATTTATATTTTCAGTCACTCAGAATAATTAATTTTCTTATATACCTCAAGTCATCACTAATTTGGGTCATTCTAGTGTAAGTGAACAGATTGAATAAGGAAGTTATCTACTGTTTATTAAATATTTTGTAAATACACTCTACATGCATATAACGCATCCCCCACTGGAAAAATCTCTATGCAGGAAAGGGTGTATACAACATTATCACACATATAATGTCTTAAATGATATAAAGGCATGGTGGAGCACGAGTTCATCATATTTTCTGTCTCTTTTCTATGGACCAAGATGGGCTGGCCCAAGGGCTGTTAGGCACATGTTTAATCAAGCCGAGCCCATTGGATTGGTGGGCTGGCAACCCTTTCGTAGGGTGAGGATCTAGATTTAATTTGGAGGCTTTTTACTAAGTAGTAATTAGATACATTCGGAGATGGCCAAGTCAAAGTATGCAATGATGAAAAACTCCTTAAACACTTTTTAAGAAAAAAACTGGATTTGTTCAAAAGTCCAGTCTTGCATCATTTGAAACATGGAAACAAAAATTAGGATTTAAATTTTCGTTCCTTTTTCCTTCATCTCTCAACTACGACAACTATAGAGTAGAAGATGACATCAAGCATAGCTTTTGACATGATAATCAGAGTAACAAGTGTGATCACTCCTTTTATGGATCTTTTTTCCTTTTGTGTTATTTATCACTGAGTAATGATTACTACAAACATCCAGTTCATGGAAATATTATCATCACATCTTGTTTTTTATGTCACATATTTGTGTTCATGCTCTTTTCTAGATAGGGAACCAAGCCCATAGTATTTGGGTATGTTCACGCTTCTTTTATAGGAGCAAGCATGTCATCTAATAACAATGTATTTGATAGTTGTGTGCTTAAGTGTCATCAATTAATTTATTCTTAAGAAATTATAATATAAAATTAAATATTAAAAGGTTATGAGAAAGGATTAAATCCAACATTATTGCCATGTTTTCAACTAGTCTTTGAAGTTTTCTAGCTTCTTAGGCGAACTCCATCGATAGTTAACTCTAATACTTCAATCTAGAACATAATTTTCCTCTAGAACATCATCTTTCAATTTAAAACTCTAGACAAATTCAAAGTTGACTTCAATCTCCTAAGCTTTGCATTAAAATCTCATTTATTACCAGTGAGAGTTGCCCCAGTGAAATAGTTGTATGACCTCTCTCTCTCTCTCTCTCTCTCTCTCTCTCACTCACTCACTCTTCCTCTCTCTCTCGCTCGCTCTCTCTATCTTGCTCTCTCAATCTCGCTCTCTCACTTGCTCTCTCTCTATCTCTCTATCTCTCTCTCTCTCGCTATCTGGCTCTCGCTCGCTCTCTCTTGCTCTGTATCCTGCTCTTTCTCTCTCTCTCTCTCTCTCACTCTCGCTCTCTCACTTGCTCTCTCTCTCTATCTTCTCTCCCTCTTTCTCTCTCTCTCTCTCTCTCTCTCTCTCTGTCTCTCTCTCTCGCTCGCTCTCGTTCTCGCTCTCTTGATCTCTGTCCCTCGCTCTTCGCAAGCTCAAGCGTTTCAAGCAGCACTGAGGAGACCATTCTCGGATCCCAAGAAAGCCCAACGTCTATCATCACTCTAGGAAGAGAGAGATGAGAGAAAGCCAGGAGGCGCCTTAAAAAATAGGCTCACTCTGAGAGAAGGAGATGGAAGAACCTCGCTGCTTACTCAGGGCTTGGGAACTTCCTTGATCTCATCCTCTCTCCATCATCATCCTGGGCACCACCAAAAAACGCGTAAATATTGGATTATCATAGAGGAGAAGAAGAAGAAGAAGAGAAAATCCTGAACCTTATCGCCATGCATTCCAGCGCATAATGTTGTCGCGGAGGTGCTGCATTATGAGACTGCTGTCCTTGCATGGTTCCTCACCCAATGCGTCCAGAACCGCAATGGCTTGATCGAATGCCTGAAAATCACGAGGATGATGCCCCTCTAGAGAATCAAGCGGAGCCCGAGATTGAATTACAGTTCGAACACGGCGAGATCCGAGCGCACGAACCTGCTCGGCCAGAGTGCAGGCTATTTTGGGCAACCTCATGATCGCGAACTGAAACTCTGAGAAACTGAGGGCCAGGGCAAGCCTCAAGGGGTGCGTGGGAGCCAGCTTCTCCGCCGCGATAGCCTGCGGAATGCTCCGAGCACAGCCGTCAGCAGATAGATACCCTCAGTCAAGAAACATGGCAACTGGAAACAGAAAATCAAGATCGGATCCAAGAAAGGAGAGCGCAACGATTGATTTTGTTCTCAGATCCAAGAACAAATAGGAGGCTGAATTTTGCGGCGGTGATTGCGATACGGAGAGGTGGAAGAAAGAGGAGGCGGTGCCTCGGCCGACCTGAGCAACCCTGTAGGCGGAGAGCGCGCTATCGACGGCGTCGTTACGGAGGGCGCCGGTCTTGAATTCGGCGAGGTGGCGGTAGTAGTCGCCCTTCATCGTGAGGAAGAAGACCTTGGAGTCGTCGGCGGTGGCGGAGGGGACGAGGCGCGCGTTCAGGAGCCGCAAGATCCCCTCGCAGATGGAGGTGAGCTCGGACTCGAGCTTGACGCGGTGGTCGCGGTTGGCGGTCACGCGGTCCGCATCGCGGCGCCACATCGCATTCTGCTCGCGGACGGAGGTGATCCTCCACGACGCCTTGCGGGAGCTGATCGCGTTCTTGTAGGCCACGGAGAGCAGCTTCCTCTCCTCCGCCGTCAGCTCCTCCCCCTCCGGCAGCGCCGCCACCGCCTTCTCCATGGCCTCCACCATCTCGTCGTACCTCTCCGCCTCCTTCGCCACCTTCGCCATGCTCACGAGCTCCTCCCTCGTCTCCGCCATCGCCTCTCCCTTCTTCTCAGCCCTCGGCAACCAACTCACAAAATTCTCTCTCTCTCTCTATCTCTCTCTCTCTCCAAAAATTCCCGCCACTCTCTGTCGCGAGGGCTAACTACGACGGCGAGTCGATGCATGGAATCCTGACCGTTCATTCTACTGGATCAAGAATATCCGACGGTCAGGGCATCAGGAAACCGTGCTCGGGAGTAGGCGCGCCGGTTCCACGTGGGCTCTATCATGATGTCATGGCTTAGTTGACCCATCGCGTTGACTCCACACACGTTGACTTCTAAATCTAGCAAACAACATCACACGTTCTCAAAATCCCTGCCCGGAATCCCGTAGGAAGATGACTAAGAAGACACGTGGCATGATGAATCATCATTTTCACCAAAAATATTACAAATCTCCTAGGTGGGCCAATTGCCGGGAGTTGACTTTCCTGGTGGCTAACCAGTTGACTTTCCACTTGACGGCGGAGGACTAATTTGGGAAATTCCTCTTGTTTTATTTGGCAAAATACCGGACTGACTGAGTTGCTCAGATAATTATCCAAATAATTATTTGGCATTATTAAGCTCTCCCCACAGAGCAATCTCGACTTCTTCCCAAGAGGTGGCGCTCCTCAAATCCTTGCGTTGACCAAAGATGGTCCCAAGAACATTGTCTTCGTGAAGGATACAGTAGCACCTACCAGAGTTCAACACATTAGTTTCCTATTTTTGGAAAGATTAAGTGAAAAAATACCGATTCATTAAAGTTTAATAAAATTATAATAGAAAATAAAGCAGATGCTGGCTACCCCAAAAAAGATGTTAATATGGATGACATCATAATTTGGATATGTTTGGGGTCAATATGATTTGATCATGAATGTGAACCATATTGGCTATAAAGTTATGCATGTGATTATAAAAATGGCAATATGATTAATCCGATGCATTTTTCCAAGGAATATCGCTAATCATAATTGGCTATAAAGCTATGATCTGTTTAAAAAATGGCAACAAGAAATAATGCTGATATCTTGTGCTATGTATGAATGTATGACAGGAAAATGGCATGTAATATGTATGGGTATGTTGGTTTAATATCCAAAAATTAACATGGAGAAAGACTGTGAACATCATGTGCTATTTATGGAAAGACATGCTTATTACTGAATGTATGACAGAAAAATAATTATAAGATATGAGATCATGTGACAGGAAAATAGCATATAATTTTTATGGGTACGTTGATTTAATATCCACAAATTAACATGGAGAAAGACTGTGAACACCATGCGCTATTTATGGAAAGATATGCTTATTACTGAATGTATGACAGAAAAATAATTATAAGACGAGATGATATGACAGGAAAATGGCATGTAATATTTATGGGTATATTGATTTAATATCCACAAATTTACATGAAGAAATACTGTGATCACCATACAGTATTTACGGAAAGATAAGATTATTACTGCATGTATGACAGAAAAAATTTTACAAGACATGACATGATTTGACAGGAAAATAGCATATAATAGTTATAGCGTACTAATTTAATATTCAAAATTAACATGGAGAATACGGCAAACATTGTGCGCTATTTATGGAAATATAAGCTTATTACCGAATGTATGACCAAAAGATAATTATAAGAAATGAAATGATATGACAAGAAAATAGCATGTAATACTCATGGGAATGTTGATTTAATATCCACAAATTAACGCGAAGAATACTGTAAATATCATGCGCTATTTATGGAAATATAAGCTTATTACTGAATGAATGACAGAAAAACAAGAATCAGAGGAGTAACTGCTGGCATACATGGCACGATATGATGGTCTTTCAAATTTCTTCTGACTGATTGTCCCATCAGGAGGTTTACTTCCAATGGGAAATCTGTAGCTTTCCAGGAACCGCTTGAAAAGATAAGGATCTGTTCTAAAAACATCTATATGTACCGGAATTAGATCGCAGATAGGATCACCTGAGAAAATTGTGAAGGAAAGGAAGCTAGTCAGAAGGAAGGCATAGCGGCTCCCACATAAGAAAAAAATTCATAACTGGAGCTACCCACATAAGAAAAAAATTGAGAAAAATCCATTTCCATGAAAAAAAATGGTTGACATGATGAAGAAATAGTTTAATTGTCTCGCAGAAATCCTTAGTATAGCATTTAAACGCATATATTTTGCATGCTTCATTTCATATGTTTGTAAAAATTAAAAAAGAGCACAGGGAGTAGAAAATTAACTAGAATTATTTACTATTAGACTCGTTGACTTTTTCCTTGAACAGTCATAATTCGGTCCATAAAAGATGAAAAGGTAAAATTGATGACGACGCATTTCTGTAGGATAAACTGTGATCTTGCAGAGCATGATTCTGTTGACATATACCAAAAGGATCCAAACCCATTTCTCCAATCTAAGTTAGGAGATAAGAAAACAGAAAGTGGAATCTGATGAAAATTATCCGTCGGTGGGTACAGATCACATGAATTATGTCAACCAGGTCCTTATTTATTATCCGATTATGGCAAGGTGCATTATGCGAAGTTATGAAGACACAGATACTTCAATTCATATGGAAGAACATGTTCATAGAAATCCATTCAGAATTTCATATTTTGCAGAGAAAATGAGCAGATTGACTCAGCCGACCAATTCATTCTCTTCAAAAACCCACTAAAGCAACATGAGGCTGTCAACTGGTGGGCTATCCAGGAAATAAACGTGGAAGAAAACATAGAACTGGCTTGGTAAGTAGAAGAACCAAGAATGGGACCATCTGGTTCTTTCCTTCTTTCATAAAGCATCTGCAGACGTCCTCTATGAGAGAGGTATGGCAGCCCCACCTATCCCAACTCCATGCCTCTGCTCGGTAAAATTTGCTTGCTATACAGGAGTTCATTGTGTTCTAGGTCAAAATAGCACAGGATTGATGGGAATTAAGCCTACGAACCTTGGCAGAAAGGAAAAAAGGGGACAAAAGGCCCTGTAAAGGGATGAACTATGTATTCTATGTTTGGCAAGAGATTCGCAGCTGACATCCAAAAGAGCATTAGCCTGACCTCTTCACAGCCATGTTTAAATTCATCATATAGTACCCTGTTTCTTAAATGGACTGTGGGATATGTAGACCTGGTATTATTTTTTTCTCTACAAGAACCGGCCTTCTGGCTGATTCAATCCCATGATCTGTTCTCTGCATTTTTATTCAGAAGACCATCGTCATCAAATGGAGTATCAGGTAACACAGTATTATCAAATAGATCTTAATGTGACATTAGAATTGTCCCATGTCGCCACGTAAGGAGGTGAAATTCTGAGAAGAAAATTCCTTGGAAGGATCGAGAAGTTGTTTATCCAAGAAGAAGAGCAAAAATGGAGGCCTTCGTGTTTCTTGAAAAATTATGGAGCTTGGTTGTAACCTCTGATAGGGTTCATAAATGAGGTAAAAACCTGCTGTAGATCCAAAGAAGGGATCCTAATTTGCATAAAATAACATTTATAATCGCAAGACATCCTTAACTGATGAAGCACAACTAAAGTACCCACACCTCAGTTGGTCTTCTCAAGTTTATTAGCTAACTCTACAACGTCATTATAAAAGAAGCTTCTTGAGTTCTCTAGAAAACTAGAAGTGGAGGACAATTGGCCATAGCTGTGGATGCTTACTGAAGGCAAGAGCCTCCCATGAGACCCTAGAAACAAAGAAGGGATTTAAGTTTGCATAAATACCACTTAAGTTTGCATAGTGATCAAGTACAACTACAACGCCAATGGTGTTTAATATTCCATAGATTAAAATATCCGTAAGACATTAGTCGTATATGTCAGAAAAGAGAACGAAGAATGTAGATGTGAGGTTCCAGAAGCAGAAAAAATAAGGCTATTCTCATGTTGCCCTTCCCATGCATTATCCCAGAGTCATACAGCAATCGATTTTTAGACATCCAAAACATTCAAAGAAAATGGTAGTAAATTTATTTTATTTAGCAGATGATTCGGCAAAACTTGATTCCTCATCTATTAGAAAAGGAAAAGACTGAATAAAAATGATCTTTCTTTATGCCAAAACTCCACAATTTAAAGAGATAATGATTAAGAAGACATCCTAATAGTAGAAAAAACGTTTCTTGAACAACACTTTTCACGGCATCTAGATAAGATGGGACAGTTTGGATTGAAATATTTATTGAAAGAGAAAAACTCACCTATAAGTAGGTCACCAAAATCAATAACGTGGGCAGGGTACCATCTTTCCTTGTTTCCTTCGATATTAACGTTTATCCCAGCATCATCAGATGTTGAATCCACATCAGAGACTGCCTGATTAGTGCAATGGGTTATGGAGCAGTGTTCCATATGGATATTATCATCCATGACATCCGAGTGTATCCATGAAGGTGAAGAACACACCCTATACACGCCATCCTCATCCTGGTGTATAAAAGTGTACACATGTTATGGTTTATATACTAAATAAACAGGAAAAATTAACTCATCAGCAGAAATGACCTTGAATACACTGATCAACTGTGAAGGATCCTGTGGGATGTATTCCTCAACTTTATCAATCAGAACATTTGGAATAGGGTCACCCCTGGAAATAGGAAAGACAAATTTATCAACCACTAGTATAAAACTGATCCAGTTTAAATAACTAGAAATATGATCTTTTTAATAAAGTATGCTAAAAGCAAACATACAAAGAGGAATCATATGGATATGCAAAAAATTACCAAGCAATAAAAATTATACATCTGATTTACACAGTCTTGCTACTGATAAGAAGGCTCTCTAACACATTCGAAAGTAAGTGAAATAAAAACTTGAATGCAGATGAAGTGTAACAAGGATGACCTTGGCAGATTATTTTTTAAATAGAATGGATGCTCTAAATTTTTTAGACCGACTGAATAAAACTGTATCTGTGAACTCAAAAACAAGCAGCAACCATTTAATAAAAGTGCATAAATATTCAGAAAATTTTCCATGCGTCCTGTATGAATTTTAAATTTTTAGCATTTTTAACATAAAAAGAAGTATACATCCTCTATATGATCATGACGAGGATAAGGATGAGAATGAGAATGATGACGATGATTATGATAAAATCATCACTCTTCAACCCATCACTAATTTAGCACACTTCATTCCTATGGCACACGATAAGCACTTGATTGTTGATGACTATCACGGTACAGTGCTGATCACAAATCAAAAAGTGACATGCACAGATCAACATTCTAGATGGCATTTATGGTTAACAGATATAGTAGGCCCAGTGTAGTCATATAACTATCGAGTCAATTATACGTTAACAAGAGCTACTCATACCCCAGGAATGAAACAGAATGGATTACTAGGACCTATTGATCACCCTATCAAAAACTTAAATATAACAGGAATAAGACGGTACAGGCACACCACATAGTAATGAAATCTTACACAAAAAATGAAAATCATTTGCATGGCATAAACTATGTAATATCTGCATGCAACATAATCTTAATTGATTGGACAGCATGGGTGTCTCCGTTTCCTTCAACTAATGACTCAGTAAGTCTTCAAAGTTTCAATTGTGTTTTCATTAGAGTCTTAATCCATATATTTTCCCCATCATCAATTATAAAGCTTCAATGGGAAAGTATTTCAAACAAGTGCCAAAGATCAGTGATATGCAGCTTATAATAATCCCACCACATTAAATAAGTTATCCCACTACATTAGGGTGTAAATAAGTGACAATGACAACCAAATAAGAATTATAACATACTATTTATATCCTAAGCTATGCAATAGCACTTCCATGATCCATAACAGTTACCATTGAACTAAGCGAGTATGGAGATCTTTCTTTCTTCGTTCCACTACTGCAATGAAAGGCTTCCATTCTGGCATAAATATAATACGTTCTACAATATCATCATTGACAAAATGTCTTTCGAATGTCTCAGAGTCCTCGTTCAAGCCATCAAAATCTCTTCGTGGGACATCATCCTCACTATCCTTTGAATGGCCAGCAATTTTTGGCAATGGCAGGAGGTGAAGATTGCGCAGCTGATCTCCCAAAAATGAGGCTAAATTAAGATGTTCATCCAGCGAAAGTTTGTCCCTTCTGAAAAGAAAAAAGTAACCAGTTTGTAATTGGTATCATGTTCGTAGAAATGTGCATATTATAAATGTGTCACATAAATGGTTAACAGAGGATTTGTCAAGTAGTGCTTTTTTGTTCCCAGGTAACCGAAGAAAATCATATTGACTTACAAATTAGCAAATATGTCTCCTCTGCATCTCTTAGTAATCAAGTAAGGCCACATCTTTGGGCATGAAACGCCTGCTTCCTTTCTTGATTCAAATTGCATCTTGCCCCAAATACCAAAAGGAAAATCATCATTGAGGCAGTTGTCATTGACCAAGCTTAAGTTTCTAATCAGATCTGGCACTCCTCTGCCAGCCCAGGTACAATTTCTAAAAGAACAATTTGGCTCGTAAACAAGAATACCACTAGAAAAAACCTCAGGAATATGTTTCAACACTGGTGATTCCACTCTATGAAGTATGCTGTAGAACTCCAGCTGCCAAAATAACATTTAGACACTCATCATATGAACCCAAAAAGGCTTGGCAAATTAAGAATCCAACCATTCAAATTAATACCTCTGCGCCCAAACTGTACAATGATGATGCTAAACCTCCTTCAACATACAGCTTAATTACATGATCAGAAACCAGGTACACCTGCCAATGCAGATGTTTAATGGGACAAGCAATGTTAGACCTAAAAAAATGCTAATTTATAGATCTTGTAACAAGCTTCAAGGGCAAGTGGTGCTCATTGATCTAACAATTATTAAAAAAAATTAATTTTATATTGACGTAGAACAATGTATAGAACAAAGAGGACAATGAAAAATTTTATCTATCCTTGATAAGATATAGAAGTGCAACCCAAGATCTGTGTCCTCAAATCTTCAAAAGCAGTCGCTACAATATGGAGGAAGGCTATCAAACAGAAGACAACAAATTCCCAGAAATGAAAGAAATGGCATGAAAGGCACCATCATTTTACATCATGAGTATTTATGGAAATCATTGATGGGTATTTCAGTCGAAACCTTTTAACCAGTCAACAAGAAAAATACAACAGTCTCAAAAGTAGAAGATGACCATGATTTAATAGGAAAAAATTACAACTTAAAACTGTCCAAAAAAATACTAGAAGAAGAGAACCGCCATAATAAAGCACGTCCTAGTTAAACAAGTGCGATATACGGGTCAAAAAATCAATCATTAATCCTGGTATCATCAGTTCTTCAAAACAAGAAATATCCTGGATTTCAGCTCTCAGTGATAAAAACTTCTCAGAAAATCTTACGGTCAACATGAAAATGCTTAAGATTGAATTTAAAGGACTACTAGTAGTCTACAACATTTATCCTGGAAAGAAAAATTGTCTTTTCCTCTTTGCAGAGGGAATGAATTATAGTTTTTTAGTTCTCTTTACTGACATTTTTGGTGAGGACTCACCAAAGACAAAAAAGAAAAACCAAAATGACGCAAGTCCTAATATAGTCACATTTATTCGAAATTAAAAAAACTAAGCTTCCAGATGAACTCATAAATATAATAAATAATAACGCATGTGACTAAGAACCCACTTACTGGATTGCTGCCTGTTCCAACAGGAAGCTTCTCATCGTCAAAAGGAGAAGGCAAATTATTTGAGGCACAGATTTCCATGATGCAACCAAGCCACCTGTCTGCCTTAAGGGCTAGGCAAGCTCCCTAAATTAAAGTTAAAAGGAGCACGGTAAACGTCATCAAATAACATTCTTGAATAGCTGCTAATTTAAATCAGAATTACTGCAATGAAGAAAATCACCTTCCATACAAGGGGCCTGATCTCCGGTTTGACAACCCAAAGCCTATGTAACCATTCCCTGAATTCTCGCTGTCCTATGCAATTGCCCTCACCCCAAGTACAGTTGTAGTGGTCTACTTCCTCACTCAAAAACTTTGATAAAAAGTCAATATCATATGAAAAATTCATCTGACGGAAACCATTGTAATTTCCTAATTCATCATCTGGCATGTTTTTTTTCAGAGATCCATTCACATAATCCGAATCGTTTGTATCTGCCACATCCTGTTTGCCACTTTTAATGACTTGATCTTGAACAGCAAGCCATCCGGCACGGGTTACTCCTTTATGAAGATGACCAGGGCAAAAGTCAAGACATACAAACTGAA
This sequence comes from Spirodela polyrhiza, assembly GCA_024713555.1. Classification (NCBI taxonomy): domain Eukaryota; kingdom Viridiplantae; phylum Streptophyta; class Magnoliopsida; order Alismatales; family Araceae; genus Spirodela; species Spirodela polyrhiza. The sequence continues at coordinate 7,137,356 of CM046535.1, forward strand.
AGTTAGATGCATTAACAAAGTTCTGAGTGACAGCAATGGTGGTCTCCAAATTTAGCACGCAATGCCACCACCCACTGGGGACAAAAATTGTCTCTCCTGGTAGCTGTGTACATTCTATCGGTTTATCTTTTTCTGCCAGAAAAGGATAAATATCAAGCCACCACTGCATGGTAACAGAAAATACAATCAGAAATGAAATTTTGCAACTTAGGTAAATATAGGACTCTTTTGAGCTAAAAAGCGAAACATAGAGGAAGTTTTCACTTTTAACAAATTCGAAAATATAGTATGCGTTGCTGGACCTGCAAAGATGATGGGGTCTCGATATCAACATCACCATCTTCTTCATTTACATGCACTGTGACTCCTACAGGCACTTTTCCTGGAGGATACAATGCCCACCTTTGAACAGATTTAATAAATGAGAAAAGCACACGATCCAATTAGGCAGAATTTTAATTAGATTATAATTCAAAGTAAAGCAGTAAAAGCACCATTGAAGTGGAAAACAAATATCATAAAGTAAGAAACGAAATCCTTTAGGACGAAAAATAATTCTACACAAAGCAAATTGAAAACATATAAGATCTTAAAATCAAAACAACTTGACACAATCACTGTCAAATTTGCAGAATCAATGGTGCCATGCAAATTCCCACAGAGTGCTGACATAAAAATATTGGAAGAAGGTTCAAAAGGTAGACAGAATCTCTTTGAAACATTGAAAAATCTACAGCTTTCTGATCAGTACCCAATGAAAACATACCACCGAAGACCAAAAAGGACAGTCGGGGTAGAGGGACAAAAGGGTCATTGTAAGGACAGGGTATCTAACTGTCCCTGTGGGCCTAAAGGCACACATCTTTTAGGGTAAAACATTTCTAGGGCTCCAAGGAGCAGGGGGGGGGGGGGGGGGAACGGGAAGCCTCTTTAGCATCTTCCCTGTTTCTACTAGGTTTCCATGGAGCCTGAGTTATCTTCTATCTTTCTCTGTATCTGGGTTTATTAATCTCTCTTTTCCTGCTATCCATCCTTGTGACTACAGCTTATTGGCAAAGTCATACCACTTACATTGCTCTTGAGACTCTAACATCTCTCAACTGAAGAAGACAAAACTGCCAGCAATTAATTTATGTGTAATATCCATTGAAACGACCCTTGCCCAATTCATGTGATGCTTTACTGGTTGAAACTTTAATATTTCAGAAGCAAACTTGTGATTGAATAATGATTGGCTTAGCGAAAAAGGTTTTGATTCGAATCCTGGATAAATTACATTAGAAGTTATCATAATCAAATGAAATTCCCAAGGTTCAGATAAGGAAATAGACTACATTTGTAGTTTGACCAAACCGCTGTAATGGTTATCTATTGAAATCAGTTTCATTGATGTACATGAGATTCCCCAACAACTATTTACATAACCAAGCAACTAAACTAATTATGTCTTCAAATATAGATAAATTCTGTATTTATTATACGAAAATTTTGCCTTCGTACGCACTAATTTTTGTAATTAAAGCCAGAGGAAGTCATTCACAAAGTAAAATGTGAAATACAAATAGAGTCAAACAGTTGGCTGTTTGTGAATTACAACTCGCCTCTAAGAATATCTACAAGCCTACACAGGTAGGATTCCATTACTTTTCCAAGGTGAAGAAGAGATAGTAGGGACGTCATTTTAGACTTATGACATCATATTATGACATAAGTAGCAATCAGTACAATTCATGCTGAAAACTTCTTGAAAAGACCCGGTAAACTTGCAAATCTCTAGACTAGAGAAATGTTGATTCTTTCACACTCCATTTTGGTGTGGAGTGAATCCGCAAAACACTTCAAGGCAGTGTCCAAATATTTTAGAAAAACACTTACAATATCTCACAAAGTACTCACTCTCATCACTATCTGTTCTAAATGCTTAGACATCACACCTCGATACTAGATGGTCATTTTGTTTTGCAAATCTATGGTACAGCCGTTTTCCAGTACACATTGACACTACAGGGTTTTCCTTTCATGACATCTTCACGTAAATCTAGATGCAACAAATTTAGGCATTAATGAAAATGATAAGATTTCTGGAGCCATAGATGGGAATTTTATAAACCTAAATAAATTTTATTAGTTGAGAATGGAAACTAAGTTGTACATGATACAGAAAATATTCAAGACTCATTTGGCATAATAGTAAGAGGAAAAATATTTTTGAAAACTTTGGGTTAAACTGCCTAGACTAAAAATGCCACGTACAGATCTCTTCAATGTATTGCCCTACATCTTTTCCCTTTGAAGAGCTCCACTTCTTACCAGGTATAATAGTAGATTCTCCCCATCTCATATGATTACTCTCGATTTTTTGTCCACTCAAATCTAGAAACCCCGAATAAACATATGAATCGGAGAAGAAGCCAATTTCATTGAGAAATCAGAGATATGAACACCAAAAATTAAATGAAAATCCAATTCGAGAGTTCACCTTTTGACAGGTCTGAACCTGGTATGGATCACTTTATCTTGTTTACAGATCAGAAAGTTATTAAAAAGGACTTTTAATGCACAAATAAGGCGAGTTATGTTGCTTCAGTCTACCAACCATGAGGTATTTGATTAAATGTCCAGTGACACTCGAAGCTACCCTTGTACGCGGCTAATAAATGTCTTATACAGGAACCTACCCTTCTCCACCACCATTAATGGCTCTGGCTCTTGATATTAACATTTCATGCTCTACAATACACAGCCACAAAACCTCCACTCATCACTTTCCTTCAGCTTTCCACACTGGCCTGGTGTAGCCATTGAACGACCTTCATATTAAGAATATGGCTCCTCAATATTTCAAGCTCTCGTTAAAATTAAAAATTTGTATTCCAGGGGATTTTTTTCTAGTCATCTTCGTTGCCTCCATTCATTCATGGCATAGTCAAGATCCTGCAATTCGCTTGATAGGAAGACAAAGTAGTCACATTCAAGCTAATTTTAAGCTCAATTATCACACAAGAAGCTCACCAAGGTTTCTTCCCATTCACCTATCCTCCACAAGCGCACAAGTCTCTCTTGCTACAGTCTTGTCCTGATAATATGTTGGACTTTACTATCCAAAACATTGAGGATCAAAACCATCATATCATTTTAGACGTAAACACGAGAGGTGAGGAAGACTGTCTTTTGAAAAAAAATCTAATCTTACTTGAAATCAAAAGCTCTTAACCATCGGATTATTGAAATTTAGCAGATTTATTTTCTCCAATCCTTTTTAACCATTTTTAGAGAGATAGCATTCCTCATCTATAACAAGCGGCACTAAAATCAGACATAATGCCTCCTTAGTCCAGCCAAAATTATCCACTTGACATTCTTCAATATGACCTCTTTCTTCCGAAAACAAAGGACACACCTAGTAAATTCAAACTAAACTCCATTGCATTCACCCCACGATCATCTTCAGAGTTCCGCAAAAGTACCTTCTCCAAAGGTTAACAACATTTTAGAGTTAAGGCACCACACTAAAAGAATGAGACAGGCAGGCCAATCTGCCAGAAAATCGATTCAAGATAGAAGGTATTCCCACAGGACTTCACTATACGATTTAAAAATAAATATATCCATGGTCTCTCAACTAAGAGATTCACAAAGTTCACTTCACAACTATAATGGAAAGGAAAACCTCAGCAATACCGTATGATATGCGTTTTAAGGACTATGGAAGAAAAGGTTGCATGGCATAATTAAGACTATGATCATGTTCCATTCTATCTCAGATGACTGAACCCAAGACCTTTAATGCAAGTTCAATATTAACTTCCCACAGACTTGAGCAGAACGATACTTCTAAGCAAGTTCTATAAAGATGCATAATTAAGTCATTGGATGCAAATCTATGTGGAGTTTGCATCTGAAGCACTATCATGCATAAAAAAGACAAATGTCTGCTGCAACCGATGATAAATCTAGTTCAGGAGTAGGAAGACAGGAGAAGCCTAGTAACACAACATTCAATCAAATACAGTACAAATTCACATGTGAAGTCAGAAAGTACAGAAAGGAAACCAAATAATAATCTTACCTTTTACGCCCAACGAGAAGTGTGTTCCAGGCACTGGTAAGAGCTGGATCTACATGCCAAGAGGCACCAGATCTTTCAGGTCCAATAATTAACCATCTAAAAGGTGGTCGCTGTTCTTCATCTAAGACATCAAAAAAATCTTCTCTAAAGAGAGTAGGAACACTGTAGTCCTCCAATAAACTTGGTGCAGATTCTCCAAACTATAAAAAAGCAGTCATATTAGTAAAAAGGTTCAAGCAACCTATGAAAGACAAGTGTATCATGGACACTAATGAACACACCTTCTCATCAAAAATGTAAAGGGGATCTTCATCATGCTGAGATGACATGTAGGAAACATAATCCTTAAATTTCATAGTTATTTTCTTTGAACTACGCTGAGAAATTCTGAATGTAGTTTCTCCGTATTTCTGTACAAATTGGTCAATTGTCCACGTTTTCCTTGCCGGCCAAGTGTTTGCGAGATCAGTAAGTAAAACCTGAGATAAGGAAAAACTTTACATTATATTTGAGTGAAATGGAGAGGATAGCTTCAATGTAACAGAGGGAAGGAATAAGATTCACAAAAGATGGAATAGATGCAAATGCTTCTTAGATTGTATCATAAAAATGTTACACAAATGAAGGCATATTTGATTTTACAAAAGAAATGCCACAGAAATGCACCAAACTCTCCTTCAGGACGCATACAAAGCTTAATATGAATATAGAATATCCCATCATTAATATAATTGTATAAGTAAGCATAATAAGAAAAATGTTCTGGCCTTCTGTTTAAAGGCAGAACAATAATAAACGAGCTTGTAGATCATACCGGTTTTTTGCCACTGTAATCAGCACAAAACTCATCCAAGGATATGTTCTTTCTCTCGAGAAAACCATCGTCTTTATAGAATGCACCTAATGCTGTAAAGCACCGGTACCATCTTCGGTAAAGAAATAAAGAGTTGAATCCTGTACCAACACAGGATAAACAGAAAACCAATGATATGGTATTACAACCTTGTTGAGATCTCTCAAATCCAAAAAGCCTACTGCAAAGAATCATGAAGAAAGGGCGTACCATCAAACTTCAGAGTTTTTTCACAAGACTCTGAAACTTTAGGGAGTAAATTCTGTCTGGGAAAACGCCAATCCTGACTTCGTTAGGACACAACTGAGGAAAGGCTAAAGAAATATGTATACCAAAGATGAAAAATGTGATGAACTTTAAGGAAACGTAAAAAAAGTATCAAAAAAAATGCCATTGACACACCGATGTAATGTGGTTTTCTTCCAAGAGCTTTTGTACTCCAGTGGGCCAGAGATTCTGAGGCACAGACTCATCCAAAGAGGTTCCTCATTGCATAATATGTACATAACACTGCATAATATAAGTAAATTGATTCAGAATGATGAAAAAAATGAGTTAGATTACAGTCAGTTAAATAAATTTCGGGAAAGCAAGAACAGTAAGCAAAATAGCAAAGCGTCAAAACAGTAAGACCATGATTTCAAAGATAACACTTGGTATCCCCTACTCAACAGGGCATCAAAAAGAATGGATAGTTGTTAAATCACCCTAGAACCAGGGCCAAAAGAGGATTACCCTAGTCATCTTGTGTGGCAACAGAAGACAGCACCAAAGAAGCATTCTAGGTCAACCCATGTAAGAAGGGATATATATGAGTTTGTTGGGTTATTGTCATATGAGAGGACTAAATCTTGGAACTCATTCAAAAGGTCATAAAAATTATGTACTAGCCATCAAACGTTTCAAATATCAATCTGCAAAACCCTAGAAAGAATAGACTTGACACCCCCCCCAAAAAAAAAAAAATTAGATCACAACCCTCCAATAATCATGGGAGAAAACATGCAAATCACATGCTTAATCTGAGTACTATAAATAATTACCATACATAACGTAACATAAAAAAAGTATGATCTATCCCGTGCACTTGATAGGACACCACCACAAGGCCACTATGGGATCCACTTAGTCAAATTGCTCCTACATCATCAAATTAGCCTGTTGCTTACATGAACCATCATGTTGGGAACAGTACTTGATAAATCTAAACAGAGGTATATAAAGTTTGGTTCTTGATAATGAAAAGCATTAAACAAAGGATGTTGATGGAACTATATTGTCGTGATGGATCCTAGCAAGTGATGGATCTTTAAAATGTATTGAAGGTACAAGATTACTTCTAAGAAAAAAAGGGATTATAATGAGATATTGTTTGATAGTGCTTCATAGGTGGGAAGCTTTGATCTTCAATTTATACCTTTGTAAATTATTTACGGGTATCATTCAATGAGACTACTTTGAGATAAGTTTAACATGATAAACAATGCAGACACTTCCAGGGATTAACTTTTACCAGAATTTGACTTTGTCTCACACCTTGTCACTTAGTTAAGGCAATGAGCCACTGATTTGATCTAAACAAGCCAAAGAGAGGGTCAACATCCACCAAAGCAGATGTTTTACTGAACATTCTACTCAGGAACATGTAAATAACACAACGAAAACTACAACCACTGTTTATGTTTTCAAGTAGCCTGATAATTTATTGTGCCAGAAACGTAGCCAAGGTCCAGGGTTGTTTATTGAACTAATTGAACCAATAAATGTGAACAAGCCCGTGAAACATTTCTTTCTACTTCGGAAAGAAGATGAATCACAAGAATGAATCCTATGTTAATACTCTAATATATCCTTATAAAATGATCTGTAAATAAGCCATAACTTTGGTGGGCTTCGTCATCTTATTCTTCAACATTAAAAGCTGAATTATTGTTGGGACAGCCAAAAGGCAGCATTTCTTCCTTATTCTGGTATGTCGTTTTACTCAGGTGGCAAATGTAGACAACACTCAAGTGACAAAAGCACGGAGGTCACTTAATGCTCCTCAACAGTGCCCCACAATAAGTTAGTTACCTAAAATAACATTCACGGGCTGAAATAAGTAGACACCACTCAAGTATCAAGGCTCTGAGGTCACTTAATGCTTCTCAGCAATGCCCCACAGTAAGTTAGCTACCTAAAATAGCCTTCACGGGCTGAAAATAATGTACCACCGAAACAAAGATGTATACACTTATTGCGAGAAGTACACCTTGGCAACCACAGTGCAAAAGAGGCAACCAATGCAAGCACCTTATTGGGACTCATACACCTAGAGGTCATGACAGAAGTAATATTATTCCATATTCTCAAACTAAAGTAGTAGAATTGCAGAGACTCGTTGAACAAGCTTAAACTAAAGATCATTCTTCTTTCACTCCTGCAACAGTAGAGATTAGTTTTCCCTCACTGCTGACATCGTCATTTTTTCCTTCGTCATTTTTCCTGGAATGCTTTTCTAGCCTGGATAAGAATTTTTCGTCTCCTCCTCCTCTAAGTGATTCTCTGCTGTTTTCATGATCGTGCCACTGTACTCTATACATCATCGAACCCACAATTGTACACATAATTTTCCATTAATTTATGACGAAAATTTGGCGAGTCATGTTATTCTTCAAGAAATTTGTTTTCAAACGGTAGTCTTTGAGATCGGGAAGATCTCTAAAGTGCACATCTAATTCCATTGTTGAAACCCCACGTAAGGATAAAATTATGACTGAAGTCTCAAAATGATATAAGACGAACCAGCATTCCATGCATTATCACGAAGTAAAAAATACCATAAAAATCATCACGCAGACAAGCAAGCCACTACGAGCACAAAAACGCGGGTGGTCGCAGGTTGCCAAACGTCTATTGACAACAATGGAGGGGAGAGAGAGATAGCCAGGGGGCGAACCTGCTGGCACAGGCGAGGCGGCCGAGATCGCGAGGATCGAGGCGATCGAGGATTGCGCAGATGAGTTCGTCGGGCAGGACGCGGAGCTCCCCCAGGCCATCCGGCCTTCGATCCCTCTGCTCCTGCTGCTGCTCCCTCCCCTGCTGCTGATGACGATTCTCCCCCATGGACGATCCTCCTCCGCCTCTCCCTCCCTTCTTCCTCTTCATCTCGAGTCCCCCGTCCCGCCCATCGGCGACGACCGTCGTGCGCTGGCGGAAGCGACGGAATAAACGCGTGTGGCCGCCGCCGTCTTCGCCACCAGCGTTTGATTCTCTGCGAAGCGATTAGAAACACCAACTGACACGTGACGGCCACACGTTCTACGAACGCGGTTGTTACGACTAGAGCTTCAGTGGGCCGGCCCGACTTAGATTCTCCGACCCAGCCTGGCCCGGCCCGAACAATCAAACTAGAGCTCTCTCTCTCTCTCTCTCTCTCTCTCTCTCTCCCTACCTCCCTCTCCCCCCTCTCTCTGTGCACTCCATTAAGCCGCGTCAGTGGGCCGCCCCGATTAAGATCAAGCCCGGATCAATTTGGCCCGAATACTTGGACTGGAGCCTCTCTCCCTCACGCTCTCTCTCTCTCTCTCTCTCTCCCCCTCCTTTATTAAGCCACATCAGTGGGCCGGCCCGATTAAATTAAAGCCCGGATCAGGTCGGCCCGACCAAGAAAAAGAGTCTTAGCTCGTACTTAGAAAAAGCTCAAAAGTTTGACTTCTAGGTCAAACCCAGTCGGTTTGTAAGGCCCAATACTAATCCTGCCCATTGAGAGTCGTCCAGCACCTCGAACGTGAGCTGAATTTATTTACTTACATTCTTCATAAAAAAAATGAGACAACGAAATTACTAATCGTAGATATATACGTATAAAATACTAATTATAGATGTATAAGGATTAATTATTGATGATTTATCCTTGAGTAAATTTCTCGATTTGAAATTTATGCATGATAAACATGTCTTAAGAGATAATAAAAGAAATTATTGAAGAATTTATGAAAATAATGCCCTGATAATTTTCATGTAAACTTGATTTCACAACATTTTTATGAATTAAAAACTTGTTAGAAAATCTTCCAAACATGCATGCAAGAGATATATATAATGGAGATCCACATAGATATAAACAATTTGTCGAATCCATTGTCAAGCAATTAAATGATGGTCTTACCCATTTGACTTCCACTGCATTTTGACCTGCGAAAATAACCTCTCGGATCATCATTAACAACACAAATCCACATTAATATAACATGTGCAATTCGATGTTCTTCCCTGTTTGACTTCCACTGCATTGACCTATTGACAGCCAGATCCACAAACCATAGCAATGGGGATGTAACCCATGAGAAAGCTGGAAACGGAGTCTTACACAAGAGGATAATCAGGAAGAACTACAGCACGTCTTACTCTTGGGGATTTCCTGAGCGGGGCCGGGGACGATGATCTTCTTACCCGAGAGGGTCGGGCCGTTGCCATCCGGTTGACTTTCTGACATGAGGGTCTTCTTGTTGATGATCTGGAAGACCTCAGTCAAAACGGTGATAAAGGCCGTGTCAACGTTTGTGGCCTGCATGGCTGAGGTCTCCAGGAAGAACAGCCCCTCCTTCTGGGCAAACTCCTTGGCGTCGTCCGTAGAGACCGATCTCTGGTCCTCGAGATCGCTCTTGTTGCCGATCAGCATGATGACCAGGTTCTTGTCGGCGTGGCTCCGCAGTTCCTCGAGCCACCGCGGGATGTGGTCAAAGCTCTGCCTCTTGGTGATGTCGTAGACCAGCATCGCCCCAAGAGCACCCCGGTAGTATGCGCTCGTGACTGCCCGGTATCTGTAGCCACCAGGATGATTCAAGAAGATCACTCCAGACCGGTCGGAAACAATGATAGTATTGAATAAATCTTACAACAAAAAGCCAAAGATATTATTAGGATGGAATTGGGGGAAAAATTACACCACCTCGCCAAAAATTACCCATTTTTTTAATACAAATGGGTTGTCTAATCCAGAAGTGATAATATTTTCTATTATTATCATTAAAGAAGGGTGAACAAAAACCAGAGTTGATGAGAGAAAGAATGAATGGCGCTGGTGATTAATACATCAACAGACGCACCTCCCTCCCGAAGGTTTTGTATTTATTATTTTTATCCATGATACAGGGCAAAAATACATTTAAAATATAAAGACACGGTGAAGCAAAAAAAAAGTGTTATTTCTTCATAACTGTTAAGAACAAGATCCATATCAGAACAATTATTCGCACTAGAACATATGATTGTATACCACAGATGACGGGCAGAAGCATTAGGACAGTGCAATAAGAAATTCGCATGCTCAACAAAATTAAAGCCAGGAACGAGACCCAAGGAGCAAAGAAACGCCTTGCCAGAAGGGAGCTGAGAGAATACAACTATTAGAACAGTTGAAGGAATCATCATAAAATTGTCATTACACGTTGCAGAAAGTATTTCGGATTAATAATTAATAGCCAAAAGGAGCTGTCTTTCATAACATTGAAGACAGTTTGGTTGCCAAAAACCTCAAATAGAGCTCTGAAAATACGACAGGGGATGAACATCCGAAATGCAATGGATAAATGATATATGATCGGATGAAAACCAAGCTCTCAGGCATGAATATGGAATTTCAAGAATGTATTTGGAGGACCACCAAAAAATATATATATATACCAGACATGTTCGCATGAAATTATCAAAATCCTTATGCTCAAATAATAAGTTCATTTCATCCAAGGAAGAACAAAGAACGGGAGTATTTCATCCAATTCACACAGATAAGTTACTCTCAATATTCTGTTATGCAGTACAGATACTCTTATTGTTTGGTAAAAATAGAAAGCAGCTCGCTGAAACTCTGACAAAAATTGCCCGATCAGCAATATTAGATGAAATAATTTAGTTAATGAAAAATACAACCGAAGAAACACTATCACATAATGAACGCATCAGTATGCCTGCAACGATGGAGACGAGGAAGTACAACAACCCATGGTGAAACTTAAAGTGGGTACAAAAAACTTCAAGAGATACCGAGAATGAGTTGCGGTGCATTAGAGTGCCCCATTCTGCCTGAAAAAATAAACTTATTCAAATTTTACGAAATTTTTGTTGGCAACAAATAGTTTCTAGCATGTATTTAGAGCATAGTCGACTTAATATTAACTATTTTTTCAATAGAAGGTACCATCAGATGAGGTTTAAGACTCTTCCAAGCAGGGGACAGTTTTAAGACACAACTATGGTTCTTTTCTACTCATCTGCGATCAATAAATAACGACTTCTTCACTGGATGGTCATCTCAGCATTTGGTGACTTCGTTTCACAGTATCGACCAGTAAATGTTAATAAATTGAAGTCAAAAAATATTGAGTTCTTCAAAGAGAATTAACCCTAAAAATCTTCAAACAGAATATATAGGTTCCTCGAGAATAATTCAATGAAAATATTCGAATTTGGATTTAAACCTCCATCTTTTGCAGAGAAGCCTGATTATTTGCATTGCTACATCGATCTGATAGCTATATCTATTGACAGAAGTCAGCAACATCTGATCGTTATCAAGATCGGAATAAGAGTTCATTAACCAAATGAGTTCACAAAGTTGTCATCATGCACAAAGCTTCGAAAAACTCGTAAAAAACTTATATACCGCATTGGACTCGTTCTGTTTCCAAAGAAAGGATAATGAGTTCTGAAGCAATGCCGAAAAAACCGCCAAGTAAATAGTAATCAACTACTGGTGAATAAAAACCGTCTTCGATAAGTATTAATATGCAGCGGGTACCCCAGAGAATCAGATAACCAGATCAGGAATCTGGAATTCATACAGAGGGGGATGGTTTGAGGGAAGGGGACTGCGGTACCTCTCCTGGCCGGCAGTATCCCAGATCTGAGCTTTGACGCTCTTGTGCTGAATAACGAGTGTGCGGGTCTGGAACTCCACGCCGATGGTGGCCTTGGAATCGAGGCTGAACTCATTGCGCGCGAAACGCGCAAGGATCTGCGATTTCCCGACCGCCGAGTCTCCGATCAGAACCACCTTGAAAACGTAGTCCACCTTGTCTCCAGCGGCCGCCGCCATTCCCCTCCGCTCCCACCGCCACCCGACCCAGGCACCGCTCACTCGCCTACGAAACCCCCACCTCCACCACCCCCCACTGTCCGCTCCACCCGAGCTCCCGAGGCAAACCCCGACGGAAGAAGGAGCAAGGGGAAAGGACGATCCCTCTTCCCTCCCTCTCTCCCTCGCCGGCGCAAGCAGCAGGGGCGGCGCAGAGATGCGGCAACCCAACGCGTCTGGTAGTGCAGCAGAAATGAACTGTGACGAAAGGGACACTCTCAAACCTCTTCTGAGAAACCTTTAGCGTTTCTTACGTATAGCTACCCTATAATTTCATAATTTACTTAAAACTCTATTCTTTATATATTTATTCTTGTACTCTTCACGCAGGAATCATCCCGGGCCGGGCCTGCCCTGCAAAAAAGCCCGATAATGAGTTCACCGAAGAGGCCCGCTTGTAAAGCCCACACTGACACATGGACTTATTTGAGAAGAAATGGGATAAGTTTCTGGCCTTATAAGAGTCGGGCCCGACTTCATTAGGGCCCGCTCCCGAGCCCGTTTGTAATATTTCAAGCACGGCAGAAGATCATAGCTGATAATTAATTACAGACCGTGAAGAAAATATTTCTTATTTTTAAAAGTGTAAAATGTTATCCTATTTATTTGAAAAAAATAATTTAGAAAACGATTTATTTCTATGCAGAATCGGTCCCAATGGGATAGGTGGTCTAGAACATTCCAAGATTCGTCTCTCTCGAACCTTCCAGGCTTCTCTCGTCTTCCCTTCCCGCCCTTTATAAACGTCGGCTGTCCCGTCAAGAAGCGATATAGAGTTCAGTGATCTCGTTGTGAGTCTCTATTTGGGGTTCCATGGCGGGCGTGATGGCGATCAGGAGGAGCTCCAGGCTGCTGGATAGGATGCGGGCGCTCGAGCGACGCGCCACCCCGCGGCTGTTCAATACCTCTACGGCGATGCGCGAAGTTTCCGAAGACGAGATGATCGATGAGTCCGCCGGCCGCGGCGGCGGGGAACTCCGCCGCAGAAACAGGGGCGCTTTCCCTGGTTTCTTCCCAGGTAGGTGGTGATGAATCCGCCATCATTGGATTCATGGAGATTTGGCGTCATCTCTGCTCCTCTTCGGTTGCATCACGTCCCTTAGGCTTTGATCTGATCTGCCTTATTAAATGTCTCCTGCAGATGTGCTGGATCCGTTCTATCCGAACAGGAGCCTTAGCCAGGTGCTTAACTTGATGGACCAGCTCATGGAGAGCCCTGTGGCGGCAGCTTCCCGCGGGTTGGGAAGGGGCGGGGGTCTCCGCCGCCAATGGGACGCGAAGGAGGATGACGACGCCCTGTACTTGCGGATGGACATGCCGGGTCTCGGGAAAGAGCACGTGAAGGTGTCGCTGGAGCAGAACACCTTAGTGATTAAGGGAGAGGGGGAGGCGGAGGCAGGGGATAGTGAGGCCATTCCTCGTTATAGCAGCCGGATCGACCTCCCATCAGACGTATACAGGCTTGACCAGGTCAAGGCGGAAATGAAAAATGGGGTGCTCAAGGTGCTGGTCCCTAAGGTTAAAGAGGGGGAACGCAAGGACGTGGTACAGATCCAGATCGAGTAGTTCACTTGCATCCTGGTTGTGCACTGTATATGCCAACAATCGCGGTCGCCTCTTCAAGATGTCTTCTGAGGGCTTTTGAATGACAGGGATGCAAAGAGCTTGTTTAGACCCCGTTGTCCTAGTTCTTAACCTAGTGAGTGATCCGTAACTGAGATAGTAGTGTATTGTTCTATTTTCTCGAAGTCTAATGAAGGAGTAGCCTCCATCCCCCCACCATCTGGCATTCAAGTTCTGAATCTCTTTCGGAGACAAGGTATAGTGACGATAAATTTATCTCAAGATATGATTGTAAGCTGGTACGCTTTTGTTGATTAGAGCTACCAGCACGAATGAACCGTCCTCCGTTGGCGAGATTCAGCACGTCTCTCTCACGCTCAACAGCAAGATAGCACCTGAAGAAAAGAGTGTCATTATCAACTCTCCCACGCTCCACAATTTGCCTGAGTGACCAGAAGGAAGCCTGTGATTAGGTAGATTCTCATTCGTGTCTATCACCACTACAATCTCTCCCGGATTGGGGCTTCAATTGTGGAGTTTGTTTTTGTTTAAGTATGACTGATGCTAACCGAACTGCGACTCAGCACACCAAATTTTATTTATGATTGATTCTTACTTGAACTCAATGTCATTAAATTTTGAGAAAAGTACCAGTATAACACTACTTTAGATGGTCTTCTGTCTGAGAGAACATTATTCTATAATAAAAAATCTGGTTCATCTTGTAGGGCAGATGTTCTATTGTTGGCTGCGCCCTCAGTTGCATTCAACAACTTTTGCCGAGTTGCCCTTTTCCTTCGGATCTTTCAGTATTTATTTTGATCGTTTGTTAATACTGCGAGTCTTTCATTTTCTTCCACATTTCTTTCCCCAACCATACAAAATCTTCGTTTTATTTTCGTGAGCTGTTGTTTTGCCTATTTATTGGCCCCAATAAATCATGTTTTTCGAAAATCTTGTCCCAAATGAAGTAGTCATATCATGAATCGTAATAATAAGCACTTTACTATGTACACAAGTTTTTCATTTCTCTCTCTCTCTCTCTCTCTATGACCTCAGACAGGGGGCGCGCGGCAGAACCTCGCTACTTAGAGCCTGAAGCGGAATGTCTGAAGGGGAAGAGACCATAGGTAGCAAGTTGTACGAGAGAAAGAAAGAAATTTGCAAGCCATTGTCGTGCAGAAAACAGCATTCCCCGATGCTTTTCACTGGTACTTTCTTCGGCCTTTTCTGAGAGATGCTCTACACAAGGGATATGTGGCCGTTGGTGATCATCCAGTGGAGGCTCCAATGCTCCTTCGCGCACTTGTAAGTCCAGTAGGCCCACCCGAAGGAGGCGTTGCCCAGGACCTTCAGCTGCGCCTCTGCAAACCTCTGGTAGTCCTCCGGCTTCGCGCCGCTCACGCCCCACTCGGCGACCCATTCCCCTGCAGCAGCGAGCGGCGTCAGATGTAAGAAAACTGCTCCAGCATCCACAGCGGCTCGGGTAAGTAGACTCCCACCGACGAAGGAGAGGGGGCGGCCGTTGGACATGGTCACGGCGGCGAGCTGGCCGGCCCGCTCTCTGTTCACGTAGTCGATGTGCTGCGCCGCCGTCCATCCGTCAAACATGCCGGAGAACAGGTTGTAGTAGTGAACATCCAGGACGGCGCCGTCGAGGCCGCTGGCGAACGGGATGAACTCCCCCGCGTCGGCGGACAGCCGGGCGGAGAAGATCACGTAGGCGCTGCTCGTGTGCCTCCGCACGGCGTCGTAGCCGGCCTGGTAGTAGCTCCTCAGGGTGTCGAAGCTGACCCCCTCCGCCCTCGGCTCGTTGATGAGCTCCACCGCGATCAGGCTGGGCCTCGCGGCGTACCTGCCGGCAGGCTCCCCCGATTAAAACAGTTCGTCCGATCAGATGGGCTTCAACTTTACTCTCCGATGCAGCAGCTTCTGGACCTGCGGGCGAGGAACTCGATGACGGTCACCGTCTTCTCCACGGTGCCGCTGCCGGCGGCTCCCCACTCGATGCTGCCGTCCCTTCCGCCGCTGTGCTCGTCGCCATTCTGGCAGCCGGGGGCGGCGTGGAGGTCGATGATCACCTTCAGGCCGTACTTACTGCACCCAGGGAAGCCACGTCGTCATCATTCCTGCACACGGGGAATCTTCTGCGGCAGAGCTCTAGTTTCGCTTACTCTGCCCAGGAGAAGGCGTTGTCCAGAGCCGCCAGGGACCCGCCCACGTACGGCGCCGGAGGCGTGGGGTCGCTGGCGATCCACCACCCCACCGGAACCCTAACGGCGTTGAGCCCGTTGTCCTTGATAAACTTGAAGTCCTCCTCGACGATGAAGCTCTCCCAGTGCTCCTGCGACAAGAACATCACGGCAGCCATCGTTCACGGGGAGAAGCTCTTCGGCAACGAGCGAGAGCAGGCCGGGGAGGAGCCTTCTTCCTCACCCTCATGACCTTGGAGGCTCTGCTGGGCCCGTAGCCGTTGGTCAGCTGGTACTCCCCTTGCATGGTCCCGAGCGTCGTCATCAAGAACACCGACGGGTCGTCGTCCCCCCAGTGGCTGCCGCCGGCGAAGTCCGCCGTCACCGAGCTCTCCGTCTTGGCCTGCAAGAACAAGCCGTTGGGTGCCCTGATGCGGACCCGATTGGGGTCCTTTACTCTCACGATCTCAAAGATCTCCCAGGACCGCGGCCTCGCCTCCACGGCCACCGCGTTGCCGCGGCCGTCCACCCCGACAAATTGCTTGGAGAAGACCCGGATCTGGAAGTGGGTCGCGTCGACCCGCCATAGCTGCGATTTCATGTGCAGCCCATCATCAGGTCAGCCCCTCGTCGTCCCCCACCATCCTTCCTCCTAACCAGCATCAGTAACGAGACAAATCACTGACCTTGAAGGTCTCCCAACCAGAGGGGCTGGCCCGATTGGCCACGAGGACGCTCCCGCCGCCGTTCTCGGCGCAGAGGTACTTCCCGAGAGAGGCGGACCTCAGCTGGATTTGGGTTCCGTCCTGCCAACGCCCATTCAACCCGACCTCAAGATACGACGGCAACAGAGCGACCGATTTAATGGAAGAATTCTGGGTCTCACCAGCAGATCGTTGTTGGCGATCCCGTCGAAGAGAGAGGGCTTTATCCATCCCTCTGTGACGAGCCAGCCACCCAAGTTCACCGCCTTTATGCCGGCGGCCGGGGCCATTGCGGGCGTGGAGATGAGGAGGAAAACGAAGACGAGGGCTCTGAAGAGGACCCGGTGCTCGTTTTATAGGCGCCGCATGACTCTCCGCCGTCCCCATTACGCTGCCAGGATTGATTGGTCAACGAGAAGTTCAGTCCCAATCCAGAATGCATAGTTAATGGGATAAGGCGCCTTTTTTATTGTTCGAATCTCAAAGCCAGCTGGGCCAAAATGAGGCTCCATCGTTTTCATAATCCTTTCAGACAAGTTGACTGGTCAACGTACCCGCCGCTTAGCTCATCCAATGAAACGCCCACCTACCGCCCCCGTCTCCTCCGGAGCTGCCAAACGTTGAAGGAATTTTCTATATAAATATCAGAAAGCTTTGTAGTCTAGTTACTAATATCTGATGCAAAATCTATTATAGTATTATGGATAGATTTAGTAGGTGCATAAAAAGGTACACAAGAATTGATGTTCGAGATGTACAATTGTCTAGGGGATTGATGGTTGACCTGCCTTGATCTTAAGACAACTTAGAGTAATAATAATTAAGTCACATATAGTCAAATCAATTCAAATTAATAAATTGTGGAAAGAGTAAGAGTGTGAGAATTGTCTATGAGCACCGTAGGGCATCACACAATTCTACATTAAAAATTATGAGCTTGAAATTGTATAAGAAATCATAATCTTATAATATTATCTTATGTAACTAATCCAACAACAGTGACAACACTTGTGAGAAATATTAGTTATCACAGGTGAGAAGAGATTGAACCTTCGACACTAATGATGTGCAACTTGTGACAAAGAGATAATAGGATGACAAGTCACACAATGTAATAATAGTTGAGCTGCGGGGAGTGAAGGCAAAACTAGTGCAAGCCGTTAGTCGTGTGGGAGTAGTAGGGCATGTGACCATGGCGGGTGCACAAGCACAATAGACACACAAACACAATGGTGTGTGCAAGTAGCAGATTTGGTGTAGGAGGATGCAGGACCAATGTGGGAGGCGGCAATGCATAAGAGAAAACAAGAATAGTGTGTGAGGTAACTACACATAAGAATGACAATGGAGATGGTGATAGAGACAACACAATCCAAGAGATAGCAAGAGATACAAGGCCTAGCAATGACGGCAGCAATGGTGGTAGTAGTGGTGGCAATCAATGTTGGGACTAATTATCAAGAAGTAAAAACACTCAAAATAATTCACTAAAGAATGTTGACAAGGATGTCCCTTTTGGGTCTTAGAGGAAGGGGAAATTCAACAATAAAATTACTATAAATCAGGAAACTAATTACTTAGAAATAGAGGAAATTTGAATCCCTCTTTTTAGGAAAGTATTGATGATGTGGGGGGTTGATCGAATCGTCCATCCCATGGGCTTTGACCAATTCTTTAGTGGTAGTTGTCACAGCCCTCGCTGGTGGAGCCTAGTTGTTGCCTCTATTAATTCCATTGTGGTAAGAAGAAGTCAACTCCGTCAAGTAGGCATGTGAGAGTTCAAGTGATATCATTGGATCTAAGTGTAGATGCTCCAAATCTATCTTTGTGATTAAGTGTTGTTTGATGATAGGTTTTTCCTACCAAGGCACAAGAAATTTTTGTGACACTCCACCCTCCATGAAGGTGATTACCTCATCCAATACCTCTTTGATATGTTTGTGCTAGTTGGAGGATATAATAAAGTGAGTGGTCAAGGAAAATTCACTCTCATAAAAAGGGTTGGAAAGGGACGGATCACGAGGTGAAAAAGGTGGGGCTTAGTGTAATATTAGATATGGGACCTTGAATGTGGAATTGATCCCCCAAGTGGATGGTATACTTATGATATATGTATTTTCTCTAACTTGTGTAAAGATTGAGAATGGCCTAACACTATGAGCATGAAGTTGATAGCCTGCTAAAGAGAAAATCTCTTTGGCCATACTAATGCCATCATTATATCTCCTTTGTTAAAACCTTGAAAATAATGATACAAATTTGTAGCTTGTTTATATGATGTATTATTATTAATGATGTATTCATAAATATACTCATACAAACTCCTAACATGATTTGCAAAAGGCTTACCATCATCAGACACCTTAGCATATAGAGACAAAGAAACTAAATCTAAAAGTTTTTAGGACAAAATATCATGCACAGTCTCAAAGGGACTCATGTTAGTAGTTCAATTTGTCAAGGCATTGTACACAAATTTAGTACGAGGGAGGACCAAATCCTAAGTTTGAGGTTATCTCTGACCAAGGATTATAGCAAATTTCTCAAGCTCTAATTAATAACCTTCGTCTTAACATTGGTTTGTGGATGAAATACGGTCAAAAACTTGAGCTTGGTCCCCAATAAATGCCACAAAGTTTTCTAGAAATAGTTCGTAAAATAAACATATTGATCAAAGACTATACTCATTAGAAGGTTGTAGAGATACAAGACTCATTAAAGTATAGTTGTGTGACAAGAGATGCATTGAATGTTTTTAAGCATAAGATGAAGTGTGACATTTTGGAAAACCTATCTACAACGACTATGACAAAGTCATGGCACTTTAAGATACAAAGAAACCCTAAGACAAAGTCAATGTTAATATTATCTCATGGCCTAATAAGAAATGTAGTATATATAGCCCAACATTTTGCTTGACCCATTTGACCAAGGTGCACACTCAACATTGGGCTCTGATGTTCCTTATGTCTTTCTTCAAGGAATGCAAATATAATTGATACCCCCACGAAAGCAATTGCCTTGTCACGCCTAAAGTGGTCACTCAAGCCTATTACATATCTTTCTCACATAAATCTTACAATGATGTTTACCTTGGCCAAATGGGTCAAGCAAAAGAAGAGATATCCGTTGTTTACAAGATAATATTTGTATTGTGATAATTATCTTTGTTCTATTGAATGTATAATATTTAAGTCTGAGAACTTTTAACATATTATTCTCAATTTCTCAAATCTAGTGACCTCAATTTTCATGATGTTCAATACGTGAGATCTCTAGTTGAGAGAGAGAGAGAGAGAGAGAGAGAGAGTTTAATAAAAAAATAAAGAGATAAAGTATCATGTAAATAAGATATAATATATACAAAAATTAGAAATAATGATTGGGTATTGTATGTATGAGCTTTGATGATGAAGAACGAATGAAAATATCAATTAAAAAGATCGAATTTTACCTTATAATATAGATCATATAACAATAAGTGTGAGATTATTTATCTAAAAATTAACATGATGTTGTTAAATATTTTAATGAGAATTTATAACTTGAGTAAGAGAGAGAACCTATACTAAGACAAGAATGAAGAACTTAGTCAAAACATGTGTTGACACATTCACCCACAAAAAGAAAATCCAAAATTACATAAAAATCAATTCAGCCCCCTTCTTGGTATTTCACCTAGCCTCTTAGATCTTACACTTTTTGTATTACATAAATATTTAGATTCAAAGGTATATAATAAAGAGAAAAACCCTCATTTTTTCACTAATCTATGTCTTTATTTTACAACCTCTAGATAATAAACTAAAATAAAAATAATTGTGTATTAATTATCAACACTCCCCCTTAATATAAAGGCACTAATGACACCATGAAACTCTATAAATATAATAAACCTAAGATAATTCAATGTATTTGTAAGCCCATCAATTATTTGATCATTTTTTGAATGATAGTTCATGTCTCATCCAACAATTTTCTATTTTGAAATGATAAAATAAAATTGAAAAGGTAATTCAAATTCTTACCATTTTATAAAACATGTAATAAAAACTTTTGACCAATTTTAACTTATTATTCTTGGATATGTTCGATCTGAAATTTGAATTAAAAATTTGTTTCTCATAGACAAACAACTTTGTTGTTGACATTGATTTCAAATACAAATGTTAAGGTATTTTTTATGTCATGTAAGCAGCCAACATGACACTATCTAATTTCTAAGTTTTTGATTCATAAAAGCCCCTTTTATATTTCAAACATTTTTTTTATTTCATTTCATGACTTAATTTAAATGGTTGCACTTAAAGGGTCAGATATTATGTATAAATAAATCAAAAATGATAATCATCATTTATCATATATAATTTTCTCATAAATGTAATATCAAAACTTATGCATATGGGCATCAACAAAAATTTCATTTTTGTTGTGCACTTGTGAATGGGAGAATTGTCCACCTTCATTAGCTTCCCTAATCATCTTCCTCTTCTCCCCTTTGTATTTTTTTATGATGTCATCTTTTTAATAGAATCACTTGGTTCTTAACTAAAATAATAATAAATTTTGACGAGGAAAAGGTTGATGATATGTTTCATAAATTTGAGAAGAATAACATTTTAAATAGAAATGTTTGATTGAACAATAGACTTGATACCATTTAGTGAAATAGATAGATCATAGATAAACAAGATATTAAAATAAAGTCAAATAAGTAAGCCAACTATAGACTATGTCACATGAAACTAGAGATTAGATGTACAAGAGATATAAAAGTAGATAGGTCTACAAAACCAAAGTTGATAAAAGTTAGTGTCAAATATATACATGATGTTTATATTGAAAATTTTTAATGTCAACAATTTATATCATTTTAGGTAAAGAGTTATGGCATACTTAGTTGATATAGTATATCTAATTGGGATGACAAATCCTAAAATGTTGCAATCGTTTTATCCTCATGAAGAGGCAATTGTACATTGTTTATGTCCAAACATCTTTTTTTGTGATTGAAGATAATATTTATTCCAATTACCTCTGCTATGATGATAATGATGTTTATCAAGTCAAATTTGATGCATTAGTTTTCAAAGAACTAGAATATGATTATTTGTAGTTCTAAACATAGTGATAGAATTATGTGATCATGAATGAGCTTTGTCATTAAATAATTCACTAACTACAACATAAGCAATAAGTGTTAGAGAACAATATAACAAAGACTTACATACAATCTCAAACTCATTTTGATTTGTCATTCATAATTGTACTAAAATTCTTGTCACAACACTATCTAAAATCAGAGTTGATTGCAATGCTATATGAGAGCAAGTTGACCCCACAATATATTCAAGTACATTGACAAGCAATCTTCATTTCACCTTAAGTTGATATTATTTAGCAAAGGTAGACTACATGTAAAGAGAACATTAATAATCTCAAGGGATTTTTACATTGGATAATATTGCTTATTTTACACTAATATATTGATCCACTAAGTTATTCATCCATATAAGAATATTAGAGTTATCCAAATTTTATTTCTCTATTTTTTGTTTGTACTCAATCATTCTATATGAGTGTGATTTATCTACATGGTGTGATTTAAATAACATAATTATTTTTATTTTTTGTCAACTTATTAAATGAGTAACCACATAAATTTAATATGAGTAATTTATTATATTTAGTCGAGTGATGATAGTTATCAATTCATCACTCCTTTATATCTTGAAAATATATATATGACAATCAATTTAGACACTCAATTATTTAAGAAAGTGATCTCACAATCAAATGTAAATGAAAACGTATTAGGCAAAATAAATCAGAAAGGTAAACTTCAAATAAGTAAATCTTGAAATAATTCATTTCAAGAATAAAAAAATAAATTAGTAATCTATATTGATAATGAATATTTTGTGTGTACTAATTAGAGAAAAATGATAATAGACATCCCATTAGTTAATACAAAAGTTACTAAAGTTAAATATAAGATATAAAATAAAGTATAGAATATTTTTCATAAATTCTTAATTTAACTTGCAGATTATTCTTGAGCAATTTATATTTTATTTTATAACCCATATTCTAATGTGATTGTTCAAGGTTCATATCCTTGAGAAATATTTTTTAATTGACTAGAAAATGTTAAAAAATTAAATTTAAGGAAAAAATTTTCCTTAAGAGTGAATTTATAGGCTCTTGAGAAATACTAATGGGTCAATGCTATTGGGCCTAGTATGAAGTCCCATCATTGAGGCTTGTGGGGATATCAATGGCCCACTAATATTGGGCCCATATAGTAAGGCCCATCATTGAAGATTAAGTGTGGGGGAGAGAGAGAGAGAGAGAGAGAGAGAGAGAGAGAGAGAGAGAGAGAGAGAGAGAGAGAGAGAGAGGGAGGGAGGGAGGGAGGGAGGGAGGGAGGGGGGGAGGGAGGGGTGGGGAGCCCTAATAGAGCTATGACACAGAAGGAGGATAATGACAATGGCAAAAGCAACAACAAGAGCAGCACCAAGCTCTCCTTTTTAGTGACTGGTGGAGGTGAGCACAATGATGACAACAATGGCTATGGTGGACAAAGCACACCCCCCACGGGCTAAGCATAGAGACAACAGTGGCAGTGAGCTCTCCTCTTGAACAACAAGTGGAGGTCAGCAAATTGACAACAACAACAGCTACAATGGATGGAGCATGTCCCACATGAGCCTAAATATGGTGCTAGATCAAACCTTCACTTTCAATGACCAAGCCCTCTTCTTGAGTGATAGATAGAGTTGAGCAAAGTAGGGGGACCCATAACTAAACTTATTTAGTCTAATTTGTGTTTCAATTTTGTTATTTCCACTGGTCCACCAGTGGGTTCAAACTATTGACTCATTGATTTACTCTTTTTATTTAGTTTTATGTGTGAAGTTGATTTCAGCAACTTTGTTTTTTCATCCTTGAATGACAAATAGAGATAATTATGACTTTAGTTGTATTTAGCTTATTTTCTTGTTACATAAGTGATGTCCATGATTTTTATCCCAACTTTGAATGCCATTTTTTTCTGCACATATGGTTCATTCTCTCCTTTCCCCTTCTTTCCCCCTTCTAGGCATTTCACTGTTATTGTCTTTCTATATATGGAGCCATGACAACAGTAGTTAGGGAGGAGAGAGAAGAAATCATCTATAGCTTATCTTATTATTTTTTTATTTTATAAGTATTTGAGCACATGATATGATACTAAAACTAGTAGTCATCCTTGAAGATTGACTCAAACAACTAGAAGTTTAAAGTTGACTTATATCATTTGAGTTTAGATATATACGTAGATTTGACATCTTTTAATTCAACAACTAGGAGACCATTAATAATCTAATCAAATTACTAATGATATGAGAGGAGGATGTAACATCACTAAAGATTGATAAGAATGATGTATGCTACTTTGATCTTCTACACATTAGTAGAATTATGTACATCCTAAGATGCTGCTAAGATAAACAAGTAAGAAAATTAACACAAAGAGATGAGTGTATGAGAGAAACATGACCAAAAGGAAGGGAAAAATAATCCAAAACAAGGGTCTAGTGCAATGGCAACATGGTCCTTTTCAAAAAAAGTGGAGAGATATTTTTGATTAGATGATAGCATCCATAAGGAAGCTAGATCCAAGGTGATGTCATCCGCATAATAAAGAGATTTGATACCATGCTAATATGAGTGAGAAAGGAGGAAGAGAATATGATCATCAGGGTGCCATAGGAGGAGGAGAGGAGAAACATTGATAGATAGAAAGGGGCAACCATTACAACCAAATATGCCCTGGTATGTTCAATATGATAGTGGCACTGGGCCATTGAAGAAAGGCCAAGTCCTAGTGGGCCCATGACTCTAATAGTAACCTCCAATCATATCATTCTTATTCTCAAATTATTTAAGATTAGGTTGAGGAATAGAAGTTACTAGAGATTTATGAAGTAATGAATTCATATCCCCCCCCATTCATTATGGACCTTAAATTTTGGGCCCAGTTGAAGAGGAAAATGTCAAAAAGGGTGGGTCATTAAAGCAGCAAATTGCCAGAATTGGGACCCAATAAGCAGGGCCAGCTAAGTGGGGGTGAAAACGAGAGAAATTGCCATAAATATTATTTATGGTTTATATTATTTATTCAATAAAAAATAAGGGCTTTTATGAACCTTTTCCTCAAATAAGTTAAAGATATTGATAATTAAAATATATTCAATGTGGATGTAAAATTATTTAATCAGAAGTGAACGACCGGTAGCAGCCGAGGGGAAGCTGAGGACCACCTCGTTGTCGCAGAGATATTTCCCATAAATATCTTGTCAGTGGGTCGGCTTGACGACCGGTGGCGGTCAAAGGGACGCCACCCACCAACACCTCGCTTCTGGTTACCGCCGCCAGCCTCCGCGAGGCGGTAGGGGAGTCCAAAGCAAAATGTTGACTCTTTCTATATAAGGAAGTGGTGACTCTTGAATTGGTCAACGTTGTGCCATTGGGTCAAGGATGAAATGGCATTTTATTCAACGATGACAAGTCCAATTAATAAAAAAAGCTGATCCTCTCTCTCTCTCTCTCTCTCTCTCTCTCTCTCTCTCTCTCTCTCTCTCTCTCTCTCTACCCAGGGGCTTGATGATTTAGACGATCCCTTTCAGGGTTCTTCGGAATCATCAGAGATTAGGATGTGAGAAAAAAAAGATATATTAGGAAATTTGATATCCTAACCGATTAGGGTTCTAAGTTTGGGGCCCAATCCGCAGATGAGGACAGAGAAGCCGGCAAATCTTCCATTGTTCAACAGGATTCAAGCAAAACAATTTTAGAGAGAGAGAGAGAGAGAAGGTGATTGATTTATTGCGGCCTACCCCAAAAGGGTTCTTCGATCCTCTGAAGCAAGATCCGGCCTCGGAAGCGCGCCCGCGAATTTCTAGGGTTCCTGAGTCGCCGGAGCTAGAAGCCGAGTTGGGAGAGCTCGGGGCGCTGGGTGGGCCGCTGGATCCTCGTCTTCCGGAGGCGCTCGGCGATGATGAAGGCGAGCTCGAGGGACTGCGAGGCGTTGAGGCGGGGGTCGCAGTGGGTGTGGTAGCGGGAGCTGAGGTCGTCGAAGGTCACCGTGCGGGAGCCGCCGATGCACTCGGTCACGTTCTGGCCGGTCATCTCCAGGTGGACGCCGCCGGGGTGGCTGCCCTCCTGCTCGTGGACGTCGAAGAAGGCCCTCACCTCCGCCTGCAACCAGAAGAGAGAGAGAGAGAGGGGAATAAATCGACGGTGGCGGTGGTGGCGGTGGTGGCGGCGCCGCTGGGGAGAGAGAAGAGAGAGGGAGAGGAAGGGGAGGGGCACTTACCCGGATGGCATCGAAGGGGCGGGTCTTGAGGCCGCAGGGGGAGCTGATGGTGTTGCCGTGCATCGGGTCGCTGACCCAGGTGACGACGAGGCCGGCGCGGCGGACGGCGCGGATGAGGTGGGGGAGCTTGACCCGCATGTTCTCGGCGCCCATGCGGGTGATGACGGTGATGCGGCCCGGCTTGTTGTGGGGGTTGAGGATCTCAATGAGCTTGATGAGCTCGGAGGGGTTCATCTTGTCGCTGACCTTGATGCCGAGGGGGTTGCCGACGCCGCGGAGGAACTCGACGTGGGCGCCGCCCAGCTGGCGGGTGCGCTCGCCGACCCAGATCATGTGGGCGGAGCAGTCGTAGAAGGTGCCGGTGGTGGAGTCCTCCCTGGTGAGGGCCTGCTCGTAGGGGAGGAGGAGGCACTCGTGGGAGGTCCAGAACTCGGTGGTGGTCATGATGGGGTGGTCCATCGTCAGCCCCGCCGCCGCCATGAACCCCAGGGCTTCGTCCACACGGTGGGCCAGCTCCCGGTACCTGAAGAGAGGGGAGTCAGCGTCGGAGAAGGGACGGCGTGCGCTGTCGCGGGTTCGATCGGGAGGAGGTTGCTGCTGCTCACCGGTCGCCCTGCTCGCTGTGCTCGGTGAAGTCGAGGTTCCACTGGGTGACGCGCTGCATGGCGGCGTAGCCGCCGGTGGCGAAGGCGCGCAGGAGGTTGAGGGTGGCGGCCGACTGGCAGTAGGCGCGGATCATCCTGTGCGGGTCAGGCATGCGGGACTTCTCGTCGAAGTTGTCGCCGTTGATGATGTCCCCCTTGTAGCTCGGCAGCTTCACGCCGTCCTTCTCCTCTAAGGCAGCCGACCGGGGCTTGGCGAACTGGCCAGCCATTCTTCCCACCTGCGGCGCGAGGAAGAAGACGACGACGAAGGAGCGGTGTCAGCACCAAAAAAATCTCTTAAGCTCACCGCGAAGCAGGGGAACGATGTGCCCAACAACCAACCATCTAGATCGGACGGCAGAAAATACTCGATTTAATAATCTTCTTATGCCCGTACGTGGTGACCGCATTCGACAAAGCCGATTACGACCACGAGACCGGCGTCGGTTCACCACGCGGCCGATGCCACCGTCCGATCGGGATCGAACGGCAGAAACAACGGTAGATCTCGAGGTAAAAAGCTACAGGAAGAAAGGGCGCGCGCGGCGGATCACGGTGGCGCCGCCGCCGTGATCGGCGGAGATCGGCGGAGATCGGGGACCAGGGAGAGGGAGAACAGACCTTGATGACCGGCATCTGGCCGCCGAAGGTGAGGACGGCCCCCATCTGGAGGAGGATGCGGAAGGTGTCGCGGATGTTGTTGGCGTTGAACTCCTTGAAGCTCTCGGCGCAGTCACCGCCCTGGAGAAGGAAGGCCCGCCCCATCGCCGCCTCCCCCAGCCGCTCCTCCAGGCTCCTCGCCTCGCCGGCGAACACGATCGGCGGGAACGCCTCCAGCGTCCGCAGCACACTCTCCAGCTCCGCCTTGTCCGGGTACTCCGGCAGCTGCAGCGCCTCCTTCCCCTTCCAGCTCTCCAACGTCCACTTCCCCGGCGCCGCAGCCGCAGCCGGCGCCGCCGCTGCCGGTACCGCCGTGGCCGCGGCCGGTGAGGGGGTCTTCGCCGGCTCCGCCGCCCGCACCGCAGAGATAGGCCGCCGGCGGAGGCGGAGGACGCCGCCCACCTTCTGCTGCCTCCGCCCGGCGCCGGTCAGCCCCTGCCGCGGCTGCTGGAGAACGGACTTCGCGCTCACGGTGGCCATCTCCTTCCCCTCCTCTTCCTCGCCCTTCCCCTCGGCCGCAAGCTAGAGAGAGAAAGCTTCCTGCTAGAGCGAGAGAGAGAGAGAGAGAGAGAGAGAGAGAGCGGCGGCCTGAGCAGAGGGAGAGCGCCGGAGTGGAATTTATAGTCTCGCGGGGTAGGTGAGGGAGCCGGGCGGTTGGGCACCCGCACGCTCGGTCCTTTCGGGGCATATTCCGAGAATCTTACACCACGTCAAGGGTATAAAAGTCATATCAATCGTGCCCCACCGGCCCAATAAGCCACACCGGCGCCACCAAACCCTGCTGGAGAGGGTTAGGTGCGAATTGTGGGCTTCCTCGCCCCTTCCATTCCGTTATTATTGGGCCGTTAATGGGCCCACAATAAAAAAATCCCCATAAATCAACTACTCAGGTGGGCCCCGATGCCATTTTCCTGGGCCTGGGCCTCAAAATGAGGACCACCCGACATCTTTTGGTCACGTGACAAAAAGATAGAGAGAGAGAGAGAGAGAGGACGTCTCTAATGAAGACTTGGGCCTTACCCTCCACACCCACCCCTCTTCTTTGACCAAAGTAGAGAGAGAGAGAGAGAGAGAGATATATGGAGAGAAATAGAGAGATGAAGAGAGAGATAGAGAGATATAGAGAGAGATAGAGAGATGCAGAGAGATATAGAGAGATATAGAGAGATATAGAGAGACATAGAGAGACATAGAGAGACATAGAGAGAGAGAGAGAGAGAGAGAGGAGAGGGAGAGAGAGAGAGAGATGCAGAGAGATTGTCTCCCTCTCTCTCTCTCTCTCTCTCTCTCATTAAGATATTATGGAGGCTGGGTTAGCGACAAAATCTTCTCTTTGAAAGCCAAAGCGGGGGGTAACTGCGGACGGGAGAGCCCACCGACCAACCCACTCACGTGACGACTGTCCGAGTCCGCCGCTGCCACCTAACCCGACCGACCGATCGTCCCAAACGCATACGCGTTGACACATATCGACCTCACGCGAGATGCGGCGCCGCCCTCTCTCGTTGTTGCACGTGGCAAAAGCCAGCTCACATGATCCCACCGAACCACGTCCACGTGCTCTCGTTAATGCGCGCACAACCCACGCGGTGAAAATGGTACAATGGGCCGGGGCCCAGCGAATCGTTTTAGTGGGCCCATAGTAATCCCTCTGCGACGGCCCATCCCATGTGGGGCCCGTTGATTTCAATGGGCCAATTTATTCCACTCCACTCACTTCATGGTAGTGGTTTCTTTCATTTTTTAATAAAAAACATTAATTATTTAATATTTATAATATTATGGGCGTCTCTTCGCCCCCTTGAACGGGTAATTATTTTTTATTCGAATATAATATTCATTTCAGCGTAAGTAATGAGCGAGGGGGAGAGCTCTGAGTGGGGAGGTAAATGAGGGGGTTTATCTACATTTTTTATATTATTTAAATAAATAAACCTCGTAGAGTTAAATAAGTTTATCATTCCATCGGCCATTATGTACTTGTCGTTCTTAGTGCCGACCTCATCCTTCGCTCACTCACCCATCAAGCACGTGTTGGCTTGGCCACCTCTCTCTCTCTCTCTCTCTCTCTCTCTCTCTCTCTCTCTCCCCTCCTCTATTTCTCCCTCTCCCTTTCTCGCTCTCCCCTCCCATCTCTCTCTCTCTCTCGCGCTCGCTCCCCCCTTCCCTCTCTCGCTCGCTCCCCCCATCTCTCTCTCTCTCTCTCTCTCTCCCTCTCTCCCACCCCCTCCCCCTCCCCCTCCCCCTCCCCCTCTCCCTCTCTCTCTCTCTCTCTCTCTCTCTCTCTCCCTCTCTCTCTCTCTTCTCTCTCTCTCTCTCTCTCTCTCTCTCTCTCTCTCTCTCTCTCTCTCTCTCTCTCTCTCTCTCTCTCTCTCTCTCCCGCTCTCCCTCCCTCACTTCCTCTCTCTCTCTCTCTTTCTCTCTCTCTCTCTCTATCTATCTATCCAATCAAGAAAATAATGGTTTGGAATATATTGTTTTTGTTAACTAAAAAGACGGATATCTATCGCATGACTTTTACATGGACTCATGACGATTACAAGAAAATACGCTCTACTTGACCCAAAATATAATATTTTTTGCGACTTAAACTCAATCGACACATTTTTTATTTCCAAAAGTAAACTGATTTGTGAGTAAATTTAGTTCATTATCATTAAACGTTCATTTCGGTTAATAAAATAAAATAGCAAATTCTACCAAATTCACATATTCATATGATTATTATAAAATATTATCTAATGATATCATGATTTGAGTCATCAAATTATTTATTATAAAATAGCTTTTTTTATGTAATTCCATTATTATTTTGAATATTATCTAACAAAATTAGGTTTTTCAGTAAATATATTATCCTCAACATGCAACATTTTTGGGCCCTGTTATTGGGCCCACCATCTCCAAATCTGGTGGCCCAGCCCAGACAAGCCCAAATGTGCCATGGGACAGCGGCCCAGTTGATTGGCCATATTGCGCCTGAGAGAATTCCCGGGCCAATTTACTCTCCCTTGCTCTCTCAGTCTCTCCCTCTCTCTCTCTCTCTCTCTCTCTCTCTCTCTCTCTCTCTCTCTCTCTCTCTCTCTCTCTCTCTCTGGACATCTCTTGGGTATATCTACAACAAAAATTTGGGCCCAAGCCGAATTATGGTTTTTTACAACGATGTAAAGACTTTCCCTGAGCCTACTCACACACTATCTAGACCACTTTTGAGTATATACACACAATAAAGATATTTTCAATTCTTGTTATTGGCTGAAGCCCACTTACTCACAAATCTACAATGATATAAAAACTTTCCTTGAAACTCTCCCACTCTCTCTCTGGACCTATTTTGGGTATATCTGCAATGAAATAAATATATTTTCAATTCCTCTTACATGTTTTTGAGAATTTTTGGCCAATGCCCTCTTATAGTCAAATCAAGAGTGAGATAAATAATTTACTTAAAACTCTCCCTCTCTCTCTAGATCTCTTTTGAGTGTATATACAACAAAATGAAGAAAATTTTGGCTCCCCATATGGCCTTCAAAGCTTTTCAAGTCCAATCCCTCATATGGGACTTTCTTTTAAATTATTTCAATCTCTTTCTAGACCTCTCTTGAGTATATCAATAGTGAAATAAAGATATTTTTAACTCCTTATGTTAAGCCCTTTATGTAAATTTTCTCTCTCTCTCTAGACCTCTTTTGAGCATATCTATAATAAAATCATGATATTTTTAATTCCCATTTTGAACAAAATTGTAATAATATAAGCAGTTTTTTAAAACTCTTTATAGTCTCTATAAACCTCTCTTGAGCATATCTACAAGAAAATAAAGACATTTTCAAGCCCTCTTATAGCAAAATCTATGATAAGATAAAACTTTCCTTAAAGCCCCCTCACTCTCTCTCTCTAGAACTCTTTTGGGTATATCTCAAATGAAATATATATATTTTCCAATTGCTTATGAGCCCAAACCTTCTTATAGTGAAATAAGGACTTTCTTTTAAAGTCCACTTAGTCTCTTTCTCTAGACCTATTTTGTTATACCTACAACAAAATAAAATTTATTTTCAGTTCCTCATTAGTTTAAGAGAATCCCAAGCCAAGTCCTCTTATGGCCATATATAAAATGATATAAAAACTTTTTTAAACTCTATATTTTCTCTCTCTAGAAGTCTCCTATGTATATTTACAACAAATAAAAATACTTTTAGTTGGCCTTATGAGCTTCATAGAATTCCAAATCCAAGCCTTCTTATGGCCAAAATCTACAATGGTACAAGTACTTTTTTAAACCTCCTCAAAAACTTTCTCTCTCTAGACCTCTTTTGAGTATATCTACAACAAAATAAAGATTATTTTCAATTCGTGGCTGAAGAGAAGTCTAAGCCCAAGCCCTCTTATGGTCAAATCTACAATGATATACAAAATTTTCTTAAAACCCTCTCACACACACTCTCTCTCTCTAGAAGTCTTGTGGGTAATTTATAATAAAATATAGATATGTTAAATTGGTCTTAAGAGCTTGAGCCCCTTATGGCCAAATCTACAATGATATGACTTTCCTTACAACTCTCTCTCTCTCTCTCTCTCTCTTTCTCTCTCTCTAGATGTCTTCTGGGCATATCTACAACGAAATAAAGATCCTCTATAAAAAAACGTTTATTCGGTGGGCGGCGTTGCAGAGGAGGGGGGAGCCATCGTCCTCGCCGCCAACTGTACCGGCGCCGCCACCGCACCGCCGCTCTCTAATGGGGCTCGCCGTGGGGGGGGGCCCACTCTCACGTGGCTCCCGTCCCCAACCGCCGCCGCAGCCGCAGCCGCCGCCGCCGCCGCCGGGCCCCCTCCTACGCGTCCCGTCCCCCCACCAGTCGGCGGCGCCGCCCCTCCCCCACACCACCACCTCCTCCTCCACCTTTAATTCCCTTCTTCCTCCTCCTCCGAAACACTAACCCTAACCCTAGCCACAGGATGATCTCGCAGGAGGCTTCTCCGGCGGCGGCGCCGCCGGCGAGGAAGCACAACGGCCCCGGGAAGCCGTGGCTCGAACGGGAGACGGCGCTCCTGATCGACGCCTACGAGGAGAGATGGAGCTCTCTGAAGCGCGGGCAGCTGAAGGCTCACCAGTGGGAGGAGGTCGCCAGCGCCGTCGCCGCCAAGCTCGGCCTCTCCCGCCCCTCCAAGTCCGGCACGCAGTGCCGCCACAAGATCGAGAAGCTCCGCCAGCGATACCGCGCAGAGCTCCAGCGAGGGGGCTCCTCCTCGCGGTGGACCTTCTTCGATCGGATCGACCGGATGGAGCGAGGGCCGCTTCCGATCTCCGTCCGCCCCCGCCGCCGCCGCCGCCGTCCCCTCCTCGCCGCTCCGGCGACGGCGGCGACGGCGAATCTGCAGAGGCGGAGGAGGATTGGGGACGGGCGGCGATGCAGGTGGCGGCGGCGGTGCGGCGGTTCAGGGAAGGGCTGGGGAGGTTGCAGAAGAGGAGCCTGGAGATGGTGATCGAGATGGAGAGGGACTGGACGGAGATGGAGACCAGAAGAACAGAGATGGTGATTGAGTCCCAGCGTCGCCTGGTGGAGGCCATCGCCATGGCCTTCTCCGCCAAGAAGCCCCGCAGATCCCACCGCTCGTGACGACGGCGAAGAAGAACACCTCCGGGTCCTTTCTGCCATTCTTTCTCCTCTACATTTTTAGGGTTTCCGCCGGATCCTCTCCACCCTCCCCCTCTCCTCTGTTCTTCCGGTTCTTCAGATCAGGGAAGACGGGTGCTGGTGCCTGCGCCAGAGGATGAATAAGAAGCTCCACACTTTCTCTCTCCTGTTCTTGCCAGATTCCCTCTCTGAATGAATAACAGACGAGATTCTCGAGCTTAGATGGATCAAAATGGGTTTTCTTTGATGATTTTGGAAGCGATCTTGCTGTTCTTGCACGAATCTCGCCCCGGAAATCTTTCTAGGAATGGGTCGGGTGGTTGATTCAACGACTGTCTACGCGTTGACCCTTATCAGCTTGTCTGATTCAGCGTGCGATCGTGCCCTCGGTCGGACGACCCCAGCTTCAAATGGGTTGACCTCTTCCTGCCTGTGAGGCTTCTTTCTTCAAATGGTTTGTTGACTTCTTTCCAGAGTCTAGTCTGGGCCTGTTCTCTCTCTCTCTCTCTCTCTCGCTCTCCTCGAAGGTTCGGACCGGCCAGTCAGAGGCTTCGCAGAAGTCGGCACCAGCGGCCGCCGGATCCCGTCGGCAGCCCAACTTGGCGGCGCCGCCAGCCTTCATCTGAGTTGACAGGCGACCGGTTGGAGGGAGGGAGGGAGGGACATAGAAATAATACTCCTATTATTTTGGGATTTATAAATATTTCTAACGATTTCACAGGCTCATTGATAATTAAATCGAAGGTCAACTCTAAATAGTTCCATTTCAAAGTATTATTATTTAATTTCAGACCCCTACAAACTGGACTTACTCTTTTCTGCCCTCCATTTCTTTTTAATTTACTCTTTGCCCCTAAGGCAGCTTCACCAATTCATAGCTACAATTTTTTTAAAAAAGGGGATTTCATAAGATAAATGGGAGTACATTGTTCATTGGGACGGTAAGTAGTAAGAGGGAGATGGAGAGGGGGGGGGGGGAGGGTTGTAGTGATAGAGCTTGACTAAACTTGATTGGTGGTCCTTGGCTATATGGGTAGGTGTGGCCATTGGGCATTTCCCACTTTTATTGATGGTGATGGGTTCATAGATTTTCTTTACCTACTAGTAGGATCTTAGTGTTGGGATGGCCCTCTTTGCCCCTCAATGGTGGGTAACCTATCGAGACTTAGGCAATGATTGGATGGGCATGTGGACAATTTGATTGAGGGTGCTCTTGCTCCCCTCTACCTTTTCCTCTCCTTGTTTGGTTCACATGACCATCTTTGAGATTGATAGGTATATCCACCACCAAGGGGCAGGTTCGATGCTTTGGCACACCTTGTCTTTGCTTGTAAGGGTAAGCCATGTACCTAATTGTCTCATGGATTGGTGGGAGTTGCACTAGGCTTGCATGCTTGTGGTTATTGTCTACTCTCTTGGGGGAGGTTGTGGGCTTGAAGTTTGCATGACATTGGGGGGAGGAAGAGCTTCTTGGTGTGCCAATTTGGTGCATGGATTGGTTTTTTTGTAGGTAAGATAAATTAATTTTTTTATAGTGAAAGCGCCTCTAGTTACTTGAGGGAGATGTGATCTATATTTGATCTCTTTATGTTACCTATAGAGGATGACTTCATTGGTTAGTGCTGAAGTGACCATATGTGTGGGAGCATGAGAAGTTTTGAACACCACTTGTGGAGCCTCCACAATTTACATTGCCTATTTCTGAATATATGAATGAGTACTTGTGAGTCAATTTTAACAATTACTATGGGGATACCTTGTTTGACACATGGTTTCTAATCTGTCAACAAAAGCTCTACATTCTGCTTCTATAATAGTGGTGATGGAATAATACCTATGAAATGCAATGACAAGATTCTTTATTGAGACCTTGATGATGCCTCCACTCTCCCCATTTGCCTTTTGAGGTGCCATTGGTATTCAGTTTAAATAGAGGAATATGGGGGGTCCATTGGAAAATGGTGATGTATGTTTTGGGGAGGAGGTGGGGTGTGTGAATGGAGGGGAAGTATTTTGAAGGGAGGGGGGGTTGTTTGACAATTTTTGGTTGATACTTAGAGTAGAAGGATGATTCATTATTTGGTTTTATAAATGACCATGTCTAGCT
This sequence comes from Spirodela polyrhiza, assembly GCA_024713555.1. NCBI lineage: Eukaryota > Viridiplantae > Streptophyta > Magnoliopsida > Alismatales > Araceae > Spirodela > Spirodela polyrhiza. The sequence goes on from CM046535.1 coordinate 7,172,265, forward strand.
AGATTCGATGTCCATCAATTCTCATTTTATTTTAGGTACACTAAATTTCCCAAAGTATGCATATAACATTTCACTCTCTCACTTTGCCATCTTAGAAATAAGATGTTGGGTTGTTAAACAAATGTTTGAACAAATTTGAAAAGGTGTATGAATTATTTATTTATAAATCCCACTAATTTAAGAACCAAGTGTAGTAGGATTGGGTGAGTTTGTTGTGAAATAGAAGATGCAACATTAATTATGATGATAGGTTATTAGGGCAACAATGTCATTTGAAGGCTAGAGATAATCTAATTCTCTTAATAATATCATTTAGTAGTAATTTTTGGTGTAAGGCTTTTTATAAAAAGAAGATTTTGGAGGAGACAATAGGATTTCATATTTTGGACTGTCACCATCGAGATAATGCTGATTTGTGAATTATAGACCATATATTTTTTTGTGAAAAATGTTTTGAAGGGGTAAGGGTCCAATAACATGTGTCTCTCCACTAAGATGATAGGATTATTTTCTTATATTATTTTCACTAGTTGTATTGGGACACTTGGATTAACAATTTTGGCTAATTTGGTTTCTTGAGTAATTGGGCAACTAAGAGATGGGAACGATTGGTAGACAATGGGCAAATGTTTTATAAAATTCTTAGTTTTATCTAGTTTTCCATCCAAACATGTATGTTTCCTTTTCCTATGTCTCAATGAATATATGACGTCAACGTCTCCTAAGTTTACCAAATTATTCTCCAGTGTTTTGGGCTATATTTTTCAGTTGAGACATTGACTAAGGGTTGTATTTTGTGCTACATAGTTGACTCCATTTGGAATGCTTAATAAAGCATGACCAAGTCATATGCATGGTGGATGAGGTGGATTGGACATCTAATCCCCCTACCTACAAAGGTTGTGTGATGCATTGTTAGGAAATCTATTGTCTTTTTTTTGTAGCCTAATGTCCCCTCATAGGAATGCTATTAGCATACTATCAATGTGTTTTATAATAACTTTGGGGATGTCATAAATGGATAGGTTGTGAAGAGGTATATTAGAGAGCACATGTTTCATTAGAATGATTTCTCTCACTAGGTTGAAGGTTTTGGTTGTCTAATCATTGATTAGTTCTTTAATTTTTGTGAGTAGTGGGTCAAAGAGGTGTATTTTGATTTTCCTAAGAATATTAGGCAACTTAGATAAGTGAAAATAAATTACTTTATTTAATGTCAATGAATGTTTATATTATGTCAATGATTGATTTAATTGTGATTGAATTGATAATTATTTTACTTTCAGACCTATTGATGGATTGGCCTAATACTTTTCACACATATTGCTCAAAGAGAGACATGAGATTTGTGATTGATTTTTTGAATCTGTTCAAAAAGATGATCCTATCATCCACAAAGAGGGCATGGGAGATAAGGGGGAGGTTCTATTTCACAAGTAGAGATAAGTGATTTTTTCTTCATATATTAGGGCTTTGATATCATAGCTAAGAGCTTCTCCCAAAAGGATGAATAAGGCTAGGGATATAGGGTCACCCTATCAAAGGCCTTGGCCTAATATGAAAAAGAGGGGTGAAGGTAACATTGAAAATTATAAAAAATCGATTGTGAGAAATAAAAGTTTAGGTCCAATTGATTTATGTGTTAGTAAACTAAATTATTTTAGGACCTCCATGAGGAGTGGCCATCTCACGTAATCAAATGTTTTGGCCATGTCAAGTTTGAAGATGATGTTTTTGTTAGAAACTTGGGTTTTTATTGATTGGGCTAGTTCTTAGACAAGTACTATGTTTTCATATATATTGTGACTTTTGACAAAGGGCACCTATTCATGAGAGATAATTTTCGGCAAGAGGGGACAAAGTAGGGTGGCTAGTATTTTTGAAATAATTTTCATATAAACATTGCGTATGCTAATGGGATGGAATTTAGAGAAGTTATTTTGTTCCTTTATTTTTAGAATTAAAACAAGGAAGGTGGTTGACCATCATTTAGGGATGCTATTTGAAGAGAAGAAAAATTAGATAGCTTGTATGAGGTCATGTTTGATTGTGTCCTAGTAATAGATGTAAGAAGAAAGGGTGAAGCCATCTGGTCAAAGGGCGTTATCTAGGAGCATTGATTAGAGTGCATTGATAATTTTATTTTCAGATGGCTTAGTACATAGGGAAGAATTGTCAACATTTGAGACTAGGAAGGGATATTATCTAAGAAAGAGGGGGACAAGGGGGATGATATAAGCTTCCAATTTATTCTTGAAGTAGTCTAGTCAAGTAGATTAAACTTTAGTCCAATCCATATCCCCTATTGATATGATTTTATGTAGCTAGTGGATTGATGTTGGGCCTTGCAACTAGCATGAAAGAATTGAGTATTTCTACCTCCTTCATTTAGCCATTTGATTCTAAATTTTTCTTTGAGCAAGAGTTCCTATTGGGTGAGGGCATCTTTTGATTCTAATTTGAGGTTGTCTAGGGTGAGGGTTATTTTTTCATCCTAATTTTTATTGAAGGCTTCTTCTAGTTCCTAGGTTTAGGTTAGGAATCAATTTAATTTATTTTTAATGTCTCCAAATATGTTACAATTTCACCATTTAATTTGGCCATTTAGGTTTTTTAAATTTGATTGCAAAGTTATCCATAAGATTTGCTACAATCATCTACCCTAGTTTGTATAGACGAAATTGATAAAGTCTAGATGTCTTGTCCACATGGGTTTAAACCTAAATTGAGAGGCCCCAATTTTACATATATTTTCTCCTTTGACAATTATTAGTACATGATCAGAGAAAGGACTATGATGGTATTCTATAGTCATAGGGAAAGGTTGTAGGCGTGGAGTATTTATGAGACATTTATTTAGCCTTTGTCGGATGTGGGGGGGGGGGGGGGGTTGTTCTTCTAATATAGCTTGAGTGATGGTATTGTTGAATTCTTCCAATAGGAGGATTTGTGAGGGTGTGCCTCTTATTTTTTTTATATAGTTTTTTGTGATATTGAAGTCTCCATTGATGATCTAGTGTTGATTGATGTCAAAGTATGGTTCAATCATGTATGGTCAAAGCGTGGCTCGTACCTCAAGCTTGTACGATGTATATGCTATGATATAGTAGATAGTTTTTACTTGGTCATTGATTTTAAAGGTCGATGATTGGATTGAGTCGTAGACCCATGAAATGTCGACACCTGATTTCAAAAGAAACTAGATTTTGGGTTATGTATAAAGATAATTGGATGAATTGAGATTTTGTTAGATTTATTAAGGGGCCTATAAGGCCTATTGCTCGAACTTGATGATGGAAGAGGAGAGAGAGGAGGAAAGTTTCTAGTAAAAGTGTTACCCATATCTCTACAATTTTAGATGATTATTTTAATTATCTTTGTATTTGTTGACAAGGCATCCCTATACGTGACTATTATTGGCTACTAGGGGACATGATTGAGCATCTACAAGTTGTGGGGCAGCTCATTATGGTTAAGAGGCCAAGGGGGTCTCATTTTTGAAGATTTTTAAGGTGGGGAGGGAGCATAGTTTACATCTTTGGTGATTCTCCTTAGCATGTATTAGGTAGTGAGTCAAGAGACAAAGTGGAGGTAGTGCTATTAAGGGGAACTTAAATGGGGGGTTGATCGGCTATGGTGTGAGTGTTGGCGGGGGGGGGGGGGGTTTGGAGGTGAATCATTTGGGTCGAAGGAGTGGGGCTCCATGATTAGGTGAGTCCTATTGATGGTGATGGGCCGAGGTTGACACTATTATAGATGCTGGAATGGGGATTTAGGGTTTGGTCAGTATCCCAATAAGAAGTAATATAGGGCTTCATTGGAGGTGCATGGATTGACGCCAGTGTTCATTGGCGCTCTCGAGAGGTCCCCCTCCATGGGACCAGGGGTGATGCTAGAGGAGTGAGATTTTGAGGAGAGAGAAATTTTTTTCCCAAATGAACCCCACATGGCTTCAAATTTTTTAAATGACTATAAAATAAAATTTTTATTATTTACTTATAAAATAAGATTGACTCTAAAATTTCCCACATAAAATAAATAAATAAATGAGAATAAAATTTTATAATGTTAATACGGAAATTTCTAAATTTGCGCCACGATATTTAAAAGGTCAGGCCGGCCCGGCCCGGACCAAACCTACTACTATGTGAAGCTTAGACGGCCCGGGCCGGGCCCGGAATATAGAGTTTTGGGCCGGTCCGGGCCGGGCCGAGCAGCGGGGGTGCTCCTGCCCCCCTGCATGGGATAACTCGAGCGCGAAGAACCAACCGAAGCACGTTGATTGAAGGCCACACAAGAACACGAGGAAGAAGAGGAAGTGGAGAGAGAGAGAGAGAGAGAGAGAGAGAGAGAGAGAGAGAGATGGGTTCTTCTTCTCTCCTCCCGAACCCGATCCTCTCCCCCGTCTCTGCTCCAAATTGTCGCCGCCATGGGCAGCGTCGACTTGGTAGGCTGCCCCCGGGAACGCAGAATGGCGAGGGGCTCCATTCCGGTTCAGTGAAGCTTTCCTGGAGGGCCCACCCCGCGGTGTTTAAGGCGGCGGCGCCGCCGGTTGGGGCGGCCGCGGCGGGTGCGGCGACGGCCACTGCCTCCCCTCTCCACGCCCTCATTTTCGACTGCGACGGTGTCATCTTAGAGTCGGAGCACCTCCATCGCGAGGCCTACAACGACACCTTCGCCTTCTTCGACGTCCGCTGCCCGTCCTCCCCTGGGGAGACGGTGAATTGGGGGCTCGAGTTCTACGATGAGCTCCAGAACCGCATCGGCGGGGGGAAGCCCAAGATGAGATGGTGCGTGGGAGCGAGAGTTTCCGTCTTCCTTGTTCTTCCTCAGTCCTCCGTTTCCCGTTTAGCCGGAGATTCCTCGGACTGCGCAGGTATTTCGGCGAGAAGGGATGGCCCTCTTCCACGCTCTTCCAGACTCCTCCCGCGAGCGATTCTGACAGGGTGGCCCTGATCGATGCGCTTCAGGTGGGCGACCATGCCCAACTCTCCTCCTCCTCCGATTTTTCCACCAATTTCAGCCAAAATGCGGATCGATTCGTCGATTCTGGCAGCTGAAAACATCAAATTTTATTCAGTTGTTCACATTAATTTTACCCAAAACTCCGAGTGTAATGGCCATGTATTCATAAAAGATTATAGATATTGTTCATGTAAATGGAGATTGCTTGGGGAACCAGGGTCACTTTGAAGAAATAATCGTGATAATTAAAATTTTTTAGCCTATGAAACCTTCTTTTTCAGTAATTGAGAGGGTAAAGTCAACGTTCAGAGGACAGCATTATATTACTTGCAGCCGGAAGTTATCACAGATTTATGTATCCCTTCCGTTGTTCATTTATTATCTTCCTCCATCGACAACAGTAATGGAATTGAATCAAAGGCATATTTGATCGAGAGTGCTTGAACAAGTTGACATTATATTCTAAAGAATTGAGCTTATTTATCAAAACATATCCTCATTTTGCTTTCTACAGCCATTTATGATCTGTTTACCCGATGCTACTCCAATGCAGGACTGGAAGACTGAGAGGTACAAGGAGATCATCAGATCAGGGACTGTGAGTAATTTCTGAGACCATTTTCTCTAATTAGTCAAGTTTTTTTTTTTTTCAAATATATATATATATATGTATATGTGAATGGCATTATGTTGACAACTTACTGGTTTCTCCATGAACAGGTGTCCCCTCGGCCTGGGGTTCTCCGCTTAATGGACGAGGCTAAAGCTGCCGTAATGTGGAAAATCTATTGGGTTCATTGTTTATTTCCTCCAGTTCGTGGTCTTTGTTCTTGGGGATGAGATATTTTTGTTGTTATATTTTATGGGTTCAGGGAATCAAAGTCGCTGTTTGCTCTGCCGCCACCAAGAGCTCAGTCATTCTCTGCCTTGAGAATCTGATTGGGAAAGTAGGAACCTTTTTTTTTCCTCTTATTGTGAAAAAAAAAGTTCATATTTTTCTGTTCTTCCCAAGTCATTTTTTTTTAAATTTATTTTTTCAGGAACGGTTCCAGGGTCTTGATTGCTTTCTAGCTGGTACTTTTATTTTCCCCTTTCATTGGCTATTATTTATTCAGATATTGGCTAAAACATGATGAAAATCATTTTAAATATGGGGTAAAATAAGGAAAAATAATACAATAATGCGGAAATAAGCAGAAAAGAAAAATTCAGAGCGTGCTTAATGATCGGTTTCAGATTAAATGATCTGTATTTTAATAGGGCTTAATGGGTCTGGTTTTTTTTTCTACCTGGTACTTTTACTGTCTCACTTCATTGATTATCATTGTTTTAAATACTGAACGAAACATGCTGAAATTTATTTAAACAGGTGGGATAAAATAGAAAAATAACCTGGCTCTGGATAGCTTCTAGCGGGTGCCACTACTAGTCCACTTCATCGATTATTCTTTATTTGGATGTTGACCGAAAAATGTTGAAAATTATATACAATGAGGGATGACACAGAAAAATAAGATAATACCGTTGCAGTTATTAGAGAATAAGAATTCTGAGGATACTGAATTGGTTTCTGATCTGTTCCTTCCATGATATGCGTTGTTCCAATCTCAATCCTCATTATTTATGTTTCCTCATAGTTTGTTCCCCAATCCTAAGACAGGAAACTAAAATAATGTGGTTCTAATTCTTCTGCAAGTTCATTGTGATCCATGAGCGCCGATATTAATGAGGTTCTAATTATTTAGCATTTCATAGAAACAATCTACTCACTGTTGGTGATTTATGCTGATCGTTATAAAAAAAGAGATTGATAGAAGATAAAATGGTTCAGAACCAGCCGGGGCTCTTTTATTTCTTGTTGTCTCATTACTTTGGTTGATTGATTTTAATTCGATTTTGGCAAGTTCTACATGGTTATTCCCGCTTGTTGCCAAGAAATTTTGAATTAAGTTGACCCAAATCCTTAATATGGTATCAAATCAGCATGCTCCATTCTTGGGTCCTGTACCATTGATCTTAACAGAATAAAATAGTCCCATATTCTAAGTTAGGTCCTGTGCTGAATATAATTTTTTTTCATTATATCTTAATTTCTCTTTCAAGAACGCCACAACACATTCAAGGAATGGTTTCCAATAATTCTTTCCTTTTTTTTCAGGCGATGATGTGAAAGAGAAGAAGCCCGACCCATCAATCTACCGTACGGCCGCTAAGGTAATACACGCCCACACGTGCTCTTCTTGCCGAATTATTCATTAATTTAGTTGAATTTACAATTAAATTTAATACCTTTTTTGTCAATATTCCGCATGAATATTTAGCAAATGCCCTGAAACCTTCCCCTTCTTTCAGAAACTCAACGTGCTGGAGAAGAACTGCCTAGTAGTTGAGGATAGCGTCATTGGGCTTCAGGTAATAGGACACCCATCACATACCCTAATCACCATCCCACCTAGTGGGTGCACAGCTGGCTGAGGTGGGCCCAGGGTTCATTCGGGCCCGATCTGCTCGGGCCCCACTTTCCCTTGGAATCGGGCCTGGCCCGTTGGGAAACCCACCTCAAGTAAATTTTAATTGATGCATTCGTTCTAACAGGCCGCCACAAGGGCAGGAATGTCATGCGTAGTGACCTACACATCCTCCACAGCCAGCCAGGTGACTCCATTTTCTTTCCCCTATTAATTTATTTTTTTCCTCTGTAGCTTCTAAAGATCTTGAGGCTCATCATTTTTGCAGGATTTTAGTGATGCAATTGGAATTTATCCTGATTTAAGTGACGTGAGGTTGCTGCCTCTCAACCCAAGCAAACTGAAGCATGTTTTTATTATTGAATAAGAAATTAGAACGAGGCCCATTTTGTTTTTTTTGTTTTTTAACCAGGTTGGATGAACTGGAGTCACTGCTGGGGAGCATCACAGTACCGAAGTAGAAACAAGCTTCTGGGTATGCCACTTGCAGCTGTTCTTTTATGGTGCTTATTATGATGATGATGATGATTATTATTATTATTATTTTCTATTCTTGTGATAATTTTGATACTACTTCAAGCCCAGAAAATTTAAGCCTGTTGCTAAAATTTAATGAGAATTCTTTTTTCTAACCAGGTTGGAAGAATTGGAGATACTGCAGAGGAGCATCAGAGTATCAAAGTAGAAGCAAGCTTGTGGGTATGCCGCTTGCAGCTGCTCTTTTATGGTGCTTATTATTATTATTATTGCCATTATTGTGATGATTTTGATGCTACTTCTGGAAATTAGATGTTCTCCAGTTTATTGAGTTCTATAGAAATCTCTGTCGAAATTATTTGGACACATTTTTTTGATTTCCTTGGTAAAATCAGGCCCAATTAGGTTTATAAGTCCCAGAAAATAGAACCTAGACTGAGTTGGGCTTCAAGTCCTTCCAAAATATCATCAGATTTTGGATGAAAGCTCCAAATTTTCCTGAATGTGGAAAAGAATTACAAGATTTTGGGGGGGGGGGGGGGAAGGAAGGTAAGAAATTGATGGAAGAATAGACAAGGAGGTCATAAATTGTTCCACTTGATCAAATGCCCTCTCCTATCCAAGATGTTGCCAGCTCTTCAGCAGCAATTCCAACCTTTAAATGATTCAAGAAGAGAGAGAATGTGTTAACTGCCGTTTATTTCTAGTCGTCGGCTGCGGGATGATGCTTGAAGTCAGAGTTCATTGGCAGCAGCCAATGAAGGGCTTTGCCGGCTTGCTGCCATCGTTGGACGGTTTCCTCAAGAATCTGAGCCCTCTGTGGTTGGTCCTTCTGTGGGTGATTGTCGAAGGGCTTGTGTCTCTGAAACAACAAGAGAGTTAGTAGAATCTGAAAGAGTTAATATAGAGTTTCTTAAGCCCTAAACCTTAAATCCTAAATTTGATAATATGATATTTAAGATTCAGGTCAAAATTAATTTTTATTTTAGTAAATATTAAATATTATAAAAGGGAAAAAAATAACAAATACTTTTTTTCTTACAATAGATTTATTAAACATTGTGTGTAATACGAGGAAAAAAATCCTAAAATTGATGACATGAGTCTTTTAGAATTGAGGTTGAAATTTAACCTTCAATATATAAGAAATATTAAACATTAAGAAATTTATAGGTAAGTTTTTGCTTGCACTATATTTATTAAAATCATTGTGCAATAAGAAGGAAAAACCCTAACTTAATGATGTGGGTCTTCTTTAATAATATGCATATATTTTGAAAAAAACTAAAATCCACGAAATTAGAAAATTTCTAGGTCGGTGCTTTTTCGTGTGAAAAAAATGCTATAACTAGTACATGCCTCAGTTGCTAAAATTTGGGATATTAATAATTAGGACTTATGTAGAGTAGAAATAAATAAAGTAATGACGCAGATAACTGGAAAATTCATAGAAACTAGTCCCTGATTTATCAACAATGGTGAATGAGGAGGAATCTAGGCTGAATTTATTCAGTTGTTAAAATGAGAAATTCATAGGATTAATGGGATTAATGGGCCAATAGTGGGCCTAGGCGATAAGTCCTGTTAGAGGAGAGGGGGCTCACCAGCCGTGTTGGAGGCCTGCTGCCTTGTCCTTGGAGGCGACTGAAGTTGGAAGGCAGGTGGCCGGGTCCCGGCAGCGGCGGCGTCAGGTGGCGGCGCCGCCGCCGCCTGGTACTGGACGTACGGTGGGCCCTGCATCTGGTGGGTGGGCCGGCCCGGCGAGGAGAGCCCGGCCCGCGGGGAAGTCTGCATCGAGTACCCCGCTGTAGGTGGGTACTGATACGGCGGCCCAACAACGCCGGCCCACGAAGACGGCCCATACAACTGCGCGTAGTACTGCGCCCCAATTTGAGGGTTGTACACAGCCTGGCACGTGTGAAAGGCACGTGTTAATTCCATGACAGGTGGGCCCCGCCATGATAGGACCGATTAGAGTGGCACGTGTTACCTGTTGGTAGGGATAATCGCCGCCGTAGGTTACGTACCTGCGAGGAAGGGAAAAGAAATCAGACGGCTAGGATTATCCCGAGGTCAGCATCGGCATCGGACGGTCAGGAAACTCCAATAGAAGGATCAATGGTGGCACGGGACGGACGGTCTAGATTGTCGGGGCTGTGTCAGGGTGCTGTCGGAAGGGGGGAGAGGCCACATGGGCAACGCAGGTCCGCTGGACCGCGTCGACAATTTAACAATCGTGGGACCACCGAAGGGACAGAACCCACCTTTGCCAGCCAATAAATGGGCTCGGTCCTCAGGACTTTTGCATTTAAACCCTAAAAAACAATTTCTACAGAAAACCTTCCGCCTTTAAATATATAAAAAAATCCGAGTGACAGCCAGGACAAATACAATAGAGGGGTGGAATCCATACAAATATCCTGCGAGGGGGTTTTATTGAAAAAACCAGTTAACTACGTTGCAACGTAGAAGGTAGGGGCGGTGCATATTAAGTTACTATCCTCTGACTGTATCAGCCGTCTCCATCAGATCGATGGAGAGAAAAGATAGAGAGAGAGAAGGTGTTAGAGAGAGAGAGATGGCGTTAGAGAGAGAGAGAGAGAGGGCTCACCCATAGGGAGGATAGACGAGCGGAGGAACAGGAGGGGTCATCTGCGCTGGCATTCTACTGTATTGGAGGGCAGCTGCAGCGGCCTGCGAGGGGCCTCCTCCCCGGTAGATATGGCTTCCTCCCTGTGCGCTGCCTAGAGAGAGAGAGAGAGAGAGAGAGAGAGAATTAGCTCTCCTCCGCAGCCATGGCGTATAGGGATCGAGAGAGAGAGAGAGAGAGATGGGTAGAGAGAGAGAGAGAGGGCCAACCTCGAGGAGGGGAGGGGCGGGGGCGGCCGAGGGAAGCGATGTTGCAGTTGGCCCGCCGGCCGTCGATCACCGGATTCGGATCCTCGCAGGCGAGCTTCGCCGAGTCCGCCTCCCGGAACGTCACCTGCTCGATGCAACCCATAAAAGGAAGCAAAAACGCAGAGATTGTGATGAGAGAGAAACAAGGGGGGAGGGAGAGAGAGAGGAGAGAGGAAGAGGAAGACTTACGAAGCCGTAGCCTTTGGATCGGCCGGTGTTCTTGTCGGTGATGATGACGGCCTCGAGGATCTCGCCGAAGCGGTCGAAGTGGCGGCGCAGCTCCTCGTCGGAGGTCTCCCAGGCGAGGCCGCCGACGAAGACCTTGGTCAGCGTCGTGTCGCCGAACCTCGAGCGGTACTGGGGGCTGGCCATGGTCTCTCTCTCTCTCTCTCTCTCTCTCTGCCTTTCTCTCTCTAGAAAGCAGGAGAGGCGGGAGGAGGGAGGAAGGGGGAGGGAGGGGAGGAGTCACCTAGCTCATTAGAGAGGGAGAGGGAAGAGAGAGATGACGACGTCCGGGTTGCGCGCCCTCTCCCGCTCTTCTTTCTCTCTCCTCGAGCCACCGCATGATGGGTTCTCTCTCTTCTTCCTCCAGCTCCTGTTCTCTCCCTCCTCGGCCTTGCTTGCCTCCCCTTCCATCAGGGGTGGGAGGAGAGAGGAAGACCCAGGGAGAAATAGAGGCGGAGGCCGTAAGGGGAATCTAGAGAGCTGGACGGGAGGAGGATGACAGAAATATAGAGGAGATAGAGAGAGAGAGAGGTAGGGAGAGGTAGAGAGAGAGAGGAATCTAGTAAGGGTGAGACGGAGATCCGACAGGTGCAGGAGGGTCTTTGCTGTCCGAGGGGCTCGCCATATCGAATGACAGCTGCAAAAAGCCCGCCCTTGATGCTTTCTCTCTCCTCCTCTCTCCCACTTGCCTCCTCTCTCTCTCTCTCTTCTCTCTCTCCTCTTTCTCTCTCTTTGCACCGACTTAATCCTTTTTACCTGGTTAATGAAGGCTTTCGTTGGGGCTCGCCGCCGCCGGTGGACGGTCGCCGGCCGGCGGGGCTCCAGCTGCTACCTTCTGTGGCGAATTATTGTTTAAAGCGTCCCACTTGGGAGTGCTAACGCATGGAATTTTTCTGATGAAACCCTGAAAAATAATTTGAGCGCAAAACCCCCCCTTTGTTTTAATGATGCGCAGTCATCCCCACCTAATGCGGAGCATATCCCGGGCATCCAGCTGGCAGTCCGCTGGAGCCGGTCAACTTGCCGTTTTTCAGCGACGAGAGGACCTCCACAACCCCACTAAAGAAATAAAACCCCTTGTTTACTGTACTATTTTACATATACCCCTTGAGTTTCGCGAAGGGGGACCCATATCTAACATTTCACATAGTTTGGGGTTTTCCGTAAACATTTCCCGCATCAGCGCTGGATCTGGGCGGCGGGGCCCACCTGACACGTCCTCCTTATCGTCATAAGCTGCCAGCGATGGGGACGAGGCTGACAGCTAAGGCGCAGGGGGTTAGGCCTCGCTAATCTTTTTATAAACACCCTAGTTTCAAGTTAATTACTTAATTGTCCCTATCGGCCTCGTTGGAGCGGCCAAGCTTTGAATAAAAAACTCGAAATAGATAGCAGTTGACCGCATTCAAGTAGGTATAGCCAAAGTGGGTTTATATGCAATTATACTTATTTCGATGTAATTTTGTAATGTATCATTGATAGTAATTATACCGTAAGTACATACTACAAGTACCCCCTGTACTTTTGTCCTCTCTCTCTCTCTCTCTCTCCTCATTTTGCCATCTTAGAGAGAGAGAGAGAGAGAGAGAGAGGACTTTAAGAGAGAGAGAGAGAGAACAGAGCCCCGTGAATTGGCTGGCAGATCTCCACGTGGTCTCCAGTGATTAGCTGGATCTGGTGGACCCTCCGGATTCTTGTGGGCTGACACGTGTGAGGCACGTGTTTGTGTGCCGCTTGACCACGTAAAACGTGTAAATGGATGACTTTTCTGTTTGACCAAAATCTGACCTGGATTTCGGGATTTGGACGTATTTCTAGATCCCCCAAAACAAACGGTCAGAGTTCCGCCCCGGGATGGTTTTCGTCGATTCAAAACCCGGTAGGTTGAAGTGAACTTCTGGAGGGAAGGGAGGAATGGCGTGGCGGCTGCTCCAAGGCGGCGAGAGGAAGCTCCGCTCCGCCGCCGCGGTCGCCGCCATCGCCGGCGGCGTAGGGGGGGCCGCCTTCTCGACGACGCTCCCTCACCTGAATACGAGGAAGAGGAAGAAGCGGAAGAAGAAGGAGAGCCCCCGCACGGCGCTGGTCCAGAAGGAGGCGTTCCTGCGGATCCCCCATTTCGAGGAGATCGTCCAGAGGGACGCCCTCTTCCGATTCATCACGCGCAGTAAGGATTTCCTCTCCCGGCAGCCGGAGCACGTCCTTCTCCTCGACGACGCCGGGAAGCTCCACCGCGAGCTAGGGTTCCCCCGAGGCCGCAAGGTCTCCCGCTTCGCCGCCCGGCACCCCCTCCTGCTGCAGGTGTACCGGCACAGCGACGGCAAGTCCTGGATTGGTTTCACCGATCTCATGGAGGAGCTCCTGGAGGAAGAGGCGGGGGTCATGGATTCCACAGAGCCAGCTAGGGTTTTGGCCGTCCGCAAGCTGCTGATGATGTCCAAGGAGCGACGGATCCCCCTCAGCAAGCTCCACCACTGCCGCCATCTGTTCGGCCTCCCGGAGGATTTCCGCGACCGCGTTCCCAAATATCCGGACTACTTCCGGGTGGTGATCGATCCGGCGGACGGCCGGCGGATCCTGGAGCTTGTGGATTGGGATCCCAAGCTCGCCGTAAGCGCGCTCGAGAGGGACTTCGTCTCCGACGAGGATAGGGTTCGGCGCACCTTCCAGTTCCCCCTCAGGCACGGCAAGGCGCTTGGTCTCTCGGAAGATGACGAGAGAAGGATGATCACGGCGAACACGCTCCCCCTCGTCTCGCCCTATTCCGACGGCTGGCGGCACGATCTGTGGACGCTGGAAGCTGAGAAGTACCGCGTCGGGGTGATCCACGAGTTCCTAACACTAACCCTAGAGAAGCGAGCATCCATACACCATATCGTGGAGTTCAAGGAGGAGCTCAGCCTCACGAAGCATACCTACCAGATGCTGCTGAAGCAGCCTCGGGCGTTCTACCTCGCCGGCACGGAGATGAACTGGGCGGTGTTCCTGAGGGATCGGTACAGAGAGGATGGGACGCTGATCGAGAAGGATCCACTGCTGCTGTTCAACGAGAAGCTGCATCGGTATGCTCTGATGACGAAGATGGAAACAAATGGTAAATCCTCCGAAGATTTTGTCTGCAGCTGAGTAATTCGAAGGAAAACTAGCTCCCCTCCCGCTTGTTCCTCCCCTAAATGCGAATCAATCGGTGAGCGCTGCTTCAAACCAGGTAAGGAGTTCGAAAATCGGCTCTGAGTCCCAGCAGTAGAGCTCCTCCCGAGAAATCATTCTGATGATCCATATTCTTTTCCGTCATGTAATTTATTGGATCTTGATCTTGTGTATGAAAATTCTCTCCCGGATGAACTCCCCAGAAATTAAATTTGTGCAGCAAAAGCGATAAATTCTCCAGCCATGGTGCTGAGCTCCCAGAGTCATCTCCCCGATTTGAGTCTCATCACCTGTTCAGTTCATTGCCGTCATCCTACTAGGAATCCGAAGGGAGAACCTAGAATAATTCATGAAAGTGAATATAGTGGCTAAGAAAAATTGTCAGGGAGTTGACTAATTTCAGGACAATCTGACGGATATCTCTCATTTGACCTGGTCAGTTTTAGAAAGAGTTGGGGCTTCTGGTTTGAGGTCCTTGACTGCAGAGTCAGATAATACAGTAAAAATACGAAACATATGAGAAATCATGTTCCTTGTTCCGATTTTTTTTTATCTGGGCTATTGATGTTTCTGGGAGTCGATATAATTTATGACCCATGATTAATTATTTATTTGATTATTCTCCAGGTTCCTCCAGAACACTGAATCGCCCTTTTTTTTTACAGAAAATGTAACAGATGTGTCTGATACGGGAGCCAAATAATCTTTATTTTTGCGAAAAAGTGTTCAACGACCTTTAGTTTTTCTGGCTTCCTTCAACATATTTGGCATCAAATTCAAGGGGGATCAGCCGTGTTCTTCCCCAGGTATTATTTTCTATCTAATTCCCCTGAATAAAAATATAAATTCCTGCCTGCCAACCCTGCGCGTCATCCAGAGAGCATAATTATATCATTTCCTCATTAGATTGTTGCGTTGGGGGCCCTTTTCATTTCTAATCATGCTAATCACCCAGAATCCATCCTCTCTGACACCCCACCTGGTGCTCCTCCTCTGATCCTTCCGGGCATGAAGCTCTTCCTTTTTTGCAAGTAATCCTCTAAGTAGGAATTTTGTAGAGAGAGAGAGAGAGAGATTGATGTTAACTGGGGAATCCCATTCGGTGGGAATTTCTTTCTATCTCCTCAGAATGAATAAAGTTGAACCCACCGGGGAGGACATCCCAAAGAGCCCCCCATCGGGAAGAGGAGGCGGAGGCTGCTGCAACGAGAAGCATGGGAGGCCGGTCGGAGCGCCGCTGCGGCCGCTGCCGATCGCCGCCGGGAGCCGCCGGCGGCGGCAGCGTCAGGTGCGCGCTCTGCTGGGCCACGGCGGCGGCGGCGACGCGCCGGCCACCGCCGGCGGCGCGCCAGCCGGTGTGCGCGCGCTGGGCAAACAGATGGATGAAGGCGCTCACCCCGCTGGGCCACCCCCGGTGCGCCACCGCTGCAGCGGCGCCGCCAGGCTACCCGGCGGCGCACGGCAGCAAGAGGGCGCTGCTGGTGGGCGTGGCGTACCGCTCGACGCGGTACGAGCTCAGGGGCACCATCACGGACATCAACTGCATGAAGTTCCTCCTCCGGACCAAGTTTGGCTTCCCCGAGCAGTCCATCCTCGTCCTCTCTGGTAAACCCACTACATTATTTCATAATTTTATTTTAAATCCCATAAATTTGCATATTTTATTAACTATTATTATTATTTTTCATAAAAATAATAATCGTAAATTTTCTCTCCGGTGAATTGGACTACAATTCGTTAACTTGTACCCTGAGTACAATTTACCTCACGATATATATATATATATATATATGTATATATGAGCAGTCCATCCTCGTCCTCTCTGGTAAACCCACCAATTCATAATTTTATTTTTAATCCCAGAAATTTCATATTTTATTAACTATTATTATTTTTCGTAAAAATAATAATCTTAATTTTTCTCCCCGGTTAATCGGACTACAATTCGTTAACTTGTACCCTGGGGGCAATTTACCTCAAGGGCTCGACTCTCTGGTGGACCCACCACTTGATAATTTCATAATTTATTTTATACAATAAAATTTTGAATATTCTATCAACCTTTTCTTATTAAATAACTAAATCCCAATTCTCGTAAGAAATAATAATCTTAATTTTTCTCCTGGGAAATCGGACTACAATTCGTTAACTTGTACTCTGGGTACATCTGACCTCACGGGCACCATTTTCTCACCATCCTCTTTCTCTCTGTATCTATATATATATATATATAGATAACCACAACTTCGCAATTTCATATTTTATTTTATATCCTATAAGTTTAAGTATTTTATTAATAATTTCCCCCATTAAATAATTAAATCCTCAAAATTCATAAAAAATAATAACATCTCCGGATAATTGGACTAAAATTCGTTAACTTGTACTCTGGATACAGTTTACCTCACGGGAACCGTTTTCCCGCCACTCTCTCTCTCTCTCTCTCTCGCGACATATATATATGATGATGAAGGTCTGGAAGTCTTTCTGATCTGGTTGCTACTGCAGAGGATGGGGACCAATCGAGGATCCCAACGAGGGAGAACATGGTGGCGGCGATGCGGTGGCTGGTTCACGGCTGCCGGCGGGGGACTCACTGGTGTTCCACTTCTCGGGGCATGGATCTCAGAGGTTCGACATCAGCATGGACGAGGTCGATGGCTACGACGAGACACTCTGCCCTCTGGACTACGAGATCAGCGGCATGATCTCCGACGACGAGGTCAACGAGACGATCGTTCGGCCCCTCCCTAGGGGCGTCAAGCTCCATGCTGTCATAGACGCGTGCCACAGTGGTTCCTCGCTCGACCTGCCCTTTGTCTGCAAGACGAACAGGTGATTTGCATCCCGAAACTTCCTAATTCGACCACCGATTTGTGCTTATGAAGGATATTTTTTATTAGGTGTGAAGCGAGAATTTGAGATGCCTCATGGTGGATTTTATCATCTGTAGCAGATGTTTAGGGAATCGTAACATGGGCTGAAAAAGGTTCTGCTGACGATGCTCCTTGAAGATGGTGGAAAAATGTAGGATCGTTTGCGAACCTGCTGAATAATGGAATCTTGTGACGACCAATCAATCACATTTTTAAAAAAAACTAATGATGGTGAATTCCCGACGAACTCTACAACTAATATAACACTTGCAATTGTCTAAAAACTACACAAATTGATGACATGGAAACTCAGCTCACGGGATTACTTATTCCCAGGATATTTGGAGTTATCTGCTAAGAACCATGAGCGATCAGATTGTCATGGTATTGAACCTGGGATCTTGCATCCTCAGTGTAATCCTGGCTCAATTACCTCATCAGGGCACTGATGAAGAATTACACATTTCAGGTGTTTTTTAGACTAATGATCCTCACTTCTTATTGTTTCAAATGAGTCACATAATACTAGGAGTCATGTGCTGGTACCTTCGGCAATCATATTTCCATTGGTGTCGGACCATAGCACAGATAAAAAAATCTGATATGTTAAGTTGCACTTGGAGTCAAAATGTGTGCTAATTCTGGCATGCATATACAAATGCATTTATTATTTTTCACCCTAAAAGGTTCATGTCTTACTCAACATTTCCGGTAACTTAATTCATTAATTTTCGCGTTGTGGTATGATATTTTTCTATTTTTCCTTTTTCTGGCGTTCTTCCGCTGGTTTTCTTCTTTTATATTGTTATAAAATTTTTTAATATCTTATTCACAGTTGTGTTTCATTCAGCGTGAGTGATGTATGTTTTTCTCCTCTGGGCAATGATTGAAACTTGCCTATTCAACGGTTTTCTCTCATTCAAGTCCCTAATTGTTTTCTGCAGAAATGGGGACTACCATTGGGAGGTACGCACACATGTCACGAAGGCAACAAGCGGGGGTCTGGCAATTTGTTTTAGCGGTTGTGATGACCATCAGACATCTGCGGATACATCTGTATGTGCATAATTGTGCTTTGACTTGAATAGGAAGTCTACACGGTTGATAAATTTCATTCTCATTAATCGAGGTCGTACCTGTTACTTGCCAGTTTTTAATACAAGTTTCTACAGTGTTCATCACATCTGGATACTGTTTTTAGTGATAGTAGGTCCTATGAGATCATGTTGATGCAGTAAAAATAATTGCATTTCAACACAGATATCCTACTTCAGATTAGAACTTCTTTGAAGATGACCTTTAGTTTTAGTCAGCCCATGATTGTATTAATATCTTAACCAATCGGATTTGACGTTTGATAACATCCAAAAAGAGATTCATGCATAATTATACGATTTCGGTTAGTAAAGGAACGAAAGGGAAAGGAACCATGCAATACTTTTTCACAAAATTGGCACTACAACAACAGGTGGCACGACCATTTTTCTGAGAAATTCTACTGAAAAACAACTGGAGAATTGAGTTATTATTCGCTAGTTTTTATGCCTTGAAATTTCTGTGGGGCTTATGAACGTGGAATGTCACAGAATAAATGATGCTATATTGATCCAGACTCAAATTCTTACGCATCGCAGGTGTTCACCCAGGATATCGTGACGGGTGCCATGACTTACTGTTTCATTCAAGCGGTGGAGAGTGGTCCTGGAATTACGTATGGCAACATCCTGCTCGAGATGCGTGCAGCCATTCGTGAATCTAATAGAGGTTTCTGCGTCGGTGGTTCCATCTCTGCTCTTCTGAGAAAAGTGTTCCGGACTGGATTGACACAGGTGATGATTCCAACCTTATCTGTTAAAATTCTTTGATTTGACTTTTTGCGTGCAAGCTTATGGTGGGTCCCTCATATCTTGGTAAAAAATGATCTTTCTTTCGGTAAGTGAAACTCGGATAATTCCTCCTGGGTTGAGACGGGTAAAAATATTTGACCAGGTTCTATCATCAGCAATTTGATGAAATACTGAAATAATTGGGAATCAATCAATCAATCATTCTTTACACCAGATCCATTAACTCGGTTATTATTAAATTATTGAGGATATTCTACTTCTTCATGGTAGAAAAACTTTATTTCTGATGTACATCAATGGGTACACATCAGATTTGATGAAATAACAAAATGCTTGAAAATCAAATATCCTTAAAAAGGGACTCATATGCTCTCAGCAATTAAACTAATTACGGAGGCTATTTCGCTTGTTCTTGGTAGGAAAAACCATAGTGCTGTGCACATCAATGGATGCTACAACTACCCATCGGATCATAATCTTGTGCGCGCATTATTTCCTAGAAAGCGTATCCTATCTCTGCAATGTGTCTGCCATTGATGATTCATTCAGTGCAGTCGGCATCATACTGGGCCTCGGATGTTTCAGGTGCCACAGTTGTCTTCTTCGGAGCAGTTTGACATCTACCGGACGCCGTTCATCCTATGAGGTGAACCACCAGTATTTCTATTTCCACTGTGTGAGGCACTGTGACAATAATCTATCTCCCCACTTGCCATAATTAGCCCCGTTGACCTTTGTGCTCCTCACTCCTCTTCTGTCTCTGCTTCCTCATCAGGCCACAGTAGAGGGAGAGAGAGAGAGAGAGAGAGAGAGAGAGAGAGAGAGAGAGAGAATAATAGCAAGAACTTCTGTACAGATCTAGTTGTATACAATGAAAGTATGAGAAAAAAAATCAATTCCTGCAATGTCTACAGCACCCATGATTCAGAATACAGTGTGTTTATTATGAGGAAGAAGCATCGGCGGGAAGAAGGCGGCTGCCTTGGGATGCCGTCGGCCCCTTCTGCAGGGTTTCTTCATGGAGGAGGAGCTTCCGTGAGGCGGCGTACCAGCGGGCGTAGCAGGGCTGGAGATCGGGCCAGTCCGAGTGTGGGGCGGAGGCGAAGTGGTGGAGCCAGAGGGAGAGCATCTCCTCCTGCTGCCCCCAGCTCAGGCCGGCGATGATCCCCTCCAGCGCCGCCACCACCGCCGCCCTCTCGCCGCCGCCCACCGCCGCCGGGCTTGCCCGGCACAGCAGCGGCAGCCACGTCGCCGCCATCTCCATCCTCCCCGCCTCCCCGCCATCCTCCTGGCGCAGGAGAAACGCTGCCGGAGGAGGAAGAAGAAGAAGAAGAGTTAGCCACCTGCTTCTGCGGAATGATCATGGCTGGTACGATTTCTAACCTGATATTCTGACGCAGGCAGCTTGAAGCCGCGGGGAGGAGGAGAGGGAGGCCTTTGCCAGGCCCGCCGCGGCGCCCCACGCCGCCACCGCCTCGCCGGCGGCGCCGCAGGCGGCCATCTTCTCCGCCAGCCACAGCGCCTCCGCCGCCAGCTTCTCGGTCGTGCCCTCTGCTCCGCCGTCGACGCCGTCGCCGGCGGCGGCGGCCTCCTCCTCCGGCGGGTCGACCCATCGCCTCAGCCGGGAGCGAACGCCAGTGAGGATCCCCTCCGTTGTCCCGTCTGGTCTCCACCCGGGCCCTTGGAGGCGGAGCGCCGCCTCCTCGAGGCGGCGGGTGGTGCGGGAGAAGGCGTGGGCGAGGGCGGCGCCGCCGATGGCAGCAGCGACGGCGGGGCCGCAGAGGAGGTTCTCCTCCAGGAGGCGGTCGGCGAGGCCCCGGAGGAGCTCGTACTTGCGGGAGCTCGCCGGGATGCGGGTGACGGTGGCGAGAAGGTGGGAGATGGCGCGGCCGGCGTAGCTGCTCCCCTCGTCTCCGGCAAGCCTAGTCGGCGGCGCTGCCGCCGGCGGGGGGAGGCGCTCCGCCTGGCGGTCGGAGGGCGAGGGGGGGAAATTAGAGCAGACGATGACCCGGGAAAGGGAGGGGAGGCGGAGGAGGAGAAAGAAGAGGGCGTGGAAGGCGAGGAGGAGGCAGCCGCGGAGGAGGGCGAGGAGGTGGGAGGAGCGGCTCTTCTCGATGGCGGCGCCGCCGGGGGAGGTGGCGGGCAGGTGGCGAGAGGAGAGGAGGTACAGGTAGAGCCTGGAGAGGGAGGCCATGGACGGCAGGTACTCCATGGCGGCGCCGCCGCTGGCGGGGGAAAAAAATTCCCCTCCTTTCCTCTTCTAACTTATCTCCTCAGGAGTCCTTTAATTTCACTCTACTTCTTAACAATAAGAGGAAAGATCTTAAAAAACTGAGGCACGTGTGAACGTGCGTCTCGAGCCGCTCAGCTTGAGAGCTCCGAGAAGATTTAGCGGTCGTAATAATTGAAATGATAAATTCCCTAAAACTCTCTCTCTCTCTCTCATGGTCTCTCTCTCTCCCGGTCTCTCTCTCTCGCTCTCATGGTCTCTCTCTCTCTCTCTCTCATTCCCTCTCTCTCTCTCTCTCTCATGGTCTCTCTCTCGCTCTCTCCCGGTCTTTCTCTCTCTTTTCCCCCTCCCCCTCTCTCTCTCTCTCTCTCTCTCCCTCCCTCTCTCTCTAAGGGCATATTGTATGAAAATGACCCATAGATTCCCAAAAATCTTGCAGAAAGCCATGAGCCTCAGCCTCCACAAGCCTTGCTTCATCCTTTGAAGCATGGACTAGCAGAGTTCTAGGAAGGATCTTGAAGGCCCACATGAACAAACCCTTAGGGTTCCACCTCCACAGCCCCTGTTCCATCCTTTGAAGCGTACATATAGAAAATATTGATTTCACCCAAGGCCTATGGGTGTCAAATTGGTTGGCGACTAAAGGCCTAGAATGGATCTCCATGAGCATTGGACGCCAATGGATTTCATATTTTTATTCCTCCGGATCTATTTTCATGTTGTAGTTGATGATTGATCTTGAATGGTTTATCTTCTCGTGGATGGGTATTTAAAAAGAAATATTTTGCATAGATTATAAAGTAAAAATAGAATATCATTGGGCAATAATCTTAGGATATTGATTTAATTTGTGTGAAATTAATATGAAACTCATTTCGTTTTACAATTTTATGGAATAGAAACTAGTGTAGTAATCTAAAATCAGGTTTTTCTCTGACAATTTTGGACAAATTGATCAAACATTATTGTGAAATTTAGTTGGTCTGTTAAAATCTTTGAGTTGTGTCTTTTCCAATGCAATCTAATTGATCATATGGCTTTTTCCAATGTAAATATATTGTAAGATATGAATATTTGTTTTCAACATGTGTAATTTGAAAGCTTTCTGCATATTATCGTTTTTCAAATGATTGAAATTTTGACCAGCCTTCTAAGAATTTCAAAATTTTCAATAAATTCACTCAAAATGAAATCCAAGTGATGATGCACATTCAAAATTTAAATTATTCATTAATCTCAAACTTACCTGAATTAATTTATCAAAGCTTGATAAAATTATCTTAAACCATATTTTTGGAATAAAATTGAGGGTTAGTTTAGTTGCCATAAAATAAGGGGGGATGATACCGTTTTCACTATGATTCAACATGAAATCATAATCTATGATAGATTTGTTTGATAACATATTTTGTATAGAAATTTATTAACCTAATTGATAGTGTTGAACCTAGAACTAAGGGTACCTCCTACAAGCTGGCCCAAAGAAGAAAAAAATGTGCCATCAAGACTAGATAGCTCTCAATGGCTATCCACCTATAATGGGAAATTAAAGGAAGGAGTAAATCACAAGGACTTCTAATCATCACATTTAGCTTGGCTCCCTCATAGGGAAGTTGTTGTGATTGCCCTAATAAGAAGTTGATGATCCATATTTCATAATGGTCATAGTTATTCACATTTCTTGGCACAAGGAGGTGTAAGTTTGGATTACTAATCTCATCCAGAGATCTTGCCAACTCAAAAAGTTTAATGATCAAGTATCAACATCATAGCAACTAGGCATATTTCTTGGAGCAGATAATAATTGTAAATGGTAGCTTCCAAACTTCATTGAATAGGCTACAATTAGTAGCCTACATTAGATTTCTAGTCTCATATGTGGATCTTATGAACTAAAAAACTTGAATAGGCAAGTATCAACTTTCATGACAACTAGGCATGCTTCCTAGAACTAACAAAGACGACATACAAGTTGGCTGCTCTTTGGCACAATAAAATGAAGAAAATGAATTCGGAAGAAAATGGAAAATAACCCTGTTACATTTGAATCAAATAATTCTAAAAAAGACTCCTATGATTACATATATTCTAGGGACATTGCCACCTATTTTAGAAAATGACCTCAAGTTTTAAAGTAAAGTTTAAAAAACCAAAATGAAGGAAGGCCAAAGAAATCATTATATACATGTACAATTAGTTTGGTTAGTTTCACGTTAAATTTCTTCTTTGATGCTCGATTGGTTATGTGATAGTATTTAGAAAATAAAGAGACTAAGGGAAGTCAAACAAACACCAAAGACATCAACTAACATTGATGGATTGATAAATATTTTGGAACAACAAATCAAATTTTTACTTATTTAGGTTAATACTAGACCCAACTCAAATGGTGCTTGAACATAGAATATAAACTCTTTGACAAAAGAAAAACTTTATGGGGAACATTATTTGGGTCGTCCAAGGCACTTGAACAAATTTTTGACATTTTTTGATACCATTTAAAAAGGCCAAGAAAGCATTTTCCTTACATGTGTTAAGATTACTCCCCACACATTTAAATGGGCCCCATGCCTCCCTAACTTCCGTCCTTGGTTGACTTTCATTGAGGAGGCCCAGCCTCCCCCTCACTCAACTCTCAACTCCTCTAAAAATTGCATCCATTCACATCATAAATCAAATAAAAAGGTAGAATAACACCGGACAAGGGCAATTTGGAGCCCTTGATCACATACTCTTTGGAGATCCAAGCCCTTACCATTGTCATCATCCTTTGTGCCAACAAAAGTGCTGAAAGAGATGGAGGATGCATCAGCTACTAGTCATAGCTCTAATCACACCAATTCCACACTCCTAAGTTTTTGGAATATACCAACAATAAAATAATATTTATATAAAATAATTTTGAAATAAAAGTTCATAAAGTGGCCTCTAATCTGTTTACAGCGGTTTCCTGACCCTAGATTATTGAACGGTGCCCCATGTTAAAATGAAGGTGGCCCTAGTGGAGGGATACATGCCACGATGGATGTGGAGGGCTTCTCTCTCTCTCTGTCTGTCTCCCTCTGGCTCTTCTTCTTCCTCAGGTGGTCCTGGAGAGACGCTGATGGCGACCCAATTTTCGTAGGCCGGAGGGCGATGGCTGCTAGAGAGATGATCGAGCTCAGATCAATGAATTCGGCGGAATTCTCCATTAAAACCGGTTTGCTTCTATTCACCCCACAGCTCCCTTTTTGGGCGAAATTTTTCACTAAAATCGTGTCGCGCTCCGACTGCCGTCTAGTCAACGCGTCAATTCATACGTTAGAATAAAACGTGGGGAACGTGCCTTTGAAGATGGGCGACTCTAAAAGTGATCTACCTCCCTGTTTGCTGCGCCAACAAGCTGCTGGAAGGAATGTCAACGCGCAGCCGCGTCGGCTGCGATGAAGGCCACACCTTACCGCGCGTGATGCTCGTGGGAACCCCCAAGTATAAGAAAGGCGGCGGCCCCCGCCGGGGAGGAAGGAAAAATTTGATCGATTATCGAGTGATTATTCGGACAGCTTCCCGGAGAGTTGCACCGGCGTCGCCAACATGGCCGGAGCCGCAGAGGCCTCAACATCGGGAGCCGCCGCCGGCGCAGACCACGGGGGACTCCGGCGGAAGGTACCCTCTCCGCCGCCGCGTCTCCTCCCTCCCACTGGCGGCGCTGCCATCGATCCCATGCTGTGGAAGGATGAGGAGAGGATGAAGACGGAGCTAGTCGCCTGGGCCAAGGCCGTCGCCTTGGACGCCTTCCGTTCTTCGAAGCAGCATCCCCATGAGTAGCCCCTCCGTTGGGGAGATCGATCACGCTCTCTCTCTCTAGCTAGATTGGTTGCCTGGGGGATTTGAGGGCTGCCCTATTCTTTTTTCCAACACGAATTGGTGTTGTGACTTTCTTCCGCGGGGACGGAGCTCGTCTGCCTCTCGAGCTTCGGATTATCCTCTTCAGCTCAAGAGCTCTAGAGAGGGAAAATGGCGGATGGCCATCGGATAACTCCATGTAAACTCTCTTTTCTGACGCTGTATCTGGTAACCGATTCAGATGAACACCGGTTCTAAGAAGCCGGGTTAAACCCTAATTTTCGATTTCAACAAAGAAATCGTGATATTTCCAACTCTGAGAAAAAAATACAAAGCAAGATGAGCGTGTATGTCTTGGATTCTTCAGTTCTGAGATATTTCCCCATTAATGCGCACAATTTTCTTCAAGAAAAAGAAGATCTGCAGTATGAAATCTCCCCGTGATCCAATCCAAAGCCCTTAACGTTGAGTGGGGAAGAACCGAAATGGGTTTGTAGTTCCCACAAACGTAGCAGCTTTTGAGCTCAAAGATGAACCTACAGTTCTGTTAAATGGCGTCAATAAAATAGTCGTTGGGGATGCATCAAAGCTACAAAACAATAAGATCAAGCTATCGTATTATAACCTCTCTCTGCAACACACTAATCAGCCATGGTTGATAACCAAACCCAACCTCTTCTTCTCCAGTCCCTAAGCAACACATCCTCATGGAAGAGGGGTCAACCCCCTCCTCAACCCCAATCCTTCCTCATCTGGTCGACGTGGGGATTGAGGGGGAGAGAGAGAGAGAGAGAGAGAGAGCCCACCAATCAGTCATTGAGGTGACGTTTGCCTTACTATCGGTAAGAAATAAACATATTTTATGAAATATTGAAACCAAATTCATAAAGTAGTCTGCTAGGGACAATCTGTGGGTCCATCATTAAACGTCCCGTCATTCCTCTATCTTTACTCATTCACGGGTGGAACCTAAATAAAAATGAAAATAATCGTTACAAAATAGAATGATTATGCATTTCCTTATTTTCTGCTAAAAATTATAAGAACACGGCGCACTAAAAACGATCTCTCCTAAAAACGACAGGTAATCATGAAAAAACGGTTCTAAAAATATATCGACACCGTGCAATGAACGAGATAAATTATAAAACAATAGCGCACGAAAAGCACGTGTGTTATCCTCGTGAGCAACGAGCTTAAATTACCAATATTTTCTGCGAATCTTGGTCAAACAATCACCGTCTCATGCACCGACAACCTGTTCCATATAATGCCAACGCGGTCCCGTGTTGATGGTACATGGAAGCGGTGAAACTGACCCACCTAAGCGTGTTCTTCTGCTCCCCCAAAACTATAAGAAAGGGGGAGGCGCCCCGCTGGCGCAGACAGACTGCACCGGCCGTTCTCCGATAATCGGCAGCGCCACCATACCAGGAACCGATGAGGACGCTGGAGTCTCGCGGAATGCCACCTTGGCTCCGGGTACGTTTCTCCCACCTCCCGATGGCGCCCGGATCGTAGACCCCTCGCTCTGGAGAGACGAGGAGAGGATGAAGAGGGAGCTCATCTTGTGGGCAAAGGCCGTCGCCTTTGACGCCTTCTGCTCTTATAGGCTTCCTCGCCATGTGTAATCCCTTCAAGTTATCAACTAATCTTCCCTCTCTCTCTCTCTCTCTCTCTCTATCTATCTATCTATCTATCTATCTATATATATACATATATAGTAAAATCCGGAGCATGTAGGAACTGCTGGCTCATTTGATATTTCTTACATCCCGACAGAGACTACCCCCCCCTGCAAGGTTGCTATAGTCCCTCTCTGTTAGAGTTGTAGAGAGTGGAAATAATGTAATTGACTGAACGGTTTCTCTTTTCCTTTCACCATGCTTAGTGACGATTTCGTAAGAGAGTAGATGGCCTCGGTTAGTCCGGAAACCGAGATCAATCCTTGCCCTCTTCTAGTGTTAGGCCAAAAAAGTAAGTTGGGACAATAAGCTTATACATTGTACTTTCCTCAGACATCGACAGTAATGAGTGATATTCTTAGTTTTAGGGGCTTTCTCAAGTTGTTGTCTGAACTGAGTTTAAGCAAAAATGAAGAATATGGTTTACCTTAATCACTCTTACTCTGGTATAAGGCAAATAAGGGTTGTCTTTATAGGGAATTGATTCTTAAAATTATTAATATGATTTAGGAAGAGAAGGAAAATGGGATTAAGATATAATCCAGTGATAGATGAAAAGGAATGGAATGAAAGAAATCTAGGGCTAACAATTCAACATAGATAAAGTGAATGGGAAGGAAGAAGATGACATAATGGATTCAAGATCGATTCTTTAAGGTTTAAGACTTATCCTAAGAGAAAGTTCAATGTCTTATCCTATCTAAAAATAGTGATAGAAATCCAGAAAGTTCAAGATAAGAGAAGACAAATCTTGGGTCTTCATTGCCAATAAGACAATGCTTTGTGTAAGGGCAAGTGATCCTCTCCAATACAAGAAACAAACTTCAAGATTTCATTCACCAAAAACACATAATGATGTTGACTTTTAGAGTTATTGTTTCACTCAGCCAACGCTGCTAGGGCAATCTAAAGATGCCAGAAGAGAGGAACTAACAAGTTTTATATATAGGGATTTTCTCTCCCAAAATGCCTCTCTCTATTTTCCTACTTATTTTCAATGCCATTACTCCTCTTTCTCACATTCAATTGGGTGCTAGCTGGTTGAATCCCCAAGTTAGTTATTGCTGGCTTTCATCTTTAATCCTAGCCATTGATTAGATGAGTTAGTTATGAAAGGGATTGAAATGTGTGGCTAGGATTAGCCACATCTCTTTCTCATAACTTACTCTAACTTCTATCCAGGTTGGACCAATTCAAATAAGCACTCCTTCTTGACCTAAATATTTTCCTTAGGTGCCCTCTTTCTTGGCCCCTTAAATACCATAGCCCATATCTTCCTTATCCACGTTAATTCACCTAAATTCAGCACATAAAAAATCTAGAAAACATTCATTAAAAATAAAACTACTTGACTTCAATGAATCAAGCAAGATTAATTCATAAAATCATATAAATCATTCATATTTGCATGCATCTAGGAAAATATTTTTGTATTGTATGAAAGAACTATGACATGCACTTAGTATATTGGAATTAGAAAAAGATATGATGTGAAAATGATTCATAAATTCCTCATAAGTACAATTATCCTATTCCTACAAATACAATAAAATTATATAAAATATATTATTTTATGTTAATAACATGTCAAGATGAATACTTTCATACTCATAAACATGTAAAATCCATGATAATAGACTTACATTTGAGCATGTTATCAATTAGACAGCCTTTATCATTGTGCTTTCTTGATTGTAGGAAGAGGGACATGTTATTTTTGTCTTGTTTTCTAACACACTAGGCTCAAAATCAAGCTTTCAGATTTAGTTAGGGCCGTTTTAATTGATGTCTAAAGGGAAAAAGTTATTTTGCTTATTTATTTAATTGAATCATAAATAAAGACTATTTGAACGCTTCTTACCACTGGATGAATTGGTGTCCAAGGGAACATCAGCAATGCATAAAGATCATGCTCATATTAACAATGAACTGTCATCTGCAAAAAAGCACATCAAAATGCCATGACATATAATTCTTTTGTATGCTAGAACTTGAAGAGGAATACTATAGACAGTTTGAAGATTTTAGTGATTGCCACAAATGCTCTTATACTTTTATTGATGTGAGTTTCTTGACCTAAGGTCATCAGGAAATGGAGGTGCTATAAACAACATAACCCAAAACCCAAAACCCATAACCCTAAAGGGTTTTAATTGATAAAATAAGGAAATGCCCAACCAAGTTATTTAGGTGGTCCATAAGTCTAAAATGTGATTTCTTTTCATAGGGCTAGTGTTACTTTCTATTATCTAAGAAACCATTCAAATCCCATTGTTTATAGGACCAGCAGCTACTTTTAACATTTACAAGGAGGCCCAAATGGTTTATTTGTAACCAAGAATTTATTTTTCCTCTCTTATTACTTGTGGATTTAAGCAACCTCGGTAGATTCAAGGGCTCTGATTTTTTTGATTTGATCATTGTCAATTATAATATCAGTATTATCAACCCTTGTGGATCAAGGATTTTTTATATCAATCTTCTTAGATTCAAGGTATTGGTTTGTGTTGACTTTTGATTCACCACAATTCTGTCTATTCAATCAAAGAAAGACATTTATGAAGGGTTTGATACTAGCCTTTCCAAGGTTGATACTATATTGATGGAAACTTGACTTATTTTAAAATTTTGAGTACTTGCTATGAAGTTTTATTTAAAGGAAAGATAGCATTGATTATCATGTGTCTATGTATGAAAAATAAATTAATTAATAGAGGAAAATATTAAAAAGGAGTTAGGTAAAGTGAAATCTTCAGCTTCATAAGTTCAAATTATTTTAGATGATAGAACCCCATTAGGAATTCAGGAAATTTATCAAAAATTTAATACATAGATAAAGTATCTACCTCATAAGATTTATGAGCATGTCCACCAATGGACAAATATGAGGTACTATTCTAAGGATATGCATGGTGCCTGATTTAAGATGATTTAATGGACAAAATGGCAAGTGAAGTCCTTGAATATATCATAATTGTAGGAAATTTACTTTTCCTTATCAAATGTATTGTCTGAAATGATATATGGGACATGATGCATTGGTATTAGCTATAGGTCCCAAAATACGACTGCATTAATGGAATATTTCTATTTATTTAAATTTATGATGTTGTAAATGAACTTTATGAAGTTAAATATTTCTCTAAATTAAATCACATGTTTGGAAAACAAAATAAAAGTGAATAAGGGTGACATACTTGATTTATAAAAGTTGTTACAAAAAAATATAGTGGCTTTGTGTTAAGAAATAGGTGGTTATGAAACTAAGAAAGCAATAACTAGACTCCACAACTCAGCTATTCAAAATAATGTTCTCTATAAATCTAAGAAGGAGAGAGAAGAAGAAAACTAAAATGAAAATTATAAATAGAATATGTTGGCTTTGAAAGACTTTATGGTTTAGATAATAAATATAAATATAAAGGTAAACTAACAATTTTACACTACCATAAGTATCCTGGTTTATAAAAAGATACCTTCCTAACCCTTTTTTAATTCTCATGTAATTTCAAAGTGACTCTTTTTAGGATGAACTGATTGCATAACCTAGATGTCTCTCATTTTTTTAGGAATGAAGTCAACTCACCAAGTTATATGAGTTTTATAAATAAGTTAGAAGGGATATCATAAAAATATGTTCTCTCATTTATGTTGCAAATTTATCTTTTGTAATTATAAAGTTTACTCATCCTAGAAGAATAAGCATTAAAATTAAATAAAATAATCTCTTTTTAAAAAAACTAATTTTATTGAAAAATTTAGAGCTCATTTTCCTATAAGATTGTGTCTTTCTTCTCATCAAGAATTGAATAGACTTAAGAGATAAATGGTAGTTAAGGGGCATAGTGTTACATGACAAATTATATAAAATGATTGAAAACTATATCAGCACTTAAACTAGTCATATGAGTGGATTTTAGGTTTCAAATAATATTTTTTACAGAGTTTCTTAATATTCAATAATACTTGTATTATCTTAGGCCAACAAATTGGTACTATGATAAACTACAGTTGTTGAGTATAAGACTTAAAGAAAAAGGGGTTAAACTGATTTGATTCTAATCTTCTTGCTTTGCATAATAATCTAATCAGGACCTTTTCCTTAAGAACATAAGCCATATACTCTTCCTAGATTATTAGGTGTAAGACTAGGAGATTTTATAGCGATTTGGCACAATGTCTACATCTACTCTAAAGAATGAACTTTATTATTGAGTTCCACTAAAATTGATCATTCGATCACAACTCTTGATTATCAAGTTCAAATCTTTTGAAATTTCTCTTAAAATTGTTTCTCATATATTCATGAATCTAAGTGGAAATTAATTAATGAATTTAACTATCTTAAGTGATTAAAAAAATTTAGGCGCAGATATGTTTCACAATATTTATGAAAGATTTCACCAAGATTTAATTTATAAAAAATGATATTTACTGAAAACATGTATAATTTTCATATGAAGAGGATGATTTAATTTGTTGTCCTCTTTATTTAGGGATACTAGTAAATAATTAAAGACACTAAAAATTTGAACAAACTAAGGAAGGTTATTGAATATTTGAAAAATGTCACTTTAGTCAATAACTTTATGTATTTAGAACAATTAAAAAATGCTTTTAAATTTATATTTAGATTTTCTATATAAGAATTCAATGAAAAGCTTTTGGTCATATTAGAAATAAAATTTATCATTAATATATTTATTAGTTCTTTAAAATATTGTATAGTTATAGGTAAATCACATACAAAAATATTTTCGTATTTTTTACGATCTTCCAACATAAATTTGAATGGTTGAGGGACCAATACGATATGCCCATTAAATGACATGAAAACCTTTAAGTGAAATCAGTACATTATCTTATCAAGAATTTAACATCTGTATCTAAATCATATCAGTTCAAATCATTTTGATAAGGATTTGAAATCATGAAGAAAATATTGATAATATATATTTCATTAATCTAGCTGTTCAATAATTAGAACCAATTTGAATCACTTTAAATGAAATGTGATTGTCAAGAACATATTTTGAATTATGATTTCAGTAAATAAAATTATAACTTTAATGATTCATAATATGAAAATCACTTTCTAAAGGATAAACATTAATATTTAGAAATCATGTGATAGAATAAACTACACCACTTCAATCAATTTATTCGATGTCAAGTTTATTCAGTCATATTGATTTGAATGCACATGTACATAGTAGATTGAGTAAACTTTCATAATTATATTTTTATTTACAAATTTTCATTGATTTTGATTTTTTATTGATTTGTTTATCACTATGATATTTTATGTATATATTGGTCATTTTCATAGTAACATATAAAGTGATAATTTAATCTTTTAATTAAACTTACGTATATTTATCATCATAAAAATTGTGCATTTAATAATTTATTAATATGTGTTGAATTAATAAAATATAAATTTTTATTTATGTTTTATATATTATTCATAACACTTGAGTCAACCATTAATTGGATATTGATCTAGTTATCATACTAGAGCCATAAGTATCGAAGAGATTAGTTAAAAACTAATGTGATTGACCCAAAAGAACAATAAGTCTAAAAAAATTTCTCTAAAAAATATTTGGATTGACTCTAGCTGTAAAAACTTAGGCCCATAAAGTTTGTGTTCAATGATTGTACTACTTTTATTTGGTGAAACTGAAAGATGAGGTAAGTGTATCCAGAATAAATTTAACATTCCACACTTTGGATACAAAAAATAAAAATTAATTTAATAAAGACAGTCACCTCCACCCCTCCTAAAACCAATATAACATATATTTGGTTTTATTGTCCCTTAATATTAAGAATGCTCAATAAGTCTTCATTACATGATTGAGAAAAGCTTAAAAGTATCTTCTTGACACAAAGTTCATTGAACTGATAGTTGGAAAAAAAATCAAGTTGAGTGTAAGTAGACCATTGACAATCAAGCAATAGATGTCCTCTATGTGATGAAACAATAAAGTTAAATACCTATATTGAATTAATACTTTTCTAGTGAGACAATGCATGATATGTCAATTCAAATTCACTAACATTTTTTGCATTTTAAGAGTGATTTTCATGAACTCAAAACGAGTAGGGCAATAGGTCAAACTTTTAGATTCACTTGTAGTCACCTAAGGTTCTACATGAGCATTTACAAGCTTTAGAAGATAATTTATAGGTAGAATATAAAAAATGAGTTCTTAGTTGGATGAATAAATGATATATATTTTCAAACCTTACCTACCAATACATTCACAGACATGGATATATGTTATTGTACCCCATCATCAGGATAAAGGTGAACAAGATATTGAAGTATAGTCATTCCTCATGCAGCTTGCTCAGCTGCATGTGTACTTTGTCATGAGCATGGTCAACCAAAGTATTTCTCTCTTGGTCAATGATATGAATTTAGTATTTCTTAGTTTTTAGGAGAAATTTTCATTTTTCAAGGCCATCATCATCAAAATGAGATCCTTTTATCACCCAAATCTAAGACATATTAAAGTAAAGGTTCTCAATGGACGTTTGGAGGCATACTATGTAGGGGTCAAGTAAAATTCTGTAGGAATAGTATCTTAGATCATCTTTGTGTGCATCCAAGGTCAAACATGGGGCAAACATTGATGTCTATTTTACTTTATCGACATGAAAATGCCCCCTGACCTCAAAGGAGGGCTGACTTTCACAAGTCAATGGAGAGGAACCACATGCATTTTCTCCTCCCTTAACTTTCCATAGAATTTACATAGATAAAGCTCATGCTATGATATGAGAGATAGCTCCAAGGTCTGCTCAAACTTCAAACTGGTCAATGGAGATGATGAGCACTAAGTCCACAACATTGTTGTCTACATAGTCCAGAGGCTTTTGTGTTGGCAGAAAGAATAATAATCCACCAAAATCCAGAATCATCTGGAGCAAAACTTCCAATTGCACTCTTGCAAATATATACAATAAAATATCAGTCTTTTGGACTGGATCATACAGCACTTTGAATCCGGCAGGCATGGCACCTTTTCCCAACTTGAAACGATCCATTTACTTCTCCCAACTTCGAAGACACAAAGTTTCCGCTAAAAAAATTTGCACAATATCATACTCGTCATTCCTTTGAAAAGTGAGTGCACCTGATAGAAAACCTCAGATGAAGACCTGAGTTTGAACTTGTACTCATTCAACATGGCCAGCAATTATGAGATACTTTTAGGAAAATATACAATACGCTTTAACTATTATCATATAGCCTTTTTTCAAAAATCACCAAAAAAATCAGGATAAAATGTTTAAAGGACTAAAAATAAATTGTCAACCATCAGTTTGTTTACCGTCAATAAATGGGAGAGCAGCATGGTCTACTTCCAAGGCCAGCCACAGGGGACACTTGCTGCCCATTTCACCTTTTTGTGGATCAGTTTTCTTCAGATTTTCCATCATTCACGCTTCTTTCCCATTTTTTACCAATTGCTCTCGCCTTTCTAATGAATGGGAAGCATGAGATAGTTCAAAATTTTCTACTGAAAACCCTGCATCTTCAAGGGGTTTGGGGAGAAGAAAATAGATCGTTTCAAGCTTGGGGAAGGTGCCATGCCAGCCAGCTTCAAAGTACTGCACGATCCAGTCCAAAAGACCGACACTTGAATTGAATATTCAGGTGCGAGTGCAATTGGAAGTGTTGCTCCAGTTGACTCTGGATCTTGATGGATTATCGTCCTTCTTCATGCCTGCACAAAAAGCTACTGGCGACTTTGATGAGCAGGATTGGAAAGGCACCATGAACATGTAAATGCTTTGAGCTCACAAACCTACACCAATATATTTTCACATATTCTTAACTGATTTTCCATCCACTGCAGACTCAGACTGACTAAAACCAAGAGAGAGAAAGGAATCAAACAGCATCAGATTGCACAAGGGTCAAGGGGAGGAAACAGCAGGGCCGTCCAGAACCTTCCTCATCCCCCTACTCCTGCTCCAACTTCTGAAGAAATCCCAGAACCCAGGAGCAGTTCATCTCTCTGGTTCGACGGCACGAGCCGCAAACCCACAGAGGGGGAGAGCTCATGGCTGGCCTCATGCCCGTTGGAAAAATAGGATCTTCATGCCTTAAACCGGACAACGATGCAGGATATATCATCCTTGCTGTCTCTTTCCAGTGCTTCAGCAGTCAACTGCTTGGCAGCAGTTCGTGGGTCCTTGAACTTGAGGGCAATCTCCACGGCCTCCTCGTTGCTCATGAACTGCATATTGTGGAGAGAGTGAGTGAGAGAGATGATGATGATGGTGATGGTGATGATGATGATGGTGATGATGATGATGATGATGGTGACTAAAAATTCTGTGCTTGGGAAAATAAAATGGGATAGGGATGAGGAGGGGGGACCTTCCAGAGGCCATCACTGGCGAGGATGAGGAGCTCTGTGCTGGAGTCAATGTCCTCACACCGGGTGTCAGGATCCGATCGCAGGTGGGATTTGAGAGACTTGTCCCCGAAGGCCCGGGACACGGCCAGTTGGCCATTGACCCTTGGGACATCTCCTGGTAAGAACCCCCACTCAAAAGAGTTAGTTTCCTCCCATCTGCTTCCCCCTCCTCTGCTCTCATAAACAATTCTGGACAGTTTCTGGCCAAATTGAGATCTGGGCTCAATAGAATCCCTTGCCCAGGGGACAAAATTTATCCAAATTTAGAAATTCCTAAACTGGAAAAGCATCATCTGCGTAAGAACACATGACTGAGGCCCATAAGAGGAGCCTCTGCAGGAGAAATAGAAGGCAGGTTCCATCTGATAGAGAGGAAAGACCATGCCTTTAATGGGTTGACCAAAATTTTGAAAAAAGTTTAATAGATTTATTCCCTCTCTATTTTTTCAACAGGAATAGTACCCGTCTTTGGCAGGAATCAAGAGAACAACTTCAGAAAGATTAAATAACATTTAAGAGAATTTTGTGGAAATAGCACTAGCTGCATATCCTCATCACAGATTAAATATAAATTTGGAAAATAAAATATTATATTTATAGAACAGGGCAGACGATTTTATGGAATCACACGACTAATGATGATGATGCTCGTCTTGAGACCTAACTAGAAATTCAATTAAAACCTAAAAATAACAGGTGATAATTTATGAACTGACTTTACACAACGAAAGCAGACACCCGGCAGATCAAAATGGCCTATTTTTACTATAAATATTTTATATTTCTGGTATTTGAAGTTCTCTACTTTCCTTGAGATGATGAGGGAAAACTGACAGCGACCAGTGGACATCCGTACACCTAAAGTAGTCCCTCCAAAGAGCCATGGTGCAGGAACCCTAATTGCTCTGAAGCACAATTGTTTTCCAAAAGTAGAAAAAAAACTAGTGCAAGCCCTGATGGAGAATATCAGATCAAATATATCAACAAGGATTTCCTTCCATCACGAACTGCATAGTATGGTCAAGAAAATAAAACCAAGAAATTTAATTTTTTTTTAGTTTTAATTATTTGAGAAATAATAAGACTACATACCCAGAACTGAGTTCATTTGAAAAACTAGACTGTGGCATGAACATTCCTCAAACACCGAAGAAGGTGGGGGAAGCGAAGGAGAAGTTTTACCATGATCAACCATGCTTATTCATGGCCACGTTGAACACTGGAACTATGAGTAGTGATCCCAATATTTTTTTTTAAAAAATGACTAAATATCATAAAAAGCCATCCTAAGCCAACGGGGAGAATGTTTATATAAAGAATTGATTTAATATCTGAAACTGAATATAATTTACTTTATTTAACGGAAGAAAGAGGGTGAGCTGACATCAAAACTTGATCAATGATCTGATCTCTTGCTTAAATGACCGATTTGAAGAACTGAAATTGACAAATAATCCTCTATAATCTTTAAAAGTGCTATGATTCTATCAACCATATTCATCAAAGAAGAAGTCCTACATAATGGTCTTCAGAAATTTTCAGCATCACAGCCTCATCTTAGAACAAGAAATAAAACATTTCGTGATTAGTTTCAAACCAAAGTTTTTTTTTAAAAAACCATTTTAATCATTCTTTATCAACATGATTAATTACAAAAAGCCTGGGAACAATTTTTTCTGTGTCTAGTAACAAACCCACATGAAAAAAATGAATCATCTAATGGTGGGAGTTTAAAACCCAGAATCCATAACAAATATCTAAAATAATTCATGGAGAAGTTCTAGAAGAACAGATCAACAGATCAACAATAGATCAAGATTATGCAGAATCACAGACTAAGTTTAGAACAAAGAACAGCTTTAATTTTTTATATATAATTAGCAACAAATCAAAGCGAAAAAAAACCATCAAACAATGGGGATATAAATAAAAACCTGGCATATTTGAAACAAATCCGCCTCTGTTCTCGATGCTGCCCCGCTCCATGCTGGGCTCATGATCGATTGTGATCTGCATCACCTTCCCGCGTTTCACAAGAACCGCCCGAGAATCACCGATGTTGGCCACCCACAACTTTTGACCATTCATAAGAACAGCAGTGACCGCCGTGGAGCCACCTCGGCCCAAGATGGGGCTCTGAGAGAGGATTGCCTGGTCAGTCTTCTCATAGGCTCTCCCAAAGGCCCCCTCTGGATTGGTCCAAATCTCTTCCTAAATAGGAAAAAAAATTCTCATTGTGAAAAAAAAATTAAATTTCTCCTTAATCATTTAGATATCTCATTTAAATATTTTTTAAAAAGAAAAGATACCTCTTTCAGAATGTTAGTGAACAAGTGCTTCTGCAAGTAGGCGGGCACGGAATCTCCCAGATGGCCATCGAAGATGGCAAATAGCCCGAGCTCATGGCCCTTTGACCGGACGAATTTTGCCACGTGGTAGTCTTCCATGGGGTGATTTGCCTTCCCCTTGACGAGGCTATACCCATATGTGACCTTGATGCGGCTCCTCCCGCTCTTCCCTCCACCGGTGGTGGACGAGGACTTGCCCACAAGCTGCAAGAGGAAATTGACCCATTAGTCAACTCTAATGGGTTAAAAGTCAACTCAAAGGAACCAGAGCAGGGAACGGTCCCAGTGGCTCCATCTGCATTGTCTGCAACACCCAGGATCTGATCTCTGAAGCTTAAAGTTGAAATCACCGTCGAACTATGGATCAAATCGCACAGCATAGTTTCTGGGCAGTAATAATGAAAAATCATCGAAATAAACAACGAGCTAGATCAGGCAATCACAGCCACAGGAAAGAGATCACCCATCGTAGTCCGCAGAGGTTATCCATATTAAGTATATGTAGTATATGTAGATATCCCGGGTGCTAAAGAAGATCTGGACTGAATCAAGAGAGGATTTTTAAGGGAACCCGGAAGAAGAGATGAGCGCAGAGAGAGAGAGAGAGAGAGAGAGAGGAAGGATTTTTCTTCATCTCACCTGACAACAGGAGACCTTCAAGCAGCATGGGCTCTCCATATAAGACTCGCTACTCCACACAAAGGTCCCCCAAAGTTCCTTGCATCAACCTTTGGTCGTCCCTGTGAGACGCTCGACCAGGGGCGGAGAGCGAGAGAGAGAGAGAGAGAGAGAGAGAGAGGAGGGAGGAGAAGGAGGTCCCTCAGTTCATCCTCCTCGATCTCATCCCTCCCCGAGAACCCTCCCGATGAAACCCACCCAGAAGGCAAAGAGACAAACGGTCAACTCGGCATCCCTCAATTGGCCCTCCCACAGACGGACAAGAGCGAGCAAGCGAGAGAGAGAACCAGAGAGAGGAGAGAGAGAGAGATAGAGGGCGAGCAAGCGAGAGTGAACACGAGAGACAGAGAGAGACAGAGAAGACGGAGGAGGTCCCCTCAGACTCTCCTCATCGCTCTCCTCCCTCCTCGAGAAGACGGAAAGGAGTGAAGCCCACCTCCCCCCACCATCTCCCAGAGGAAATTGCAGCCGTAGCTTTCAGAAACTCCGCAGGAGGGGGACCAGAGCGGCGAGCCCGTTCATGGACTTCCTCTGCGCTGGTGGGCAATTGAAGAGAAGGGAATGGGGCAAAACAACAAGGGCACGACGAGTCAGACGGGAAAGGACGGCCCCCCCCTCTGACAGTTCTCTATAGTTGACTTTAAGCTGCCCCCCCAGGATTCCACCCTCTTCCCTCCTTTTCTCACACCTTTTCTCTCTCTAGCCATGTAAGGTACTGGCGGCCGGGGAGATTGATAATTACCCCCATTACATATTATTACTCAAAATTTAACCCAGAAAATTTTATATTTTACCCGTCTCTGGCTTCATCTCTTGGCTGGGAGGAATTCCTAAGAACCTTTGAGTGAAGAAAATAAATATTTTTTTAATGAAATGGGTGAGTTCAATGAAACATATCAGATAACATTAAATTAAATGGTATTTTATTTTTCTGAAAATTACTTTGATTAGAATTAGCTTTAGAATAAGGGTATAAGTCAAAATAGTATTTTTTATAAGGTCTATGCTGACGTTGCCTTTTTGAGAAGAAAAGCTTTGAAAAGTAGGCCTCCTTTTGCCGGAAGTCCCCCACCCTGACAAACACGTTGACCAATAGCTGGGTCTCTTGTGGGCCCCACCACTTGCAGCCTTCCCGCGTATCCGATTCTGGTTCCTACCCCTCACTTACTCCTCTCTCTCTCTCTCTCTCTCTCTCTCTCTCTATAAAATATACAAGTAGATAATTTATTTATTATAAATATCGGGCTCGTCATAATTCATGTAAAATTCCTATAAAACAGGAGAGGAGGGTTTCGATGGTTATTTTTTTCTGGTAATAATAGTTTAATTTTTAAATTATATTTTTAAAATATTTTAAAATTTCTTATTTTTAATTTATTGATTTCTAAGTTACTAATTTACTGATTCTTGGTTACCATCATAATAAATTTTAAAATAATTATTTATAATTTCATATATATATTATTACCATAAAAAACACTACTATCCCTGATTTATAAGTAAATTTTAAATTATTTTATAAATTCTTTGTGAGAAAAAATCTCTACATTATTAACTCCCACGGTTACCGAGATAACTATTTCCAAACAGCCGGAGGATTAAATAAGAATGAGAAAATCCCAATTATTTATATTGATTAGAAAACGTTAATTATTAAACAATTTCCTGAGGAACCGGACGCCACCGAGTCACGACCAGGGCAGGGTCGGGATCGGTCCGGGTCGGATCGGGCGATCCGCGGGGAGTTGGTCCCGAATCGGGATAAAACGAAGAAGGGTATAAATAAAATTCAACAAAGCGTTGATTCGGATCTAATGGGTCTGAGGTCAGACCCGTTAAAGTCAGACCCGTTAAAGATCCCCTTTCGGATCTATATATAGTACCTGGCGCCTGGCCCCTTCTTGAGTCTGTCTCCTGCTACTCTTCCTCCCCCTCGATCCTCTCCTCTCTCGCCCCTCACCGGCGAAGGGGGCGGCGATAGATCACCAGAGTGTGTGGACCTCTCTCTCCTCACGTAGCGGCTCCGCGTCGGGTCCGCCTCGCCGTTCCCTGTCTCTCGTTTTTTCTCTGATGATCTGAGGATTTCTTGTGCAAAACCCTAAGGCGTTTCGATCTCGGTCTGTTCCGCTCTTTTTCTCGCGAGAATTGCGGTGTCAGGGGTTTTGGTGTCTCTTCGTCGTGGGTGGTTCGTGGAGATTGTTCCGTTCTTGGGGGCTTCTTTAGTGTAAATCTGGCGGCTTTGGTTGATCGGCACTCCATCTCGTTGTTTCTCGGAACGAAGT
Organism: Spirodela polyrhiza; assembly: GCA_024713555.1. Taxonomy (NCBI): domain Eukaryota; kingdom Viridiplantae; phylum Streptophyta; class Magnoliopsida; order Alismatales; family Araceae; genus Spirodela; species Spirodela polyrhiza. The sequence continues at coordinate 7,212,654 of CM046535.1, forward strand.
AATCTGTTCATAATTGCGGCGATTTTTCTGGCTATTTTTTGTCAGGGAGGGAGCGGGATGGCGATTGCTGCGCCGGGGCAACTTAATCTGGACGAGTCCCCGTCGTGGGGTTCTCGAAGCGTTGATTGCTTCGAGAAGCTGGAGCAGATCGGCGAAGGAACTTACGGGTGAGTGGGAAACTACGAATAATTATAACAGTGAGAATAATGAGAAACTACGAATAAATGCCGCGTTTCCCTTTTTCTGTAACTCGAAGGATATCTTCTTCCATAATTGCGGTGGGATTATCTAGGTTTAGTTGATCATACATGATCTATCGTTGCTCCATCGACTAGGGCTTTTACTCTGTTTCTTGTATCTTCCTTCTTAAAATAACGTCATTCCACATTCTCGTCACTAAGAAGTATCTTCCTCTACGGATTTCGTGCGTTCAAGAGTTTGGCATATCTGATTTGTTTTGTTGATATGTTATCTTAAAACTTATATGATTCAGGTTCATGATAGTTTGGCTTCAAGAATTCTCAACTTTTATATGAAATTAAGATATCCAATCGGCCCTTTTCGGGTGACATCTACTCACCAATATGGATCTTTCATTCTCCATTGAAACATGTAAACACGTGTTTGCTTATTAGCATAGTGGCAATGTTTTATATTTGAACTATATCTATTATACTTTTAGAAATTGTATAGTTATTTTATTTTTTTATTTTGACCCTATATGAACGACTCTAAAATACGATATTACTCTATCATTTCTTTGTTTTTGATCCACTGAAGTCATAAGAATAGTATCTTGAAGGATACAATTAGGTGGTAGCTTTACTTTATAATATCATATAACGTCCTAGGACAATCAATGCCGATGGTGAAGACGTGGAAAGAATGCCCATTCCTCCTGGAAAGGCTTCCCTGGACAACAAACTGCTGAAAGATTACTGAGAATGGTTTCCAATTTACTTTATTTACTCCATCATTGTCAAATTTGGGTTTAAGAAATGATTCTCCGAGATAATTCCATTCCTGGAAAACATTTGTTATGAAAATTTTTGTACGGTATGTTGGAGGAAATCTATAATCCTGTTTGCTTTTATGCATGCAGTCTTGGCAGAGAAAGAATTTTTCTCAACTATTTTTGACTTCCCCTATAGTAGGTCTCTCTGTTTTCTTAAGTGCAAAGGTTTCTAATGAGATACCACGCTGTTTCCCACAGAGGAGCCCAGCATCATTAGAAACAAGTCCTAGGACAGTTATGTGGGACAGAAAAAATGAAATTGGTGATAGATATACGTGATTCTTTTTAAATTTCTTGAATGATCTTGACATGTTAGTAACTTCAGTAAGATCCTATTTCATATTTTCATTACAGTTTTTGACTTGGGTTTTCGGATAACGGTGTGTAGAGGTTGAAGGTCAATCTTTGACAAATAATTTATCTTATTATTCAATTTATCTAGCTCACTCTTTATATTGTTGGCATTATTAATTTCTAGTAGAATAATATGTAGATCGCTACTAAAATTGAAATGCGGCCAGTGAAAAACACGTGTAGAGGTCAATGCAGTATAGCAGGCACGTGATGCTGTCGTAGTGAAAGTCCAACTGATAATAAATTTAAGTAAGAGAGCTCTGTTTGAAAACCAGAATGCAAGAATTTTGCCTTGTTGATCGATAGTGAGGCTGCATTCGGACGTCATTCCTATGGCATTCAACACTAATATACATTGATGTACTATTTCCAATGAACTTTGCATTGTTTCCTATAAATATTTTTGCTTATGGTTATAGTTTCAAGGAAATTTTTTTGATTATCAGTGTGAGGGAGGTGAGAACTGTTGGTCTCATTCAATTTTTATCTGCTGAATGCAGATAGGAAAATAAAATTGGACAGTTATATTATTATATTCGTGGTTCTGGAATGTGGATGGGACACTCATTTTTTTATGGATTCTTGATTTCTTGTAAATTTTTATTCTGTGATTCTAATTTCTGTAGATATCTCTGACAGTTTTTTTAATTTTTGTAAATTAATGTGTTTTCCTAGCTTACTCCTGGATATTGTGAATATTATATAACTTTGTAATTATCTTTTTGCGTCTTGGATTGTAGACAGGTATATATGGCTAGGGAAATCCGTACTGGAGAAATTGTGGCATTGAAGAAAATCAGAATGGACAATGAACGAGAAGGGGTAGACTCTTCGTCTTCGTTCTATTTTGGCTTACAGTCCAATAAATTTGCTTCTGACTGATAAATTTGTTTTAGAATTGTGGCTGAACACATAGTACCCTTTGCAGTTTCCCATTACAGCTATTCGAGAAATCAAAATCCTGAAAAAGCTGCATCACGAAAACATTATCCGATTGAAAGAGATTGTGACCTCTCCAGGTGGGATTTGGAACATCTCCATCTGTTCACAATCCTATCTGTTTATCCACATTATTGATTATATTTTTTTGATGTTGGGATCCAGGTCCTGAAAAAGATGAGCATGGGAAGCCTGGTAAGTTAATCAGATTTTGCTCACATTCATTTCTATGATAATTGCATTGATTTTTCCTGTCCTTTGGTTCAAGTGGCATGATCCATAACTTGGCTCCTGATGATCTCTTTTGTCAGTAGATAAACAAGGAAACCCTTTTATTTTAAATTATAATTTTATAGAACATTATATAATTTTTTAAACCTTGGTTTCTGCAGATGGCAATAAATATAAAGGAAGCATCTACATGGTCTTTGAGTACATGGATCATGACCTGACAGGCCTTTCAGATCGACCCGGCATGCGATTCACAGTTCCACAGATAAAGGTATTCTGATGACCTGATCTTTGTTATTTTTATTGCAATTGAGCAATGCTTTCCTTACTTTTTGGGTAATGAATTAATGAGTGCTGATGGTTATGCTTTTCTTATTAACTTGGCTTTCTAGTGCTACATGAGGCAGCTGCTGACAGGGCTCCATTACTGTCATGTTAACCAAGTTCTTCACCGGGATATCAAAGGTCAATGCCTCCACCTGCTCATTTGACTTTTTGTTTCTCCAATTCGTAATTTCTCGCTGATCTTGTGTCTTTAATTTCTTTCTGCAGGATCTAACCTCCTGATTGACAATGACGGTAATCTGAAGCTCGCAGACTTTGGCCTTGCTCGATCATTCTCGAGTGACCAGAATGCAAATCTCACTAATCGAGTCATCACTCTGTGGTACAGGTAAAATTTTTATTTTTTGGGGGAAAGTCAACATGTAGATTTTATTCTATTAATGGAATGATGTGCAGACCGCCGGAGCTGCTTCTGGGAGCCACAAAGTATGGTCCAGCCGTTGACATGTGGTCCGTTGGCTGCATATTTGCTGAGCTTCTCCACGGGAAACCCATATTACCTGGGAAAAATGAGGTCACTATGAGACGCCGTTGACCTTTCTGATACTGATAATTTTAGAAATATAATAAACCTTTGTTGAGGAGAAATTTTCCTTTTTATCATGGATGTATTAATGAATTGTGGGAATATTAAATATTTCAGCCCCACTGAATGCCCGATTTTTCTACGATCTCATGGCAGCCCGAGCAGCTGACGAAGATCTTTGAGCTTTGTGGGACCCCCGACGAGGTCAACTGGCCGGGCGTCTCGAAGATCCCCTGGTACAATAACTTCAAGCCCCCAAAGTCGATGAAGAGACGCGTCCGCGAGGCCTTCAAGCAGTGAGTTTCCTCTGGTCTCACTCTATAAGACGCCAATAATAAAATTTGCCCTTAAAAGGATGTCTCCTTCCCCGGCCACCCATCAAGAGGATGATGATCATGTTCCTACTTTCTCGACAGCTTCGACCGGCATGCCCTCGAGCTGCTCGAGAGAATGCTCACTCTCGACCCTTCACAGGTTGCCTTCTATTTTAAGCACAATCCTCCTGTTTTCGATGGCCATCTTCAAGAATCATTCATGCTCCTTGCCATCCACGGGCCTTCAATGGAAACCCTAATGGCCTGGTGTGGGATCATTGCAGAGAATATCGGCGAAGGATGCCTTGGATGCGGAGTACTTCTGGACCGACCCGTTGCCCTGCGACCCCAAAAGGTAGTGTAATCATCACCCCATGGATCTCTTCATCAGCCTGCATCTTCCTTGAAATCCTTCAGGATGGTTGATTCTCTGTGCTTGGTGGCGGCAGCTTGCCCAAGTATGAGTCCTCCCATGAGTTCCAGACGAAGAAGAAGCGGCAGCAGCAGCGGCAGAATGAGGAGAACGCGAAGAGGCAGAAGATGCAGCACCCTCAGCCCCACTCCCGGCTGCCGCCCATCCAGCAGACGGGGCCGGTGCACCCTCAGCTCCGCCCTGGCCCGGGGCAGCCACCGCAGGTCCACGGTGCGCCAGTGCCCGCCATGGCAGGGATGAGCCACCACTACCCGAAGCCTCGTGGACCTACCGGAGGACCAAGCAGGTACCCACCAGGGGGGAACCCAAGTGGCGGCGGCGGTGGCGGGTACAACCCAAGCAGAGGAGGCCAAGGTGGCAGTGGTGGCGGCACCACTGGTGGTGGCTATGGCGGCTCTGCCCCGTATCCACCCCAGGGCCGGGGGCCGCCATATCCTGGCGGTGGCAGCAGCATGCCGCCAGCAGGCGGCCCGAGAGGTGGGCCTCCTGCTGGCTATGGTGTTGGTGGGCCTAATTACCCACAAGGTGGTGGTGGTGGTGGCGGCGGCGGCGGCGGCGGCGGCGGCGGCGGCGGCGGTGGCGGTGGTCACTACGGCGGCCCATCCGGCGGCCAGAGCCGGGGCCCCAACATGATGGGCGGCAACCGGAACCAGCAGCAGTATGGTGGCTGGCACAGCTGAATATCTGGCGGGTTCCCCCCCTGTGAACTGGTTTTGAGACGATGGAAATCTCTCAGAGAGGAAGAGGAAAGAAGAAACCAGCTTTGGGGTATGTAGTCTCTGCGACTTTTAATTCATTTATTGAGATGTCTGTGCCTGAGCTCCCTCTACAGCTGTGCCGCCGATCTTGTGGTAGTTGACTCCGCTCATTAGTGAAGAGAATCATGGGGGGGTCGTTGACCATGTGTGGTCAACTGGGTGTCAATAAACGAGACTGCATGAGTGAGTGAGAGAATTCTCTCTCTCTCTCTCTCTCTGCCTGTTGAGGGCTACTAAAGCGTGTAGCCATGGGAAGGAGGAAGGAAGAGATGAAAATTACTAGAGACAGTTTTGAACAAGTGGGAAGCAAGGGAGGACCCTTAAGTAAAGCATAGGGGAATAAGAGGGGGCTTGAATATGCATAGACATATAACCTAATAAAATTTTATGGAGAAAGAAGCCATTCGCTAAACATATTCGACTATTTGGATATATTTCAATGGATAAAATAACAAATGTAGGGCTACACTTCCCTAGATCTAACCAAGCCTAATTGACTAATGAATGTCTCGTTCTTTGAGTAAAATTACCCTAGTTTTTATTTGTTATCTTACTTATTTTATGTGAATATTTTAGTGCATGGAGGTATTAAGACATAATTGTTGTACAATGAACAATATTTACTCGACCACCTTAGAGGGTATGAAGTGAAATCTTTATTGTAAGTATTTTCTTTCAAAATCTTGAAAGAAATAGAGGTCAATAATTTTAAGTACATTATTATTCCCATGTTTTTATAAGTTTCTGCATACCAGAGTTAATAATTTCAAGTACATCATGATTCCCCTATTTAAAATATAAATATTCATCTACAATTTATGATGTGCTTTAGAAATTATATAGTTAATTAATTGGAATTAAAATAGCTATTTCATACACATTTAAATACACGATTTTGTAGTTTCAGATCTCAAGGCTCAAAATGTGGGGTTGGACATATACATGAATAGATAGGAAGACACAAGTTTTTCTCATTTTCTATTTGGTTAGATCATCATGTATGCACTCACGCATCAATACCCTCTCATAACTTCTTACAAGAAATTGTGAAATCGTAAATTTATTAGTAAAAGATGTCACATATTTTAGGGACTTTCCTGAAGGTTAGTGTGATTAATTTTCAATAGATTTAGTGGTTATGCAAATATGAAATGATGTTTGTAATGCAAAATTATGATTATAACCCTAAATTGTCTCCTGCTCACTTTGTTTTGTGACTTGTCTTGTCAAATGAGTTGACTCACTTCCTTAGAATGTATCACAATCACTTTGAGCATTAAGACTCGTTCCTCTCTAGTGAATTGAATCTCTTCTCTATATCCAAACTTGGTTGTTACGAGCATTAATACTCTTTTTACTAGGAATTGACTTACTTCCAAAAGGGAAGGGATAATATAAACTTTATGAATAGTGAATTCCAAACATATATGAAACTTTATCACATCTGAAAATATCTTATTCCCAATGGGTAAAGGGCAAGGTGATTATACCATTAAATTAAAATTTATTACCTTATATGACATATCCCTCATCATAATTGTAAAAATTCATTTTACAAAGTGAGGTAACTCATGAGTTTTCTCTACTATTGTAAATAAGAAGATGCACTTTAATCTCTACAAATGTTCCCAAAATCATTTGCAACTTTTATTAAGGACAAAAATATGTTGCCAATTAATAATAACCATTTTAAAAAAAAATTATAAGGTAAACCATTTTACCCTTGTATATATAATTAGAAAGGCTCCAAAACCTAGTGATATGTAGTTGATTCAAGTAGAAACTATTTCTTTTATTCCAATAATTTACGTTTGTTCCATGTATGATGATTCTCTAATGCAACAAATTGTTGAATCTTTACCATTCATTGTGATGATATCTAAAATTGCGTCCTTTATAGAAGTTTGTGAAATCATTTTGATGATAAAATGTGATAGAATGAACTCAATATAATAAAGTTTGTGTCCAAATTTTACTATCAAATCAACAATGTGGAGGTACAATCCTAATTCAATAAGTCAACCTAGATGTTTGTAACTTAGAGAAGTTGTTAACATCCACTCATGCGTGCCATTACATCAAAGTCAAAAATGAAGACCGAAGTATGTGTTATCACTAACATCCTAGGTTGATGAACTAAATGGAGAGGTCAACAAGTAGACTATTAGGAGATTGATGACTATTTATTGACCCACTTGAGAGCTAAAACCTAGTTTATGCTTAAAATAGCCCAATTGAAGTTTTAAATAAACCACATCATCCCACTATTGGTCAACGCCTATTAAGATCTCCCCCATGGTGGGGTGGCTGATGATGGGCTCTCGAAAGTCAACTGAGTGGATTTTGGGTGGGGAATAGTGAGGTCCATAAGGTAGCCTCCAATTCGCTTACTATAACAGTTCCATATCCTCTATTCATCATCAGCAACTAGCTTTGGGTTTGACTATCCTATTACCTGATAGACAGGCTAAATTATCGTCAAATGGGAGAAAGTCAGCGATTTTTTATAAATTAATATTTTCATTTTTTAAAATAGCTATTTAATAGTCCTCCACCGTGTATTTTCTCTAAATTAATTTTATCGATTTCTTTAATCCGCGTATCTTGTAGGGCCCAGAGCCGCCCACGTTTTCGTTGACAGCCAAGAAACAGGGAGTCCGTACAATACAGTCACCCCACAGTTGCAGTCTCTCCGCCCACCCCTCCCTCCCCCTCTCTCCCACGTGGACTTGCCCTCGCCTCTAAGGTGGGAGTGAGGATTATACTTCTCGGGGTATATTTATCAAGATCTCGAAATCAACGGTGGGTCCACTTGCCACGTAGGACGCCCACGCCGTGACATCTGTCGACGCGGCCTTCTTATTCTCGAACTGTCGCTGGTCGGCGGCGAGTGAAGGATTGCGATGTGGGAGAGGGGGCGATCGCTGACCAGGGCCTTTCTCCGCCTCCGCCACCACCGCCGTGGCCACTCCGGCGGCTTCTACCGCCATGAACACTGCTTCGCCGGCGGCCTTGAGGCCCCTCTCGGCCTCCGTCTTCCTTTGGAGGGGAGCTCCGCCCTCGCCGGAGGCCTGAGGGGCCCGATCTTCCCCTTAGGATGCCGTTTTCTGAGCTCCCATGGTAGAGATGCCACTGCGCGGAAGCAAAGCGACGAGGATGGCCCCCCTGCGCCCTCAGGCGGTGGCAGAGCTTCGGAGTCAGGGAAGGAGGAGAGAGTGTCTAGCTACTGGGGCGTGATGCGGCCCACGGTCACCAAGGAAGATGGCACCGCGTGGCCTTGGAATTGCTTCATGGTGATTTAGGGTTTACTTTTTCTGTTTTTCTTCTCTGATTCTGTTTTCAAGGTTATATTCTGATGTACGATCCATTTTTCGATTTCTTAACTCCCTGCTGCAGCCGTGGGACACTTACAGCGCCGACCTATCAATAGATCTTTCAAAGCACCACGTGCCAAAGACATTCACGGACAAGTTTGCTTACAGAACGGTGAAGATTCTCAGGATTCCAACGGATATTTTCTTCCAGGTTAAGATCCGTATCCGTATTTAAACTTTCTTTGGTCAATGATATTCTGCATCGATATTGATTTTTTTTATCAATGATATTTTTATTATGATTTATTTTTTTTGATGATTGTGGCTGATAGATTAGTTTATGATGAGTACTAGACATGATTTCTTTAGTTTCTTCGCAAAATCTTATGAAGCCTAGATAATAATCCGCTTGACACATTTTCTCGACGATTCACTCTCCTGTTCATGCCTTCTACTTCTCATTTATGCTAAATATCTATTTAAGAAAAGGTGAATCTACTATTTTTCTCATTACATGATACCAGGAATCCCTGTGTCCTCTGTCGTTTAGATGGAACCATTAAGCTCATCATTTGATATATTCCTCTACGAAGAAATTCTATCTGGTGTTTCTTTCCCTTGAAGAAAACTTTGATCCAGCTTGAATACATTCCTTCCATTTGGAATGAATCATTCAAAGTTTACCTTCATGAGCTGTGGATGTATTGAGCCTATTCGACATCCAAATCATCGTCCCGTGATGTTAGACTTTGAATGGTTCCACAGATATCATAAATGAAGAGAATATATTCCGACTTGACCCTAGTTCTCTCTGATTGGAAAGAAGCCCTGAACAGAGTTCCCTTATAGAAGAACGGAAGGTTCAGTTTTATGCTTCCCATGGGAATAGGTTCCCTCATCTGAGGCAGGAGATGCATTCTAGGAATCTCATCAACGGCTCATGAAGGTAGACTTTGAATGATTCAATAGGTATGATAAATTCCCAGAGTCTGCTCAGAGTGAAAGAAATCGTCAGCAGAGCTCCTTCATGGAAGAACAGAAGATTCAATCGCATGATTTTAATGGGAGCATTTTTTTTTCATATGAAGTAGAAGAAAAAAAAATTGGAATTTTCTTCCACAGCTCGTGGCGCAATCGGAGTGTGACTGATTCATCCCCACAAAACAGAAGCGGTATGGGTGCCGGGCGATGATGCTGGAGACAGTGGCAGCCGTGCCAGGCATGGTTGGCGGCATGCTCCTCCACCTCAAGTCCCTCCGGCGGTTCCAGCACAGCGGTGGCTGGATCAAGGCCCTGCTGGAGGAGGCAGAAAATGAGCGGATGCACCTGATGACCATGGTGGAGATCGTCCAGCCCAAGTGGTATGAGCGGGCACTGGTCCTCACTGTCCAGGGGGTCTTCTTCAACCTCTACTTCCTCCTCTACCTGCTGTCCCCGAAGCTTGCCCACAGGATCGTCGGGTACCTGGAGGAGGAGGCGATCCACTCCTACACCGAGTTCTTGAAGGAGATCGACAGAGGCACCATCAAGAACATTCCAGCGCCTGCCATCGCCAGGGACTACTGGCGGCTGCCTGAGGCCGCCACCCTGAGGGATGTTGTGGTGGTCGTCAGGGCAGATGAGGCCCACCACCGGGATGTCAACCACTTTGCTGCTGTGAGTATAAATTCGGGCTCCTTCTCTCTGGTTCTTCCTTTTATGTCATTCATATGTTTTTGCTTAGAAAATATTGCCTTATTAGGCAGTTGAAAATTTTTAGGAATCATAGGTTTATCCTATTTTAGTCAGGCTCATCATCCTTTCATATTAATGGTATAATGTCTAAGTGTGAAGGTGGGTTCCTTAACATTGTTCATATTTTGATTTCTATGGGGAGAGATCAGCCTCGGCACGCTGCCATCTTTAGGTGTTGATGGTAAAAAAATCGAGAAATGGTTGTGGGTTCCCTCAAGTTGACTAGAATTTTGATATCTAGAGGGAGACGGATTGTGATATTTCTTAGATTTTCCATGAGATTTGGCTTTTCCCATTAATGATATTGAGCATGCCATATGAATCAGACCTCACCATCTTCGCATATGGAAGGTAAAAGTTTGAGAACTGATCACCAGCATTCCCTCAAGATCACCATCATTTTGATTTCTAGAGAGAGAGAGAGAGAGAGAGAGAGAGAGAGAGAGAGAGAGAGAGAGAGAGAGAGAGAGGGGGATTGCTGACTTGCATGGTCATGGTCTTTTGGATTTCCAGTGAATGTTAGATTATTGTTCCTCCCGAATTAGACTGTACTCTATTATTGGTAATATTTTCAGAATTGAAGTTGGGTTTCCTCATGATTGGACATGGTTGACCTTTGACATTTTGCTTATTAGAGAGAGAGGGGAGAGAGAGAGAGAGAGAGAGTAGCCATGGCACCTAGATTCTGCCATGATTGGCATCTATAATGGCGTTATTGTGCTTCGGGGTTCGTCTGATATTCTTTCTCCTTTGGCTCCTCCCCAGGACGTCCATTTCCAAGGGAAAGAGCTGAGGGACGCCCCCGCCCCTCTCGGGTACCACTGAAGCTCCCGACCCTCCCGAGGTACGGCCGAAATTACCCACGAAAAATCTATATATTTACATTTTCATTCCTCTCGAGAGTTTATATATATGTTTAAATAGATGTATAAATAGATAAATAGGCTTGTAATCTGCCATGTGATGTGGACCCTTGAAGAACCCCATCGTCAAAGTCAGCCTGTCGGTCCAATGTAGAGAGCCCACGCGTGAGGTGCCCATTGGGCTCTTCAAATCACTTAACTACTGGCCACTCTCTCTCTCTCTCTCTCACTCACTCACTCTCCCTCTCTCTCTATCCGTATTCACAACGTGTAAGACACGGACTGGACATCACATGTGACACACTGCCCATGTTTGGCTGAGTGTGTGAGAGAGAGAGAGAGAGAGAGAGAGAGAGAGAGAGAGAGAGAGAGAGAGAGAGAGAGAGATGCTGCCAAGAGCATAATCACATATAGGCCAACTATCCTGCTAAATGGGTTTAGAGAGAGAGAGAGAGAGAGAGAGAGAGAGAGGCGGGATGATGGTGCTCGTTTACTCTGTTAGCTTTTTTGTGTGCATGGAATTATTTATTCAACTGAGCGTTCTAGTTCTAAGATTTTCCAACCATAATAGAGGTAGGATACTTATACAAAGCCAATGGCGAACTTTATGTGATGTGTTATGAAGGTTGCCATAGTTTTATTAATTAGGGGTTCATATATAGAGACTCAAGGTTTTCTCTCTCAATCCAATGACTATAAATATCTCATCTCCAAAGTCACAATCATTAAAATTATTTATGGAAATGAACTCAGCCATTTTTTCCCCCGATAAATAACCCAAAATGAACAATAATCACTAAAGTCTAAGAGCTCAATTTTCTTGGAGGAAAACCATGCTCTCTCTCTCTCTCTCTCTACATATATATATATATATATTTAGTATTTAACATGTAATATATGTATTCAATGCTGCAATATATTTTCATAAGAGCACCCAAGATTGTAATTTGATGAAAAAAATGACATTAGTTGGGCTAAGAATCTTATTTATCAAAAAAATTAGTTCATTATAGGTTCCTACTGAAACTCTTATATACTCCAATAAATGGCACCACTTTACTTATAATCACATAGATAAGATATGTTTTGATTCCATTCAGCCGCCAACCCAGTCTAGAGAGAGTGCCTGCACACGAGGGGTTTATCAGCAAAACTGCGCTACAAACATATTGCATTTCCCGTGAGCGTAACAAGTGACGTTGACCTGAAAAAAGTCAAGCGCCAAGTATATCGGCTCGGATAAGGTTACAGGAAAATAAATTGATGAAAACTTTATTAGGGTTTATCAGTTTACGTGATAAACTTTATTAGGGATGTGTAACTTGATCTGGGCCCGGTGGTGAATTGTGTTCGGAGGCTTGAATCATCAGGTTTCGATCGAAGCGACTGGATCAAGATCATGAAAGGTCAACGCCATTACTTTATTCTGTGTGATTGGAGGTGTAATCTGAGAAAGCCGGAGCCCCCTTATGGCTTCCTGAATCCGTCATTCTTCATCGTCGCGTTCTTCATCTTCTTCTGATCATCATCGCGATCGAAAGAGATGGGTGATGGATGAGATGGTGGATTAGGGTTTTGAGGAGACCAGGTAGAACTTTCCGAAAAGGGCAAGCTTTTCTATGCGGAGTCGATAATGGTTAGGCGTGGTGGCGATATTCGAACGGATACGGATATGCCCGACCGCTTTCTTCTCCCAGTCCCGCACCTTCGTCCATGGGCCAGCGGGGAAGGGACTGGACCTCCTCATTGCCCTCTCTGTCCCCACCTTCACGAGCAGCGGCGGGTCTTCGCTGTACGTCGATTCCGCTCTCGATCAATGCGATCTGGATTTTGATTCTGCGATGGCCTGAGGAAGATCCGTGGGAGGAGGAAGGGGGGAGCCCATGGCGGAGGGGACGCCGTCAGGGACGGGCGTCTTGGTGAAGATGGACTCGGCGGAGTCGAGGTGGATCTCCGGGGGAGCCGAGGAGGTGTACTCTGAGCGGGAGGACGGGGACAGCCTCCTGTCCGAGGAGGAGGACGCGGTGGAGCAGAGGCTGATCCGCACGGGGCCGCAGGTCGACTCCTTCGACGTGGAGGCCCTCGACGTGCCAGGTGCTCTGAGGAACGACTACGAGGTTCGGGATCTCGCCCCCGCCGTCTCTCCAGAACTTTTTGCCTTTCTGGAGAGGTCCCTGTTTAGATTCCGTGCCCTCTGGTTTTTGGTGCGATTGAGTTCCGCCATAATTTTTCCTTCGAATTAATCTTCTTGCTCTCTGAATTTGCTGGAGTGCTGATTACCTTGAGCAAACCCTAGCTTGCTGGAGTGTCTACGAGGATGATTCCTTCTTGGTTAGAACTATAGTTTCCTTGCGGGAGCTACCTTCCTCAGTGGGTTTCTGTGAACCACCATTTGGCTCGCTATATTTCTCAAGCAGACAACGAGGCTTCACCTTCTTGGTCTGAATAATCTTCTGAGAAACCGATATTTCTATCTTGAAGACTTGAAATGAACAGCTTGGCTTCAAATATACGCTTAAACATCGACCTTTTATCTGGAGAAATGTTTTATTAATTTCAAGTTATAGACTAAATTCATAGCCGTCAACTCTCTCTCTCTCTCTCTCTCTCTCTCTCTCTCTGGCTTTCGTCCCGTGGAATGTCTGCCTCTGGATTCAGCCTTGGGCCCTGTTTCTGATTTACTGCATGAGCACTTCCTGCCATTATAGACTAAATTCATAGCCTTCAACTCTCCCTCTCTCTCTCAAGCTTTCGTCCTGTGGAATGTCTGCCTCTGGATTCAGCCTTGGGCCCTGTTTCTGATTTACTGCATGAGCACTTCCTGCCATTATAGACTAAATTCATAGCCTTCAACTCTCCCTCTCTCTCTCAAGCTTTCGTCCTGTGGAATGTCTGCCTCTGGATTCAGCCTTGGGCCCTGTTTCTGATTTACTGCATGAGCACTTCCTGCCATTAGAATCATACTTGAAAAGCCTCCAATGGCCTCTTACTTCAAGTAGATTGGGGATGAAGCCCTGTTGATAAATTCCGTCTGAACCATAGCATCTTAATTGCAGGAATTTACTTTGGGCAGGAAAATCACGCTCGCTCTTCAGACACTTGGTGTTGTGTTCGGGGATGTTGGAACGAGCCCATTATACACCTTTGATGTCATGTTCAACAAGTCTCCTGTTCGGGAAGATGAAGACATCCTAGGAGCCTTATCTCTTGTCCTGTATACCTTGATACTGATTCCACTCGTCAAGTATGTCCTGGTTGTGCTGCGGGCAAACGATGATGGGGAAGGTATGGCAGAATCTGTCGCTTAAAATTTCTTCGTCGGTGGGAAGTCAACGAGGGTTCATACTTATTGTCTCGCTACCTCTTCACAGGAGGCACGTTTGCTCTGTATTCTTTAATATGTAGGCATGCGAAGGTCAGCCTTCTCCCAAACCAGCTGCCTTCAGATGCCCGCATATCCAGTTTTAGGCTTAAGGTGCCGTCGGCGGAGCTTGAGAGGTCCCTGAAGATCAAGGAGCGCCTCGAGTCTTCGTTGGTGCTGAAGAAGCTGCTTCTTGTGTTGGTGCTTTTTGGGACTTCGATGGTCATAGCGGTGGGAGTTGTCACGCCAGCCATGTCAGGTTGCATGATTTTCTTCTTCCTAATTTAGCCAGAAAGTGTGCTTCTTTGGAGAGGGGAAAGTTGAGATTGGCTTGGGTTTATCTGCTTCCTTGTAACCTCAAAAATCTGCCTGCTCTTCTTATTTTCTTTGCAGTCCTGTCAGCTGTGAATGGTCTAAAAGTTGGAATTTCTGGAATTCAGCAAGGTGATCTGCCTTGGAACCTCTTTCTTAACGGTTTCTTAACTTTTTCTTTCACCAGCGTTATAATTTTTCTCTTTGTAATAAAGTGGGATGTGTGCTCTTGATTATCGTTGAGATGGTTTTCAACCTCTTTCTGTGTGATTGGTAATTGTTTTGTCCAACATGTTGAGTGGCATGATCAGTGAATCATATGCGCTTTTTGCTTTTCTGCTGCTGTTAACTGACAGCGATCATAGAATCCATATTAATTCGATCTCTTATCTTCAAATCATTGCAGAGACGGTGGTGATGATTTCTGTTGCGTTTCTGGTGATCTTGTTCAGTGTACAGAGATTCGGAACTAGTAAAGTAGGACTTGCTGTGGGGCCTGCCTTGTTCATGTGGTTTTGTTCGCTTGGGATTGTTGGGATCTACAACCTCTTAAAACATGAGACAAGGGTATTGGAGGCATTTAATCCTATGCATATTTTTTACTTCTTCAGGAGAAATCCTCTCCAGGCCTGGATGTCTCTAGGGGGCTGTCTTCTTTGCGTGACAGGTACTGCATACAAGTGATAACATAATATTTTTTTGAAAAAGTTGCAATTAATGTCACTGCCATGATGAAATCTAGGATTTGTTTTTATGCTATTTTTTATCCAGCTCCAAATAAGCGCATTATTTAATTTATAAATGGTTGATTAAAAAGGATGTACTCTCGACCCCTATTCTGGCTCATCTGATTCTAGATTATTTTCATTAATCTGGCATTGTTTTCCGCACAAGTTAACATCTTGAATAATCATCTATTTTGATTAATATTTTTGCATTAGAAAAAAAATACTTTTCATAGGTCTTAATGATCAGTATGGTTTGCTTTAGGTTTTCTCCGTAGACTCATTCTCATGGGTTTGGTCAATGTGGTATGTCATGCACCACTTTTAATAACATCACTGCTTATTAATGGGCAGGATCTGAGGCCATGTTCGCAGATCTTTGCTATTTTTCTGTTAAATCGGTTCAGGTATAGGACTTGTTTGTTCTTTACTTACTAATAATGCTCTGTGAGTTCTGTTGCCGTAGTTTCTTTCAACTCTTCTTCTGTTCTGACTGCCAACTTATTTGTCTCAGCTCACTTTCATTTTTCTGGTTCTGCCTTCCCTGCTCCTGGGATACCTTGGTCAAGCTGCGTTTCTAATGGCAAATCAGTCCCAGACTGAGCAAGTTTTTTTTTCATCTATCCCAAGTAAGCCTTATCCCTTGTTCATTCTCCATAATTTTAAAACCTTGTCCAACCTTGTTGAATTCCTTTATTTATTTATTTATTTATTTATATTGAACTGCTGCCATCAATTGTGCACAGGTGGGGCTTTCTGGCCAGTCTTCGTCATAGCAAATGTTGCAGCTTTGATTGCTAGTCGGGCAATGACGACGGCCACATTTTCATGTATAAAACAATCAACGGCCCTCGGCTGCTTCCCCCGTCTGAAGATCATTCACACTTCACGAAAGTTCATGGGCCAGATATATATTCCAGTCATGAACTGGTTTCTGCTCGTCATCTGTCTCACTTTTGTTGCCATGTTTGGGAGCATAAACGAGATAGGAAATGCATATGGTACGACCTGCTACTCTCTCCCTTCGTGCGCTGCTTTAGCTCTTATTTGATGAGATGTCCTTGACACCATACTGGTTTCTGCGATGATGCAGCTAATGTGTATATTTTTTATCACTGGATGGACGCTAAGTTGAGTTTTCTCTCTCTATCTGATAGGATCCTCTTCAGGAGGATCGGATCATAGGGGATGAGAAGAAAAACCAATAGTATGGATTGCTTTAAATGTCTAACGAGAGAGAATGTTGGGATGACGGCTCTATCTCGGTACAATAAATGAAAAGGGAAAATATTGAGGTGTAAAATGCATTCGGGAGGATCTCCCAACCTCTCCTAGTGTGGACTTCTTTCCGTGCCCCTTCTATCTCTCTGAGGTCTATATTTACAGCTCTCAGTCAACCTGACTAGAGACTTGGGAATCACTCAAGAGTTCTATCATGTGCTGTGCACGTCCCCTTCATCCTTCGATATGTTAATAATGGGGTTGTTGCACTATCCTTTCTTTTCTCTTCCCTGCCTCTAGCTCCATTGCTTTCTTTGAACTAGTGGATGGTTTTGTTGGACTGCTGGTTGAAACTCCACCTTAAGCCCAAGATATGGAGTGGGCATCTGGTATGACCCCTTCTAATATGATTCGATCAGAACGATTCTTGGGAAGATCTGATGCGATTTCTTCAGACAGGACTAGATCAGAACAATTCTTGAAGGAATCGAATCGATGATATTATTGGAAAAGATGAGGAATTTGTCAAGATCAAGCTGATCTGGATAAAGTAGTTGGGAATAAGCAGTTAAACAGGAAAATGGTGGGGACTAGTTTGAGCAGATCCCCCTCCTCTCTTTTCACTTGGCTCTTTGTGCTCCTTTTAGTTGAATGTTCCTCCTTACATGTCCTCTAATTTGTTCTGAATCGTCCTTTGCATCTTCTAATCATTTCATCTGGGTCGTCTGCTGTTTTTCCTTGTCTGTTCTCTTTATCCTATTCTTCCTTCTTACATATGTGAGATGGGGTTCGTATCAATACCCCCTCCTTCTGAATCCACTTGGTCCTCCAAGTGGAAGTTGGGGAATTGGCACATTATATTATAAGCCAATTCTCGTGAATCTTCATCTAAGTAGATTTTCCCACTAGATTCTGCTGGTGATTGTCGAACTCCTTTGATTTTCAGGGGTTTTATATTCCATTCCATTTCTTTGGTTAGTGACTGTGGTATCTCTTGAATTACTACATTAGGCTCTAAGGCTCTCTTTAATTGTGACACATGGAAGACTGATGGATAGATGTGGAAGGAGGAAGTTCTAGCCTGTATGCAATTGGTCTCTCTTTCTATGATTCTATATGGGCCAAAATACTTTGGAATAATTTTTCATTCACCTTGGTAGTTAGAGACCTATAAGGCTTGAGTCAAAGGTACACATAATCATTAGCTTGGAATTCAATATGCCGGCGATGCTTATCTATCCTAAGTTTATTTTTTAGGATGTTGAGTATTTGATCCCTTTCTTATAGTTGTTGTTCCACTGCTGATATGGGTGATGGGAAAGGCTCATAATTGATAATCTGAGGTGGGTCTCGCCCATAGAGAGCTTTGAATGGAGTTGTCTTGATGGATGAATGGTATGTAGTATTGTAAGAAAGTTTCGCCCAATGTATTCATGACTGTACTCTAGTTTATCAGAGACAAAACACCTCAGATAGGTTTCTAACGCCCTATTGATGAATTCTGTTTGACCATCGGATTGAAGATGGTATGATGAAGACATGTATAGCTGAGTTCCTTGTAGCTTATGTAGCTCCCTCCAAAAGGCACATGTAAAGATTTTGTTGCAGTCAATGATCGATTTGAGAAGATCATGCAACCGAATGACTTCTTTAGCAAATGCGTGGTACACATGTACTATCGTAAATAGATGTTTTAGAGGAATAAAATGGCTATCTTTGTTTAGCCTATCAAGGATTGAGTTGAATAAGTGAAGGCCTTCTATAGAATCCATGGATAGGTTTTCTCATATTTGTTGAGGAATTGATAATGATTGTAAAAGAGCAGTTGGAGAGAGAGATGCTACTCTGTTGCAATAGCACAATTGACATCTATCCACATGGTTCTTAATAGCTGTCTTTATTCTTCTCTAGTAAACACCACGTGAAAGTTTCTTATATGTTCTTAAGAAGCCTTCATGTCCTCCTATGGGAGATTCATAAGTGTCTTTTAGTAGTTGTGGGATGAGTCTGATTGATGATGGAAGTACCAACTTATTTTTGTAGAGTAGGACGCCATGATGTAGAGAGAAGTGTGGGTGCACTGCTGGATCCTTAATGAGTTCACTTTTGAGGATTTTGACTTTGAGATTTGTAAAAATCTCTTGTTGGATGGCCTCCACATCCAATAGCAATGGTGCTGAAATAGAAATTGAGGCTAGATCAACCAAGTGGGGTGCTCTAGAGAGAGCATCAACCACCGTATTGAGTTTTCCTTCCTTATAGCATATGTCAAAGGAGAAACCCATGAGCTTAGTGAGCCATTTATGGTATTGGGAGTGTACATACTGCTGCTCCATGAGATATTTCAAACTGTAATGATCTGTTTGGATAAAAAATGGACAGTGTATTAAATAATGATACTACATTTGTATTATTGTGACATTTTCTATGAGTTCTCTTTCATATTCGGACTTGTGTTGATCTCGATATAAAAGGACTTGATTATGGTAGCTGATTGGTCGCCCTGAATGCATAAGAACTGCCCCTACGTCTTGTCTTGAAGCTTTTGTTTCCAAAACAAAAGGGGGTGTGAAATTAGGTAGAGTCAATACTGAAGTTGTAATCCTTGTCTGCTTGAGTTGGTTGAATGCATTATGTGCATCAGAACTCCACTGCAAGGCGTTTTCACCGAAGAGGTCAACAACCAAGCTATGGAAGCAGAGCCTTGAACAAATTTTCTGCAATAACTAGTGAGGCTTAAGAATCCCTTCAATTCAAGAAGGCTCTTAGGTGGTGGCCATGTTTGCACAGCAATAATCTTCCCCTTGTCTGCTGCAACACCTTCTTTAGAAATCTAGTGACCTGGATATTCAATGGAGTGTTGGTAAACTGACACTTCTTAAGATTAACATGAAGATTGTTTGCTGTTAATATGGAAATATTTAAAATAAATGATTTTCATGTTCTCGCTTAAGTTTGCTGTAGATTAGCAGGTCATCAAAGTAGTTAAAAACTTATGGAAGATATTAGCTGTGGTTGTTGTATCGAATTGTCATCTGAGTTGAATCTTGAAATCATTTCAATCTTAGAAAGGATACCAGTCAACTCTCCACGGATACCTATTGAGTGCTGTTGATTCTAGCTTCATCATGACCATTTTCAGTTGTTCTCTATCATCCACTTGATTGAGTTTGAAGAATCTTTTTGTGCAACGTATCCACCCTTCCGGATTTTCTCTTCGGAATACTGATATTTCACCTTTCTTGATTTCCGGGGTGGCTTCCTGATAGGGTGTCGGTTCCCTTGATGTAGTTTCTTGATGACATTTCGACGATTGAGCAGTAGGGTGTTCTTCCACAGAAGTTGTGGGGACTGGTGCTGTATTGTGCCGATCCAACATTTTTTTTGGTTCCAAGACATCGAGACGGGAACACACCGTCGCCTGAAACTGTTTCATGTTCTGGAGCAGTTGACTCATCAATTCATTTGACTCCTCTCACGATCTATGTATTTCTTCATTGATTTTCCTTTGTTCTGTCTTCATGGCGTTGTTGTTTGCCTCTAAAGCTTCCATCCTTGCATCTGAAACTTTAGGTGCCATTGATTGTGTTGGATCGGTTGCTCTGATACAAAATGTTATGATCCCTTCTAATATGAGTTTGATCAGAATAATTCTTGGGAAGATCTGATGCGATTTCTTCAGACAAGACCAGATCAGAACGAGTTTTGATTGAATCGAATTGATGACATGATTGGAAAAGATGAGGAGTCTGTCAGGATCAAGCTGATCTTGATAAAGTAGTTGGGAACAAGAAGTAGGTAAAGGGGAAAATGGTGGGGACTAGTTTGAGAGGATCCCCCTCCCCTCTTTTCACTTGCCTCTTTGTGCCCCTTTCAGTTGAATGCTACTCCTGATATATGTCCTCTGACTTGATCTGAACTGTCCTTTGCATCTTCTAATCCTTTCATCTGGGCCGGCTATTGTTTTTCCTCATCTGTTCTCTTTATTCTATTCTTTCCTTCTTACAAAAATGATGATGGGGTTCGCATCAGCATCATGATAATGCAGCATATAATAATTTGAACTTACATAAAAGATAATTAGGGAGATCTTAGCAATGGTTGGATGGTAACTTCATGGTGTGCAAAAA
The DNA here is from genome assembly GCA_024713555.1 of Spirodela polyrhiza. NCBI lineage: Eukaryota > Viridiplantae > Streptophyta > Magnoliopsida > Alismatales > Araceae > Spirodela > Spirodela polyrhiza. The sequence continues at coordinate 7,233,229 of CM046535.1, forward strand.
AATAGCTCATGAATCTTTCGATCCATCCCAATCGATCTGCTTAATTGAGGCTTAAAAATTCGTAGTACTGTAAAAAGAAAATTCCTTGAGACTCATCATATTCTTCGTCGGACAATCTGACTGGGGTTGTTCATGGATTATGCTGTGGCAGATTAGTTTTGAAGTTCAGTGAAGAGTTTCTTACTAACTTTATTTGGAAGCCTCCTATCAGCAGACATGAAAGTAGGCTAACATTCTCTGTGAAACTCTTTACTTTTTGGATGCAAAGGGCTTTTATTTTCAGGCTTTCCAAAACAATTCAACGGATGTTCTTCTTTTTCCCACTTTACATGCTATTCTTGGATAATATGTTATGCAAAGGATGAACCATTGTTCCTCTTTAAAAAGCTTAAAAGATTGGGGTTACCCTGTTGAATTCTTTTGGATGATTGTTTGGCTGCCATTCTGATCCTGGATTAAGATCCTCATCAAGTTTTTTGGATTCATCCACATAAATAGTGGCTTGCTGAAGGATTCTGCTCATTGTTGCAAGCTTGCTGCTGTTTCTTATCCCGCTTCACAATTTTTTGGTCCCCTATGGTTTAGTGAACTGTGGAAACTCTGTCGGATAGAACAGATCGTGAGGTCATTTAATTTGCAGATTCCAGTCTTGGATCTCATCCATTGAGCAATTGCCACTCTCTGTGGTTTGATTTGGTCTCGTTTCTCTCTCATCCCTCCACCAGTTCAAGCGGTCTTCATTATTCCTTTCCCATCCGACTCCAGGCCTAAGTTTCTGATCAAATGTCCTCTGTTTATTAATTTTTAATATTTATCTTTCACCTGTTCTTGTTTTGGGTTTCATCAGGGCCGAATGAATATGTTTCACCAATAATTTCTAAAATAAACCATGGCATAATGATCACAGGGGCATCAATCAACATGAGCATATTCATAGGCAAGAAGAAACACTGACTGAAAAATAGACACTTTTTGAATCAATCTATGATGGCTTTCCCTGCTATAGAAGCCGAGTTTTTTTTAAAAAATTTTATTTAAAGCTTAGTGATTAAAGTTTCCATCTCCGATCTCATTTCTGGGAAAGTAAATTGCTGATAACTCGGCATTAATCTCGGAGCACGCTTTAATTTTCCCCATGATTTGGAACCGTGTTCAGGAATTGCGGAGCTCGGAGTGATGATGGTGACAACAATCCTTGTGACCATCATCATGCTCCTGATATGGCAGATCAACATCGTCGTGGTGCTGAGCTTCCTCACCATCTCTCTGGGCTTGGAGCTGCTGTTCTTCTCCTCTGTTCTTGGCAGCGTGGGGGACGGCAGCTGGGTCCTCTTGGTCTTCGCCGCCGTGCTGTTCATGATAATGTACATCTGGAACTATGGAAGCAAGCTCAAGTATGAAACGGAGGTCAGGCAGAAGCTATCCATGGATCTTCTGGTGAAGCTCGGCCCGAACCTCGGCACAGTCAGAGGCCCCGGAATCGGATTGGTCTACAACGAGCTTGTGAGGGGGGTCCCTGCGATCTTCGGCCACTTCCTGACGACTCTCCCTGCGATCCACTCGATGATCATATTTGTCTGCATCAAGTACGTCCCTGTCCCGGCGGTGCCACAGAACGAGAGGTTTCTCTTCCGGCGAGTCTGCTCCAAGAGTTACCACATGTTCCGGTGCATTGCCAGGTGAGTTGACTTAATCTGTTATCTTGGGAGTCGTCAGAATGTCAATCCTGGATTTTACCTGCGTTGGCCTTCCCTTTTGATCGATCTGCCCCAAGAGTGTATAAGAAGTGTATAGCATGTCCTTGCGCATTGACTTCATCCGCTCTATTGGGGATCCTCAGAAAGTCAACCCTGGATTTTATTTGCATGGGCCTTAATAAGCTTTCTGCATGGACATCATTCATTTGATTGGGAATGAGTAGGAAGTCAACCTTGGACTTTGTACCTGCATAGACTATTTCTCTTTCTGAGTTGACTTCCTCCATTTGAATGGGTACCATTGGGAAGTCAACCACAAATTTTGTTTAATTAGGCTATTTCTATGACTTGTTGTGCATCTCTTGGAGTCGTCAAATCATCCCTGAATCAATCATTAGTTTATGGCTTCTTCTTAAAAAAGAGATGAATCTGAACCTTGTTTGACCTAAACATTTATTCATATTCATAATGTTGAAAGGAAGTCAGTTAGGGTTTAAGGGTTTAAGGTTTAGGGTTTTAAAGAAGATGAACATTACTAATCTTCTTCTTCTTGTTCGATTGTGTTGATGATGGAGTGATTTTTTTGATAGATATGGATATAAAGACGTACGGAAGGAAAATCATCAGGCCTTTGAACAACTATTAATTGAAAGCTTGGAAAAGTTCATCCGGCGGGAGGCTCAGGAAAGATCGTTGGAGAGCGACGAAGATGCCACCGACTCCGACGAGGGGGGAGATGAGGACGAGCCCTTTGCCAGGCTGATGATCGGCCCCAATGGTGGTGCCTACTCCCTACAAGTTCCCCTCCTCTCTAATGACAACCTCTCAGCAGTGGCAGCAGAGAGCTCATCTGGTGGCGGCGGCGGTGGTGGTGGTGGTGGTGATGCGGGGGTGGCGGTGCCGGTGGAGGCAGTGGCGGTGGCGAGGCAGAGCTTGGAGAGGGAGCTGTCGTTCATCAGGGGGGCGAAGGAGTCGGGGGTGGTGTACCTGCTGGGGCACGGGGACATCAGGGCGAGGAAGGAGTCGTGGTTCCTGAAGAAGCTGGTGATCAACTACTTCTACGCGTTCCTCAGGAGGAACTGCCGCAGGGGGATCGCCACCCTCAGCGTCCCCCACACGAACCTCATGCAGGTCGGCATGACCTACATGGTCTGATCTCCCATCTCCTCCCACCCCTTCTTCTTCCCCAGCAGCCTTATTCATCCTCTCTCTCTCTCTCTCTCTCTCTCTCTCTCTCTCTCTCTCTCCCTCCCCCTCTGCCTGTCTCTCTCTCTCTGTCTCCCTCTGTCTCTCCCTCCCCCTCTGCCTGTCTCTGTCTCTGTCTCTCTCTCTCTCTCCTCTCCCTCTCCCTCCCCCCTCTGCCTCCTCTCTCTCTCTCTCCCTCCCTCTCCCTCTCCCTCCCCCCCTCTGTCTGTCTGTCTCTCTCTCTCTCTATTTATCTGATTCTGGAAGATGGATTTTTCCTTTTGTATAAAATCTGCCCCTAACAATCGTATTTTTTGGGATTCTGGTCTCTCTCTCTCTCTCTCTCTCTCTCTCTTTCTCTCATTCTCTCCATCTCCCTCTTGCTGAGGATTTTGGGAGATGAATTTTTCGTTTTATATTTATTGGGATTGTGACTCTTCTCTCTCTCTCTCTCTCTCTCTCTCTCTCTCTCTCTCTCTCTCTCTCTCTTCTTTCATATTTTTTTCGGATTGGGGGTCCTCTCTCTATCTCTATCTCTCTCTCTCTGGATGAGGGTTTTGGAAGATTTTTTCTTTCAAGGATAAAATCTACTCGTTAAAATTGTATTCTTTTTGGGATTATGGGTCTTCTCTCTCTCTCTCTCTCTCTCTCTCTCTCTCTTTCTAGATGAAGATTTTGGAAAATAAAATTTCTTTCAAGGATAAATTTTACTCGTAAGAATCGTTTTATTTTGTTTTTGGGATTATGGGTCTTGGTGGATTCTCGATCCTTTTTCCATTTTTTCTTCCAAGCTTCTTCGTTGCCGAAGCCTTTTATTTTCTGATGATAAATAGAATATAATTGATTAAATATCTTTAAAAATGGTTCAAACAAATACAGAGCATAATTTCTCATTTATGTGAAATAAAATTAGGGAATTAATCGGTCAGAATGTCATTTAAAAATATAAAATGTGAGAAATAGATATAAAAAATAAGGCTTGGCCTAGTCGTCTTCTTCCCCAAGACCTCTGCTCTTTCTTAGGCCAAGCAGCTCTGTTCATCCCTGCGGAGCAAGGAGTAGAAGAGGGCTTTGTCGAGGACGACAATGGCGAGCGGGGGCGGCGGCGGCGGCGGCGGTGCCGGTCTCCGGTGATCGCCGGAGTCTCCGCCGGATGACGGCGGCGTGGAGCTCCATGATCAGGGCCTGCGTGAGGAACGAGCAGTTCTGGGAGTCGCTTTCCCTCTTCCGCTCGATGCTGCGGGCCGGCCACGGCGGCGACGGCCACGCCATCGCCGCCGCCGCCAAGGCCTGCGGACGGCGCCGCCATCTCCGCGGCGGCGGCGGGCTCCACGGCCACGCCGTCGCGGTGGGCCTCGAAGGGGACGCCTTCGTGAAGACTTCCCTCCTCGACATGTACTCTCGGTGCTCCGCTCTGCAGCTGGCCCGCCGCCTTTTCGACGAAATGCCGCTGAGGAATCTGGCCACGTGGAACGCCATGATATCGGCATGTGCCAGGAACGGCGAGGTCAACGCCGCCTTTGACCTCCTGGGGCGCATGAGGGTCAACGGGCTGGGCCCGAATCTGAGCACCTTCCTGGGTCTCCTCTCCGGCGGGGTTCTCCCTCACCAGAGCGGCTGCTCCCTCCATTGCTACGGATTCAAGCTCGGGCTGACCTCGGAGTTGACCTTTGCGAACTCGCTGATCGCGGTCTACTCCAAGGGCGGCTGGGTCAACGCGGCGGTCTCCCTGTTCGAGTCCATGGGGGAACGGTCCGCCGCCTCGTGGACCGCCCTCGCCGGCGGGTTCGTCAACGCCGGCGACTACGCCGGAGCTCTGGAGATCTTCAACCGGATGCGCCGCTCCGGTCTTCCCCTCGATGAGGCCGCCGTCGTGGGCCTCCTCGCGGCCGCAGCCGCCTCCGGCGACCGGCGGTGGGTCAGCGCCGCCCACGCGCTCGCCGTCAAATCCGGCTTCAGCGGCAGCGGCGGCGGCGGGATCTCCACCGCCAATTCCCTGGTGAGCTGTTACTGCAAGTGCGGCGATCTTCCGGCGGCGGAGCGGGTCTTCCTATCCATCCCGGAGCAGAAGGACGTGTTCTCCTGGACCGCCATGATCGCCGGCTACGCAGAGAACGGCGGCGCCGCCGAAGCTCTGATCCTGTCCGAGAAGATGGCGGCGGCGGGGGTAAACCCGTCGGAGGCGACGGTGCTGGTCCTCCTCTCCGCCTGCGGCGAGCTCGGGTCGCCGGCTGCCGGCCGGAGAGTGGCGGAGCTCGCCAGCACCGTCGGGTTCGCCGGCGGCAGGAGGGTCCGCACCGCTCTGATCCACATGTACTCCAAATGCGGCGACATCGACAGAGCTCGGGAGGTCTTCTCCCAGATCTCCGGAAAGGACCTCGCCCTGTGGAGCTGCATGGTCAATGGGTACGCCATGAACGGAAGGGGCCAGGCGGCGATCGAGCTCTTCGAGGAGATGACGGCGGAGGGCGTTGACCCCGACGGCGCGGTCTTCACCAGCCTCCTCTCGGCGTGTCGCCACGCGGGGATGGTGGAGGAAGGGTTGACTCTGTTCAACAGAATGACGGCGGAGTTTCAGATCGAGCCCACCGGCGAGCACTACGTGTGCTTGGCCGACCTGCTGGGAAGGGGGGGCCACCGGGGGGCGGCGCTGAGGGCGGCGGCGATGGCGCCGCCGGGGGAGTTCAGGGCGGCGGCGATGCGCGCCGCCGGAGCCGCGGGGGCGGCGGAGGAGGAGAGCTGCGGGGAGAAGCTGGCGGCGTTCAAGAGGTTGGCTGAGATGGGGAGGTGGGAGGAGGCGGCGCACGTGAGGAGGGCGATGGAGGAGAGGGGGCTCGTGAAGGAGCCCGGGTGGAGCAGGGTGGAGGACGAGGACGATGCAGCCCTCGTTGACTCTGAAAGCCTCTCTGGTCACACGTGTTGAGTTCAACTATTTGACCAAAGTCTTGTGATTATTATTGTTGTTCGAAGTGTGATGTTGACTATTTGGACCCGGCAGCTGACTTCCATTGACCCTGGGTCTGCCTGAGCTGCTAAACCCTTTTTAGGAAGGATTTTGGTCTCTAAACATAGCTTGGATGAGAGAGAGAGAGATCACAGTCAACTGGGTGAAATCCCTGCTACTGATCCATTCTACCCTCATATTGTCAACGATGCCCAGCATGGATAGTCAACCGGTAGCCTACGTGGACAATGTAGGACCCACATGAATCTAAGAGGATCCTGGGGCCCACAGGACGGGGCCAAAAATATCTATCTGGCAAGCTTGCGGTGGGACCCATCTCAGTTGACCATCAGGTCAGCAGATCAAGGAAGCCCTCAGCCCCAACGACAGAATTGCCCGTAATCATTAGATATAAGAACAATATTCCGACTTCTGGGAGCCACCAGAAAACATAGCAGATTAACTGGGGCCCACGAGAATCAGGGAGGGGCCGGCGGCGACCCCCGGGTGGGGCCCAGCTGGTGACAAGCGCCAGGTCAGCTTTGGTCAAGGTGGGCCCCACAAATCTAGAGAGAGAGAGAGAGAGGGGGGGCTTCAGGATTCCTTGGGCTTGAGAGAGTGGTAGGGGTACCTCTGGTAGATGGAGATGCTGGCGACGACCAGCGGAAGGGCTGCGAGGCAGTAGGATGATGGGGGCTTCCCGTCGAACACGAACTGCAGAAGCGCCGTCACCAGCAGCGCCGAGACGATGACGAACCCCTGCAGGTGCACATGTTCACGCACCAGGCGTCCCCCTTTCAGCGTCAGCAAATGTAGAGAGAGAGAGAGAGAGAGAGAGAGATGGAGAGAACCGATGACTGAATGGGGAGAGAGAGAGAGAGATATGGAGAGAACTGATGGATGTAAGGAGAGAGAGAGAGAGATATGGAGAGAACTGATGGATGTAAGAGAGAGAGAGAGAGATATGGAGAGAACTGATGGATGTAAGGAGAGAGAGAGAGATACATAGAGAGAGAAAGAGAGAGAGAGAGTATGGGATGAGGAGCCTCACCTTTCTCACACCCCCGGCATGGGCCGTGACGAGGCCGACGAGGATACCACCGACGGCGTTTGAGAGAATCGGAATCTGAGGAACAGGGAGAGAGAGAGAGAGAGAGAGAGAGAGAGAGAGAGAGAGAGGTCAATGGGATTTGATCACAGGAGGAACATATAGAAACCTGCGAGGAAATAATTATCCACACAATTTTTTCCCCTGCGAGGAAATAATTCCCCATGACGGAAATAATCGAAAATCCACTTCATTTCATGGAGCAAACTGGATTTTTTTGCATATCATGAAAATAATTCCCTTTAAAAAATATTCATCAAGACATTGACCATCAGCATAATTCATATTTTCCACTAAATAAGGAATTTTAGAAAAAACCCAATAAATAGTAGCATCATCCCCAGCAGGGTCTGAATCAAAACAAAAAAAAATCAGATATAAACTGGAAAAATTACCAAAGTCAACGCCGTCCACCCATGGAAGAACCCATGGCTCCTGATGGCCTCTCCATCCGGGGATTTATAAGTGCTCGCCAGCAAGCACAGAGTCCCGACGACAGACATCTCCACAGTCATGAGGTACGATGTCTGCTTCTTTACCTGAAAAGGAAACAGAGAGGGCTTCACAGAGCAGCAAAAATGGTAAGTACCTCGCTGTTTCTGAGCAGCAAGGGGTTTGACCCGACCTGTGAGGCCCACTGGCACAGAGAGGAAGCCAGGCCGGAGAGAACAGAAGCAACGAGAACAGGGATTATTCCGTTGACCAGGATCTGATTAGGGCCGCCGCCGCCGCTACTGCCGCCCTTGGCGGAGCTTTCGCCGATGCTCAGAAGTATGGCAGCTATCATCAGTAGACCAAGAGCGCCGATTTGCTTCGTTGACTGCTTGTGGCTACAGATCACGCAGACCAAGGTTTCTGGTATAAGAAATAGGCAGCATAGAGCTGGGTATTTTCTGACTTGAATACTGGCGAATGCTTGAAAAGTCAACGCGTAATGATAATGCTATAGATAATACATTTACAGAAAAGACGAATGCTATAGGTATGGGTAATGCTACAGATAAATATACATTTATAGACTACGAAAATTCCTTTTTTCTTCCAAAAAAAAGATGTAAAACGGCCCTAAAAAAAACGGTGAATGAACTTTAAATCTCGCATGACAGAATTAAAAGTGCACAGATTCAGATTTACGGTGCTAATTAAGATTTATAAGCAGAAAATGAAAAGGGAAGGTCAAAAAGAGAGAAACATTTCCATAGTTTCAATATAAAATGTATGTGATATGACAAACAGTAGGACATAAACTAGATGAATTCGATGAGCTATTACTATAGTTATTATCACTATTATTAGTGAAAAGTTAAATAAAATTATAAATTTCATGATTCTCTCCTCTTTTATACATCCTTTAATTGAGACCGGAGCTCCCCCTTTCACTAATAATATAGCTGTTCTTCATATGTCAAGTTCAATCAAATTCACTCTGCATTCCTCTCGGAGATCTCTCCATGCCGCTCCAGATTGTGTTATGAATATTGTGCAAAAATGCAAAAAAAGAAAAAAGAAAGGTAATGGTCATGTTAAAACCTGGCTAGAAAATTACCCCAAATCATGAACAATAGGATTGAAAACAACATGCCAAGCAACAGATTCTACCACAATTAGATTTCATCTTAATATTCAAGAAATAGAATCGAGAGATAGTAATGATATTCTGGGTAGATATGATGAAAATCATAAACCATATGCTGGACAACGCAAAGTACTGACTTGCATAGTAACCATTATTTGCTTAGGAAAATGCTGCATAAACTAACATCTGACTGAAAAAATTGAAAAAAATATTGAATTTGGTAAAAAAAAATATGAAACGCATACCCTAAGACGAGGTAAGTAAAAAATGCTGTAAACAATATCTTTGTCTGATTGAGCATTGAGAAAGTAAGCGAGTCAAGATTCTTATATGAAATCTGTAACAAGCTATTCTGCAGAGCGTAAACAGCTGCAGGGAGACCAGATGTTCTCAGGGAGCCCACGAAAGACCACTCTTTGAACAGTGTCTTCAAAGTACCTTCTGTTGTCAGGACTATCAAGGCACATAAAACCTAAAAGACGAAAACTCAGGTCAAATGCTTGCGTAGAACGGTGAATTTAAAGTAAACAAAAAAAATAAATTTCTGAGTTCATCTTTTCAATGCACTGCAATATCGCAATGATACCTTGGCAGCCTCACAAGCTATAACAGATGACGTCACAATAACATCTTTCCTGTAAAAGTTAAGATAAAAGAAAATGCTAATGTCAGAGCGTATTAATCTATCCATTACTTATTTTTCTATCCTACATTAAATAAAAAAACTTATGGAGAAATTTTCATCGACTGCTAATAAAGGAAGACATCCAGGAACTTGCTGAAAAGGTGCAATGCAATGCAGATGCTAGATCTCTGAATCTGATAGAACGAAACCTAGTAAAAAAACGAAATACATGGATCCCAAACTGGGGGATCACAAGTAATATGATAGAACCCTGATTTTATCAAGGGGATAAATCGAGGAGGGACAGGGAGAAAGGGGAATACTACAGAGCTCTGAGACAGCACGGGGGAAGGGAAGAACAGGGTAGAGGGTTCTGCAGGAAACCCTAGGTGACCTGAGGCAGATTCTAGAGCGCCTTGTTCTCTTTGTGACTTCTGAAAAAGTGTCCCCACAGTGGGAGTCCCAAGGGTCCTCGTATGTCTTCCTTACTGGGCCCTTTGGCCCACATATAACTTACCCTAACCTCTCTAGGCATAAGTAACTAGGGCAGTGGGCCTAGTAATAGGTTCAACCGTTTTGGGTCCTAACATAATACCGCTGTGACTGTAATCTTTTAACAACAGTATAAAGGTAAGATACTATAAATGGTATGGATATTTTTGCCCACAAAAATACATAGTAGATAAAGATAAAGGGCACCAAGTAATTTTATAGGGGCTAGTTGACTTAAATAATAAAAAAATCCGCAGTTATGACTAATTTTTTTACTGATAAACAAATTCAGGACATTTCATATAAATGTAATGAAATTATCCATAGTTCTGAGAACATACAAGTATAAAGTCAAGTGTGAACGGCTACAATTTATTGATGGATTACACATAAGATTGATTGACTGAACCGGTGCACAACACAATATTCACATCATTACTGAGAGAGAGAGACATGGAGATTCTTGTCCAAGCAGAAACAAAGATACCAAATTATTAAAGAAAAACTATTGTATAAATATTCTATTGTAATTTGATCCCAGAAAACAGTATGCAATTATTTGTCTACAGCCCAATATTTTGCTAATTTTCTGGCTTCCATGCACAGAACCAGTCCATAGTCTCCTCAAAAGGATGTACCTTGAGAGTTCTACGAATTTCAGAAAATCCTCAGCCAATCACATTCATTGGTTGATGTAAGACACCTGAGACTCCACGCCACCATAATAGATGTGGCGAATGGAAGCTGGCGTGCTGCTGGGTGTTGAGGCATCCAGTTTAACCAACTGCCTAGATCCAGCCAGGACCAGATAACGTCCAGCATCCGGACCGCACCATCTACAGAGTCTATCAACCACCCCACGTCCTCCAATGACCCTGATCTCTACATTTGTCTGCAACTTCTTGGCAAGTGTGTTTAATACCAGCAAGTGTGTTCGATCCAATACAGAGCATATCCTGGTTGCATCAAATTAGTCTCGGATCCAAGAAATCTTCCCTCCAATCACAACATTTCAATGATGGATGAGGGCTGGCAGAGAGATTCCACATTAACTGGTTTGCCAGTAAACTTGGAGGGGAAACCCAACCGAAGTTTAAGGTTTTTCAGGCAAGGAACGTCGGAGAAACCTTCAATATTGCTAGGACCCATGACGAGCTTTACATAGCAGCAAAAGTAGAGGAGATTAGGAACGCCTCAGAGATGTAAACTGCCCAGCTTTCACTGAAGGCTGAAGAAGCAGAGAGTTATCATTAGGGTTTCGAGAATCTAGAATGAATTTGCCATATGCTTCGAAGAGCCCAAGATGTTACCTCCTAAGAGAGAATAGGATCATTCCATTCATCTCAAGGAGAAAAATAGAACATCAATGTTGCGTTCCTCTAAGGATGCCCATTCCATTTCAGAGGGCCACGATGACAAGCTTATTCTCAGCAGCTGTCCACCAAGGTGTACTCAGGAACCTGAGTAGGCGGCCTTCTGTCTAACAATGCAAGAGTATGACACAGCCAAAAATCATAACCACAGCTCACTCAATTCACATTTCATCCATAAAACCGGCAACTAATTTGGATAGCACCATCATATTCAAGGATCAACGGGCAGTAGTAGGTCCGCCAATTATTAACAACGGCAAACATTCCCGTACATCACCATCTCCGTCTCTTCAAAACCAAAGAGATCAATCTCGAAGAAAGATCCAATTAACGCAATGGCAGCCCTCCGAGCGACAAAAACACGAGCTCTTTACTCAGTCGTACTCCTGATGCAGCAGCAATTTGTCAACCAATACCCCAAAACAAAACAGTAACCGGAAAAACCACGGGAAACATTTCCAAGGCTGCATCGAGGAATGGAAATCTGGCTGCGGAAGGATGGAGCGAAAGGGGGGGGGGCGGCACAGTACCCGGTAAAGCGCTTGGACAGCAAGGGCTGAGCCCCGTATTGCAGCGTCAGGAGGCCGAGGTAGAGCCAGATCCTCGGGCTAAGCGGCGTCAAACCCTTCGTCGCCGGCCTACTCCTGCCGGCGTTGGCCCCCTTCCGGCGTCCCGCCGCTCCGGCGGCCATTGGAGAAGAAGCTCGGTCAGAGAAATGGTAAAGGCCACGACGACTCAAACTGTGTGCGTCCTTTATATAAGGAATATTCTCAGATTATTCTCATTTTATATTCATTTTTTCGAAGACGATAATACCCTCTTCCTATTATAGGAGGCCGGCTCCTTCCCTAGCATAGTTTCGGTCGAGAGTTTGGGGGGGTAATTTGGTATTTTCACAACTAGTTAAAATTACCCTAACTCTTACCAATAAGCTCCTGAATTCTAGGAAACTAGGAGGGATTAACTCAAATGAACACGGACTCATTCATAAATCAACAAAAAAACTCATAATAAATAAATAAATTCTTTGATTTTGTAAAAATACACCATTAGAACTATTTTTTGCTCTTTTATCTCTTTCTTGCGTTTAATTTTATTATTTTAATTAAATTTTATGTTTTTTCTGAGCACTTCATGAAGTATGTCTAAATTTAATTATTTTTAATTAATTTTATTCTTTTAATTATTCTAACTGATATATGACGAATATGGCTTCATTCATTTAGCTATAATGCTTCAATTCTTCAGACAATAATCCTCCTATTTTTGTCACACTTCTCCTAGTTGGAGTCATTTCTATGAGTTGACTTATACATATTATTTTCCTTTTAAATAGGGTATTGTGATCATGATCGATTGTCAATTTGATTAGAATGATCGATGATCCGATCAGCCAAAATCACTGATCGTGATCGTCGATCATCATGATTGACGATCCAATCAATCATGATCGTCGATCATCGTGATCGACAATCTGATCAATCATGATCGGCTGATTGTCATCATTTAATATTATTATATTATATGGTCGGGTGATCGAGTGCCTAACTATTATATATAAATATATATTAAATATATATTTCTATTATTAAGCCTAAGTTTTAGCTTTATTAAAACATATATTATGCCTAATAACTATAATAATATATATAAATTAAGCTTTGTAACTATACATATACATATATTAGCCGTAATTCTTAACTTTATTAATATATATATATAATGAGATTAAATGAACTTACTATCCAAACTATATGAAACAGATTTTTAGATATATTTATAAACTTTGTTAATGAACTCTGTTATTTGTTAATGAGAGAGAGGGAGAGAGATAGAGAGAGAGAGGCGAGAGAGAGAGAGAGAGGTGGGAGAGAGAAAGGGGTGAGAGAGAGAGAGAGAGATGAGAGGGAGGCAAGAGGGAGGGGGGAGAGGTGGCAGTGGTGAGGTTGGCAGCAGCTTGGTCATTTTCGAAGAAGCCCTAACGAGAGAGAGAGATAGGGAGAGAGAGGGAGAGAGAGGGGGAGAGGGAGAGGTGGCGATGATGAAGTTGGCGGCAGTGAAGTCGGTCTCTCCAAAAAAAAGAGGATAGAGGCAGCAGAAGTGAGAGAGTGAGAGACGAGAGTAAGAGAGAGATTTAATCTCTCTCTCATCGATGTGAATCGTAATTGTTGGATGATGAAAAGTTATCACCCAACGGATAGTACATTGTAGCCATCGATCAACAATCGATCAAAGATCAGATCGTGATTGTGATTGTAGTTGTTTTCCATGATCATGATCGTTGATCCGATGATTGATCGATCATGATCACAATACCCTACTCTTAAAGCTTATGATGTGGGTCCATTCATTTAATTATAATACTTTGATTCATCAGACAAAAATCCTCCTATGTTTCTCATGTTTCTCCTAGTTAGAGTCATTTTCCATACGTTGACTTATACATACTGTTTTCCTCTTAAAGCTTATGATGTGCCCCCCCTGGGCCATTTTCCACGCCCATAGGTTCAAACGATGTTATGTCGACGATAGTTTGACCATGCAATGGTCAACACTCGTATGGGTTCCCGCTAAACTATACTACACTAGATTGGAGATGATAATATTACGGTGAATTCTTCGAATAAAAGGGAAGAAGATAAAAATTATTTAATTTCGAAAGAAAAGGCATCTCCAGCCTGTTCAATCGGTGCTCGCTACTCAATTAATTGGGTGGGCAGGAGTCAACGCTTAATTGTTCTTTCAAGACCCATATATTTTATATTTTGTGTTGCCCAACAATTCAAACTACGATGTTGACAGCTGGTGGGCTTTAAAGTCTGATTGATGCCCACTGCTGTGGGCGCTCCCCATTTCTGCAGCTGCCACGTCAGCTGGACAGTAGCGCATCTCCTCCATGCGTTCTACCTACCGAGCCCCGAAGGGTTGACCGGCGGGTGCTACCTCCTCGAATCGCTTCCGCCTACCAACGTCCCCTTCATCATCATCATCATCATCATCATCTTCTTCTTCTTCTTCTTCATCTTCATCTTCATCTTCATCCTCATCATCGCCTTCCTCTTCTTCTTCTAGTGCGCGATATCGGAGGAGGAGGGAGAATGGCGGGGGGAGGGTTCGCCGGAGAGGCCGCCGCCGTGGACTACGGCGGCGCGAAGATGACGGCGTCGGTCATCATTACCTGCATCATGGCGGCCACCGGCGGCCTCATCTTCGGCTACGACATCGGGATATCAGGTCCGCTGACCTCTCTCTCTCTCTCTCTCTGTGACGCCGTGAGATGCTTCTCTAGTTTACGGGAATGAACTGACGCCGGCGGCGCCGCCGTGGACCAGGTGGGGTGACGACGATGGGGCCCTTCCTCGAGAAGTTTTTCCCCAAGGTCCTTCGGCGGATGGCGGCGGCGCGGCCTGACCGGTACTGCATCTACGACAGCCAGTCCCTGACGTCGTTCACCTCCTCCCTCTACATCGCCGGCCTGGTGGCGTCCCTCGTCGGCGGCCGCCTCACGGCGGCCGTCGGCCGGCGAGCCCTGATGATCTCCGGTGGCGCCCTGTTCCTTGGCGGCGCCGCCATCAACGCCGGCGCCGCCAACTTCGAGATGTTGATCGCCGGCCGGATTCTCCTCGGATTCGGCGTCGGCTTCGCTAACCAGGTGAGTGCTGTGGAAAGTTCTCCCACAGACCTTCTTTATTCGGTAAACTTTTTTGCACGGCCACCGGTAGGCTTCATTTTCATCTGAGACATAGACGAAGCGCCGTTAGTACACTCTGATAGAGAGAGAGAGAGAGAGAGAGAGAGAGAGAGAGAGAGAGAGAGGGAGAGAGAGAGAGAGAGAGAGGATTTCTACAGTTGGTCAAATGAGCAAAAAAGGAAACTTATTAACGCCGGTGGGGGGCACAGGCAACGCCGGTGTACTTGTCGGAGATGGCGCCGGCGAGGTGGCGCGGGGCGTTCAACACCGGATTCCAGCTGTGCCTGGGCCTCGGGGTGCTCGCCGCTAACCTCGTCAACTACGCTGTCATCCGGGTCAAAGGACACTGGGGATGGCGGCTGGCCCTCGGCCTCGCCGGAGCTCCCGCCGTTGTCTTCCTTGTCGGCGCCGCCGTCATCTCCGACACCCCCAGCAGCCTCGCCGCACGCGGCCACATCGACGGCGCTCGCAGGGCCCTCCGCCGCGTCCGAGGCCCCAACGCCGA
The DNA here is from genome assembly GCA_024713555.1 of Spirodela polyrhiza. Classification (NCBI taxonomy): domain Eukaryota; kingdom Viridiplantae; phylum Streptophyta; class Magnoliopsida; order Alismatales; family Araceae; genus Spirodela; species Spirodela polyrhiza. Next base: position 7,248,425 of record CM046535.1, read on the forward strand.
CGTGGACGCCGAGCTGGACGGCATCCTCCGCGTGCTCAAGGCCTCAACGCCGTCGGAGGACGGCGGCGGCCCCTTCCGGCGTCTTCTGCGGCGGCGCTACCGCCACCACCTCGTGATGGCGGTGGCGATACCCTTCTTCCAGCAGATGACCGGGATCAACGTGATCGCCTTCTATGCTCCCGTGCTCTTCCAAGCAGTCGGATTCGAGGGCAGCTCCGCAGTTCTTGGATCCGTGATCCTCGCCGCCATCAACCTGGTCTCAGCTCTCCTGTCAACCCTCATCGTCGACCGTTACGGCCGGAGGGTGCTCTTCATGCAGGGCGGCGCCCAGATGTTCCTCTGCCAGGTGATAGCTCTCTCTCTCTCTCTCTCTCTCTGTATCAAGTTCGCACAGTTTTCCGGCTAACCCGGCGGCGCCGCCGTGGGCGTCTGTTGTTGAAGGTGGCGGTGGCGTGTGTGCTGGGGGCGACGGTGGGCAGCGACGGCGGCGCTCAGCTGCCACGCGGCACCGCACTGGCGGTGCTGGTGCTGATGTGCGCGTACGCCGCCGGGTTCGGGTGGTCGTGGGGGCCGCTGAGCTGGCTGGTGCCGAGCGAGATCTTCCCGGTGGAGGTCCGATCGGCGGGGCAGGCGGTGGCCGTCGCCGTCAACCTCGCCGTCACCTTCGCGTTGGCGCAGTCCTTCCTGGCGGCGCTCTGCTGGATGAAGTACGGCGTGTTCGTCTTCTACGCCGGTTGGATCGCCGTGATGACGGCGTTCGTGGCGGCGTTCCTGCCGGAGACGAGGGGGGTGCCTCTGGAAGCCATGGAGGGCGTGTGGGCGGCGCACTGGTTCTGGAAGCGCTTCGCCGAGCCGGAAAGCTCGCCGACGGTGAAACCCTCTGAATAGCCTCCGCTGTTCTCTTCGGCATGCAAGAACTGCAGGATCCCCTAAAAGCTATCAACTACATCTGCATAGTTGCTGGAAAAGTGGAGATCTCGTTACAATTATATTTAAATGGTATGATTATAATCGACTATATGATTTTTAATGATATGAAAGTGGAGATCTCCTTACAATCATATGTTAATGATATGATTGTAATCAACTATATGATTTTTAATGATATGAAAGTGGAGATCTCATTAAAATCAACTATATGCGCCAAGCATATGCAATCATATGATACGTTCTAGTTCATAGGTAGTGCATTATTAGTAGATATTGGCACCTTCTATGGATTCATCTGGGCAATAGACGGCATTAGATTTTGTCTAAAAATAAGGTAATTAGTATCAATACTCATATCGCAATAAATTGGCAACTAGTATCATGAACTTACACTTGAGTCAACCTTAGTGGCGTATGAAGCAATAAGAAATTACTTTACGTTTTGGTCTAAGATTCCTCTCTACTAGGCAAGTTGAAAAATATAGTAACTTGGTGAATTTTAAAAGGAAAAATGAGCTTAAATATTAAGGTACTTCAAATTAGTACCTTGTAATCAGTAAACTATCTAATAGTGTTCTTGGCAACTTGGTGGTTAGTATTGTTGCTATGCCAAAATCTGCTTGACATGATAAGAATCTAACAAATATCAAATCTTCTATAAGATTTTTGTTTTATGGTTTTTCTACTTTGAATGTGGTATTTCAACTTCTACAATGATGAAAATGAGAAGGGGCGAGTGGAGAGTGAGCAAAAATATTTAGGACGAATATATGAGAGATGTTCATGATGGTAAGAGAGAGAGAAAGAGAGAAGTTCGTGAGAGAGAGAGGGAAAGCTTCATGATGAGAGGATAAAGGAAATCCTCTGCCCTCTTTTGGAGTAAGTCCTTAAGTTTTTCCTTTTTCATTACTTCTCTCTTAAAATAGGAAAGAGTCTTATAGTATGTAATCAAAATGCCCCCAACAATATACCCAATAGTCTCTTTTCAAGTTAAACTATAATGACCAATTAACTTGACAAAAAGTAGAAGATAAGGAGAGTTAAACATATAACATAGTACATTAAACCTGTAGAAAAAAACTCAAAGGAAGAATAAGAAAATGAAGGTTCTTCTATATGAGTTTCAACATTGGATTTACTTTATCATGATTACTAAATAAGTCATGAAATCCTATCTTATTATGAATAAATAAGAAAGAATGAAAACTAAGGTCCTTATGTAGTATATCTGCTAGTTGATTTGTTGTATACACATATCATCTATCAATAGTATTAAAACTGAGTTTTTACTTTATAAAATGTCTATCAATCTCCATATGTTGTCTCGTTATGAAAAACATGATTATTGAAAATATTAATTATTATCTTATTGTCACAATGTAGATTGAGAGAATATAAACTTAGAAAGCCCAATTCTAATGTAAAATTTGTAATCATAAAATGTCAGAAATGCCTTGAGCCATTATTCTAAACTTTACTTTAATTGTAGAATATACAACAATAATTTTGTTTCCTACTTCCCTTGGTATTCAATTATATTGAAACACACTTGTTGAAATAACTCACAATCATTTGTCTCCAAAGACATGTCCTTGGTGTTACTTTGTTACCATGTGACACCATGATAAAAATGAGAAGGGAAGAGTAGAGACAAAGGAAAGATAGATACAAAGATAGTGATTCATATGGGAGGTGAAGCACAACCCAAAAATTAAGGCACCCACCCAACACAAGTGAGGTGAAGAATGACTATAAAAGAAGATGAACCAAGATGAGGAAGGGATAGAAAAGTGTCTAGAGTCTATTATGCTTTAAAGGTCAAGAGATTGATCTGCTCTAAACATTTTTATTTGCATGTTTCCTTTCCCTTCCCCCCTCTATCTCTTGTAACCCTTGTTTTTAAGAACTCTAACCCTTAAACTTCTTCTTTGCATTATTGTCCTCCTTTCTTCCACAGCTCAAGTGAGGTCATTATTGTGGCTATAGTCTTTCCACTAGTTTCTAGAGTAGATTAAAATTTAATGTGAATAATTTTGTCACCTTAATGATTGATTGAAAACATTTGAGGTCAAACTAGATATTGTGATATTGCAATGTTGTCTACATTGACAAGCAATACCCATAGTAATATATAGTAGATTAATTTTATGCACATGGAATTTTTGGAGCTAGATCTTTTGATCACAATCTTAGTTAATGAAAAAGGGGAGGATTTTTTCGATTAGGAGATGACTATTAAATTACAAGGAGAACATCATTGTTAAAACTATGACACCCCTTATATTGTTTTCATCTTTCTTTGGTAGTTTGTTTTCCTATTGGAGAATTGTTGAAGTTGTTGTAAGGAAAGGGAACACTCAAATTGTACATGATCAATCTCCCCTTGCATTGACCAAAAGTTATTTAATTAAACCTTTTTCTGTAGTTCAATTTGATGTCATCAATAAATAGGATGTATTGGTAACTTCAGCCAAAAGAAGTTTTCATTTAAATAACTTCCTGAATAATATGTAAAATATGCTCTTGTAGTAAAGTGTTTCTTTATTTAGTTTGAACATCCTCCAGATTAGTGAGTCTTGTCTTACCTTTCATGTCTTCATTGATTTTCTTTTCTAGTAAAACTATAGTATCTATCAACAACTTCCACCATTAGTTCTTCTATCAAACATTATGTGAGAAAAGTCTTAAATGACAAAGGATATTTTATGAAAAACATTTTATGCTTCTAAGTTCTTATAATAACTTATAAAAATAGATTTTCACTCTTCAACTAAATATTATATAACTCTTTTATCTACTGAAAATCATATATAACTTGCAATTAAATGGTTTGAAATAGTTTAAGGTTGGTTTCTTGTTTCTAAATATCTAAGAGGTCAAATTAGAATTTTATTCACTATGGCAAATAATACATATAGCTATGGACCTAAAGAACATAAATTATTTTGCACAAAATACAATTTCTTGAGAAAGTTTATAGTGTTATGCTTCTACTTTTTAAAACTCTAATTTTCTGTGTAATCCATAGAAATAACTTTAAAGAAAAAATTGTATTTTTAAATGGATCTCAATGATCCTTGTGAATAGAGAAAATTTAAGCTATTTTAAAATTTGAAATAATTTATAAAACTTTGAAATGTTAGAGCTTTGATTTTGCCAATGAAAAATATTAAATTTCTAATTAACCTGAATTGAATAATGTCTTAATCTTTAAAATCTAAGTCTAATTCCTCAGGTCATGAGTTCCTAGGTGTAATCTTCAAAAGAAGATTAGGAAAATCTATGGAGTAGACTTCTTGGTACAGTGGATGCTAGTGGGAAGTTGGAACCACTCTAAAATTTATTTATTTTCTTATGTTGATTGCCTAAATTCAATTTTTCAATCATTTTTTCTTTTTAAATTCTAATTATGTTCCCTTTCTTTGTTATTTTCTTAAAGTATAAAAAATTAGTTTATGATTTTCATCTGATCAAAATGTTAAACTTGCATATATTTCAATTTTTTATTCACAAGTTGGTATACATTTAACAATATGTGAACCTTTAGTGATCTTCTAGTTGTTTGCACCAAAATTACCATAGAAACCATTTTCATCAAGTATTACAACTAAAATTAAGTTCAATTTTAAACCTACCACATATCTCACATTCTTCAGCACAAATTCATAACTAAGATTGGTCTTGATTTGGACATCACCAATGTCAATAATGTTTGTTGTTCCTTTATTGTGCATCTTGACAATGCCTCAATTTCTTGCTTTATACTTAGCAAAAGACTCCCTCTTGGTATGTCATGATAAAAAGCTCATGTATTAGTGATTTATTCTTAATTTTTATGAACACAAGGAAAGATCTCGTAAGTAGTAAATAAAATCAAATAATCAGCACTTTAAATAGTGACCATGATGTTTCCTTTTGATTTTTTGTTGTCTACTTCGTTATATTTTTTCTTACTCTTCTTAGGTTACTTGTATTGATTCTTAAAGTATCCCTTTTCACTATTGTTGTAACAAATGATATCCTTCCTTGATCTTGACTCACTTTTACTTTTAGAGTAGTTTTTATCTCTTAACTTTAACCACCCTCTATTTTTTGTGACGAGTGTTTGTGCTTCAATGTGAAAACTAGTTGAGTTTTTCTTTCTCAACTTTATATTAAATAAGTTGTTTATTATTTGGCTCATGGTGACATCATCATCTAGTATAGAATGAATGAGAAAAAGCACCAACATCTCCCAACTATCTAACAACGAATTGAGAAATAAGCTTAGAATTCGTTATCAATACATATCTCCATAGAGATTAATTGGTTAATAACACTATCTATTTTATTTAAATACTTAACAATAAAATATCTCTCCTTTTACTTTAGATTCACAAGTTTTTTGAACAAGAATGTCTTATTACCTATTGTCTTACTCTTGTAAAAACTTCTTAACTTTTTCCAAAGAGAATGTGTAGAGTTCTTTGTGAATACATGATGAAAAATATTGTCATCAAGCCATTGCCTTATAAAGTCAATAGTCTTCTAATTTAGTATTTTCCAATCAATTGATGTCACCTCAGATTTGTACTATTTCCTTACAACGGCTAATATAAGTCCTTGCAATACAAAATATTTTCTATTATTAGTTTTTATGTTGTTCAGTTGTATCCATTCAAGTTGATTATGTGAGAAATATATCATATCTCTAGAGTCATTAATAAAAACCAGAACTCTGATATCACTAGTTAAAAATAAAAGCCTAATATAGACTTAGTGCAGAAGTTAGAAGATATAAATAAAAATAAAATAACTCAAGACTTGAGGCATAAAAATTTACGTGATTTAAAAGTCAGTTTACTATGGCCACAGGTGGCAACGAAAAGCTCCAGTCCTCAAAACCTAAAGTAAAGATCTTTAATCTCTGAATGAACTTACTAATTCCTCTTTGGTCACTTGGTGCTAAATATGAGAAGAGGTGGACTCTAACCCCCTGAGCCACCTCGTGAAGTGTGCTAATTATTTCCTACTCTTCTAGCTGAAATTATTTCCTACCCCTTGTGCTAATTATTTACTACTCTAATTATTTCCCATCTGGCTCGGTCTACCCATAATTGGTCCACCTCTGCCCCGTTTAGCACGTCTGACCCTCTCTCTCTCTCTCCTCTTGTATTAAATGCGGTTCTTCTTCTTCTAGGCAGCTGGGCCCCCCTTGAGGAGCTGAAACTGTGCACGTGGTTCTTTATAAGCCACGTGCCCAAAATCTCACGGCCAGGCGGGAGGGCTTCCTTACCTACTTCATCTCCATCAAGGGCTCCCTTTGGCTTGGATCAACCTGGGCAGTGAGAGGGTTCACTGTACATCCTCACCTTCTTCCTCCTCCCCTCTCCTCTGCAATTGGCTTCTACTCACCGTATCTACATCTGCGAGATCCCAGAGCTCCCCCGCCACGCCCAATAGGATGGCCGGTGGAGGCTTCGCCGCCGCCAGGCCGGCGGCGGACTACGGCGGAGCAACGATGACCGCGTCCACGTTGCTCACCTGCCTTATTGCGGCCACCGGCGGCCTCATCTTCGGCTACGACATGGGCATCTCAGGTCAGCTGCTCCCCCCCCCCCCCCCTGCATCATCTTCATCCGGAGAAGTTTTAATTTCCAGCTGGGGAAACCTGGTTGACGCCGTCGCCGGCGGTGATCTCCAGGTGGGGTGACGACAATGGAGCCTTTTCTCCGAAAGTTCTTCCCCTCCGTCCTCCACCGCGCGGCGGCGTCGGCGGCGCCGCCCGATCGGTACTGCGTCTACAACAACCAGACCCTCACCGCCTTCACTTCGTCCTTGTATCTCGCCTCCCTGCTCTCATCCCTGGTCGCCGGCCGTTTAACGGCGACCGCCGGTAGGAGGGCCGTCATGGTGGCCGCCGGAGCCCTGTACCTCGCCGGGGCCGCCATCAACGCCGGCGCCGCCAACATCGGGATGCTCATTGCGGGGCGCCTTCTCCTCGGCTTCGGCGTTGGCTTCGCCAATCAGGTCCTCCCATTCGGTCCCCGCCATTCCAGTCTCCATCCCAATAATCTTTCACCCATTCTTGTCGTCCGCTGGTAAAAAAAAAAAAAAAGTCTCCCCGATCTTGATTGGACAGCCCCTGAAGCAGCAAGGGATTAACGTCTGAGCTTTGGCGGTTTGGCGGCCATTCCAGGCCACGCCGGTGTACATAGCGGAGATGGCGCCGGCGAGGTGGCGCGGTGCCTTCGTCGCCGCCTTTCAGCTGTCCGTCGGCGTCGGGGTCCTCGTCGCCAGCCTGGTCAACTACGCCGCCAGCCGGGTAACCGGCCACTGGGGATGGCGGCTGTCCCTTGGCCTCGCCGGCGCCCCCGCCGCCATCTTCCTCCTCGGGGCCGTCGTCATCACCGATACCCCCAGCAGCCTCGTGGCGCGCGGTCGTCTGGACAGCGCACGAGAAGCCCTCCTCCAAGTACGGGGCCCGGACGCCGACGTGGACGGCGAGCTGGACTCGATCCTGCGTCGCGTGGAGGTGGCGCGGCGGCGGAAAGACGACGAGAAAGGCGGCGACGGCGCCGCCTTCCGGCGGGTGTTTTCCCGGCGGTACCGTCACTATCTGGTAACCGGAGTGACGATGACCTTTTTCCAGCAGATGACCGGGATCAACTTGATCGCGTTCTACGCGCCGGTGATGTTCCAGGCCGTCGGATTCGCCGGCGGCTCCGCCCTGATGGCGGCGGTGATCCTCGCCGCCATCAACCTCGGGTCAATCCTCGTGTCAACCCTCATCGTTGACCGCCACGGCCGGAAGGTGCTCTTCATGCAGGGCGGCGCACAGATGTTCCTCTGCCAGGTGCATCTCTAAATCTATATCCCTCTTCTCTGTCTCTCATAGATAATCAATCAGTCAATCAATCAATCCAAGAGGCCGTTGACTCTCATCGCGGGGCGTTCTTCTGGGCTGAAGGCGGCGGCGGCGTGTGTGCTGGCGGCGACGGTGGGCGGCGACGGCAGCGCTCGGCTGCCGCACGGCGGCGCGGTGGCGGTGCTCCTGCTGACGTGCCTCTACGGCGCCGGCTACGGGTGGTCGTGGGGGCCGCTGAGTTGGCTGGTGCCCTGCGAGATCTTCCCCGAGGAGGTCCGCTCGGCGGGGCAGGCGATCGTCGTCGCCGTCAACCTCGCCGTCAGCTTCGTGCAAGCGCAGGTCCTCCTGGCGGCGTTCTGCTGGATGAAGTACGGGCTCTTCTTCTTCTTCGCCGGTTGGATCGCCGTGATGACGGCGTTCGTGGCGGCGCTCCTGCCGGAGACGAAGGGGGTGCCGCTGGAGGCCATGGAGGGCCTGTGGGCGGCGCACTGGTTCTGGAAGAGGTTCGCCCTCCCCCCTGGTTGGCCGGAGGCGAAGGCCGCTGCGTAGCCCCCACCAGATCTCCGGGATCCTTCCTTATTTGGCTCGATTGACTCTCAAAATCAGAGGCCACTTCCGCCCATCATTAAGCACTCCTCTTGAATCTACCCTTGTGGAAAATGAATATCTAATTTCTTATCACCAAAAGTATTTAAAATATTATATTTTTTAGCCTATTGTTAGTTAATCCAATTAGTAGACATCATCTATGGAAAATCAGACAGGAAAATATAATTATATTTCTGCAAAATGTGTGCTCTTTTGGCAAGCTTGCTTTCCTAAATCATTTTAATTAAGACAATGGCCCATTTATGATCTGCTCAGGCTTGATAGCTCCTCCAGCTAATGGGCAGCTCAAGGTGCCATCAAGTATAAAATCATGGGGCATATTAACCTAACCTAATATTCTCATGGCATTATTCTGACTACCAATTGAGAGCCAGTCAGAATCTTGAGGAGTTGACCAGGTTGTGATCCCTGGACCTGCTTGGAACCTGCACCGTTGACTAGCAGCCTTTCTATGCATGGAACCAGAGAGTGGGCATGCCTGGACATGTTGCAGCTAATCCCCCTGCCATGAGAGAAGAGAATATACCTGGGCACTTGGCTAAGTTCAGGACAGGGTTCCACCTGCCACGCTCCAAGTCTTAAGTTAAGACCACACAAATCATGGAGATCCTCTTGCTTAGGTTAGAGAGAGAGAGAAGCAGCAGCAGCAGCAGCAGCATAGAGAGAGAGAGAGGGAGAGAGATGGTAGACCAGGGAGATCAGACCAGGGAGATGCTGCTCTCTCCGCCGGGGGGCCTGCGGACGCCGCCGTAGTACTCGCGGGCCGAGGACTTGCCGTCGGCGAAGATGTTGCTGCCGCTCATCTCCCGCAGCTTCGCGGTGCTGAGCGGCTTGTCGGACGGCGCCTGCGGCGCGTCCCCCTCGAAGATGTTGTTGCCGCTGAGCTCCGCGAACTTCTGGTTGTGGATCTTCTTCGACGTCTTCATCACGGGCTCGTCGGCGAGCGTGAGGCTGCTCTGCCCACCAGCCGGCTAGAAAAAGGCAAGAGCGACGCCGTAAAGGGATTCAATTGCCAGCCCCTCTCACCAATAAAGTTACCAAACAATCGTAGCCACGGAAATTATACCAATATATGGACAGCATGCGGCGAGATCATGTGTGAATGAATTATGCCAGTAATAATAAATCAACATCCACAATAGAATAAACCAACCCGTTGCAACAATTTCTACATGATATTATTTGGTTATTTTCTTGTTGGATGAACGCTAATTTATTTCAGAGTCCAGCTTGCCGGATGAATTGATGATGCTAATTTGCTCGTTTCCATTTTTTTTTTTAATAAGAAATGGTCTGGTTTCTTTTTATAGGATCTAGCTGATGTACGTTGGGAGATCAGATGAACTCACATTGGATACTTTCACAGATGTGTGGATGCTTCGTGGGGCGGGCGGGCTGACGTCTTTGCTCTCCTTCTCCAGAATCCGGGCGGCCAACGGTCTTGAGACGATCTCGGGCGGGGGGCCGAAGATGTCATTCCCGCTGAGCTCCTTGGACTTGGCGTCCGAGATCGGCTTCTTCGATTTGGCGCCGGACTCGCTCTCCAGCGTCCCGCTCAGCTCCCGCTGCTTCGCCACCTCGGTCAGGGTGGTCGGCTTCTTCGGGGAGACGCTCTCTTCAGCGCTGAATGATATCTGACTGATGGCGCTGGCCGCCTGCTGCAGAGCGCATGAGCATAGCGAGAGACCAAGCTTAGAACCCAGTGAGAGAAGCACCGCTCAAAAATGATACACCGGGCACCGTTCCTCACGTCCCCACATGGAAGAAGAAGATTCGGCTGATATGAGCTGTTTAATCTTATGAATTAAAGGGAAAATGCTAATAATAGATACCTGGTAGGCCCGCTGTCCAGTTGATTCCTCACCGTTGTCTCCAGCAAATATGCCACTGCCGGTCATTTCTTTCCACTTTGAGCCCGAACACTGCTTCCTGTAAATTAACCATGCTGATACATAAGCGAATGTATAAACATCAGCAGCATATGCTTGCATGCCATAATAATTAATTACTCTACATCACTTGTTTGGAAACGACTAGCATTAGGAACCCTCGCTGTAGTTGCTTCACAGAGATTATATTCCAAATAGCTTAAAAATCGAGTGGTCTGCATTATCAAACGACAAAGAGGAGATACCCACAAGAGAGCTTCATAGAAAAAACGCTGCGATTGTTCAAGGCTAAGGCCAAGAATCAGTCATAATATGCAGAGTTTTCACATCTACTGATGTAAGCATGCAGCGTAAATCCATATAGATGAAGTTTTATCCACAGAGCTTTGCTGAACTAGGTGAATCGTTCTTTGAGCTGTTTGTAAAATATAATGAGTAACGCAGAGCCATTTTGTTCCACGTTAGAATAACCGGACAAGCATAACAGAACAGAGAAGTTTGTGTACAAAGATCACTTAGATTGTGTACACATCCACTGATTATTTTTCTGCTGCATTATTACACAAGTTTTGATATTGTCGATGAAAAAAGTAAGAATATTTTGATATATACCATAGAAAAAGAATTAAACCATAAATCCGACAATGCCTTTATTATGATATCAAGAAAGAATCCAAATGCCAAGAATGAGGAAATATTATCACTGTCGACCAGGTATGATAACTGCAAAATACAGCAGATGGGAGCCACGAATTCTTGGGCTCCATGGCAAATGAAGATGCTTCATTTCCAATAATAGACATCAATAACATTTTACAAACATGAAAAAAAACAAGAGGGAAGAAGAATACACTGCTTATTCTTGTTCAGTAGTAATTAAGAAAAACGTCCGAATCGGTGCAATAAGTTTCGGTAAAGTGACACAACTAAAATTACAGCACCAGAAAATAAGTACGAAGGAAACACGAAATTACACAAGATGGACAAAACATGACATACCAAAAACTTTCAGAGTAATGACAAGGTGGACTTGTTCGCGAAAGCAGTGGAGACATTTCTTCATAAATAAATGGGCCACACTTAGAAGAACGGGTACAGAAACAAGTGCATTAAAGCAAAATTTCAGAAAAAAAAGGCCTTGCAGATCCAAATGCATTTTTGCTGTGATAACACGCAACTAAGCCTGTATTGTCCTAAATGTGAACAAGGGATACACAATGTTAAAACTGGTAGACATCCTTAGCATTGCCACATTGAAAGGAGCACACATCAATCACACATATACAGTAATTAGATCCAACGATAACTATTCGAATTACATAATGCATATCAACAGCAATGATCCACAAAGAACTCCATCCTGTACACTTCCATAAGCCTACTTAAAAGCAGTGCGATTTTACATGCATATCGGCAGTAATTTTATTTGTTCAGGCACATGGCATAGACTAATCCCCAATGCATTAGTATCTTTTCTTCCATGTTTCCACGAATCTGACATATAATCCAAATGGAGTGGGAACAGTTCCATAATGGGAAAGGGATTAGAATGTCCGTCCATAGCACATCACTGGCTTTTAGTGAGAAACAAACTGAAATGCAAGGGATATCTTCAAGCTACCATACAAACGTTGTTAACACAACGACAGAAAAATATAGATAGAATTAGATGAAAAAATACAGTAAGAAAATTTTACTCTGTCCATCCTGGTGGCATGAGCTTTCAT